>OX421314.1:21728021-22353021 GCA_949125395.1 Diaphora mendica
AGGTCTCGGGTTCGATTCCCGGGTCGGACCAAATGTTTGTATGATCTACAAATATTTGTTTCGGAGTTTGGGTGTTTTCTATTATAATATGTATGTATTTACAAAAAAAATGTATATATATATATTTGTATCAGTTGTCTAGTACCCATAACACAAGCTCTGCTTAGCTTGGGACTAGATGGCGTTGTGTGTTAGATGTCCGAAATATTATTATTATATTATTATTATTTATTCTATCATTCAATTTAAAATAACTAGTCCTACGGTACTCCTGTCCTTAAAAAGCGATTGAATTAAATAATATATCGCTAAGATATATTCGCTACACGCTGTTACTAAGCCAAATGCTCAAGTTATTATACTTAAGTTTGCTGCATGTGTGTGTGCTAGATAAAAACGTATCATTTGAATGTCCACCAGCCATCCTCGTGCATAATTATATATTGCTCTGAATTGCTGCCATTCGTTGTATGTGACATTGTCATGCATGTACTTATCTACTAACGTATGACGTAGGTACCTTAAATAAATAATGATTTGTCATTAGTAAGTTACGATGAAATTACGTTTATAACAATCCAAGTAATTTGATGCCCATTGTTACAGGCTTTTTCTTACGGTATATCATAAAGATCCTCTAACAGTCTACTGTTGAGGCTATAGCTATAGCTGTCCTCAAAAAGGATGTTTGGTTCTGGTACCTACTGGCCTACTATACGACGCTGGCTAGACGGGTTATAAGGCATAGGGTTTGTTTCAAGTTTTCTTTTGCAGTGCTGTTGTCCTGCTTACAAACATACCTACATAAAACGGACACAAGAACACCCAGACAGAACAACAATTATTAGCGGATCACACAGTGTTGTCCCATGTAGGATTTGCACCCACAACACTTGACCCCAAGTCGATAACAAGCTGTTGGACTGAATATTCGGCAAAATTAAGATATTGAATGATCTCTACTCCACTTACGTCTTTGACGACATAGGTGTGAATAGATTTATGTATGGGTGCACTAATGAATTGGGTAGTAAAATTGTAATTAGGAGGATAGGATTTCAAGGTAGTAGAGCCACGCAGATTTCAGTACGGTTGGGCCGGCTTGACCGGGTCGGTACTGCCCTCGCGTTCGTGTTGTCGTGTTTCGTTGGTGAGTGCAAGAGCGGAGGCCCAATGATGCAGTAGCATCACTAGGCCGCCATAGTGTGGGTCACCATGCTGCTTTGTTGCATTGTCTGCATTCGCAATAAGTATGGTGACCACCACTCTTAGATTCTGCTTATGCTTTCCATCAGGCCGAGGGGAGTCATTTTGGCAGGCGCATAAATAAAAAAATAAAAAAAGATATTTATGGGCAATTTTCAGAGGATTCATTGGCCAGATCCATGATGGACCTAATGAGAATATTTTTATTGTGACAAATTGCTAGAAAAAAATGAATATCGCTAAAACAAGTGAATATGATTATTTTGAGTTCCTGACACTTGTCTTTGTGAAAAATATTTTTTGCGTAAAAAGATAGAATGATGCAACTGACGAGCAGATGTAGGAAGGGCGGTAAAAATGAAAATGTATAATCAAAAAGAAAAATAAAATCGTCATTAGAAGCATCATGGATCGAGCCAATGGATCCTCTGAGATTGTATGAATAAAACAATTCTCAGTAGATCCATATCTTGAAATTAGGATCTAATGAGAAAAAATATTCTCGTTAGATCCATCATAGGCCTGGCCGATATATGACAGTTTTAAAGGAAAAATAAACAATAATTATTTGCAGTGCAATGTTTAATTGACTAACAAATAAATTCACATCATCTCAAATTGACTTTACATTAATTTTTTATACATACACACAAGTAAATTATAAATTAAACATATTTTTGCAATGCATCGTGTCCTCAAATGCGCACATTTTATCATAATAATAGGTAAATAGTCAAGTTATGTTTTGAGTAATGGCACGTCTTTTGAGATATTTTATAGCATTGAATTTGTTTGAATACTTGTTTTTTTAAAAAGCAGCATATGCGATGCCACAACTGATATAAGTGATATAAAACGTTATAGGTGTACTTACAAAAATATTTTTTGGCCACTGCTATATTACTTATATTACCACAAACCGAAAAATAGTAAAGTTGTAAACAAAGTTACAAAAGATAAAATCGTGACTGCCTATCAAGTAAAATAATTTATTATCCATTATCCAATTGTACTCATTTAAACACACTATACATTGCATAGTTTATATACTGAGTTTAAGTTTTGGAATTAAATTATAATGTTTACATCAATTTATATAAAGTAGATACTCATATTACTTAGGTATATTAAGGTTTACACATACTTTTATCACATTTTAACAATATTCAAAGCTCTCAAATCGCAATTATGTATTAAATATGTACACATTTTTATTGATTTATCTTCTCTTTACTATACTTAGGTCCTTACTTTTTTAAGTAGCCAAAACCTTGCTAAGGAGTGGCCTACGTCCAGCAGTGGACTGTTAACGGCCGTTGAAGATGTTTTTTCTAAATTCTCAATAAGAAATTGATGTAAAAGCAGGATTTTTAAATGAAAAAAGTTTAAATAGTTTAGGTAACAATTAAAATTTAGAAAATTGACCCTATGGGCTCCCACACATAACTGCAAATTCGCATTTCCCACGCATCGCAAATACCTGCGAGCTCGCACGAATGCACCGCAAGAACTTCACACCGCATCGCATTGCAGTTATGTGTGGGAGCCCTAAGAAGAAACTGACGCGATTTTTTGTATTTAGTAACATAATATAAGAAAATGGTATTCAAGCTTTTGGTCTTTCTTGTTGATCAAATAATGAACGAAGGCTTATAAGTATTTAGAACCTGGATAATCTGTGGAGCTTTGCTCGGTATTTTTTTTTGGTAAATTTTCTAAAAATAAATCCTAGCTAGATCGATATATCGCCCCCGAAAGCCTTGCATACTAACATGAAAATCGTTGGAGCCGTGTCCGTGATCTAGATTATAAATATAAACTAGCTTTTACACGCGGCTTCGCTCACGCAGACTTTCATCCCCTGGTTTACCCCCTTAGCGGTGGAATTTCAAAAATTCCTTTCTTAGTGCTCACTTACGTTATATAAAGAACCTACATGCAAAATTTCAGGATTCTAGCTTCAGCGGTTTGGGCTGTGTGTGATCTCTGGGTATGTCAGTCAGTCAGTCATTCAGTCACATTACTTTTTTATATATATAGATAGAAGATATACAAGAATTACTCATTTAAATATAAACTCAAGCTCAAACTCAAAAACTCAAAGTAGATAATGTAGATAATTCTTCCTTTCAAAAAATCCGTTCTATCCGGAAAAAACAATCAAATATCTATTTAGTGATTGATTGATAAATAAATATATGTTTTCTTTTCCAGTGAAAAGAATGAAGCTCGAGAAATATTGATTATTTTTTAAATTTTGAAACAACTAAATTAATGGCACAGAAGATTATAATGGCACATTGATGCCAGAAACTAATTGATTTTAAACAGCTTTATTTCCAATTTAAAATTCTTTCAATAATACAAATAAAGAAAACAATAAAAACACTAAAAAATTGTGAATATTATTTACCAAAAGCATATTCCTAGTAAATTATTTAGTCCTCTACTGTCATATTTAAGTTCTATCAAGAAAAAAGGAAAAGCCATATGCGGAGTTTTCATTCCATGACATAGTTTAAAATGATTAGTTTATTAATTTCAAAGTTTTTTTAAAAACATTGAATTTAGAATAAAACGTCTATCACGTTTACAGGAGAACTTGAGTTATATCTTTTACACTCAATCCTAGTTTATGCAATCAGTTAATAATAATAAAATAACCGTAAAATCTAAACTAGAACTAAATCTAAACGAGCGAAGTAATATATCTCATTTAATTTAAAATAGGAACACATAAAAAGAGAACACAATTATAGGCCTCCTTACAATAGGTACTCATGATTATTAAGGATAACATTATTTTTACTTTAAATGTGATACACTCAGTAACTGACTGACTCACTCAATAAAGAAATACACTCAGCGAAGAATAACGTAGTCTAATTCCATGCAAAAGGATGCGAACCGAGAAGGTAGTGAAAGGAGGCCATTGATAAATAAATAAAAATTTGGAATGTAAATTATTAACCCTGTGTTTATGGTAACTTTTTAAATATATACATATTTAATATTGACAGGAAAAATTTGAATTATATTATATTTGCCTGGTGTTAAAGCTGACAGCTCAAAGTAGTGCATTATTACAAACACACATAGTAATACTATTTTATGGCTTATTTTGTTTTGTGAATTGGTATTTGCAAGCTGATGCACTATTGTTGTGATGCATAAAGTTCCATGAAAATATGAATCTGGTCTTAAGCATAGATTTTGATTAAAATAATTATTTAAAACAAAAACACTGGTTCCTTAAAAGTTAAACATTTTTAGTACTGTTTATAAACCCTAAAGAAATCTATTCTCTTGCCCTTTCAATACTATTGAGCACTGTATCAAAAACTTACAAGTGTATAGGGTCTCTAGACTATTTTATACCAAAATGTCAATGAAAAAAAACGTACAACACGAATAGGACAATAGAAAAAAAAACTATTTATAAAAAAAATCGTAACTCTTTAATGCGGTCTCATTTGCTAATATTTAACACACACGCTTTAAATCCATTTCCATTAGGCCTTTATAGTATAAATAAATTGAGACGAAAATAAGTGATTAAAAAATTCGTACATAAAATCTAAAAATTAAAATTAAGTATTCATAATGTTATATTATTACAATATACACATTAATAGGCATAAAATATAAAAATAATTACCTACAAATTTTAACAAAAAAAAAACCGACTTAATCTGGACCAAATTTAAATGGGGCCATTCGAGAAGCACCAGCTTTCAAATAAAAAAAGAATTATCAAAATCGGTTGACCCAGTCAAAAGATATGAAGTAACAAACCTAAAAAAAAAAACAGTCGAATTGAGAACCTCCTCCTTTTTTTGAAGTCGGTTAAAAAGTAAAATAATTCAGCATTTTTCAGGCCACGACGCCAAATCAAAATTTTATGATGCACGGATTGGTCAGCTAGCTTCTAAATTACTTCTAGAAAATCTTAAGTTAATCCTTCTGATCTCTGTTTGAGATATAATGTATGTGAGAGAGTATGAGATATAAGATATAATGTACTGCCTGGCTATAAATGTTGAACCTATCTACCACATTAAACAAACATGTTCTATTTAAAGTCTAAGGAACAGTTTCACCCATAGAGTTATTATAGATAGAGTAGGAGGCAATTAGAGTCAAGCCTCCAGCCGTCCCTCGGTTAGAAAGAGAAAGACGATCGCGATACCCATCTGTCTCTCTCTACTTGCGCATGCGCATAGCAGAACAATTCGACGGTTAATTGTTATGATTGGTTATTAGTCCTTTACTGCGCATGCGTCAATAGAGAAAGACAGGCGGGGTACCGCGATCCTCTCTCTATTTCTAACCGTTGGACGTTGCCGCTTACTGTCAGCCGTATGTCTTCCCCACTCTATCTATAATAGCTCTATGGTTTCACCACCTACTGATAAAGTCTCTGTTAGACTATCATGAACTGTTATCTGTCAAATAACTACAGATAGAGATAACTCTAAGTGCCCTGTCCCTCTTATATATAATAATTAAATATTATTATATTAATAATAAATAATTAATAAATAATAAATATTTTCGGACATCTAACACACAACGCCATCTAGTCCCAAGCTAAGCAGAGCTTGTGTTATGGGTACTAGACAACTGATACAAATACATATTATATACTTTTTTTTGTAAATACGTTATAATATGTCATACATATTATACATAGAAAACACCCAAACTCCGAAACAAATATTTGTAGATCATACAAACATTTGGTCCGACCCGGGAATCGAACCCGAGACCTCATGATCAGCAGTCGCACACGCCAACCGAGAGACCAACGAGGCAGTTAAAATAATTAAAACTAAAAATGCAGCAGTACAGGAATTCTATGTTAAAAGGTAGGAATCTTTACATTGTATGAAATGACGTAGCTTCCCTGTCTTGTATACTTAAATATTTAAAACTAAGCAATGGTTTTCATCAATAGATAGTGATTCTATGAGAGGAATTCTATGTAGGTTTTATATTGAGCTTGTGCAAAGCCGGTTTAATTATATTACTTTATCTATTTAATATTATTATTAAAGAATATTGTACTACAGTAAATAAGTTGTGTGTATAGTTATTGATATAGTTCACATTATATTTTATCAAGGTTCTTTCAAAAAAAATTTATCCTTAATAATGGAAAACTAACTAAATGCATAATTTAATTATTCTTTACAGAATTAACTTAAAACTATACACATTCATAACTGTTTATTCATAATTTAAAACCGTTGTACCTTATATATGTCATGAATATTGTTGACAATACATATTTATAAGTATCGTATAAACTAATTAAATACGTATTATTATGTTTATTTTTCATTCTAAGGCTGACCGCGTTCGGCATTGCGATTAGAAAGTGCAGGCTAATCGCAACGCCGAACGCATTACCAGCCATGACGATAAAAATAGATGTGAAATAAACTCACACTAGGCCCTTTGTTAGCAGAATTTGAAAAAAGAATTATGTTATTTACCCGCCAAAACCATAGACAAATCAGTCATTCATTTAAAACTACTACTACTTATTCTTACACGATGTTCAAACAATATTAATATTAACGTATGGCATAAAATAATACTATTATTCTAAATATATTTACAAAAACGTGATCCCGTATTAATTATGTTGCTTTCATATTTATATTACGGTGTTTAAATTGATCTTATATTTAGGCCATGTTGCTTTATTTGGAGATCCTTATATGTAACTTTTACTTAAATATTTTATTCTAGAGTATAAGAAAAAAAATCTGTTTTCTCTAAAACAATCATACAAAATCTATAAGTCCTGAATTTTAGGCATTTATACTACATGATGTGAAGTTTACGGCACTTTTCTTTATAAATACTTTTTTTTAATAGGGCGCAAAATTGAATTTCATAGCCATATTTATAACTAAAATGTTTTCGATACTCAAACTTTTAAACAAAGATATACGAGTCCAAAAACATCTTAATAAACGTGAGTACTCGTTCCTATGTTACCGGTTATTGTATTGATTTAAATATAGTGAAAATATTATTTAGAAGTATGAACATTGAAATTACATAATTTCCTTACAATCTATACTTGGCATAACATATCCTGAACATCGATAATCGACAAACCAGCCAACTCCATTTAATCTTTTTTGGTTAAAGTTATATTATATTTAACATTAATTTTTGTTTGTTTTTTTTTGCATTCTTATCTACCAAATAACCAACACTGTACAATGTTGTACTGTTATTTATATGCTGTTCTTTTCTAGATTTCCTTAAGTCATGTCTGCATAATTATAATAATCTGACACTAATTTTCATTAGGGTTACGAGAAAATACAGATGAAAACGAAAGATGCACGAAAAACGCATCCATTTTTTACACGCTTTTATTAGCTTCATTCGTATGTATGTAACGGAAACGTTGAACATGATTTTGACCAAGGGGACAAAACGTCGGATTAGCTCGAAATTTGGCATACTTGTCAAGGACCGAAGACAATAAAATATTTTAAACAGAACCGTTATCCTTGCTAGGGATTATTGTAATCGGGATTAGCGATTTTAATTATTTTCCTTTAAACTAGTAGTGTCTTAGCGCCAAGAAATCGTAGTTTTAGTTTTTTTTTAACTATTATTTATACGCTGACACTAGCTTTCATTAGGTAGGTCCTTATTGGTATGGTATACTTTAAAGCGAAAATAAACAGAGATGCTCGCAGCCTATAAGCCTATATTGTGAACGCATCCATTTTTAAATAAATATGTTTTTATTTTACTTTCCCATACTGCGAATAAATAATGGTCTAACGTTCTTTTTAACCGACTTCAAAAAAAGGTGGAGTTCTCAATTCGACCTTTTTTTTAATGATTTTTCGCGGATAACTTCGTCGTTTATGTACCGATTTAGATGATTCTTTTTTTAATGGAAAGGAGATATCCCAACGGTTGATCCCAATGATAAGGACACTAAGATCTGATGGTGATCTAAGAGAAATCGAGTCGAACCTTGAAGTCGGTATTTCTTTTGTTAAAATTTTATCTAGCTTAGCAGACAGTTGAATAATTTCTGTCACATTTTTTTATTACTTAACAATAATCCTAACTTAGTCTAGAAGACAAACTTTAGGCAGTTGTTCAAAAAAACGTTTTTTTTGTCATTATTTTAAATTGTTGAACCAACCAAATGTGAAAAGTAAATATGATATAGAAATATTTTGATGTGACGTCATAACTCATTATTTCATGCGCTATGACATATATAAGTGGCGCTGGCTGGTCTACCGACTAGTTCAGATATCTAGGTACTTTTAATTACTTTTTAATAAATTATCTAATGCTAATGTTACTTATCGTCGTCCGTTTTCTTGTAGTACTGATGCCCGAGGTCGTAGAGTTCTCGACGCAACTGTTGCGCTTGCGCACGCAACTGTTGTTCGCGTGACCGAATCAGTCGGTATTGCTCTTCGCGAGCTTCCGTGTGTTGTTCTACCAGCCATCGGAGATATAATTCTGAAAGTTTCACAAAGCATATAAACATAAAAAAATTAACAAAATAAAACGACTTCAAGAACTGGACCAAATTGAAATGGGACCACACGGGAAGCACCAGCTTTCAAATAAAAAAAGAATCTAAAAAGGAGAATATCTACATAACTTGAAAATTTTAACAAACGCTTTTTGATTTTAACAACATTAACAGTCTTTAATAGTCACTAGGGTTTAAACCGCCGCTTTCTACTGCGCCAAGTGTTGTGGGTTCAAATACCACATGGGACAACACTTTGTGTGATCCACAAATTGTTGTTCTGAATCCTGTGTTTTTTGTGTCCGTTTCATATACATTTGTAAAGTCCTCGCGTATTATTATTTAACTATAATTCACGCTTAAATATCTTACCTTCCCAAATGACAAAGCTCATGGGGGCGACGGAAGGCCATATCACATTAGGTGTGGGGTCGTACAGAGGGTTGATGTAGTTGGGCAACTCGTCCGGCTGGTTGATCCATGACCACACGCTGGTTGTCTGGGTGTGGACCCCACGAGTCTCACGCTCTTGTTCGTTGTCGCATAAGAACGTACCTGAAATAAAAACCGAATGAAATAAAAGCAACGTAAGATTTCGGTATTAAATATAATGTAAAGTCCATTCGTTTAGATAGTGTCGGTACACCTGCACGCAATTGTGGTTATTGTTGTGAAATACGAATATATTGAGTCATACAAGCTAGGTGCTTGCCTAGGTAGTAAAGACAAATTACATGAAAAATAAAAACATTTCATCTTCCTGGCCTATATTAAAACACTAGTTCTTGCCTGCGGCTCCGCCCGCGTGTATGTCGGTTATCGCGGCAAATAGTAGCCTATGTGTTATTCTGATGTATAAGCTATATTACTGTAAAGTTTCATCCAAATCCGTTCAGTAGTTTTTGCGTAAAAGGGTAATAAACATCCATCCATCCACACTTACAAACTTTCGCGTTTATAATACTAGCTGTTGCCCGCGGCTCCGCCCGCTTGTATGTCAATTATCGCGGCAAATAGTAGCTTATGTGTTATTCTGATGTATAAGCTATATTACTGTACAGTTGCATCCAAATACGTTCAGAAGGTTTTGCGTGAAGAAGTAACAAACATACACATAAACTTTCGTCTTTATATATTAGTGTGATGTGATGTGATTAGTAAGATTTTCAGTTTACACGTCTGAAGAGTCAACAAACACAACCATTCCCGTAAGTTTGCTTCGGCGTAAACTTACAAATCATACTTGCTTGTAGGTATGCCGCAAGCGGTTTCTTTGATTTCGTGGCGGCTTTCCTTTGACATAAAACTGCACTTGCGACGGCGGCGCGATCAAAGCGACCGTATCTAAGCGAATGGGCTATACTTGAAACATGCGATTTTAGCTTAAGAAAGGCTCAATGACAGTAGACGAATCTTGAGAATGTGCAAATACTTATGCATAGAATAAAACTACTAATTATTCTTTGCCAACCTGGAGGCTAGAATCCTTCCTAATTGCTGGTCTAACCTTATAAGGAATTTTGCTACAGTACGTATGTTTATAAAAATCTATTTCACTAAAATTCGTTTAAGTCATTTTTTTTTTCATATATTTTGCCATTTACCTATTCTAGAATCTAAATAAATTTGAATAGTCTGCTGCTGGACGTAGGCCTCTCCTTAGTAAGGAGGTTTTAGCCAACTATACCATGCTGGCCAAGTGGGTTGGTTTATTTCGAGATTTCCTTTTTTTTGCAGTGTTGTTGTCTTGTGTAGTTTACGTCCTTCGTAGTTCATAGTAATCATAGTAATTTCCTACATCATGTTTTATTTTTAACCGACTTCCAAAAAGGAGGTTCTCAATTCCACTGTTTTATTTTTTGTTTGTAACCTTATGAGGTTCATTCACAATCGATTCATACATTGATTCTATTTTAATTCGGAAGCTGGTGCTTGCCGTGTGAATCCATTTCAATTTGGTCTAGTTCTTAAAGTCGTTTTTTTTTTATTAAAATTTGTATTATTATTTAAACAATTTTAACAAAAGTCACTCACCAAATTGACTAGCATAAGAATGTTCAAACAGCGTGATGAGAAAAGACTGTCTGTATTCGAAGCTGCAAGGGAACTGCTCCAGAAACTGTCTGACACAGTCCAGGAAGAGAAGAAACGTTGGAGCAGCTCGTGGTACCGAGGTGTATGGACCGCAGCGCTGACGGGTACACCACGGGTGACCAGCTTGGATCCATTCTCGTTCGATTAGAGCTTGAAGACTGTTCAAAAGACGTAATTATAACTATTCTACTTAGAATATGTATAATATAACAGCATGTAAAACTAATTACCCGACTACGGCAAAGCCAAAGGAGGGTTATGATTTTGACAGGCTATGTATGTATGTTCATCTGTTCCCTCATAACTCCTTAACTACTAATTAGAACTGGACAAATGAGGTATCGTTAGAAGCGTCTTGATTATCCGCTGGTTATAGGCTATATGACGTGTCACTGAATCTAATGTGGCGCCCTCTAGCCGATATAAAGTACTGTATTAAAAAATCATTTAAGATAAATATGCCGTGTTTCGTATCATTGGAAAGGGCGTTACTTGTACATTACAAATATATATATTATTAGCATTTGCCCGTGACTTTGTCCGTATTTACTCGATAAATGTGATATTTCTATGGTATGCTTGTCTGTTCCCACATTCTTTTTAAACTACTAGTCAGAATAAGACAAATGAGGTATCGTTAGAAGCGTCTTGATTGTCCGCTGGTTATAGGCTATATGACGTGTCACTGAATCTAATGTGGCGCCCTCTAGCCGATATAAAGTACTGTATTAAAAAAATAATTTGAGATAAATATGCCGTGTTTCGTATCATTGGAAAGGGCGTTACTTGTACATTACAAATATATATATATATACTAGCTGACCCGACGAACTTCGTACCGCCATTTTTACATATCTGTCTCAGCTTCCCACAGGCAGTGTACAGTCGCGGACAAATAAAAGACTTTTCCCATTATCTTTTATTTTTATTTTTTCTAGCAAAAAAATAATGAAAGAAATCGGACTATGTGTTATTGAATTACAACGAAATACATATTTTGACTTTCATCCCCTCTCTCCGGGAAACCGTGCTGAATTTAAGGATAAAAAGTATCCTATGTCCTACCTCGTAGTATGAACTCAAATCATGCCAAGTTTCATTTGAATCCATTCAGTAGTTTCGGCGTGATGCGCGGCCAAGATACAGACAGACAGACAGACGGACAGACAGACAGACAGACAAAAATGAAAAAAATTACAGTTTTGGCTTCAGTATCGACTATAGACAGCCCTCCAAAAAAAATTTTCAAAATATCTTTAATGTACAGAATTGGACCTGTTACATTTTTATTATAAGTATAGATATTATTAGCATTTTCTCGTGACTTTGTACGTATTTATTCGATAATTGTGAAATTTCTATGGTACCTATTTAAAATATACTTTGCAAAGAAATTAATATTATAGAGGTACCAAAACATTTTAAATAAAAAAAAAGTAAAAACTAAAACCCAACTGCGTCCTACCCTTGGAGACAGTTGTGCTTCTCGCCGGATAATCCCAACACCGCTGCTGATTCTATTGCTGATGTTGTGCTACAGGGTATGGAGATTTTCATTCCATCCTCTGTGGTTCCCATTGGTGGCAAGTGTCGGCCCTGGTTTGGTTCATCTTCCAAAAAAGCTTCTCGCAGGAAGCAGGAAGCTTACCAAGCCTGGGCTGACGCAGCGGCGGTACGGGATCAAAACACCAGCGCTCTAAAAAAGGAGTACAACTTTGCCTCCAGGTCCTTCAAAAGAGACATAGCTAGGGCGAAGTCGGTGCACATTGCTGGGATTGGCGAGAGGCTTGAGCGTCTTCCTTCGGGGACTCGAGCATTCTGGTCTCTTGCCAAGGCTATCGAAGGGAATTTCTGTAAGCCATCCCTTCCACCTTTGCACTTGGGAAATAATCCGTTGGCCTATGACGCAAAGGAGAAAGCCGATCTCCTGGCAAAACACTTTGCGTCCAACTCGACCTTGGATGACGGGGAACAGGAGCCGCCTACCATACCGCGGTGCGAGAGCCGTATGCTGGATATCCAGTTTCACCAACGCTCAGTGCGTATAGCACTTTTATCCCTGGATATCCATAAGTCGAGTGGCCCGGATGGAATCCCCCCTATAGTGTTGAAGATGTGCGCTTCAGAGTTGGCACCGGTCTTAACGCGTCTTTTTCGGCTCTCCTACTCTTCTGGCGTAGTTCCGACAACATGGAAGGCAGCATTAGTCCACCCGATCCCAAAAAAAGGCGATCGCTCTAATCCGTCCAACTACAGGCCGATAGCCATTACTTCCCTCTTCTCGAAAATAATGGAGTCCATCATCAACTATCAACTCCTACGGTATCTAGAAGATCATCATCTGCTTAGCGACCAGCAGTACGGCTTCCGTAAGGGTCGATCGGCTGGTGATCTTCTGGTATACCTGACACATCGCTGGGCACAGGCGATTGAGACTAAGGGGGAAGCCTTGGCAGTTAGTTTGGACATCGCGAAGGCCTTCGATCGGGTCTGGCACAAAGCGCTTCTTTCGAAGCTCCCTTCCTATGGGCTTCCCGAGAAATTATGCGATTGGGTCACTAGCTTTCTAGCAGATAGAAGCATTAAGGTCGTAGTCGACGGTGAATGCTCTGATTCCATATCTGTGAATGCTGGTGTCCCGCAAGGCTGTGTGCTATCGCCTACTTTGTTCCTCCTCCATATCAATGACATGCTGCAAAATTGCGGCATTCATTGTTATGCGGATGACAGCACCGGCGATGCTTTTTACACCGGCCGCGCCAATATTTCTCGGGAAAACGTCATTGAGAGTCGAAACAAACTTGTGTCTGAAGTCGAGACTTCTTTGGAGAAGGTCTCAGATTGGGGTAGACTTAATTTAGTCCAATTTAACCCCACAAAGACACAAATTTGCGCGTTCACCACTAAAAAACTTCCGTGGGTCGTATGTCCTCGTTTCGAAGGCACTCCACTATCTGCCTCAGCCAATATTGGAATTCTTGGTGTCGACATGTCGAGCGAAGTCCAGTTTCGTGGCCACCTGGAGGGTAAGGCCAAATTGGCCTCGAAAAAGCTTGGTGTGCTCAACAGATCGAGACAGTATTTCACTCCGGCCCACCGCCTTATACTTTATAAGGCCCAGGTTCGGCCTCACATGGAATACTGTCCCCATCTTTGGGCGGGGGCACCCCAATACCAGCTCCTCCCTTTGGACCGCATTCAACGGAGAGCGACCCGAGTCGTCGATTGCCAAGAACTTTCAATTCGGCTAGACTCTTTGGCGCTGCGTAGAGATGTAGCTTCGCTGTGCATCTTCTACCGCATTTATCATGGGGAGTGCTCCGAGGAATTGTTCGGACTGATTCCTGCCGCCTCTTTCCGCCATCGTCCTACGCGACAGAAGTTTCATCCCCATCATTTAGATGGTTGGCAGTCCTCAACTGTGCGCTTTTCCAGGAACTTTCTGCCTCGCACAACAAAACTGTGGAATGAACTGTCGCCTGCGGTATTCCCGGACCAATACGACCTTCAAACCTTCAAGAAAAGAGCGTACTCCTTCTTAAAAGGCCGGCAACGCACTTGTGATGCCTTTGGTGTTGCGGGTGTCCATGGGCGGCGGTAATCGCTTACCATCCGGCGATACGTCTGCTCGTTTGCCCCCTATATCATAAAAAAAAAAAAAAAAAAAAAAAACTACGACAAAAAACGACTGTGAAAAAGTATGAAACAAGTTTCAAAAGCCGTAGTCACGCGTTGTTAAAGTGTTATGGACTACGGTACATTACTAAGTGTCAAAAGCTGTAGTCCATGTAGTTTAACGTACCATAGTCCATAACACTTTAACAACGCGTGACAACGGCTTTTGAAACTTAGTTTCATAATTTTTCACAGTCGTTTTTTGTCGTAGTTGGGTTTTATATATATATATAAATGAGAATCTTTCATCATGAAATTTTACAAACATCATTTTAAAGGACGATAAAAAGACGTACGAAGGATATATTTCCTTAAAAATGCAAGTAACAGCACAATTTAACAAAGTTGACATATTAAATAAATAAATAAATATTTCGGACATCTACCACACAACGCCATCTAGTCCCAAGCTAAGCAGAGCTTGTGTTATGGGTACTAGACAACTGATACAAATCAACTCAGTCAATCATCAATCAATCAGCATCTACAATATATCTACATGCATAAAAAATTAAACCCTATTTTCTTGGCCACGGCATCACACGTGAACCGCTGGACGAATTTCGTTAATTCTTTTAGTATTGGATAATCCATTTATCAAGGAAGGCTATAGGCTACAAATGGCTAAGGCTAGAGCCAAGCCAAGCATTAATGAAAAACGTTCCAGAAACCGGGAACATTTATTCCTTTTCAGATACCCAGACGAATTTGCGCTTGTTGGTTAGTTATCATACGGTGTTTGATAGATTTCAGACAGACTTATTGAACGGATGGAACAGCGTTTTAAGATATCACCTTGCTACTTCTATTACACTGAGTTTGGTCGATTCAATCCCCACCTGAGACAACACTTTGTGTGATCCGAAAATTGTTGTTATGAGTCTTGAGTGTCATTTGTGTCCGTTTGAATGTATGTTTGTAAAGTCACTAGTATGGCAGTTGTTTTTAATAATGTAAACTTACCCTCTAATAGTTCTGCAATCCGGGTTTAGTATAATTTGAACTAGAGAGCATACAAGTAAGGTGGCGTCTTCGCCGCGGGTGCCGTGGGCTAAAACTGGTTCCGCCTTCTGGAATAATATAACTTTTCTTTTATAACAACACTTTAGAATCTTGAAATATTTGTCTATCTAAAAAAAATCTAATTTTAATCTATATCCACATATTAATTACTAGCTCTTTCCCGTGGTTAAGGGCCTACCTCCCTTCAGATGCGTAAAAATGGTTGCATTCTAAAGACTACTCCTCCTTAACAGCTGCATCAAAAGATTCGAAAAAAATATATGTTTACTGCAGATTCATGTGCAAGAATATGTAGATTTAATTTTTTACATACGATAAATAGTATTGCCATAAAAAAAAATTTAACAACACTCTATTTTGTTCGCTTTTTTGCCTAAAGCTTTTAAACGGCTTTGAAGCAAAAAAATATTTTTACACAGAAATATTGGTGGTTGAATTAGCTATAAACTAGGCATACTCATATTTAAATCAATCAATATTTTGTAAAGAAAATGATCAATATTGCGATTCCCAAAATTAAAAGTACAGCGGGTCTCTGTGCGGGCGCAGGCGGCAGTCGTGCGTTGGCATTCAGACGGGAAGGCTGTGTCGCTCGCTGCTCTGCTCACGCTTACGACTAACTATGCTTAGACGTTTGTGTTTGTGTAAGTATTTAGGTACTTTCTGAGTTAGTGTGCATTAGAGACTAACTCGCTGCAAAGGACTCAAAGTGATCGTGCGCTTGGATGATTTTTGGTGTTTTGACTGCCTCGATGGCGCAGTGGTAGCGTATGCGACTGCAGGCTATGCTTGAGGTCTCGGGTTCGATTCCCGGGTCGGATTAAATATTTGTATGATTTGAAAATATTTATTTCGGTATTTGACTGTTTTCTATGCATAATATGTATCTACTTACATATTTACAAAAAAGTAATATATTAGTAGAGAATACGATTAGGAACGCCCTTCACCCATCTGTTTATTAGATGAAAAGTATTTTAATATATCATATTTAATATTATATCGCGGGTGGGTTGGCTAAAAATCCCTGTCTGAACTATTATAATATGTTTATATATCTAATATTCATACAATTATCATTTATTTATTATCATATTTAAATATTAATACGTGTATCCGTGTATGCATTTTACATAGCATTAATATTATTATTGTTACTTATAAACCGATAAATTAAAGTTTTTCTTCCCTTATCTCTTTTTCTTATTACAATTGTATGATAGGATAGGCACCTGCCTTGTCCCTTACTGAACCAACTCAAGGTTGACTGAGAGATAATACCATGTGGCATAAAGTCTATAAGTCTTATAAAGGCGGACTTATCGGTTTATAAGTAACAATAATAATATTAATCACTACATAGTATAAAACAGAGTCGCTTTCTCTGTCCCTATATACCTTTGTTTGCTTAAATCTTTAAAACTACGCAACGGATTTTGATGCGGATTTCTTTGATAGATAGAATGATTCAAGAGGAAGGTTTTTATGTATAATAAATGCATAATATAGTGTGGAAACGCTGTTAATTTATGTGTTGTAGCAAATAAACACATTTTTTTGCGCTTACATTGCAAACGCTGGTTGCACCCTACGAGATAGATCAAAATAATGTACTACAGTATTATACACCTTAAAAAGATCTACAAAAAAGTCCGCGACGGTATATGTCTATCTCTTAGGGATAATCCACAACAACCATTTTTTATTCCTTTCTTTTTACGAGAAATAATGGCTTATTTACGAAGCGATTTTAAGCAATACAGAATGAATCCTTATACAATTAAGTAAATTAAATACATTGTGCATTTAATATAGATCAAAATAGCCCTTTACAGTATCTAATTTAAATGAATATATTCGAAGATATTACAGATTTAAAATGCACGAATCGTGTCGTCGGCGGGGGCATCTGAAATCCACCCGAGCGAAGCCGGGGCGGGTCGCTAGTGCTATATAAAATGCATACACGGATATACATATTAATATTTAAACATGATAATTATACAAATATTTGATATATAAACATATTATAATAGTTCAGACAGGGATTTTAGCCAACCCACCCGCGATATAATATTAAAGATGGTACAAGAGTATAGAGGTCTAACTTGTAAAATACACACACTCACATTCAAAGCTTTGAAAATAATAATCAATATATATTTCGGACATCTGACACACAACGTCTATTAGTTTCAAACTAAGTGGAGCTTGTACTATGAAAGCTAGATTGACTGATAGAACAATTATATGCTTTTATTTGTAAATACAAATATATCATACATAGAGAACACCCAAACGAACCTGAGACCTCATGGACAATAGTCGCGTAAGCTATCACTGCACCAACGTACATGTAAAATCTCTACAAATAAAAAAAATGGAGTGTCTGTTTGTAATATTAAAAAAACCGCTTTTAATAAAAGCATATGTATGTATACACGATACATGTACCATTTTTTTTTTTTACAATTTTTGTCTGACTGTTTGTTACGGGTAATCTCTGCAACGGCTGGACCGATTTTGACGGGACTTTCAGTGATAGGTCGTTACCCGCGGCAAGACGATAGCCGCGGGTAACACCGCGGGGTTCAGCTAGTTAAAAATAAATTCATGATAATTATCTGTTCGACACGATTTTATTTCAATTTGTAGACATTGCAGGTGACTTCGGAACCTTATTCTATGGGTGACCTGACACGTAACGCATTTACCTGTTTTTAACCGACTTAAAAAAAGGAGGTTTCTCAATTCGACCGTATATATATTTTTTTTTATGTGTGTTCGGGGATAACTACGATTTTGATGATTCCTTTTTTAATGGAAAGGAGATATCCCAACGGTGGTACCATGATAAGGACACTAAGATCTGATTATGGCATCCAAGATAAATCGAGTTGAACCTTGAAGTCGGTTTTATTTTGTTAAAATTTTACTTGTTAATTTATTTAAACATGCTAGAAGTTTTCAGATCTATGATAATTTTTACTTTTTTCTACAAAGGGTAAAATGAATTAATTTATTTTATCAGATTTCTTACCTAATTTAACATACTTTTTCATATTTAGTACCTACCTATGATAAAATGTGTTAATTTTAAATCTTACTAAACTTTTAGAAATACCCCTTTCTTATGTTAACATTTTAACCATTTATAATTATGTTTTGAAGTTAAGGCAAAAACGTCAGACAAGCGCGCATGTCTGTCTCGCTCCCTAGTCTTTGATCATCGTTTTGAAGTAACGCGTAAGGTACGGAGATATGAATGTGTGCGGTGCAGATATGATACTATGCGTTTAGCTCCGCCCAGACGCTCAAGGTCATTGAGGCTACTATACGCCTTAAGCCGGCGTGTGTGTAGGTTATCGCGGTAAAGACCGGCATAGGTTCTTCCTTAAGAATCAAAGTATCCATGCCCAATGTCATTGAAATCGGTGCAGCGGTTAAACTGTGAAATTATAAGACGTTAGAGTTACGTTTCGAATTATAGTAGTGTAGAAAACACGTTAAAACGACGGTCCCGATTGCCATACTAACATCTTTGATATCGTTACGTGTAGTTGGAAAAGTAAAACGTCCGTCAAAAGTCTCTCTACAGAACTTCTATATCGCCTTTTTTACGTTTGGAAAGCCCGACGGGCCGGCACCCATCGGGGTTTGCGGCGGGACGATGTGTCGGAATCGGACCGACCAAAACCACAGTGTGCCACTTTGCGCCTGAGAAGAAAGGGGTCCGAGAACTGCAGTTATTAACACATCCGGACCCCTCCCAGCGCTTGCCCGCACTGAAGCGGGCACCGTCAGCTGGTAAAATCACAATTTAGGCGACGTACATCACACGTGTACGTCGATAAATATTATTTCGACAATGTGGTCAATTTAATAAGTTTAATACCTGGTGTATATGCTGAGCAACGATGCACGCTGTGTGTAAAGAGTTCCTAACACTCTCAGGCCAACCACACGACTCTAGTCTGGACACCCATTTGTCGCTTGATATCTCGCGATCGTTGCACACTGAAATATATTTTATCATGTAGTACGAGTATAGTAGCCATGTTGGCATTGGCCAGAACTAACCGGACCATATTTTTGCTTTTATAAGCCTACAAGCTACTCGGCCCAACTTCGCACGGAGATCTTTAAAACTCTCGGATTTCCTCTACTATAATATGCACGTATTACACATAAACCTTGCTTGAATCACTTATTCTATTGCTTCATTTCATTTAAATCCGTTGAGTAGTTTAAAAGATCTAAACTTCATTTTATAATTTGTAAACACTCCCGTACAGGAATATAATACAGCGTTATGATACGGACACCAAGAACACTGAGACTCAGAATAATAACTTGTGTATCACATAAAGGGTTGTACCGTGTGGGGATCGAACCCAAACCACTCAGGAAGTAGTAATTGGTGAAGTGACGCTTAAACCATTGTTCTATCTGTGCAGGAGTGATACCACAGCTTCGAAGGTATTAAATAGTCACTTTTATTTGTTACTAGCTTTTGCCCGCGGCTCCGCCCGCGTGTGTGTCGTTTATATCGCACTAAGTCCTTCCTCAAGAATAAAATAATTTCCATTGTAAATTACATCCAAATCGATTCAGCGACCTAGACGTGAGAGCGTAACACACATCGACCGATTTTGCGCAAACTTCACATAAACTATCTACTAAATAGTCCGAACAAAGCCTAAACATTTGGTTTGTGTAGGTGAGCCCGTTCTTGAGTTATAAAATTACAACGAAATGTGGCATTGATTTTTATATATATTTATTGTAACTGGTCGCTATCTGTACATGGAAGATATACCAGGAAAACTATTATAGGGGGGCTTTATGAACGCAATAGAACTCAAAACAATGATTTTTAGAATTTTTGTCTGTTTGTCTGTGCTAACTTTTAAACTTTCGCATTCCATGATATAATTATTATTATTTTTACGGGAATTAACGCGATCACTATTTCAAGGTACTACTCATACGGATAGATACCTACACGCCACGTCTCATCATCACCCCCGGCACTTGCAATCTGTTATGACTTCACTCAAGAACAGAGCTTACGATCTCTGTGACCCTGAACATTTAGAACGGGAGCTAGAACATGTTCAGGAGGTACTCAAAGGTAACGGATATCAAGTGAATGGAGGACGGAAGCAACCGAAAATAAGACGCAAGTATCCAGAAGTGAACAGGCAACCAGCCTATATGCCTTATGTCAAGGGAGTTACGGATAAGATCGGGTCCGTGTTAAAGAAATACTCCATTCCGACAGTATACACACCAGGCATAAAGGTTCACAACATCGTCGGCACACCGAAGGATATATTGCCACTACAAACTCCGGGTGTTTATAAAATAGACTGCAGCTGCGGAAGTTCCTACATAGGCCAAACGAAACGGACTATTGCTGAAAGGGTCAAAGAACATATCGCTGCTGTGAAGAACGGACAGACGAGCAAATCGGCGATTGCAGAACATGCACTCGATGCAGGCATCAACCACTGGATTGAATTTCACCGCACGCAAGTCCTCTCCACCGAACGTCACTTTTATTCAAGAGTTGTACGTGAAGCGATTGAGATTAAAAAGCATAAAACTTTCAATCGGGAAGATGGTTTTAAATTATCTACAGCGTGGAATCCAGTGTTAAAAAACATACCACCTCGCTTTTCTGCGCAGTCGGATAAACACCAGAATAGGAACACATCGGTTTGCTTACAGAATAGGGACCCTGTTAGTGTGGTATGTGACGGTACATGGCGAAACAAAAATATCAATAATATCGAAAATGTGCGGGTGGATGAAGAACCTTCGACTTCACGGATTCGACGACGGAGGGCGTGCGCCGCTGAGCCAGTCAGCCTGTGACCACGGCCAGTGCAACCTGGTCGAAACGTCAGGCAAAACAGAGGTATGTAGTACCTTGAAATAGTGATCGCGTTAATTCCCGTAAAAATAATAATAATTATGTTTGTCTGTGCGTTTGTGCGTGCTAATCTCAGGATCGGCTTAACCGATTTGAATACGGTTTTCACCAATCTGTTGTGGTTTGCTTCATTTAACATTTAGTGTTTGTTCCATCTAAATCGGTTCATAAATAAAAAAGTTATGTCAGTTTGAAGAATCACCGCGTTATCCGACCTTTACGGGGGCGGAGCAGCAGACAAAAGCTAGTATAACATAATTTTTAATTTGAATAAAATATTTTTATCACTCTTGTCACAGAGGGCCTAGTGTGAGTTTGTTTTATAGCAAAAATAGCTTTTGACGACGAACACGTTCGGCGTTACGATTGGTATGGATTTCAAAACGGGCAATGGCAACGGCGAACGCGGTCACCGTAACATTCAAGAAGATATGAAATAAACTCACACTAGGCCCTCAGGTCGCAACAAAGTTTTATAAATATAATGCAACAATTAAGATTAATAAATCATTACCTTCCATTAATTTATAATAACTATCTAACAATTGTTGCTGATTGTCCACTTCGTCCATAGACCTGTTGTATATTTTCCATTGTGAATAATTGGAGTTGCTTTCTGTTCCACCTCCTGTAATACAAAATATAATTTGTTATAGTTTTACAATTCAATATATTTATATGGGTATCGCTTATAAACATATTTCGGACATCTAACATACAACGCCATCTAGGCCCAAGCTAAGCAGAGCTTGTGGTATGGGTACTAGACAACTGATATAAATACTTTTTTTTTGTAAATACATGTTTCGTAGTTTGGATGTTTTCTATGTACATATAATATGTATGTATTAAAAAAAAGTATATATATATTCATATCAGTTGTCTAGTACCCATAACACAAGCTCTACTTAGCTTGGGACTAGATGACGTTGTGTGTTATATGTCCGAAATATTTATTTATTTATTTTTACAAAAATGTGGTTACATTCACTAAAAATTAAGTATAAATTTAAAGAAAAAAAAAATTGAACTACTGTTAAATGCTCAAGATGTATAACGACTTACCTTTACTCTGTTGTTGTGATATAGAATTGGTGCTCCTGAGATCATATATAATGCCTTTAGTACCGAGAGCAACCACCGCATTCAATATTGCTTCATCAGGTCTACACCGACGATGCTTTGGCCCGTATAGTGGTTGTCCAGCACGCATTAGGACTGCCTGTTATAGGAATTTTTCATCAATACAATATACTAATTTAGTATATTAAAATGATAGCTGTGATATTAGGATGGGATTTGTAGGGCGCCCTGCCGACGTCAACCTGGTTTGAGACAACAGTTGAGCCATTATCTTTTTAAATACAAAAATCAATTGCTGTTCGTTTGTCTCGCTAAAAGTCGAGGACGGCTGGGCCGATTTAGCTGATTTTGGTTTTGAAATGTTTGTCTTAGTCCAGGAAAGGTTTCAATGGTGAAAAATTAAAAATAAATTGAAAATCCAAATGTCACGTGTACGAAGTAGAGGGCACAGCTAGTACATAATATTTTTATGTATAATGGCTCAACTCATAATAATATGTTAGTATATTTTGTATATTCCACCGTAGCGTCTAAACTACTTAAACAATTTTAATTAACGAGGTGTCACTAGATTAATAATGTCCTGGCTGTCTTAGGCTATATAAATTTTAATAAAATTCTTTAAGGTTTTTACAAATTTTTCTTGTTATGTAAAATAATTGTGTACTGGGGTTATGTAAATACTACTACTGGTGTTCCATAATGATAAAAAGTCAACAAACTTAACAGAAAAAATTTTACTAAATGTGTAAATTAATGAATACACAATGAACAATATATAGATTTATAGATTGACCGTGGGAGAGCCACGCTTCAGCATGAATGGACCGGCTCGACCGGAGTAGTGGTATCCACGGCCTCACAGTAAACCGTGTGAAATAGCGCTTGCGCTGTGTTACACCGAGTGAGGATACTCGAGTCCCATACTCCAAACCCACCCCCATCCCCCACAGGCCGGCAACGCACTTGTAACGCCTCTGGTGTAGCGGGGATCCATGGGCGGCGGTAAACGCTTACCATCAGGCGATAAGTCTGCTCGTTTGCCGAGTATTCCGTAAAAAAAAATGTTCACTTTACATATCTGCAGACAGATAACTACTGAATTATATAGCTGTTATATTTGTTTTACAGATAAAGAATATGAAGTGTCACCATCCCTAATCATCCCGTGAGTGTCACAAACTACACAAGAAAAACCCCCCACCCTTGATAAAAGTGGGGATGGTGGCCAAAAACCTCTTTTCTAAACAGAGGCCTAAGTCCAGCTGTGACCTTGATGATGATTATAATACACTTACGCCATTATTATGTCTGTATGACAGAACAGGAAACCTGCCACCCTGTCTGAATGTGGCAGCAGCCACAAGAGTCTCATCATCAATGCACTTGGGCACTACAACTGCTTTGCCATAACTAGAGCAGACATTATAGTTCTGGTTAACACGGGACACTCTCCACTCTTCAGTTGCTAACACTTTTGTAAATTCGCCTTCTATACTGTAATATATAGAAAATTTAATTTAATACTTTTGACAAGGCAAGGAAATTTATAAAAACAGTAGATGAATTACTACTAAACGATTAATTTAAAATAAGTCTCAAATATAGACAATCTCCTTCAGAAAAGATAAAAACAGTGCTATTTTATGGCTTCTACACACCTAAGGCCTTAGGATACCTAAGGATGCGTGGATAATCTGCATGCGCGGACTAATCCGCTAGCCATGCCGCCGACATAGTGTGAAGGGAGGCCTTGGAGAGTCAACCTCAATAGTTCAGATAATATATTAGTAAGGTAACAGAATCTGGTAATCTTTTCTTTACTAATATAGTCCATTCGTTAAGATAGTGTCGGTGTACTCACACGCAATTGTGGTTATTGTTGTGAAATACGAATAAATTAATTCATACAACGGGGTAAACTGACAAATCATACTTGCTTGTCAGTGTACGCCGCAGGTGGCCCCTTTGCTTTTATGGTGGTTTGCCGCACGTGTGACGGCGGCGCGATCAAGGTGACCGTATCTAAGCGAATGGACTAGTATAGTAATAATAGTGAGCACTGTCAAGTGCTATTCAGAATTATATATACATATAAATACTTTAGTAATAAAATCTTCCCTGAGTCATCACCAGGACTGATTGTAAAGAGGAATGTTGAAATTTATATTTATAGCACATTTTATCAAGTGCTGAGTAATAAATAACATACACTATACACAAAACCTCTTGAATAAGGTTTACAATTTTCAAGTACATGTTCCTTCAGATTGCACTTGCAAATTCATTTGATTTTAATAACTCAATCTATAATGAGGTTAAATTTTGTGAGTTTGCGTGAGGTAATCACTGGATCTATTCAACCGATTTAGAAGATTCTGTTACCAATAGAAAGTCACATTATTTATGAGGGTCATAAGCTATATTATAACCCAAAAAATATATATGAAAGATATAAAAAGCGAAAAATAAAAAAAACCTTCGTTTAAAAAACCGACTTCAAAAACTAAAAATATATAAAATAACTTAATTTGTATGTGCTACCTATTTATAGGTTTGAAGTAGGTGCCAAGCCAAATGTAATAGTAGGTACCACACTCGCTATATTTCGAGACGAACGTCAGCGACGTCACCGACGCTTCGGTTGTTTTGTACGACTAAAGGTAAAATACATACTGTATAGAATCGAAAGGACTTCAGGTAATTTTTTGTAATAAAATCTCAAATGGACTATCTTCTTAATATAATTCAAGTGATTTGAGGTAAACTGACAATATCGTTAGGACCCGTTATATATTATGAAATTAAATGATGTCTACAGAATATGAAGGCATGCAGACAATTGCTCTGAACTTCATTGCAGGCGCTCACGTAAATTTGAGGGTTTCCTTCAATTTCCTTGGGATCCCATCATCAGATCCTGATATGGTGGCAATGGGACCACATGGGGAGCATATCCTTTCGAATACAAAATGAATTTTAAAATTGGTCCACAACTGACGGAGTAATCAGTGATATATAAAAAAAAAGACAGATGAAATTGAGAACCTCCTCCTTTTGGAAGTCGGTTAATAAAGTGGGCACAGGTCAGCTTGTAGACTAAGAGTCTCTAAGACTAATACTCTTGATTAAATTATAAAATTTACCTGTACAAAGTGTATCCATTCTCCACAATAGGGTGCATATGCCTATAGAAGAATGGGTAGAATAGACTTGGATCCTGCAAGCTGGACAAGTTCTCAAGCGTTTGGGCTACCAAGTTCAGCTCAGTAGAGGTTGCAATGTCCAGCTGAAATATCCTCAGATCCTTGCATTTGAGGAACAGAGAGCCTCCTTGGAGTACACCACTGATAGGTTTGTTCTCCTTCTTTTCTATACTGTCTATATTTCTATGTAAAAGCTGTAATTAAAATCCAGGTTGATTTATCATTTATTGTTTAATGTGTAAATCCATACTTATATTATTTAATGTAACATCATTTACGTCTCCTATTGCCAGTAGCGTAAAAAAAACCCCCGTTTTTGTAACATTCTTCATTGTTGCTTCTCTCTTATTGGTCTTAGCGTGATGATATATATCCTATAGCCTTCCTCGATAAATGTACTATTCAACACTAAAAGAATTTTTCAAATCAGACTAGCACTTCCTGAGATTAGCGTGTTCGAACAACATTACAAACAATGTGTTTATAATGTTAGTGATTCAAAAGTACCTCTGTCTGTTACAGGAAGGAGGCTACTCTTAACCATGATAACTGAGATACGCACAGACGGAGCAGACAGCAAAGGCAATTTTTAACTAAAAACGAAACTAAGGTTTTAGGTATATTTTTTTACACAATTGTCTTATTAAACAGTATTGACATAAGACAGTTTATATTTAATATATTAGGTTGTGAATTCAAGTTCTTCTATCTGTAAAAACAGGTTTAATAAATTTTTCAAAATTGGTGTAAGCTGATAATTTTAAAAACA
This sequence comes from Diaphora mendica, assembly GCA_949125395.1. Lineage (NCBI taxonomy): Eukaryota > Metazoa > Arthropoda > Insecta > Lepidoptera > Erebidae > Diaphora > Diaphora mendica. The sequence goes on from OX421314.1 coordinate 21,754,550, forward strand.
AGGTGTTACTTCTTAAGCTTCTTGTCTGTTTGGACAGAGTATAAGAATCACATATGGTGGGGCTATCTGCATCTAACAAGTTTGTCTGATAGAAATATTACAAGGACAACAATATAGACGACTAAAAAAGTAAAGAAGTCTTAGATACAATCTTCTACTTGAATTATATTTGTAAATATGTTTTGGACAAGTTCTAATAGAAATGTTGATGGCAATAGGTTTAAAATTAAGAGTATACCAGGTGCAAATGATTATCATTAAATAAAAGAACCTATAATAGGGAATATTAAATAAAATATTGCAATAAACATACCCACAGTTCTTGAACGCCTTCTTTTCGTGAACTTAAAATCAGATGATGTCCTGTGATACACACAGTGCCATCAATATTTTCTTGGTGTGGATATTTTAGTATTACTCCGTCCAGCTTATTTATAAGTATAAGCTCTATAAACTCCATTATTTATATTTGACGCACAGTAAATAAAAATATTTGTAAAACTAAAAAATAATCATCTGAATTTTGACGTTTCTTACTTAATTCATTTACAAATTTATTACACTGGTAATAATTTATTTTCCATTGAAATATTCTTGGGTCGACTCATTCAAGTTTAAATACGACAAAATTAATTTAGCAAAATGTTTTTTTTTTCCTTTCCATAATAATGGAATTATTCTGTGAAAATAAAGAACACACGATTAGCAAATCCATGTGCATCTATATCTTAAAATATTAAATTATGAGGGCTCTATGTATTACATGGCAATGTTTAAATGAAAGATTTGCTCCAACTTCATTCAATACATTTGTCAGTTTATCGAAATGCTGAGAAGTGAAGCGAGATAGTGCCATACAAAGTCGTATTAATGATAGAGATAAACATATTGTGCGAAAGAGCAAGATATATCAAAACGTTTTGTTCGTTTGGTTCAATCAACTCCATCTGTCGTCGTTAACCAATAAAAACTCAACGCAACCAAACGTAGCTGTACGTGCGATGGCGATGTGTGGATTTTTTTGTTGGTTGGTGATGTTTCTTGGTCACAAAGCTACGGCACAATAAAATTACAAGACATATGTATAAAAGTAAACATTACTGAATACTGTGAATATCATTGAGTGGAATTGTATCGCGAAAATAATAATTCTGTGGTAAGCTACCTGATGTATTTGTATGATTGTATTGAATATAGGTATGTAAGTAGCTGGCAGAGTGGCTGAGCTTAAATAGTGACCGGTTGGTTACCTTTGTGTTTATATGTCTATTGACATTAGATGATTCTGGACTACTGGTCAAGTTTCAAAAAGCACATTTTTCTTACATCATAAAAGGTCAATCTAAAAATATCAGGTGTCTATTTGTCCCAGGTGATGGAGGAGAGTTCTGAACCCCACATGGAGACAGATGTGTCTTCTACCACTGAAGATGTCCCAGAGACACAGGAAGTAACAGGCTCCAACGGGAACGTCGAGATGGTCATAGTTGTAGAGAAAGTGAAAGAAGAAGAAATGGATTCTGAGGTTCAGAATGAGAAAGGAACATCACTTATCAATGATAACATAAATGAAGTATCTAAATCAACTGTGGAATCTCCACAAATAGATACAGAGGTACAAATATTTTCAGTACAGTCTCCAACTAAACACATAGAAGTAGAATCTTCAACTCAGACTGACCCACCTCAGAAACCTGTAAATAAAGATTTGGAATTAGATAATGAAATAGAACTCTCAGCACAAATGCAAGAAATGGAAAATGTAGATTCCTCTATGAAAGATAATTTACAATTAGAAAATAGCCCTAAGAAAGTTCAAAATTACACAATATCTCTCGTTGAAAGTAGCCCAAAGAAGGCTCAAAATAAAACAATAGCTCTTGTTAAAAGTAGCCCAAGTAAGGCTCAAGAGAAAACAATATCTCTTGTTGAAAGCAGCCCAAAAGAGGCTCACAACAAAACAATATCTTTTGTTGAAAGTAGCCCAAATAAGGCTCAAAACAAAACAATATCTCTTGTTGAAAGTAGCCCAAATAAGGCTCAAAACAAAACAATATCTCTTGTTGAAAGTAGCCCAAATACGGCTCAAAATAAAACAATAACTCTTGTTGAAAGTAGCCCAAATAAGGCTCAAAATGAAACAATATCTCTTGTTGAATGTAGCCCAAATAAGGCTCAGAATAAAACTATATCTTTTGTTGAAAGTAGTTCAAACAAGGCTCAAAATAAAATACTATCTCTTGTTGAAAGTAGCCCAAACAAGGTTCAAACTAAAACATTATCTGTTGTTGAAAGTAGCCCGAATAAGGTTCAAAATAGATCTGTAGAAAACAGCCCAATAAAGGATGCACCAAAAGCTATTGAAATATCATCTAATAATGAGTTACAAATAAATGAGTTGATGATGTCTACATCGACCAAGGAACCTGTGCTCGTAGAAAAGTTTCTGGTCAATGGTAAGAGACAGAACATTGATACAAATGATGACACACATTGTAAAACCACATCATCAGTCATGCCTATCAATATAACAATTGAAAGAGATACCTCAGATGATTCTCAAGTTGAAACTAACTCAATAGAAACAAACTTTTCTGACACTTCAGAAAAAGAACACAACAAGAGCATTAGTAGGGAATTGAAGTCGTTAATAAACTCTGCCAAAGAGTCCAAGATAATCAGTGAATGTACACAACTAAAAAGTAAAACAAGAAAGTCTAGGTCAGCTCTAGACAGTTCTAGTACTAGTTTAAATACTTCTGTTGAAGCAGATAAAATACAGGGCAGACGTCACAGTAATAACTCTCAGAAGAGTAGCTGCAGTGAGAAGTCAGAAAAAGTTGCTGTCAAGAGATCAATGAGGTCACAGAACCCTGAGTTTGTTAGTAAGGTTAAACAGTTTTTAAACTCTGTCACTGGTAAAGGTAATAAGGATAAAGATTCAGACGAAGAGTACGATGAGACAGAAGAGAAAAATAATAAAGACAAATCTCTAAATAAGGATAAAAATTATCATGTTGAATCTTCAGTGACGCCACCGAAAATGAAGAAGGTTGAATCGGTATGTAGTGAGGTAAGTAGTAAAAGTATTAAAAAAAAAATTGAATTGAGAACCTCCTTTTTTTGGAAGTCAGTGAAAAAGTAGCCAGTAAGCCAGTAGCCAGTAAGTAGACAATACTAAATTAATGTGCTAAAACACATGTGCTCAAATGTTTTTAAAATCATTTTTCACACAGTTCTTTTTTCGAAAATTGTTATTCATATTATCACATTTATTCATATTGAACCTTTCCTATTGTGTCAGCATTTATGATGGCCAGTATTGTGTCAAGTATTGACATGAATAAAACAAAATGGTTACTATGTCAGTATCACTAGTCCTAAATTTGTTTAAATAAAAGTTCACAGCACAGTTATAAAAGTTTACAGAATGGTATGTATTAACAATATGATCTGTTTGACAGAAAATTATTTTTTTTGTTTTTTTATTTCTTTAATCATTGTAACAAGAAAAGTTCACCTACCCACCCTATCTAATCTACCTGTTACGTAACAAAACTATTTTGTTTTCTTTTAGGCTTTAGACAGCACTGGTAAACTTCGATCAGATTCCTACTGCTGGAGATGTCATTGGGTTGTGGAGCAGTCTGCTCCAATGCCATGTACTGTCTGCCCAAGGTCCTTCCACTATAAGTGTTTATCAAGCTCTGAACGGAACAAGATAAATGCAGAGAAAAGCTGGGTGTGTCCTGAGTGTATGCATATACTGCAAGCTGAAAGTTCTGAAACCAGGTAAAATATTTAGATATTTACTTTGGAAAACTAGGATTGTGTTCCATGTGGTTCAAAAAAGAAAGTAAACCTTATGCCAGACTGAGTACTTCAGGACTATAAGTCTTAAAATCAGTTTAGGCACTATGGTGTATCATACAAACATACATAATATAGATGCCAAATCTATTACTCTTCCTTTTGGTGCTGCTGATGTCAGGTAAAAAAAGAAGGTAGAAGGAAAGATATTTTATTCACTGCTTCCCTTTTTATGCTAAGAGGACTTATCTTAATATTATGAGCACAGTATTATAATCAATACAATTAATAAAATAATCTGTCATCAAGTAAGAAAGAAGAAAGGTTTATATTCATATACCTAACCAACAAAACTAATTTAACTGTCATTAAAGTTTCATTCATTGAATGCCACAACTTAAATGTATATTTGTCCATTTTTGTATCTACCTTTCTACTGCTTATAATGTTGATTTTAAAAGATCTATTTCTAAGCCTTCGTGGTGACGTGCATAATAGCGCTTTACAACCTATCAGGATGTCTCTGCCTGTAGCTTTTCCCACCTCACTAGGTTAATAGGTACTGATCAGGGAGGATTAATAATAATAAATTTTTATTTTCAGACAAACAATCCATACCAAGTAACAGATATATAAATAGGTTAACTATACATAGGTCACATATGAAAATTTTGGAATCTACTGCATATATGATACTAACTTTTGCCCGCGGCTCCGCCCGGGTGTATCTCGGTTATCACGGCAAAAACCTGCCTATGTCCTTCCTCAAGAATCAAAGTATCTCCATGCCAAATTGGTGTAACGGTTTAGCCCTGAAAGCGTGTCAGACAGACAGACTTTCGAATCTATACTTATATCTATACTAATATTATAAAGCTGAAGAGTTTGTTTGTTTGTTTGAACGCGCTAATCTCAGGAAACGCTGGTCCGATTTGAAAAATTGTTTCAGTGTTGGATAGTACATTTATCGAGGAAGGCTATAGGCTATATATCATCACGCTAAGACCAATAGGTGCGGAGCACCAATGAAGAATGTTACAAAAACGGGCGAAAAAATTTACGCTACGGGCAATAGGAGACGTAAACGAGGTTGCGTGGGTCAGCTAGTCTTTAATATTAGTATGGCTATTGGAATGACGCCCTGTAGGTAATCATCCAATGCCACATTATCTGGTTATCAAATCTGCTACAGTAGCCACCAGACTTAATAAAACTTTGAAATCAGAATATTATTTTCTCTTTATAGTAAATTGATTGCATGTGTTTATTTCCAGGTCACCATCCATGAGGAAAGTGTCACCAGCAATGCTTTGTGATCTTCTCAAGTATGCCCTGGAGCGGTTGATGGATCTCAATGGGGTAAAATCTAAATATATCTATATATATAAAAGAAAGTCGTGTTAGTTACACAATTTATGAACCGCTTTGGCTGAAAATTGGTGGGGAGGTAGCTTAGAACCAGGAGACGGACATAGGATACTTTTTACAAAGTTTTTTTTTTTACTTTTCGCCACGGCGTTAATCGCAGTTGTTTCTGTACCGCGGGTAACACCGCGGGGCTCAGCTAGTATATATATATAAAAATGAATCGCCGAAATGTATGTGCGCGCATAAAATTCTCGATCGACTGCACCAAATAAAATAATTCTTTTTTGTATGTGTTCGTTATTGTTAGGACAAGATTTGTGTACAAGAAAAATTTAAAGTCAATTTTTTTGTCCGCGACAGGAACTGAGACAGATAATTAAAAATGGCGGTACGAAGTTCGCCGGGTCAGCTAGTATTTTATAATTATTATTAATTGTATTGTAAAACATGGTTTATTCCATCGGCTATCAGCCAGTGAAAAGTCCGTCAAAATCGGTCCAGCCGTTTCAAATTAGCCGGAACAAACAGACACACAAATATTTTTTTAAACTACATTTTTGGTCTCAGTTCATATGCATTTAGTTGAAAGCTGTTAATATGAAATTACAAAGAGACACTTCAATTTTATTTATTTACCAGCAGAGCCCCGCTGTGTTACCCGCTGTACGTCAATAAACGCGGGCAACGCCTTGGGGCGAAGCTAGTCTAAAAAAAGTAGCCTAAGTTACTCCTTATATCATCAGCTACCTATCGTGAAAGTCCCGTCAAAATCGGTCCAGCCGTTCCAGAGATTAAACGGAACAAACACAGACGAACAGACCAATAGACAGACAAAAAAAAATGGTATATGTACCATGTATACATACATATGCAATTAGTAAAAAGCGGTTATTTTAATATTACAAACAGACACTTCAATTTTATTTATTTGTATAGATATAGATTAAAGGTTTTATCTTCTAAGAAAACAAGGTAGATAGTTGTTTAGTATTAATTCAAAAATCTATTTCAAAATAAAAGCGAATAGTTGTGATTCCTTTCTTTATATTTGGCCTGTGACCGAATCAACATAGCCGACAAAGAAGCAGGTATTAGTATGTATGTGGCACTGGCAGACGATCGGGCCTGCGTCGGGCGGGTCTCGGGCGTCTCGGTAATATGACCTTGTCAACTTATCTACGTAACTGCGCAATCTCCGGCTTTGCTATACTCTGTCTCTTTCTACCCCCACTAATCAATACCAAAGCGTCTGTTCCTGTCTCTTTCACTAAGCGCTAATAATAAACGCACTCGTGTATGTGTGCAATCGATTGAATGTGTGCGGCATATTTCTCGATTCGTCATTTTCGTTTGGTCGTCATGTTTTTTTAATAGCAGGAATTATGCATATAGTACTGTTTTGACTAGCTTTGATCAGCAAAATTGTACTATTGTAATAATTTTACAGTAATGAGATTGAAATCTTTAAAACACTTACTTATTTTTCACTAAGGCGCAAGACAAGCACACTTTCGACATTACAAACTGCAGTAGTAGACTACAGATGCTGGAAACCTGTATTCTATTCTTTATTGTTTCGTTTTGATAAAATTTTCAAACAATAAGCATTGCGTGACTGTAATATAATGCAATTAGACCATCATAGCAGTTTAAGCTAAACGACTCCTTGCTTTGCAAACTATTACAATAGATTGACAATCCCTTTCCAATCTGAATGTTTATTTTTAGAAAATTTTAATAAATATTTCGGACATCTAACACACAACGCCATCTAGTCCCAAGCTAAGCAGAGCTTGCGTTACCCATAACACTAGTACCCTTACTAGACAACTGATATAAATACGTATATACTTTTTTTTTTGTAAATACATAGGGGAGATGGGGATAGCCCCGGCCACTTTTTTATTTTCGATATTTTGACTACAATTATTTAAAAAAATAGAAAGAAAACTATAAAATATAATCAACATTATATTTACTTAAGATAAATATTGAAAACTAAGACAACAATTTAGTCTAATTGTAATTATAGCCACTTGAAATATTGATCAAATTTTGGGGTCTTATTAAAGTCGCGGGTAGCTCCGGCCACCTACGTATTTAATGACCAATACGTTTTTTGGCGACACATACATCACAGTAATAGTGGATTTAAATTTATACATGCTTCTTGAGTCCAGTCCTCACATATTTGCATTGGATCCAATTGTCATCGAAAATAAAGTATTCCGTCTCTTGATGTTGCGAATCTTTTAAATTGAGTTGAGTTGAGTTGAAATGCAACCTTCTTCACTTTTAAACTCATTTTCATGTTACTCTTGACTTTTACCACAGTTTTGGGTTCTTTAGCCTTCTCCATTAATTCCTTTTTATGAGGCGAAGATGTCAAAATTTCACTTTTTTGTGTTCTTCTTGTCTTTCAAACTCATGTTTGAATGTCTGTTCAAAACGTCGTAATTTCGGCTTAAGAGTGACCTGACGACCTTGTTTTATACATTTAGTAGGTACGATCTTACAGAGAAGTACGAGGAACTTCGTATCGGACTGCGGCAGCTCTCTCAGAACTTTTTTGTCAAGGACGGCTTGTTTTTTTTTTTCATATTCTCTTTACTCCAGTCTCCGCGATACGTAGTTCTATTTTTAAATTAATACATCATCGGAAAGCTTATTTAATGGACATTCTAATGGTACATAAATCATTTATAGCCTCAATACATTTTTTTTTTGGAAAACGTCATTTTAATGAGAGTCGGAAAGTTGCCGGGAGTACTTCCAAAAAGTTGCTCGCACACGCGCCACAGTTGACAACAGGGCTCCTCGCGCACGAGGAGTTAAGGCATTTTACCACTGCAACAAATTGTTTTTGAGTGTAAGATTTAAACATTTAAAGAATAATAATGTCAGCGCCTATGGCCGGGGGTGCCCCCAAAACTGATGGCCGGGGTTACCCGACAGGACTTTCGAGAAACAAAAAATTCTATTTAAAAAGTATATTATTTAAACGTTCTGGTAATTCTATATATATGAAATAGAAAGGTATAGCAATATGTAAAAAATATATCATAAAGAATTACATACGTTTATTCAATAAAATGGTCTCCGAAATACTTGACATACCGCGCAACGAGTCCGCCAAAAACAAAATACACCCAATCACGTCCGAAGGCCATGGTCGGGTGACTTCAACTGTCAGCATTTGTCGAATGGTTAGTAAACGCACACAGAGATCACATGCACTTATAGGTAACGTCACGCGAAACACTAGTATTTGCGGTGGCCGAGGCTACCCGCCGGCCGGGGCTACCCCCCTCTCCCCTATATATTATTCATAGAAAACACCCAAACTCCGAAACAAATATTTGTAGATTACACTGTATATAACACTGTTAATATAACATTTTAAAGTAAATCACCGACTATAAGAGAAGAGTTATATCCTTATATAATAAAAAAACAAAGTTTATTCGTCTAATAATCACAATTATTTTTGACTTTTCCTGGGTATTTTAATTACCTAAACAAGAAAAAGTTCAAAAAAACTACGACGTTAAAACTTTTGATACGTCACCCGGGCCATATTACGAATCTATTGACACATCATTCAGAGTGCCAAAAACAACATCCTTTCTTTAGTCTTCGCCATAGTAAAGCGAATATTTGTGAGGTTTTTTCCATTTACTTATGTGCTATTTAGTTGTTTTTTAATAACATAGTATACGCAACACACAGTAGCTCTAAATGACGCATGTATGTCGTAGTAAATATACACGTACCTACTCTTTAATGCAATTATACCGATAAAATCTGAATAAAACCTATGAAACTCCACTTTAGTAGCCATTAAAGTATTTACGAATGAAAGTGTATTATGATGCAAAGATGTTTGAAAACAAGAAAATGTTTTAAAACCTTTAACCCGACTAAGTTAAAACTTTAGATAAAATGTAAATAGCCTATGTCAAGTATCAAGCTATTATTACGAATCTATTAACAGCTCATTCATTAAAATGAGTTCAGCAGTTTAGGCGCTACGATGGAACATACGTCAATAGACTGAAAACTATTACCGTTTCTTTTGGCTTTGCTGTACCTACACAGTGAGCAGACATCAAAAATCAATACCAAATATAAATAAAATACAACTCATAAACAATGATGCGAATCTCAGTATAACATAGATTTTTTCTACTAATTCGAGTATCTCTTAAAATAGGAACTTTTTCTCGATGTAAGGTCATTTTCTATTTCCGAATAAATATGTAACAAATATGTATAAGCAAACTCGCTATACGTTAATAACATCAACAGTCTTTATAGCCTACTGTTTGAGGCCTCTCCTTAGTAAGGAGGTCTTTGATCTACTGGCAGACTGGTTGGTATAGGTTATAGGTTGTGTTCGTCGGGCCCTCACTGCAGTCATCGGAGAAGATCTCTCGATACCGGCCGTCATTCGCTCCATGGCCGGTAGCGATAGCAGTTTTACCGCGGTCGCAACTGCGAAGATGTAATCTCGCAGAAGGAGGCGGCGGAGAAGGTCCGGGAGGATTATATCCGCTCGTACCCAATTCGCCGCCGGCGAACCGGGTTGCGGAGGCGCGCCCGTGCTCGCACTCATGCCGCCCTGAGTGTGGCCGTGGATGGTCGGGACGAGTTTTCCCCTCCATCCGCTTTAGTGGCCAACCACGAGGACGCGTGTGCCGTATGTCGCCTAAATTGAGAATTTATTGGAAGAGGGTGCCCGCATCAGTGTGGGCTGGCGCTGGGAGGGGTCCGGATATGTTAATGTAAGCAGTTCCCGGATCCCTCCCGTCTCAGGCACAGAGTGGCACACCGTGTGGTTTTAGACGGTTCGATTCCGACACACCGCCCCGCCGCAAACCACGGAGGTTGTGTTAAGTTTTCCTTCTTTTGCCCGACATCGTTTGCTCCATTAGTAGCTGCTTAAGACACCCATGGGATGAATAGGGTAGGGTACTGAAAATCTGTTTTCTTAATATCGCACCATATGTAGATGGAATGCAATACTATATCGAAATAGATAAAATTATACATTTTACTTCCGTATTTTAATTCTGAGTTCGATATTTCCAGGTGGAACCCTTCCTGCAGCCTGTGGATCGAGCAAATTTCCCTGATTACGACAGATATGTCGTACATCCCATGGATCTGTCAGTAATGCGAAATAACATTACTGACGGTTTATACGGAAGCACAGTGGCCTTCCTGTCGGACGTGCAATGGATACTACACAACAGCATTATTTTCAATACATGTTAGTATTACACACATATTTTTGTTACTAGCAACAACTTTAAATACGTCTCCCGCAACAGAAATATATTATATGTCGCGTGAGACTTGACATACATAAAGGAACTGCATACCCACATTTTGAAAAGCAATTTGTGGATCACACAAAACAGTTGTCCCGTGTGGAGATCAAACCCACAACACTCAGGGTAGTAGAGGAGCGAGGTGACCGCTTAAACCACTACGCCATTCTTCTTGTCTTCTCTCTGAGCTTGTAGCATGATCATAAGATGTTTGTTCCTTCGGGTGGTGACGCATTAAGTATAGGGAGTTCCATTCCTATTGATCTTGTGGGTGTCGTGGGAGCATATTACCCAGGACAACTTACTGCAAAAAGAAGGGTAACTTAAAAGGAACCTTAAACCAACTCACCAGCATGGTATAGTGGGCCAACACCCTCTTCTAAGGAAAAGCCTATGTCTATAACTGTTAAAGGCTGTTGATATGATGATAGATAAATAAAATAAATAATAAATATTTCGGACATTTAACACACAACGCCATGTAGTTCCAAGCTAAGCAGAGCTTGTGTTACGGGTACTAGATAGCTGATATAAATATATATATACTTTTGTTTGTAAATACATACATATTATGCAAAGAAAACACCTAAACTCCGGAACAAATATTTGCAGATCATACAAACATTTGGTCGGAAATCGAACCCGAGACCTCAAGCACAGCAGTCGCATACGCTACCACTGTGCCATCGAGGCAGTTAAATGTTTCACATTTTGATTTTACTAATTGTGTTTTCAGCTTTGTAGTTTGAAATTTGTACGCTCAGCGAAGATTTAATTAGTGTATCCCACAGTGCAATCCAAGCTCACAGCAGGGGCTCGGGCGCTGGTCCGCTCGTGCCGCGCGGAGATGGGCGAGATCGAGGCGTGTCCCGAGTGCTACGCCGCCGCACACGCTCGCCGCCCCACCTGGTTCACCGACGTTTGCACCACGCCTCATGTACTCCTCTGGGCTAAACTAAAAGGTTGGTACACAACAAGTCGCTTTCTTGCTACTTTACCCGTTAAGGCTCGTCTCCACCGAAATTTGACAACACAAAAAAAGGTTGACAACATAAAAGTTGACAACTTTTGTACTGTGGGACTCGGCTTTAGAAGTGTTGCTAACTATATCACGTTTAAGATCGTTTATTTCTCATAAAGAACATAAATATAAATTCGCTTACATGAGAAAATACAAATATAATATTACAATTAAATAACTTTACTACGATACAGAAAAAAAACTCATGTTATTAATAGAAAATTAAAATCACAACAATCCATTTTAAAAATATAGTGAGGGTACATTAAAAACATACTTGCATTCCGGACATGTGTAGAACCATGCTAGCAGTAAATACAAAGATTTTGTGAATGTATAGCGACGATATGGTTTGCACACATTACTTATCATTGCATATTCTGGTATTTGAAAACTATTGTTATTATAGTGACACAGTGTTTTTAGTGTAAGTATTGAATAATTTAATTATTACAATATATCAAAACAGAAAAAAAAAACAATTAATAAAACTAGAGTTTCGATTGCATGGTTGGCGCTTTATGTGATCCGTAAGTTGTTGTTCTGAGTCTGGGTGTTCCTTGTGTCCGTTTCATGCATGTTTATAAAGTCCCCCGCGACACAGGATGTATGTTCCTAATGCAAGAGTTGTGTTTACAAAAAATAAAAGAATGAAAGATTACCACTACTTCGTACCACGTACAACGGCCCAATCAAGAGGCTAAGTGGGAAAAAGCCTTGGGTTTCTCTTAAATAAGCTATGCAACTAACTATAATTGTATTCTCAAATCTCTCATAAAATCTACAAGAATCTTAATAAAAGACTAAAATATTTTGCTTTTTATTTTAGGATTTCCCTACTGGCCCGCAAAAGGAATGTCGGTGAGCAATGCAGGACACGTGGACGTACGTTTCTTTGGCGCTCACGATCGCGCTTGGGTTCCAGTGAAAGACTGTTTCTTATACTCCGAGAAGGATCCTAATAACTTCAGAACTAAGCGACAGGACATTATTGATAGCATGCATGTGAGTACATTTTATAGAACTTTTTTTAATGCATGTCCCTGTCAAAATGATTCTACTCGGCTTGATGGAAAGCATAAGCAGAATCCAAGAGTGGTGGTCACCATATTCATTGCCAATGCAAACATGGTGACCCACACCATGGCGGGCTAGTGATGCTTCTGCATCATTGGGCCTCCGGTCTCGCACTCACCAACGAAACACGACAGCACGAAACAGCGTTTCGTGCCGTGGAGTTTCATTCATTTGACGTTGATCTTCTGTGCGAGGGTAGTACCGCCTTTTCCGTTCCGCTCACGTGTAAAGTGGGAGTCAAGACATCTTTAAATGAAACAATTCAACTTTGGCGAAAGAGGATCAACTGTAACACAAACATTAATTTGCTTTGCTTACAATACGTCAAATCGACAGTCGTACCGAAACGAAACAATAGATTGACGGTAAAAATTTAAATAAGCGAAAAGCGAGCGGAAATTCCCGTACTCGGTTCTAAGCGAGTACCCAATGTAATCCCCAAAAATGCGTTTCGTTTTCAAACACTGACAATGTGTGTGTAAATAAATCTCAAATTTTAACAAAAAAAACCGACTTCAAGAACTGGACCAAATTGAAATGGGACCACACGGGAAGCATCAGCTTTCAAATAATAAAAATCAAAATCGGTTCACCCAGTCGAAAGTTCTGAGGTAACAACCTTAAAAAATTAAAAAAAATACAGTCAAATTGATAACCGCCTCCTTTTTTGAAGTCGGTTAAAAATAAATAACCACTGCTGATGTAATCACCATCTAGACGCCCCCGCCCCCTATAATGTTTACGTAATACTTAAACTGTCCCTATGTCGGATATCGTAGTAATCATTTTTTGGGTATCATATATATATATCCTGTGCCAATCATATACATATCCTATGCCATATAATGTGGCTTTCCATTGGTAAATTAATCTTCAAAATCGGTTTAGTACACCCAGAGATTACACCTTCATAAATATTACCTCTTTACAATAATATTAGTACAGATATCTCGGTTATATTAAATTTTCGCATGGCGACGGATTTAGAAGTCTGAGTGTACTCCTATTCATTCCGTAGGTGTCTAAGAGCCGACTAAGCGAGCTAAATACGTAGGACAAAAATACTGCAACACGTTTATTCAAGATCACATCGATCGAGTACCGTGGGAGAGCCACGCTTCGCCATGAATGAGCCGGCTCGACCGGAGTGATACCACGGCCTCACAGAAAATCGGTGTTAAATAGTGCTTGCGCTGTTTTTCACCGAGTGAGTGAGGCTACCAGAGGCCCATACCCCAACCCCTTCCCCTATCCCCCCCATCCCCCAAAGGCCGGCAACGCACTTTTGACGCCTCTGGTGTTGCAGGTGTCCATGGGCGGCGGTAATCGCTTATCATTAGGCGATACGTCTGCTCGTTTGCCCGCACATTCCATAAAAAAAAATCTTATGTCTTCCCTAACCATAAAACAAAGAATATCGCTAAGGATAACTATTGTGAAGTTCCTAACAAAAACCAAATTAACAGAACGGCAATCAAATCCTCAAAATTGTTTACTTTGAAATTATATATCTTTGCAGGAAGCCGAACAGCACATTGGAAACATTTCTAAAAAGTATGGGAAGTTTGTGTACCCACCATTCAGAACACAATTCAATCCCACCAAACTGTATGAACAGCTCAAAATGATGGTGAGTTAATGAAAATAATTATGTCTATAGTAGAAGTAGGAATGCACGTACATTCCTTCATAGAGTCACGATTATTTCGAAGAGGGGTAAGTAGAGACAATTGATCTCCACTTACTATGGTCCTGACACACCTCTTTTGCTTCGTCCACATTTATAAATCGCTGCATGCATGCTTGTTGGTACCTAGTGCTTTTCACATAGCCCATATTCAGAACATCACACTGAGTAGGGATGTTGCAAGTTTTGATAATATTGAATCTTGCTAATACTGTAAGAGCGAAAGGTTGTTTGTAAATCTTTCAAGCAAAAACTGCTGAACAGATTTGAATGAAATTTGACACAGGCATAGATTATATAGTATGTAATAGCAATTGGACTTTTAATTCCTACAAAAATTAGTTTTCCTACAATTAGCTTGGTGCAAAAACTGCGAGCAACACCACAGGGTAGCAAGTAACTTTAATAAACGTTATATTATGAGTGTTTAAGGGTATTAACGCGATGACGATAGGTATTAATTACCTACATAGCTTGTATTTGTAACCTGCCCCCCCCTAGCCAAGTTGCAAGCGTTTTTCTTTCTGCGATTGTTAACGCCTAAATTCTCGTGTGTCAATGGCTAATCGTAGACCAAGTAATCTTAGACAAAGTATTAGCCAATGACACTTGAGGCCGATTCCCGCTGTGGCGACCTCCACATACAGCGGCAACAAAAACATATGGCAGCGCCATCTACCGAAGATACACTGAACTACGAAGTACCGCACAACACGGAGCAACTACCAATCCTGAATCGCGCAATAGAAGTTCTCGCGCCGATTAGCATATATACAACATCCCAACATCAACCGTTGGGCAGTGGCCCGCCAGGCATGATCACCTCGCCTGGTCGGAGGATCTTCCCTATGTGTTGGAGGCACATGACACTCGTTCCTCCACACCGTATACAAAATTATGTATTGCTATTATTATTTAACTGCCTCGGTGGCGCAGTGGTAGTGAATGTGACTGCTGTACGTGAGGTCTCGGGTTCAAATCCTGGGTCGGAGCAAATGTTTGTGTGATCTACACATATTTGTTTCAGAGTTTGGGTGTTTTCTATGTATAATATGCATGTATTTACAAAAAAAAAGAGTATATATGTATTTATATCAGCTGTCTAGTACCCGTAACACAAGCTTTGCTTAGCTTGGGACTAGACGGCGTTGTGTGTTAGATGTCTGAAATATTTTTTTGTTTATGGATAGAACCCTATGTTTAACACTTAATATAATACAACATGCTGTCTTTATCTTTCGTTAATTTCGACGGATATTTCTAGAGTTTCATAAGGGTTATCGATTCTTTTTTTCCGTGTTACAGATACCATCGTTCGAGGGAGAAGTGGGCACGTCTCTTAAAGAGAAGTCCAGCACATCCACTACAGATACCAAAGAGAAAATCAGGTCAAACTCAAAAAGTTCTAAGAGCCCATATAATGACGGGTTAGTTATAGTTTTTATTTACTGCATAAGTATATATAGTATATAACCAAGTGCACGTACGTTCGTTCGTATCCTCGTGCATCCAACTTAATCAACTTAAGAAAAGGATCACTAACTAAATCAGGACATCAAATAATTTAGGAAGTATTCTTTAGTCCCTAAATTCAAAATGTTATTTCGTCCGCTGATCCGTGCCTACGCTAACGCGTGTCAGTGTTTATAACACCCAGGTCCTTGAATTACGCAGTAGAGAGGTTAATATTGGTATGGATTTTTAAGTACTATATTCCAAAACAATTGTATAAAGTAAAAAACACAATTTACTGCAGAGAAATAAGTGAAAATGAAGATGTGAATGAAACTGAACAGCCTACAACAGTTGCTTTAAGAAAAATGGCTGACGGCGCCGAAATTGCAAGGGAAGACGAAGATACAACTTCAGAAAAACCGTGAGTGTTTCTGTATGAAAATACTGAGCAATGACTTTAACGAAACATTAATTTAAATTCTGGCTAAGGCACCCTGTATAAAATGATCTCAAAAATATTCATTTTATTTTCTTCTGATTATATTTCAGATATACTAAATATAACTTTATATAAAATACTTACAAATAATAATTATAGATTACTGTAATTTGTTTAAAGTACTTTCAATTTTCTTTTTTTATTCACAGTGAAGTTATGGATGTGGACACTACAAGTAAAGTGAGCGAATCCGGTTCACAAAAGTCCAAGAATACTGAACTGCTCTCACGATTCGAATCTTCCAGAAAACGACGCCGTTCAGATCTGGAAGAAGCAGTCCTAACAGTAATAGAGTCTTCCAATAATCCCCCTGAACCTAAAAGAAAAAAACAAGAAAAGGAAAAGAAGAAGTCTGAAGAGAATGAACCAAGCAGTAGTAAAGAAGTTAGTCATAAACTAAATAGTGACGAACAACGTACTGACAGATCAAAGAAAAGTGTTGAAAAAACCAATAATGAAGTTCAAGGCAAAGATAATGAACCCACAAGTAGTACAAGATCTGAGTCCGAAAAAGAAAAAAATCAGAGGGTAACACCAATAAGAATAGCTTTAGTACAAAAAGACAGACGTCATAACCTTAGGACTAACACAGCCAAAGAGGCCATGGCCAAAATACTCAACCCTACCAGAGAAAAAGATAGAGACAGAGATCATGATAGAAATACTCCAAATAAACAAAAAAATCCCAAAACAGAAAAGAATAATGATAAAACACCGAAAGAAGATAAACTAACTAGATCTGAGAAAAGACGAAATTCAAGAAATAGATCTATAAACAACACACCAAAAGCAGATAAAAGTAGACGCACTTCCGCTGAAAAGAAATTTGAAAAGACTGCAAAGTCTGAAAACGAAACCACATCAAATAAAGAAAAATCTAAAGAAGTTAAAGATACTCCTAAAGAAAGTAAAGAAAACAATACGGAAACAGAGAGATTAAGAAAAGACAAGATAATTTCTTTAGAACCCAATGCTGAGATAGTGCCATCTGTAAAAGATCGTCTCCATTTTGACGACGACACGAGTCTAGCTGTTATAGCTCGCGAAACACGGCCTGTAATAATATCTAACAACACAACTGGCCTTCCTACAATTAGTTGTGTCCGAAGTTTGTCGACTAAAAGTACAACTTATGCAGGAACATCAGATGGGGCCATGGCAACAAGTTCAGACTCCTGTTTATTAATTCCTACTAGTTCAGAGATTGTTAAAGATACGTCTAAACTTCAGAGATTACGAAACGACGCAGAATCAATGGTTGGTAGAGTGGGAGTTCGAGCATTCGCGAGAATGACTTCACCAGAGAAGTCACCAAACAATACCGACAGTGTTGAAATCGAAATAAAAGCAGAACCGATAGACGTGGATGACGCCGATAGACAAGTAGAGAAACTAAATCTAATGAACGCATTTAGATTGCGACCGGTTAATCCTCCAGTTGCGGCCGCTAATTTAAGAGAAGTGCGAATAAACAAAGTGTTAGTAACTCCGGTAAGTGCAAAGAAGACCACCGCTCCTGGTCCTAAACCTGCTGAAGTAAGACCAAGAGCCAAGAAGTCGTTTCCTCAGCCCAAAAAGCCGGAAGATGGGCAATTACACAGTAAAAATAGCATGGTGTACATACCTATTCAACCGCCGGTGACTCAAGCACCCATCAGACCGCAACGAATACTTGCGGGAGCGTGTATTCCTAAGCCACCAATGGCTTCAAGCACTTCTAGTAAGTTTCCATACTTTAAGTTCAATTACTTTTATTTTTTACTTTGTGTTGAACGCCTCAATCGCGAATATAATGTAGGGTAGGTTTTATGATTTTTTATATATTTGAGCTTGCCAAAGTGACTACTCTGCCTGATCGAGAGGATGAGCAGAATCCAAGAGTCCAAGATCCACCGAGTATGGTGACAACATTGTGAATGCAGACAATGCAGCATGGTGACCCACACTATAGCGGTCTATTAAAATGCTTTTGCAAACACGGCCTCGGGCAATTTTAGGTCAGTTTTCTGTGAGAGGGTAGTACCGCCCCAGTCGTGCCGGCCCAACCGTGCAGAAATCAGCGTGGCTCTACTAAATTTTTACTTTGCTTGGAAATATTATGAGTACAAGTAAGATCAAAATACTACTGAGACTAGTACATTACCAATTCAATTTTCAGTTACAATAGGAGATAATCACATTATAGTCAACACTAGATATTTGATACTTTACTACAAAACTAACTTTTATGACTTTCATAACTTTTGAGAGTTGAATGGACCTGTGACATTTGAACTTTTAACATTCAAAATTTAACCTATTTTTTTTTGTAGCCATCAACCAAGTAAACACAGTGACGACTCCAGTGATGCAAGTTGCGACCATCTCATCGTCGCCTTCGACCTCAGGAGTTACCAGCACTTCGTCTAAGGCCATGGCGACACTGGGACCGGTTCCATCCTCGGTACACACTGTTCCGATGATGACATCTGTCAACGGACAGTGGATGTTCAGCTTCCAACCTGTCATGTCCGTTGGGGCTTTAGAAGTAAGTTATCATCCTACTGAGAAGGTAATCTAAGAAAATGTTGGTGTTTCTTGTTTGCAATCAAAGATGTTTGTATTAAAGTACGTTAAAGGCAATTGGCTAATAGTTTTTTTTTATTCAGATCAAAATATAGAAGATAACTTGAAAATATTTTTTTACTTTAAATATTACATAAAAACTCAAAAGACCAATTGAATTGAATAAGGGTTTTTCTTTTGATTTTAAATTAATTCGCTAATTATGATTAAATTTTTGTTCTCTCTATAATTTTGTCATTGACTGAAGTTATCTGGAGGCTAGTAATCTTTATTTTAAGATTTAAGAACAAAACTAACTACCTTTGCCCCCGTGGCTCTGTCCGAATGAATGTTGGTAATCGA
Source organism: Diaphora mendica (assembly GCA_949125395.1). NCBI lineage: Eukaryota > Metazoa > Arthropoda > Insecta > Lepidoptera > Erebidae > Diaphora > Diaphora mendica. Next base: position 21,773,707 of record OX421314.1, read on the forward strand.
GGTAAAAAGTAGTGACAAGAAAAGTCTTTCTTATCTTTTTACACCAATTATAATTTAAATCGAAGCAAAAGAGACAGAGTTGCTTTCATATTTATAATATTAGTAGTCAAAAGTCTTTAAACCCTAAAACTTATTACTGTTATCTCCCCAGACTTCACCATCACCACCTATGTTGAACGGAGTAGGAGAACGGAACAATACTACGGCATCTCTCATACCGATGCCTAACAGTGCAACACAAAACAACCAACAGTTGCAAGTACCTTTGGGGCAAGGCAATGCGTCGGTGCAAATAACGCGACCTGCCACCTCCAGTACAATTGTTGAAAATAATACTCCAGGAGAGGTAAGTCTAATAATAATAATCTTTACATGGTATCAAATAAAGTCGCTTTCGCTGTCTGTTCGCTTAGATCTTTTAAACTACTCAACGGATTTTAGTGCAGTTTTCAGCAAGAGTAGTAGTAGCAGTAGATAGAGTGATTCAAATGGAAGGTTTATATGTGTAATACATACTTAGTATAGTTGAGGAAATCCGAGAATTTTAAAGACTTACGTGCAAAGCTGGGTCGAGTCACTAGTAACTATAAGACGTTGATGTCTGTACATAAATCAGCGCTATGGTCACCTTCAGGACCGTAGCATAAGCTGAGCTGTGGCCTTTTAGTCACACAGCAGATATCTCACTTTTGTTATTTTGGTTGTTTTGTATAATGTTGTTGTTGTTTAGTCTTAGTGTCTTAGTTTAATATCTTTTTATTTTTTTCTCTTTTATGTCTATTTCGTGGAGTGTGACTAATAAATGTATTCTTTCTTACATTAAAGATGTTGAAAAATAATTCAAATCACAAAATTTAACAAAAAAAAATCGACTTCAATAACTGGACCAAATCGAAATGGTACCACAAGGGAAGCACCAGCTTTCAAATGGAAAAAGAATCATCAAAATCGGTTCACCAAGTCGAAAGTAAGGTAACCCTCATAGGGTTTGTTAACACCGTTTGTTACAACATTTTAAAAAAACAGTCGAATGATAACCTCCTTTTCTGAAGTCGGTTAAAGACTAATGAAGGGGTCTAAATTAACAAAACCCTAAACAACAGTGCTTAGAATTTTTGTCGGTGTAATGTCCTCCGGCTTGTCAGTGATTGTACTATAGTACAATCACTGAAATTATGACATTACATAATCTATAGATTATGTAACATATAATTAATTATGTGCAGCCACCTCGATTGCAGCAACGGCCGGCGTTACTGTTGTTGAACCCACTGGACCCCAACGCTCCCATCGGCAATCTTCCCACGCCGTCCGCTGCTGGACCTATCACTGCGAAACTCAACCAGAACGCTGTCAAGGTAATTGTACATACCTTTTAGTATTAGTACTTTTATCCTGGTTTAGTAGAAGGTTAGTCTTGGTCAAAGTGTAATTACATTTTTTAACTTCATATTTGTCAATAAATTTGAAATACTGAAATAATCTGTTTACAAAACCTTTCAAATAAATCCCCTAGGGGATTAAAATGGAATGTTTATCCTAAAAGATCTCCTAGGGGATCAGTGTGGACAAAAATCCAGATAAATCCCCTGGGGATCCAAGAGGTCAGAGCCGAAATTTGACATGGAGATATGTACTTTGCTTCTCGAGAAAGGACGTAATAAAATGTAAATAGAAGGAGATACTATCTAAAGCTACTACCACTATCATTTTTATTATCATTTTTCTACTTAATGTCACGTTTTCAAGATATTGGTTAATATAATTACTTGAATGTGTCTGACCAATCAATCAATAAAAAAAAATACAGTACTTTATTATTTGCTAGCTTTCGCCCGCGGCTTCGCCGGCATTTAATAAAAAGTATCCTATGTTACTTCTAATACCTCCAAGAATATGTGTAAAGTTCAATGATGATCGGTTAAAAGTAGTTTTCTCGTAAAAGCGTAACAAACAAACTTACATTCACATTTATAGTAATAGATTTCTCAGATAGCATACCTATCATTGTTTTTGCATATATTCTTCTATTCCTATCTAATTCATGTCAATTTATTTTACCCTTTTATTAATATTGTAAGAAAAATTGACTGTCGCTTCACAAATTATTCAAACCCTTTTATTGTGTCGTTTCAGTTAACAGATTTCTTCCGAATATTATTAGAAGATTCTTTAGAGAAGTTAGACGAACCCACCACGCAGCTCACCACCGCAAGACTACAGCTAGAACAAGCAAAGTGGAAACACAAAACAGAAATAGAAGAAATTAAACATAACCAGGGTATGTAGCACTATGTCAACCCACGTATAACATTTTTATGGTAAACAAGCTGACCCGGCAAACTTGGTACCGCCATTTTTTCGTGAATATTTTCTAATTTCCGAAAAAAATGTTTTAGTATTAATGCCCGCTTGAACATCTCACGGGTAATGTACTGTCGCGGAGAAAAAGAAATAATACTGTCGATTTTCTTTTCATTTTCTTCGTAATACACAGACGAGCTGAGTTTGCAGTTCGCCGGAATGTGGCACCCCGCCCACTTCCCCGCTCACCTTCCCGTTATCGCCCCATCGTATCAGTTATTACAGAAAATTGACTTAATCGACGCGAGGTGCAAACTTAGCTTGGCTGCGTTGTACATATATTTCAGTGATTATTTTTTATTTACATAGATTTTAACATTACAATGAAGTTAATAAAGTCCTAAACCGGTAAGTAACTTTAAACAAGCGATTCTATTTGTATCAACTATATTTTAATTATTTAAGTGCCAGTTTTATCACAAATTAAGTGCACTACATTATAAATATAAAAATTCCCACCTAAAATGCACCTCATATGTTCTAAAAGGAGGAACGTATCACTCTGGGCGCGACTGGCCCATATGTATTAAGGCATGGCTCTGTTAAATACAATAAAAGTTATTAATTTTATACATTGTCGGATAGTAAAACATAAGTGGAACCTTACTGGTAATTCTTAACAAATAAAAATTAAAAACTAACCCAACTACGAACAAAGGGGTTTGAAAAGGACGAAACTAGCCTTTTTTTTTTTTTTTTTTAACGTGTGGAAATCCCCTCGGACCGTCACCCCACCGGGGCTTGCGGCGGGGCGGTGTGTCGGACTCGAACCGACTAAAACCACACGGTGTGCCACTCTGCGCCTGTGAAGGGAGGAGTCCGGGAACTGCAGTTATTAACACATCCGGACCCCTCCCAGCGCCTGCCCGCACAGAAGCGGGCACCGTCTGCTGGTATCCTCTCAATTAGGCGACGTACGGCACACGCGTACGTCGCCCCCTCGCGGGAGGCCACTAGAGCGGATGGAGGGGAAAGCCCGTCCCGACCATCCGCGGCCACACTCAGGGCGGCATGAGGCGCTGATAGGCGCGCCTCCGCCGCCCGGTTCGCCGGCGGCGGATTGGGTCCGAGTGGACATCGTCCTCCCGGGCCTTCTCCGCCACCTCCTTCTGCGAGATTACATCTTCGCAGAAGGTTGCGACCGCGGTAAAACTGCTATCGCTACCGGCCATGGAGCGTATGACGGCCGGTAGCGAGAGATCTCCTCCGATGACTGCAGTGAGGGCCCGGCGCTGCGACGCCCATGCAGGGCAGATCGCCAGCGTATGCTGGGCCGAGTCCTCACTGCAGTCGCAGTGGTGGCAGGCGGGACTCAATTCCCTCCTAGCGACCGAGTGCAGGTACTTCCCGAAGCAACCATGCCCGGAAAGGACCTGCGTCAGTCGGAAGGAAAGGGTCCCGTGCTGCCGCCCTGCCCACTCGAGGATGACCGGCTGGAGAGCCTCCACGGCGGCAAAGCCAGCGCGTGGAGTCTCCAGCCGGAACGACCAGCGAGCCATCGTGGCTCGACGGGCGGCTTCACGCCACTCGCGTACCTCTTCGGGCGGAGGGCGATAGCCATACTCCGCCCGATATTCAGCCACCCGTCGATAAACTTCGGCGAGCACTTCCGCCTCCAAATCCCACGGGGGTGTTCCGGCCAGGGCGCACGCCGCCTCGGTCGACACCGTGCGGTATCCGCGTATGGCTCTGACTGCCAATACCCTCTGAGGCCGCCAGAGGCGGGCCTTATTTAGGGCAGTCAGAGCCGCCACCGACACCGGTGCACCATACAGCGCCATCGACCGGACAACCCCCGTGTACAGGAGTCGCGTTGCGACGCTGGCTCCACCCAAATTGGGCAAAAGTCGCCCAAGGGCGGAGGCAGCGTCGACCAGCTTCGGACCAAGCTGTCGGAAGTGCTCGTCGAAGAGCCACCTACCGTCGAGTATCAGGCCCAGATACCTCATCTGGGCCCGAACCGGTACGAGGACCGAGTTGACCTCTATGGAGGCGCCGGCGGGTGGACCACGACGGGGCCCATGGAACAATAGGGCCCCCGTCTTGTCCAGGGCCACCCGTAAGCCCAGCGCCTCGATGCGCCCGACCACCAGAGAAACTCCCCTGGTGGCCAGGCACGCCGCCTCTTGGAAGTTCGCTCCCCGGGCTGTGACCAATGTGTCATCGGCGTAACAAATTACGCCCAGCCCGGGGGGCAGACGACTTCGAAGGACCCAGTCGTACCCCACGCTCCACAGGAGTGGTCCAAGGACAGACCCCTGCGGAACGCCGCACGACATGGGTCGCCGTCTCAAGACGCCCTCTCGGTCCTCGTACATGACGGTACGCTCCTCTAGATAGTCTGCCACTAGCCGCCTCAGGTACTCTGGCACCCCGTGATAGTGGAGTGCTTCCCTGATGCAGCTAAATGGCAGACTATTGAAGGCGTTGGCGATGTCCAAGGACACCGCCAACACCACGCCGCCACAGCTCACTGCCTCTTCGGTCACGGCCCTAAGGCGCATCACGGCATCGACCGTCGAACGCCCCTCTCGGAATCCGAATTGGGCGTCCGACAGGTCGGGCCCCACCTCGCAGAGGTGCCGGACGATGCGGGCAGAGAGTATCCTCTCAAAAAGTTTACCCGCCTCGTCCAGCAACACGATGGGCCTATAGGCCGCGACCGAATCGGCAGGCCGTCCCGGCTTCCTCAACAGGACCAGCTTCCCGCATTTCCAGCACTCTGGGAAGCGTCCGGACGCCAGGCTAGCGTCCAACACTTCCCTGAGGCGGTCCGACATATGGTCGAGGGCTCGGGCCATCACTCGGGCTGGAACCCCGTCCGGCCCGGGGGCGGTGTTCTTGGAACGGATCCGAAGAACAGCCGCCCCAACCTCCGATTCCCTAACGGGAATCACGGGCACTAACCTAACGGGCACATCGTCCTCTCTACCCCCGTCGTCTATGGCCGCATAGGCCATCGACGGGGGTGTGTGCTCCGCCCGCTCAGGGAAAAGGCCCTCGACCACTTCCTGCAGGAAGCTGGGCTGGAGAGTCTCGGTAAGGGGGGGGGGGCCGACGTGCGGAGCTTCTGACGCACCGCACGGTATGGGCGACCCCAGGGGTCACGGTCGAGACTCTCCAGCATCTCCTTTCTTTTTACCTCTTTGGCGCGGCAAATGGCCAGCTTCAGAGTTTTCCGCGATTCGCGGTACTCCTCATGAAGCTGGTCCCCGCCACCGTTTCCACGGTGACGTCGCCTGCTGCGGGTGTAGGACCTCCGGGCACGAGTACAAGCCGCACGGAGGTCCGCCAACTCCTGGGTCCACCAGTAGACCTCCTTCCGTGGAGGCCGACGACCTTGGACGCGGGGCATGGCCGAATCGCAGATCTGCGTAATCGCATCGCGAAAACGGCCAGCCCCCTCGTCCACACCGACCTCCTCGGTCGGGGCCTGCGGAGACAGCCAAGAATGAATAATGGCCGCCTCCTCTAGTAGGTCCCTGTCCAGCTTGGCAACAGCCCACCGCGGAAAGCGGGAAGGATGCCGCGCCGTGTGACCCCTACTGGGGCCCTGGGACCGGGAGAGCTCAAATCGGATATACAGGTGATCCGAGAGCGTCTCAACCTCTGCCAGGACACACCAGTTCCTTACTCGTGCGGCAACAGCAGGGGTAGCGAACGAAAGGTCCACTATCGACCCCCCTTGCTGTCGCACGCACGTGTTGGTGGAGCCTCTGTTCAGCAAACAGAGGCCCACCGAAGCCGCCCACTCCTCAACGGCTTCGCCCTTGGCGTCCGTCCCGGGGGACCCCCACGCAATGGATTTTGCGTTGAAGTCCCCCAGCACGAGGACGTGCCCAGACGCTAATCGCCGCATCGAGGTCTCCAAGTTGTTAAGGAAGACCTCGAAGTCGCTCAAACTCCGGTTGGGGGAGAAGTAAACACCGTAAACGGTGATCCCCCCCCATTCGGCGGCAACATATCCAGAGCCCTTGTCTCTAAGCGACAAGGGCGGGGAATGAGCCACCGCGGAACCGACGACTGCCACGGAGTCGTCCCAGTCACCCATCCAGTTTGGACGGGGAGGAACGAAGTAGGGCTCCGCGACTACGGCAACACCGATCGACCACTGCGCCATGGTTTGCAGGAAGAGATCCTGCGCCGCGGCACAGTGGTTTAGGTTCGTCTGGACAAGGAGGTTGGAGACGTGATCCATTAAGGGATCGTCTCTACAACCTCCTCCATGGGCGACGATGTAGACGCACGAACGACATCGGAGGCAGCCTGGGTCGATTGGCTAGCCCCCGATGTCTGCTGAGAAGCGCGGGATGGCTTTCAGCCCCCCTGCCCCATCTGATGATTGGCGGGCTTGTTGTCCGCCGCACAAATAGGGCAGTGACGGGCGGCAGAACATTCTGCCGCCTTGTGCCCCGGTCGACCGCAGCGGAAACAGAGACCGCTGCAGTCGAAACAGTTCCCGCACTTGACGCGTGTGTGCCCCGATGCTAGGCATTTATAGCATCTCATCGGTCTTGCCGCCAGGACTGTTACCCTGGCACTCACAAAACCGATGAGAAGCCTGCCGGCGTCGCCCAAAACTTTGGCCGACGCCACGGGGCAACTCACCCACACTGCGCCAAGTCCTCCCGGACCGGGGCGGATGGCGCCAACTCTGACGCTCTCCGCGTTGCAACCCGTCCTTGCCCGGATTGCAACGCGAACGTCTTCAGCCGTCACCGAATCGTCCAGGCCCGAGATGCGCAACTCAGCGCATTTCGTAGGCCTGGCGATCTTGACACCATCCGTGTCCGAAAACACTCCCCGCAGCTTCTCAGCAAACGTGTCCGCAGTCTTGGCGCCTTCAGCCCCAGGGAACTCGAGGATTCGAGCTCCCGTTTGGGCGAGGCGCAGTCGGACCCCTGCCGTCGCGAAGTCGCCGGCGAGACAGTCCCGGGCCGTCTTAAAGACGGCCGCGTAGGAGAGTCCTCCACTTGCCGCCTCCGGTGACACCGTGACCACTACAGCCGCGGTCTTAGGTGGCTGCAGCTTCCGCGGCTTTTTCGGAGTGGTCGGGGCCACCGTTGACGACTGCGGGCCAGAGGCCGCCTTTTGGGCAGCCTTCTTGGCCCGCTTCTTGGCCTTCTTGGACTTCTTAGCCCCCCCGACTTCCTGCCAACCCTCATTGGAGGGGGCAGTTGTGGAGGGGCCAGGCAGAGGTGTTGGAGTGGGGAGCGGAGGGAACTCCGCTCCAGACGTTGCCACCGTCTTGGGCGTCGGCTGCGCCGCAGCCGTCTTGGCCGCAGCCTTCGCCCGCTGCTGCGTTCTGCGCGCGGTGACAGGGCCCGGCACCGACGTCGCCGCCGCGTACGACACGCGACCCCCCACCACAGGAAGCGGAGTCGGTGCCGAGGTGACCCTCGTCTTCTGCGCCGCGAGCGGCGGCCGAAGAATAGGGGCGGGAAGCAGCCTTTCCTCCACGCCAGCCAAACGACCGTCCAGCAGATTCCCCACCGAGACGAGAATCTGCTGCAGCATCCGCTGCAGGACGTCGTCGGATACCCCGGGGACAGCAGGGGCTGGGGCCGACCGCGACGTAGACGGGGCCGGCTGGGACGCAGACGGGGCCGGTCGAGACGCAGACGGGGCCGGCCGGGACGCAGACGGGGCCGGTCGAGACGCAGACGGGGCCGGGGCTGGGGCCGGCTGGGACGTAGACGGGACAGGGCCCTCAAGCTCAGAGCGCTCCGCCCGGAAGACAGCAAACTGAGCGCTGAGGCCGGCCACCTGCTCCGTCAAGCGGTCGTTGGCCGCCTGGAGGCGAGCCAGGTCTCCAGTTAGGGTCCCAACGACCTCTGCAATTGCAGAAGAGGAGTCCTTCAGAGCCCTCACAAAAGGGCCCTTCAGGTTAACGGACTTGGTGGCCACCTTGTGGATTATGGCCACCGCCGCTTCCGCTCTCTCCTGCAAGGAGGTCGGTGTTCCGGGCACTTAGTCCCCATGCCCCGGCTCCCCGATCGCAAGCAGTAGACCCGCGATCTCCTCTTCCGCTTGCAGTTCGCCGTCTGCTCGAGCCCGCCTATAAGATTCCGCCTTACAAAAGGCGGAACCTGACGGGCCCGACACCGGGGTTCGCGAGCGCCCCCTATTGCTGCTTGCCAATTTGGGAGGCAACATCTCCTGAGCGATGTCGCTCTCGCAACCTTGGGGGCGTCCGCGCTTCCGGTCTGCCTCCACGTCCATCGGCTCTGGCGCGTCCGTCCTCGCACCGGAACCGCCGCTCGCCACAACCACGGCGGACTTGGAACGCGTGCGTTCCATTGTTCTTCGGCTCCCAGCAGTCGGATCGACTTCTGGGAGCCCCACCGCTGCAGGCGTTACAGCCGCAGCAATCTCCTCATTGGAGGAGTGGGCGTCCGCCTTCCGGAACTGCCCTCGGCTGTTCCTCGACGGGCGCGACACTGCCCCACTTCTTTTATTCGCGTCCTTCGCGTTTATGTCGGTGCCGGATTTGACGCTCGGCGACGGGCGTGTGTGACATTGAATGCCCCCCCCCATAATACGATTATGGGGGGGGGCATGTCGCCTGTCGCACCCCACATTCCGTTCTATAAACGTCAGACACAGCACCCGCCCATCTGACATAATTCATCTGATTTTTGTACCAATACTTAAGTAAAGAAATAGCTGCAGTATCGACTGTTGTTTCCTTATGCAGCTTTTCCCACAGGACATCATACGACACCAGGTCAAATGCCTTGGATAGATCAAGGAAACACGCGTTGACCGGTGTCTTTCTGGATGTATAGTACTGCACGGTCTGCTTGAGACACAAAATGGCACTCTCAGTCGACAGCCCAGGTCTAAATCCAAATTGAGCGTCATGTAGTTTTATATGGCTCGCCATGTGTGTATCAAGAAGACAGTCCAGCACTTTAGCTGTGATTGTGGCTAAAGAAATCGGTCTGTAGTTACAAGGATCAGACACGTCATCAGTTCTGTTTTTTATAATTGGTACCACTAGTGTTTTCATTAGATCATCGGGTAGGTACGAATGACCCATGCACAATGTATAAAACATAGCTAGTATTCTAGGCAAGTGTACTCCTGCGTATCGGAGGTGCTCGATGCCGAGGTGATCATGTCCCGGAGATCTTCCTCTAACCATATTTTTGATAAGGGTATCAATCTCCCTGGCGGTAAACTTTAAATTAAGCTCCGGGGCCATATCCCCAGCATCGGACACGGACATAGACGCCGGCGCGACTAATTTCAACGGTGGATCAACTTTAAAATGTTTCATAAACATATTGGCTACATCAGAGGGGCTACACTGCCCCGCCACACTCACTGGGAGATTCGGCTTGAGATTCATTTTGTTCGTCTCTTTCCAAAACTTTCCAAAATCTTTAGATTTATGACTTTCTGCTAATATGTCTAGTCTAATTTGGATTTGATTATTGCGACACCATTTTAATTTAGTTTTAAATATTTTACGAGTTTCGCGCATTTTATCATAGGTATGACCTACAATTGGACTACCATTTAAATTCCACAACTGAAACGCAAGCCGAGCCTCACAGTGAGCGCTTCTTACATGTTTGTTCCAACCTAACAATGGTTTATGCCTTCTCTTTCCACTAATACTAGCACTCCTCTCAGCAGACTTCGTCAGTATACAAATTATTTTACGATACATATCATTCAACATAAACTTATGTTGCGGATCTCCACATCTTTTATCCGTACAATTACGCAGTTCCTGAGGGAATTCAAATTGACTTAGACAAGAATGACATAACTTTTCATATAATGTAATCTGATCCAAGTCTCGTTCCCCCCATAAAACACTATTTTTACATGTGCTCGATTGTACAATATTTGGTTGTATAGTTTTTAAATTACAATTAATTTGAATGGGTAAATGATCGGAATAGTAACTATCGTACAAAACCTGTGCACTAGTAATCGTGCGGCGCGCGGTCTCTGTGACGACGCAGTGGTCGAGCCAGCGCTTACATCCGTGAGCTTCACTCAAATACGTGTACGAGTCCCGCGGTAGTAGTTCGATATCCGCGCAGGTCCAACATTGTTCCTCACAAAATTTTAATAGCTCACGGTTAAACAGCTCGTTTGTATGTGCATTATAATCACCTAGCATATACACACAAGAAATGCTACTATTTTCTACTATAGCGTATATTTCACTCAGGCAGTCAGTAAACTCAACTATATTTTCCTTAGAATTAATAGGCATATATATAGAAAAAACAATTAGTTCTCGCTCAAAGAGTTTCACCTTGATAGCGGCCAGACGTACACTATTACAACGAATAACACTCACCGATGAAAACAAAGTTTTCCTCCAGAGCAGGGCGACTCCTCCGTACGGCCTGCCCCGCAGCACACCAGCCGAAGTATCTACTGCAGAAGTGCCAGTATAGGCAAAATCTTCATGGATGTTACCTAGAAAGTCCACGTCGTGCGGCAGCAACCATGTCTCTTGCAAGGCGATTATGTCCGCCGATACACACAGTCGTTTAATACAGCCAGTGGACGTCATCACATTTTTACAGTTGAAGGTGACTAGTTTGATGGTGGTATCCATTTTTTTTTTAACGTTAGCTTTTTACAATCTGTGTTTCATCAGAGCCCTTCACGGTCCTTTTAAAATTTATAAAACGACGATAAGAAACGCCATCCGGCCAGAACTCGTCATTCATAAAAATTTCCTCATTGTGTTTTGCTATAAAAATTTTGTAACTATCATAATCTTTTGCTACTCTCATCTTCATTTTTTCTACTTGAACACACAGGTTCGATTTTTCCTTTATGTACGTGATTATATCCTCTTTCGAAACAGTCTTGTCAACATTATAGATATATATAGGTACCTTAATATCTGCAGCTTTAAATCTACCCTCTGGTTTTACAGCAGCCGTTCCTTTACTTCCTTGAAATCTCTTCTTTTTTTGTACCAGTATCCATCCATCTTTGTTCTCAGTCTGACGCGTAGGCAGCGTCTTTTCTCCAGTTCTTACAGTATTCGCATATGTGCAGTCTTTGTTCGGAGTTACATTCGGCGCGGCCGTATGTCCCGCCGTTAGCACACCCGCTCGCTGCGACACGGTCGGCCCGGAGCAAGTCTTTTGATTTCGACCATTAGCGCTCGCCGTGTTTACAAATGAAGACTCGGTATCTATACTCACGCCGACACACCTTTTTTCATGTCTACCCTCCACGTGAGACGAATTCTTTGTTGGACTATTGGGGACGGATAGTATTGCATTATAACTGGTATTATAAGTACTCGCAGTTAGATTACACTTGTCAAGCTCAGGGGTATTTACCATACAGCCCCCTCGTTCAGTATCATCGTGGGGGAGGTTAACAATCGAAGCAGTTCTTAAAATTTCTAGTTCAACTTTTATATGATCTAGTTGTTGTACCGTTACATATTGCTCCTTCATAGGTTTAATCTCGTTCTGCATCCAAAGTAAGTCCTTTAGGAGCCTCGTAACATCAACGTGATCGAATAATACTGGTGGAAGCTTTTGTAGGTCCCGGGCGACAAAAATCGGTGTGACATCAGGATCTGTTTCTTTTAAAAGACATATTATGTCTTCTATGTCACGGGTCGTCTTTTTTTCACGTTTTCGTTTGATATTTCGCTTTGTTGTGGGTACCGATTCAAATAATAAGCTTTTGGCTTGTCTAATATCTTCCTCAGTAAATGCACTAACACATATACGGCTAATACTTTCCTCGTCCATAACATCAATCTTATTACACACGAAAGAAAGAACCTCGTTAATCACTACATTACAATTCTGCACTGACACTGACTGCACGTTTGGCCTAGTGGTTTAACGGTCACCACGCCGTTTCCTACTTCGCCAAGTGTCGTGGGTTCAAATCTCACGTATGACAACGCTTTGTGTGATCCACAAATTGTTGTTCTGAGTCTGGGTGTTCTTTGTGTCCGTTTCATGTATGTTTGTAAAGTCCCCCGCGACACAGGATTTATTCCTAGTGCGGGAGTTGTCTTTTTAAAAAGAAAAAGAAAAGAAAGAAATTCGCACATTTCAATACTTGCGATGACACCGCCATCGCTATATACACAACACATCTAAGTTCACTTAAAGGGCACGTCTGTTAGCGACAAGTGCACGCACTAGAGTGTGTTTTATTTACTAGAGTTTATGCCTATTTTGTTCCATGTCATGTTTGGTTGAGTTTTGTGTCCTCCGACAAAGGACGCCCTTGGCACTGGACTCCCTCCAGCGATTCAGTTCATTGCCAGGCGTCAGAGCGTGAGCTTAGAGTATTTTTATAGAGGTTTACGTCCTCGTGGCTTCGAAGAGCCACCGGTCCTGTCCGTTCAGGATTACGGCTGGGCCGGACGGGGTCTGCACCAGACCGGATCCGTCCGCCCCCTGTCCCTCTCGGAACTATTGGCACTCTAATACGCCCTCTGCTAGAGCAGAGGGACGTTTAGAGTGCCCCACGCGGCAGTCTGTAAAGACTCCGTCTCGTATCCCATTTAGTCTGGAGTCTCATTCTGGGCCTATCCGGCATGAGTGGCTCTACCGGCATAGCCCCAGAAATCATCGACTCACTCAAGCCCCACCACGACGACAACGTAGGGATACATTGGGGGGGGACGAAACTAGCCTTTTTTTTTTTTTTTTTTTTTTTTTTACGTGTGGAAATCCCCTCGGACCGTCACCCGCGCCGGGGCTTGCGGCGGGGCGGTGTGTCGGACTCGAACCGACTAAAACCACACGGTGTGCCACTCTGCGCCTGTAGAGGGAGGAGTCCGGGAACTGCTGTTATTACGCCGTCCAGACCCCTCCCAGCGCTTGCCCGCACAGAAGCGGGCACCCTCTCCAAAACCTCTCCTTTTAGGCGACGTACGGCACACACGTAACGTCGCCTCCTCGCGGGCGGCCACTAGAGCGGATGGAAGGGAAAGCCCGTCCCGACCATCCGCGGCCACACTCAGGGCGGCATGAGGCGCAGGTGAGCGCGCCTCCGCTGCCCGGTTCGCCGGCGACGGATTGGGTCCGAGTGGAGGTCGTCCTCCCGGGCCTTCTCCGCCGCCTCCTTCTGCGAGATTACATCTTCGCAGAAGGTTGCGACCGCGGTAAAACTGCTGTCGCTACCGGCCATGGAGCGTATGACGGCCGGTAGCGAGAGATCTCCTCCGATGACTGCAGTGAGGGCCCGGCGCTGCGACGCCCAAGCGGGGCAAATCGCCAGCGTGTGCTGGGCCGAGTCTTCACTGCAGTCGCAGTGGTGGCAGGCGGGACTCAGTTCCCTCCTAGCGACCGAGTGCAGGTACTTCCCGAAGCAACCGTGCCCGGAAAGTACCTGCGTCAGTCGGAAGGAAAGGGTCCCGTGCTGCCGCCCTGCCCACTCGAGGATGACCGGCTGGAGAGCCTCCACGGCGGCAAAGCCAGCGCGTGGAGTTTCCAGTCGGAAAGACCAACGAGCCATCGTGGCTCGACGGGCGGCTTCACGCCACTCGCGTACCTCTTCCGGCGGAGGGCGAATGCCACTCTCCGCACGGAATTCAGCCACCCGTCGATAAACTTCGGCGAGCACTTCCGCCTCCAAATCCCACGGGGGTGTCCCGGCCAACGCGCACGCTGCCTCGGTCGACACCGTGCGGTAACCACGTATCGCTCTGACCGCCAGTACCCTCTGAGGCCGCCAGAGGCGAGCCTTGTTCTGGGCGGTCAGAGCCGTGACCCACACTGGTGCGCCGTACAGCGCCATCGACCGGACAACCCCCGTGTACAGCTGTCTCGTTGCGACGCTGGCTCCACCCAAATTAGGCAAAAGTCGCCCAAGGGCGGAGGCAGCGTCGACCAGCTTGGGAGCAAGCTGTCGGAAGTGCTCGTCGAAGAGCCACCTACCGTCGAGGATCAGACCCAGATACTTCATCTGGGCCCGAACCGGTACGAGGACCGAGTTGACCTCTATGGAGGCGCCGGGGGGCGGACCACGACGGGGCCCATGAAACAACAGGGCCTCCGTCTTGTCCAGGGCCACCCGTAGGCCCAGCGCCTCGATGCGCCCGACCACCAAAGAAACACCCCTAGTGGCCAGGCGCGCCGCCTCGTGGAAGTTCGCCCCCCGAGCTGTGACCAATGTGTCATCGGCGTAACAAATTACGCCCAGCCCGGGAGGGAGACGACCTCGTAGGACCCAGTCGTATCCCACGTTCCACAAGAGACGAAACTAGCCTACGTCAACCTATTGACACCTCATTCTTTAAAATCGGTTCAGTAATTTAGACGCTACGGTGGAACGGTATGTATGTATCTATACTAATATTATAAAGCTGAAGAGTTTGTTTGTTTCTTTGAACGCACTAATCTCAGAAACAACTGGTCCGATTTGAAAAATTATTTCAGTGTTAGGTAGCCCATTTATCGAGGAAGACTATTTATTATCACGCTAAGACCAATAGGAGCGGCGCATCAATGAAGAATTTTACAAAAACGGGGGAAAATTATTACGCTACAGGCAATAGGAGACGTAAACGACGTTGCATGGGTCAGCTACTTACATATACTTCCAAAATCATTACCCTCCCGATATTCTTTTCATTTTCGCTTCGCTGTAGTCAGGTAAAAATAATCGGGAGATAAATTGTGAGAATATTAAAATGTTTTAGAGCTAACGATAGCAGAGATGCGCGCTCTATTCGAGAAGGAGAAGCTCCGAGCCGTGGCAGAAGCTCGACGTGCCGCCCAGCTGGAGATGGAAGCCGCCGTCAAACTCGCCAAGTCTAAACAATGGTGAGTTGTCTTTTCACATTGTTCTCTACCTAAACAGGTGGCAGTTTTAGTGGTGGCAGTGTAAATATCAGGAATCTGGTTAATAATTAAATCTTTATTTGGAGCTGATAACAATATTTTTTCAGAAAACCGGTGTGAAACAGCGCTTGCTATGTGTTTCACCGTGAGTGAGGATACCGGAGGCCCATGCTCCAACACCTCCCCCATCTCCCCCCTCCATCCCCCAAAGGCCGGCAACGTACTTGTGACGCCTCTGGTGTTAGGGTGCCCATGGGCGACGGTAATCGCTTACCATCAGGCGATACGTCTGCTCGTTTACCGCGCTCCAGAAAAAATTACAAATCATAAATGTGTTTGATAATGACTTCATTAGTGTAACACTGTGGCGCAGTCACTAACGCCCGCCTTTGGATGTGGTGCATACGTTCCATTCCTTCTGTACCTTAATAAAATTTAAAACCTTAACAAACTCGAAATAAAAATTTATTTATTTATTTATATCTTTATTGTATACATACAAAATTACAAACAGAAAACAAAGGATGAGTTACAATATATGCAAATGTTACAATAGGCGGTCTTATCGCTCACGGCGATCTCTTCCAGACAACCACAACACGGATTTTCGATATTCAAAAATTTTGGATAACTTACATACATGTAACACATAATCCTCTACGCTACGTGAATGGTTAAAAATATCAGTTAAACGATCATGAACAAAAATAGCACCCACTCACTTTCAAATAACAAACATACATACAGTAAACACACACACATATATTCATAGTGAGCTCAAAAATGAATATATATAGGAATATAAAGTTGAGGATTTTAAGGTGCGGGTGTGTATTTCTGTCTGTGTGTTTGTGAAAATGACCGCGTCTTTGCGTGTGTGAGCGTGAACGTGAGTGCTTGATGTGTGTATGTGAGTGCTTGAAAGTGTGTGTTGCATTATA
Source organism: Diaphora mendica (assembly GCA_949125395.1). Lineage (NCBI taxonomy): Eukaryota > Metazoa > Arthropoda > Insecta > Lepidoptera > Erebidae > Diaphora > Diaphora mendica. Next base: position 21,789,818 of record OX421314.1, read on the forward strand.
ATTTATAATATAATAGACGCGATTAAGTCTTCGGTGTTTTCGTAGGTTAAACCAAGCAGCTACTCAATAACTCCTGGTTACCATAGTACAGGCATTGCCTTGTTTGGGAACACGGTCGTTTGTGAGATGTGTGAGGATATTATTACTTGTTGTTGTAGTAACAAATGTAAAATTCTGTCAAATTCAGAAGATCAAACCTTTAACTGGTTTTGTTCATTTAAAATAAACCAAACCTTTTGGATTAACAAACCAACACACTCGTTTGGTTGTTCTTAGATCGTCAAACAAGAGGCAATTTTTATTTTTTATTTGCAAACGAGCAGACGTATCACCTGATGGTAAGCGATTACCCCCGCCCATGGACACCCAAAACACCAGAGGCATCACAAGTGCGTTGCCGGCCTTTGGGGGATGGGGAGGGGTTGGGGTATAGGCTTCCGGTATCCTCACTCACTCGGTATGACACAGCGCAAGCGCTATTTTCTGTGAGGCCGTGTCATCACTCCGGTCGATCCGGCCCATAAAAATAAACCAACCAAAAATACTGTGACCCCAAATAAAATTAGACAAATTGGTTATAATAGTTACCACAACACAGACTCTGCTTAGCTTGGGATCCAACAACCATATTTACTTTAAATCTAGAAAAAATCTCACTAATTTCTGTGTTGTAGGTGTGCAAACTGCAGTCAAGAAGCCCAGTTCTATTGCTGTTGGAACACGTCGTATTGTGACTATCCGTGTCAGAGAGCGCACTGGTCTCAACACTTCAGCGTCTGTGCGCAACAGAGAGAGGTGATTGTGCTTTTTAACCGACTTCCAAAAAGGAGGAGGTTCTCAATTCGACCGTATATGTTTTTTAAGGACACTAAGATCTGATGCTGGCATCCAAGAGAAATCGAGTAGGACCTTGAAGTCGGTTTTTATTTTGTTATTTTTTTATTATCACCTCATTATCATCATCTATCCTAGATATAAGTTTTCCTCACCTCTTCTTGGAAAGAAAGTGTTGGGTTTTGGTAATATTTCAATAAAAGAACCAATGTTAGATTTCTCTTTAGCGATTTATATTGAGCACACAACAACAACATTTGTCTTCACACCGAAAAGGAAGCAACAGCGCCACCAGTGACAAACGAAGGAAACGGTGAATGTTTACAAAGACACTTTCAAATACACCGTTTACAAAGATTCTTAAAAATCTATCTTATAAATTAATTTATTCAACAGAAAGTTCTGGCCTAATATACGACCCTGGACAGATGATTCAATATAGGGTTTGTTTTAAGCTCTCCATCTCTTCGCATTGCCGTTTAGCTCCCTTTACGCTCTAACAACATTGAATGAGTGAGTGAATACACTCTTCGTGTTCGTTCTCTGTCACACCACACGTTGTAGTTAAAATGAATATCTTACATTATCAGTAGAATCAAATGATTGCTTTGTTTCGTAATTTTTTGTGCTTCTATTGGCAAAGTGAGAACAACGCTCAAGAAATTCGAGTCAGGCTTTTTCGTCTTCGTTTAAAATTGTGTTATTGTAGTATTTACATTTATGATTATACGCTTAACTTATTTACGTATAGAAATAATAAGCAATTCATTTCACTGTTGAGTTATGTTATCATTTTAAGTATCGGTAGGTAAAGGCGCGTCTCCATCAAAATTATTGGCAATTTCAGTGTTTCCAACTGTTTGCAACTCTTCAGAAAATCGCCAACTTTTGTTTCCATTATGTCTACACCGAGTCGCGAATAATTTGAAACACATTCCAACTAAGCGTCTCCACAGAGCCAATAAATATTTTCAACAAGCGTATTCTTTTGATGTTTACCGCCAAAAACATAAACACGGTTCCCAACATTTGTTGCCAACATAAGGCAATTACAGAAACTTTTGTCACCAACACGTATTGACAACACGAAAGTTGCCAACTTTTGTTCGGTGGAGACTCGGCTTAACGTTATAGGGCCTAAAATTTTTGCAACAATAGGGTAGATGACTGTATCGTAAATAAATATCGTTGCCTCCTTCATTAAAACGAATATTATAAAACTTTTCGGAAAATATAATTAATACAGCTTCTCATTTCTATTACAAACTAAGCTGACCCGGCGAACTTCGTAACGCCATATTTACATTTCTGTCTCAGCTTCCCACAGGCAGTGTATAGTCGCGGCAAAAGAAATTGACTTTTTCCGTTATATTTGATTTTTTCTTGTAAATAAACCTTGTCCTAACAATAAAGAACACATAAAAATAATTATTTAATTTGGTGCATCCTATCGGAAGATATGTGCGTGCATACATATCGGCGATTCATTTTTATATAGATAGATTTTAATCAAATAAACATTGAAATATATTGCTCAATTGAGTAGTCTAAAACAGTGACGTCGTATTTAGTACATTTTTCGTACAAAGTTATTGTTTTTACAGATGATAAAAAGTATCTAATTTGACTAAGGTCTCATGTACCCTTTTTTTTTAAACCTGTATTTTTTTTAAATGCCTATCTGATATAGCAACTCATTTCTAGTAATAATAATTTATAATATAGTCTTTATCTGTCCTATTACCGTAATATGAGAGGCTTCCTACATGATTTTGTCTAACATGTATTGTATTCATTTGTATGACAGGATGGAAGCAACACTAATGAGCCCCCAGCGCCGACTGAAACCAGACTTCAACCTCAACCAGACAACATGCCAGTGAGTTTATGATAAGATTGAATACATTCCACTGGTTAACGCATAATATTATATCTAATATTATAAAGATATCTACTGTCACGGCGTTTGTGGTCACACTCCTTCGAACAGTGCTGGGCAAATTTTAATTGAATTGTATCATGTATCAATTGTATTTGAATTGTAAAAAATACAACTAACAGTTAATTAATTGTTAATCGTGGTTTTATACAGTTAAAAATTGATCAATTAACAATTAAGAAGTTAATTGCATTTACTTTAATTGTAATTTACAATTGATGTGCATTAATTTAAATAATTTAATTGTAAACGCGATTAAATGTTTAATTGCGATTAATTCAATTGCAATTGGTTTAATCACATTTACTTTTTAATCAATTAATTAGTTAATTAAAGAAATAATTGATTAATGCCCAACACTGCCTTCGAAACGTCACGGCCTGGTCAAAAAGGTTTATATCTCATTGTCTCAATACATTATCGACTATTTCCTTAACTTATATATGATGGTATCTTTATATAGTATATAACTATCTAGGGCGTGCGTAGGGATTGCAATCCGGAAAACCGGATCCGGTAATCCGGCGGATCCGGCCTAAATATACGTCTACCGGATCCGGTACTATTACACCGACCAGATCCGGTAAATTTGTATTGTGGCAAAATAATCGCGCTGTCTCGAATGTAGGTACTTTAAGCGTATGCTGTTTAATTAGTGTTTATACTACCTGTGCGAGTCGTGCGTCCCGTGCCTGCAGGTTACATTTGCAAGCTCTGTTAAGTCGATTGGGATATGACACAATTAACACAAACTGTTTCTTAAGATCGTTGTTTTAAACCAATAGTATAGTAATTATATTTGTTTACAAGCTGTAGCTTGTCTAGTTAAATGTCTGTCAGGTTTGTGTTCGAACTCTGTAGAGTTCGAACACAAACCTGACAGACATTTAACTAGACATCTAAAGAGTATATATTTTCGGATTTTCCATGTTAAAAGCTATCAAAACGACTGCTCTCCATGTTTCATACTATTTGATACTTGATGAATCTACTACTAATTAGATGTCAGGTCGGTGAGTTTAAACATTACAATTACCTGCATGACCGACAATTATGAAAATATAGCTGATTAGGACTCTCGCAATAGCCACTAATGATAATGACATAATGATGAATTTTTGATCTCACTTAAGGTTAATCATTACGTTATGTTTATGTAGTTTCATGATGTTTATTAATAGTATTGATCTCTGATTAATCTGTAAAAAGTAGACTGTATCACCACTCTACATAACGTATGTAGGTAATAAAGAGACGTTATTCTTTTTGGAAATTGTAATTATTTTTAGTTTTAGTCTATGATCTTTTTTTTAATATGTAATAGGGGGCAAACGAGCAGATGCATCGCCTGAGGGTAAGCGATCAACGCCGCCCATGAACACCCGCAAAAACAGAGGCGTCACAAGTGCGTTGCCGGCCTTTGGGGGATGGGCCTCCGGTATCCTTACTCACTCGGTGAAACACAGCGCAAGCACTGTTTCACACTGGTTTTCTGTGAGGCCGTCGTATCACTCTGGTCGAGCCGGCCCATGTATGCTGAAGTGTGGCTCTCTCACGGTAAGTTTGAAAGATGAATTTATTTGTTTCAAAGATGAACGACGATAAATGTTTAACAGTTTTCTCTAAAAGTTATCATAATAAAGTAGATTTCGTTTAAAGCTATCGTTTTTTTTACACTTCATTAACGGTCCATGTTGAAACGCACAAGGAAATGATTTTTTCTTTGTTAAATCAATCCGACCGGATCCGGCCATATTTATGAAATTCGGTCCGGATCCGGCCGGATTGGAAATGACACCGGATTGCAATCCCGAGGCGTGCGTGAAAAGATCTAAGTGAACACAGGCTCGCTTAGATCTTTTAAACTACTCAACAGATTTCAACGCTGTTTTCAGCTATAGATAGAGTGATTCAATAAGGCTTAAATGTATAACAAGCTGCGTCCCGCAGTTGTTGCACCTTTACATCACCAACCGCGGGTAACACGGCAGAACTCTGTTAGTTTCGAATATATTGTCATAGTATAGTAATAAATAAATATAATACCCGAGGTATCTCAGAACTATCGCCATTTGACAGTAAAAAAAAAGTAAAAAGTAAAACCCAACTACGATAAAAAACGACGCTGAAAAAGTGTGAAACAAGTTTCAAAAGCCGTAGTCACACGTTACGTAGAAATGTACCATAACACATTAACAACGCGTCGTTTTTGTCGTAGTTGGGTTTTAGTTTTTACTTTTTTTTTATTTAAAATGTTTTGGTGCCTCTATATTATTGATTTCTTTGCAAACTATATTTTAAATAGGTACCATAGAAATATCAAAATTATCGAATAAATACGGACAAAGTCACAAGAAAATGCTAATAATATTTTTTTTTGAAATGCACATGTAACGCCCTTTCCAACGATACCAAACACGGCATATTTATTCCATTTTGTTTAATACAGTACTTTATGTCGGCTAGAGGGCGCCACATTATATTCTGTGATACGTCATATAGCCTATAACCAGCGGACGATCAAGACGCTTCTAACGATACCTCATTTGTCCAGTTCTAATAACTAGTCGAACATAAATGAGGGAACAAATGAACATACATACATAGCCTGTATAAAATCATAACCCTCCTGCGGCTTTGCCGTAGTCGGGTAAAAAATAAATATTTAATTTACAGTTATTTCTATCTCACTTGACTCAATAATACTGACTTGACTGCCTCAGTGGCGCAGTGGTAGCGTATGCGACTGCTGTGCTTGACGTCTCCTGTCCGATTGTTTATATATCTGCAAATATCTGTTTCCGAGGTTGGGTATTTTCTATATGTCATTTGTATGTATTTATAAAAAAAAGCATATGTATTTATATCTGTTGTCTAATAGCTTAGTTTGGGACTAGATGGCGTTGTGTGTCTGATGTCCGAAATATTATTATTTTCATTATAAGCCTTGTATGTTTAGCAGAGTGCATGTATTTATAACACAGTTGGGGTCTATTGGTGTTACAGAAAAACTCATCAGCGCCGGCCCTTACGGTCGGCGGCAAGTTGGCTCCCTTGCGGGTCTACACACAAGATCAACATAACGCCAACACACAGAAAAATGCTATTATCGGTATGTATAACACCTTTTCATATATAACGTTACATTAAAGTTACAAATCAGGCGTAAAGATGTACTATTGACAAATTTGAATCATGACCCACTTACTTTCTTACAGAGATTCAATTACAATTAGGTCGATATTTGCATAAATATGGGTTTTCCTGGCAACGACCTTGATATCTGTCATTTAATTACACAAATAATTATCTGTTGCAGTATCCAAAAAAACATTTGTTCTGAGTCACAGTACATTCCAAAGAGCAAGGATTCAAAATATTATTATAACTGTTATATCTAGTATACTGCAGTGATGATAAACGTAAAAATTGTATAGATCTCCGACTAGTATTGACTAGCTTACTTAATATTTTAAACGTCCTAAGTGCGGCATGCACTGTAAAGGAGGGAAATCTTTATTGTTTTGTCGGTCAGACGGTTAATCTGCAAAATGCGTCATGAATCAAGTTTGTTGATAGTTCTTACATATTTTTATGTAAATAATTGTTTATGAAGTTTTGTTCCATCGCTTGTATTAAAAATATTTCAAATAGCTCTTCGGCATGAATTCGGCTCGACCGGAATTATACCACGGCCTCACAGAAAACCGGTGTGAAATAGCGCTTCCGCTGTGTTTCTGCGAGTGAGTGAGGATACCGGAGGCCCATACCCCAACCCCTAACCTAAGCCCCCTCCAGCCCGGCGGGCAACGCTCTTGTGAAACCTCTGGTGTTGCGGGTGTCCATGGGCGGCGGTAATAGTTTACCATCTGATCGTTTGCCTCCCTATTCCATAAATAAAAAAAAGGAAATATAAATATGTAATGAATACTTCTAAATTACAGTAAGCATGGTAGAAGACCAAAGCGGCAACCAGACAATGAAATGCTTAGGTACTTACAAGTCACCGGCGCCTGCGCAGAACTTGTCGCCGATCATTCTCAACAAACAAGTATGTATTTCTAGAATATTGTAGCTTTCTGCCCCCTTTCCTATGAATTTTTTTATCATTCACCATTTTAATCCACAAAAAGTCTTCATTCCGCTTAATAATCATGGTGATTGGAAAAAATGACGCACTGCTTTGATAAAATCTAGAAACAATGAACTGCCTTCCATCCCCTCACTGTAACTTCATTGAAAACTCAGCTTAATAGAGAGAGGGAGAGTTTCATCGACCCAAAATGTAAGTGACTCTCGCTTCCGTAGAACTCACTTCAGCTTCAAGACAAAGACAAGATGTATACGATTTCTGCCCTCTTAAGTGTGGTCTAGAGAGGTGTACAGAGAGTCTAATCCTTGTGTAAGGTCAGCTGCGGGGACACTGAAAAATTATATTGAAACTATTATAACTATTTACTGAAACTATTTATATTTTATACATACATACCCAGTATAAAACCCTGTTCCGTCATTACATTTTCTCCATTATTGCACAATGTTCGAAAAAAGCCTCGAACCATTTTTGAATATTTCGTCATCCTACTAGTTATTTGATTAATATTTCGTAGTATAATTTAGACAATTAGTACTTTTTAAATGCTCGTAGCAATAAATCGCAGTGTCCTTCTCTGGTTAACATTAATTCAACATCATTATCATCATCATCAGCCTTTAACAGTCCACTGCTGGACACAGGCATCTCCTTCGATTCCTGTCGATCGAAGTGATACCACGGCCTCACAGGAAACTGGTGTCAAAAAGCGCTTGCGCTGTGTTTCACCGAGTGAGTGAGGATACAGGAGGCCCATACCTCAACCCCTCCCCATCCCCCAAAGTCCGGCAACGCACTTGTGACGCATCTGGTGGTGCAGGTGTCCATAGGCGGCAGTAATCGCTTACCATCAGGCGAAACGCAGGTTCGCTTGCCCCCTCTTCCAAAAAAAAAAGAAGTGTTGGCCTACTACTGTAAGAGGCGACTAAGGGAGACCATGCAGCACAAAATCACTGCAAAGGAACCAAAATTTGAAAAAAAACACTAGACCAATCCGTCTGGGCAGCGTGGTATAGTAGAGTCTAAGGTGAGACTTTGACCAGCAGTGGAGTGTTAAAGGCTGTTGATGATAATGATGATACCACGCTGGCCAGACGGGTTGGTAGTGTTTGTTTGAACATCAAATTGTAGTAGAGAAATTAATAAAGTGTAACGGATACTCAATGTGTGTAAAAACCGTTAGATTATAATCTACTTAGCGAAATTGCAAGCTTTCGATAGATTGTCAACTGTGATATACTGCTTACGCGCGTCAAATTGTCAACTGTTCCTGATTGGTCGGTTTTACAGAAGGCAGTTCAATGGCCATAGAGTTAGGTTAGAACTTCTTTGATTAATCACAAATTCATTTTATATAACCAAGAACACTTTTATATAACAAATTTTGAAGCTTCGAAATATTTTCAACATGAAATCAATTCACAATCACAAAAATACTTTACATTAGGCAACAAAGAAATATACAGCGTGCGACTTGCGATTCGTTGCATACCATTTCACAATCTTTCGACTGTTTGCATTCTCGCGAGATAGATTACAATCTAACGGTGTTTACAATCTTACGGTGTCATTATTATATATTATTGTAAATAATTGTATTTATTCTGTTCCGAAAAAAATCATTAGTGTGCACCGTCATAGTTGCTTAGTTATTATTTACTAGTGTATGTATGTTTTTTTTTTATGCTAATAGAAACAGACAGCCATTATTTTTTTTGCCTAACATTTTATCGTTAGAATTTGTATTTTCTGTGGTTAATTTTTTTGTTATTTTTTATTCTTTTAGATTATGAATAGCGAGGAAAACGCAAATAACAAAAAAGTGGTGTCATCTGGCGGATATTTGATTGTAGGTGGCGGTTCAAACAGTTCGGCGGTGGTGACTCCAACCCGGCGGACGCACACTATCCAATACTTATCATGAGCAGGGCCCTACTAGCTGTCCCTGGAAGCCTTGAAAGAAACCATGAAAATATGAATGAGTGTCCAAAATACTACGAAAAAGAGTATAATTTCGGGTCGGTAATACAATATTTAATGTATTTTTGATGTTGTAATTAGTTGGCCTTGTATTAACTTAGTTTTCTGTTTAGACATCATCATATATTTCATAATTTGATACCCATGTCTTTTATCTGAACTTAAGATACTTAAGTTTATAAGAAATGAAGTATTTTATATGTATTCACATATAAAATATTTCACTATTCATATTATTGTCGTTGTTGTCGACATTTTGTACATAAATTTTATTTGTTGCCTACTTACAACCTACAAATAAAAATACATATGAAAATAGATTTTATTTTTAATACTCTTAGATTTAAATTAACGTTACATATTTCCTTGCATTAATATCAACCCCTTATATATTGTTACATACATTATGACGTATGTAAAATTGATTTTATAAAAAAGTAGCTTCATGAATATTTACTCTGTGACGTTTTCATATTTGTATTAAATTGCGTCTCATTGTAGTTATACAGGCCGCTTGAATGAATATTCTTGTGGCGCGTATACATATACGTACGTACATATTTGAATCATAGAACAACATGGTAAGAACCCTGGTCTAAGAAAATAAGGTCTCGCATTCCGAGAGCGGTTCGATGTGACACCACTATTCAGTTACCACGTGATAGCAACATAACACGAAATGAAGCAACCAGAACCAGTGAATAGCAACATAACACGAAAGATACAGATTGATAGCTATGATTTGAAAGGCACGACTTTAAGAGTCCTAACGGACTTATCAATTTGATAATCTCTATTCAAATTGATAAATATGTTGTTGGTAATCAAGTTAAGGCTAAATAATGTTAACAAAAATCGTGAATTTTTATTTTGTTTCTACTGTCAATTTCGATAAACTCATAAGGTTAGGTGATATTCTTTCTAATCTGGGTAACGGAGAAGATATAAGGAGCGAGGAAGAAGAGATACGGTTAGACGGACTCTTTTCAGAATAGTTTTACCTACTTTTCCACAAAATAAAGTATTGCTCTCCCTCGCCCCCATTAACTCGTTACAGTAACTTTCTGCTTATATAATCCACTCCGCAGACCCTTTTCTGTGTAGAAATTTCTATCAACCTATCACTGTTCTCTGCTGAAGGAAAGTCTCCCCCAAGGAGTCAACTATCACAAATATTGTGTACTTTACACAAACATTGTGTTTTTTTGTTTTTTTTTTTGGGGGTAAACGAGCAGAAGAATTCCTTGATAGTAAGCAACACCAAAGGCGTCACAAGTGCGTTGCCGGCCTTTGGGGGATGTGGTTAAGGTTAAGGTAACACAGCGCAAGCTCTCTTTCACACCGGTTTTCTGTGAGGCCGTGGTATCACTCTGGTCGAGCCGGCCCATTTATGCCGAAGCGTGGCTCTCCTGCATGCATTTTACGCAAATACTGTGTGCTTTACGCAAACACTGTGTACTTTTAGCTGTAGGACATTGACAAAGTATCCATTTTGTTCTTGGTAAGAAAAAGTTCTCAATTGATCACATTGAAAATAAAGCTAGTATGTATGTCATACTAGCTTCATTTTCAATGTGATCAATTGAGAACTTTCCCTAAAGTGACTGTAGGAACAGACTCCGTAATTACTCCGCTCCCTAAAGCTGTTCATTTCATTTCAACTCTTTCTTGCTTGCTCTGTCCTTTCCGCCTGACTATTTGCTATTAAAAATACAACTGTGCAGTTTACTCTTGCGAGTTAAACGGAGTCCTATTCCGAAGGAGGAAACTGGATTTAAAAGCCGATCTTTAATGATGATATCAAACTTTGACCCCACTTATAAACATTCAACTGGTATTGAGTATGTGACTACTATTCAAGAGCCCTTAGAACCATTAATAGAAATTTCCAAACAATTCTGATTCAAAGTAATTGCCTATTTAATTTACTTCATTTATTTTCTAGCGTTAAAATTTCTATTATAGCAGGTTCTAGTATTCAAATATAGTTCTTATTATGTTATGATAAAGTAAACTCGGTGATTTATGTAAATATGTAAATTAAATGGTGATGTTGCATATGAATTAAAGTGTATTAAATGATTAATGTGACGTAGCAAACATACTGTGTAATTTCTTTTAGCAGACAAATAAACGTACAGTGTGAAGTGTCGTTTCTATTTATCAAACTTACTACTACTATTTATAAAACTACATAATATTTACGTACTTTACGTAAATATTGTGTACTTTACGCGAAATTGGTGTCCTTTACGCAAATGTTGTGTAGGTACTTTACGCAAATACTATTGTGTATTTTTGACAAATATTGTCTTCGCAAATATGGTGTCAAGTTAGTATTAGGGTCTTGTGAAAACGTTATTCACTTTGTTCTTGTTAAGCAAAAAGTTCTCAATTTAGCCTCATTGAAAATAAAGTTAGTGTGATTTAGATTTACCTAAACTGGTTGTAGGTTAATCTAGTTAAAATAATATTATGGAGTAACAAACTGTCCCTGCATAACGATATGTTCAAAGTCATAGTTGATTCGAATCTTTAGAACGCTGTCTTTATAGAGCATTCTAAACTTTCTAATCAAACTAAATTATTTGATTTCGAAAGCATACAGAGATTTTAAGTGTTTTATTGATTATATGTTGTACTCAATGCTGTGAGTTCTCAATAGTGGTAAATATTAAAAACAAAACTATTTGTTTTTAATATTTCCTCTTAAATTTGTCAGGTGACCCTTTCTGCGCCTATTCTGAACGAGTATAAAAATGTTTACAGTATAGATAAAATACCAATGTTGAACAAATAAAATTGGAGTGTCTGTTTGTAATATTAAAATAACCGCTTTTTAAGAAATGCATATGTATGTATACACGGTACATGTACCAAAATAGCATTTTTTTTCTTAAATTTGTCTGTCTGTTCCGGGTAATCTCTGGAACGACTGGACCGATTTTGACGGGACTTTCACTGGCAGATAGCTGATGATCTAAGGAGTAACTAAGGCTACTTTTTTTTAGACTAGCTTTGCCCGTTGCCCGCGGTACGACTATAACCGCGGGTAACACCCCAGGGTTCGCTAGTGTGGAATAAGATGACATGCTAGTTGATTTATAACAACACTACATAGTGTAGAAAACAGATGATATGATTTATATAAAAGAAAACGTTTAAAAAACTATAATCCAACTATGTAAAAAAATATATAATAAAATGTATATAGCCTGAACTATTGAAACCTCATTCATTAGAATCAGTTCAACATACATAGTACGTAGTCGGGTACAAAGTGTAAACGTCATAATGATGGTCTTATCAATATTTTAGTACATTTTTGCTCAAGACAGCATACATGTTACTTTAACAACTAAAGTAGAAATTTATCAGTAATTACGTACCTACTGTGTAAAATTATTTTAAGACTGCTAATGCTAAGTTGATTTAAATGTGCATTTTAGTTATTTACCTATTATTATTGTTAGTTTTAATAAAATAGTTTGTTAAGGCTTGTATATATATACTTGTCTGTAATGTTAGTTTTTAAACATAAGCCGCTTTGGAAATATTTTCTATTTGATTTATTTAAATGTGGCTGCTAGTCAAGTAATGTCTTCGTTTTGAAGTGACCACATTGACGAAAAATAGGTAAAAATTATCTATCTAAAACGTTTTTTTTTATCATGTATAAAACAAAATGTGAGAATGGTAATTCAGAGTGGAGTTGATTTTTGTTTGTAAATATTATGGTTATTTTACTATTAAAAGCTTTTAGTACATAATATGGTATATACAGAAATGTTTCATTCAATAAATATGCAATGAAACTGATTAATTGTTGTTATTTATTCCTTATTGTAAGGGCTGTGGCTAGTTTTGAACCTGATTGGTGAGGGTACCTGATCGATGCGTCACTCTTTTATTATGCAAACGAACTTCAGCCGCACTTAAAATCGGACTCGTGTACCAAGACTTCCGTACAAACTTTTAGTTAAGTAGGGACAAACTTAATTTTGCGGTTGGAAAAGTGTTGTCCTTATACATCGATATAGGTCATGATTAGTATACCAACTGCACAAAAGTTTACAATCGCAATTTTACTATGTGATGCAACTACAAATTTACGGTGTTCGGATTTTTTTCTTTACTTATGATACATGACAGTGCTTCATGCCAAATTTTAGGATTCTACTAAGGTCAACGGATTACAAACGAGATGTTAAGGGGGACTATTGACGAATTAGTACCAATACTTACTAAGATGTTTAACCAAATTTTAAAAAGTGGATATGTACCAACACAATGGGAAACTTCATATATAATCCTACTACATAAGAGAGGCGCAAAGGATGACATCGGAAACTATCGGCCAATAAGCCTAATGTCGAATGTGTACAAAATATTCGCAAAGATCATTTTGGGCAGGATAAGCGCAAAATTAGACGAAAGCCAACCAATAGAACAAGCTAGTTTCAGATGGAACTTTTCAACGATAGACCACATCCACACACTCAAACAGATAATTGCGAAGTATAATGAATTCAACAAAACATTGTACGTAACTTTTATAGATTATGCAAAGGCATTCGATTGCATTAGTCACGAGGCAATATGGGAGAGCTTAGAAAGGCAAGGTATACCTGAAACATATATTAACATTATCAAAAATATATATATAAACAGTAAAGCAAGGATTCAACTGGAAGCTTTGGGCAAAGAATTCCGCATCAAGCGAGGAGTTAGACAAGGAGACCCAATGTCCCCAAAGTTGTTTTCAGCAGTTCTGGAGAATGTCTTTCGCAACCTTGACTGGGAAGATCTAGGCCTCAACATAGATGGAAGAAAACTCAACCACTTAAGATTTGCGGACGATCTAGTTCTACTAGAAGAAAATCCAAAGGCACTCGAGAAGATGGTCCAAGCTCTAAATAGTGAGAGCTCTAAAGTGGGTCTGAAAATGAACATAACAAAAACGAAACTGATGACCAACTCAGAAATGGAACCCATTGAAATTGAAGATCAACAAATAGAATATGTCGATGAATATTGCTACCTAGGCCAGATCATCTCCCCTAAAGACCAAACAACCAAGGAAGTTAATAAGAGGATTGCTAATGGATGGAAAAGATACTGGTCTCTCAAAGAAATTATAAAATCTAAAGACTACAATATGGCAACGAAGAGAAAGATATTTAATTCTTGTATTCTTCCATGCATCACCTATGGCTGCGAAACATGGTCCCTTACAAAATACCATAGAGACAAACTAGCAAAATGCCAGAGAGGTATGGAACGAAGCATGACAGGAACAAGAAGGCAAGATAGAATTAGCAATGTGCAATTAAGAGCAAAAACCAAATTAACTGATATCCTGGAAAAAATAGACCTTCAAAAATGGAGTTGGACTGGCCATATGTTGAGATCTACACAAGAAAAGTGGAGCCAAATTACAACGAATTGGTATCCAAGAGATGGCAAGAGGTGTCGAGGACGACAACAAATGCGCTGGGAAGATGAGCTGAAACTTACTGCGGGACCCAAATGGAGGAGAGTTGCTCAAGACAGGAAGCAATGGAAACTACTGGAGGAGGCCTTTGCCAAAAGGCACACTGAGTTGAGAGACATCCTATAGCCAAACAAATCAAGCAATAGTCATGAAGATTAATCTCACCCAGTTTAAAGGGCTAAATAAATAAATAAATAAAAAGGTCAACGGAAAGTACTCTATAGGTATTGGTTCCCTTGCGAGTGTCAATATATGCGGCATACGAGTAAAAAACCGTATATTTTGATCGAGTAGACTGATTTTTTCATTGCTGCAAGGGACTACAGACCTAAGTATTTAATATTAATTTCAACTTGAAACCTCCACGTGTCAAGTCACTCAAGATCACTGCTGCATGGTCACTCCTCACAAAGGTTCTTCCCTACTATACAACACTGGCCATATGGGATGGAACAGTTTTAAGTTTTTCTCCTCCTTGCATTGCTGTTGTTGGAGAGTAATTTATCATCACAGAAAAGCCCTGAAGTGCAATAACTATTCAATGTCTTAACCAGACTACTATGGTAAAGTTATGTGAACAAACATACATATGTACTTAGCTAGCTTTGGAACAGGAATCATGAATGTATGTGAATACTACTGCGCCAAGGTCTGCCCTAAGGAGAGTCAACTATCCCGGTCTAGGGCAGTCCGCATCCATCTGCTGCCAGCCACTAATGAATGTATGTAGTTAAGAATTTGTATAAAAGTCGATTATAAATAGATATTTAATACTTCATTTGTACTGTTCATATTTTTTATTAGATACATTCAATACTATCATAAATACAGTCTTCAACAAGTTAATCCTTATATGTACATAACTTCATTACTTATTATACATCGTAGCGCCTGCTTTAGCTAATTGGTCAGCCATTTCATTACCATGTATGCCTCGATGGGCCTCAACATAGTTCCATTTAATTTGTATCTTATTCTGTACAGAGTCTAAGTCCTTGAAGTCTATTTCATTTTTGACAGGTTCACCTGATTGTAACTTCCATCCCTTTCTCTTCCAACCTGTAAATTATAAATACATTGAGTACAAAATATTATTTTATTGGCTTATAGGATACTTACTTATAGGACATTACTATTATTTATAAATTTGTTCAATAGAAGGACTAACTCAAGGTCAAGGTCAAATCAATGAATAATAATAATAATAAATAAATATTTCAGACATCTGACACACAATGACATCTAGTCCCAAACTAAGCAGAGCTTGTACTATGGGTACTAGATAACTGATTAAATATTGATTATTTGCAGATCATACAAACATTTGGTCCAACCCAGGAATTGAACCCGAGACCTCAAGCACAGCAGTCACATACACTACCAGTACTCCACCAAGGCAGTTAATGATTTGGATGCGACTACAAATTATAAGAAAAAATCATTATTTACCTGGCATCCACTTAGTAACTGAATTTATCAGGAATTTGGAATCTGTATTGATTGCCAGTTTAGTGATACCATTTTGTATTGACTGCTTTATTGCTCTTGTAGCAGCCTGGATTTCTCCACAATTGTTAGTTGCTCTACCAGATACTGGCTCACTGATGTTCAGACGATGACCTTCACCCCAATACACTCCGAGACCTGCTCGAGCTCCACTTCTACCATTTGAAGAACATGCACCATCTGTATATACCAGCACAAACCCATCATCATCAGTTTCAAAGTCATTATCACTGCTAGTTTTCCGTCTCTTGTTCTGAGGAGGTTCTATAAGAATTGTTTTCTTAACACTTTTATTAATTATTTTATCAACTCCTTTCTCAAACGTTTTTAACCTTTCCTCTATGTCATCCATCTGTTTTGCTATTATAGTACTTAAACCATCCGAATCATCTGAAAAATTATCGTCACTGTCACTGTCTTTCTTAGTGTTCTTGTTTTGAACAGTTTTAGATTTCTTATGGAACTGGTTGCGGTCATTTTTTCTTTGACTATTACTAGATGTTGAAATTGATCTTTTTAGATTTTGTGACGTGCTGGTACTCGACGTACTGATATTTCTAGGGTCCCGTTTAGTTTTAAAACCCTTAACATTTCCTCCTTCTGTATTAATAAAATCTTGAGCTGCTACCACTGTGTCAAACTTTTTATACCTCGCTCCCGGAAAACCTTTAACTTGAGCTTCACAATCAGGCCATGTCATAAATATGCCGGACGTTCGCCCTTTAGCTACAGCGTAAAACGGCATTCTATTAAATAATGTGCAAGTTTTCAACGATTGAATTTTGAAAACTGCGTGCCGGGCAACTACCTGCCACATGACATTTATTGTTATTGTTATCTTGTCATGTCACTTTGTTGTCAATTCGCCAGTGACATGAAAGCGGGAGATCGTTTTTTGTTTTTTTGGAAGACGGTCCCCATTTCATCTCATCCACATTTTTTATAATTTTATCATTAATTTCATCACGACGATGACTTAAAGACTTATGATATGAAGACTATAAACACTTGACATTGGCAGAAATAGCTGATCCGAGAGATCCGGCTGGTTGCCATTTCATCAAAAAATCAAAAGAAGACGAAGACATGAAAGCGGTGTAGCTATATGAGGTGTAGCTCTCTACAGGCGTCTTGTTGTAAATCTTAGAGCATATATATCTCGAGGGGCAGAAAGCGTGATCGGAGTAGAGAGACTGAGTTTATGTGGTGTCTGTCCACAGAACACTTATATGTCTGTCTCTCTTATGCAAGCTTCTGATTGGTTGGTGTATTTCCCGCCAAATCAGTCATGCAATGCAAATTGGTATGTGCGTGCACCAATAATATAATTGGTATGTTTGTGTTTTCAGTTTTTTCGTTATCAAGTTGTTGTAGAAAATCCGTAACATTCACCTTTACTTCACGTCTACTTAATGTAACTATAATATGTTTTTTATTTAAAACATTGTATAGCTTAGCACTCAAAGTACGGATTTGTCTTCTCGCAAAGGTGGTCCTGCAAGTAACATGAGTCACGAGGGCACACAGATGATAAGCTTATCATCTGTGTGCCCTCGTGACTCATGTTACGCAGCTGCGTTTATTAGGATTTGGGCGGGGCACATCACGATAAAGACAGTTATCAAGATGTACAGCTGTCGAACTGAGAGACCCTTACAGTTTGTATATAAGTTCGCCGTTGGATAGGTATCTGTATGGTTTACCGGTCATAACTTTGAATTAAAGACCGCTCTCTGTGCCGTCTCCAACTTAATAAGGTGCGTTTTAGCTGCACCACCCCAGACTGGGATGCAATATCGTATACAGACTGACAGAGACAGATAGACAAATTTAAGTTTGCTATGGGGTAGTGTGTATTTTAGGGATTTAGAGACAATATTAACCGTCTTACTCTGGATGTGACCAAATTAATTTATTTATAAACTATTGTACATCGGCGGACTTAATGCCGAGAAATGTTGTGAGGAAGGTGCACAGATTTCATATTACACATTAACACAATATATTTAAACTTAGACATTATAACAAATCTATCTGTTTATTCCATTTTAGCTCTTAGTCTGTTTGTATGCCCGGGTATTTCACCTCTTCGACTCGCGTAATTTCTAGGCAGTTACAATCGTTGAGATTTATACAAGTATGAGCTTTAATAGAAAAGTTCTTTGCAGGGTCCGTGGCTTTGCTAAGGGAAAAAGCTATATTATTGGTCTTTGTTAAATTTAGTGTCGAGAGATTTTTTGTTAGCCAGGTTATAATTTTGCAATCGACGCATCTTTGCCAACGCATTGGCAGCTTATTGATGCCCTTCTTGTAAAAATCAGCTGGACGGGAGGCAACAAACTCTTAAAAGGCATTTTGTACTGCCTCTCGGGAATTGAAATTTTTACCCACTAAAAAGTTGTCTAAATTTTGGAAAAAGTAAGTAGTAAGCAATAGTAATAGTAAGAGTTTGTTGCCTCCCGTCCAGCTGATTTTTACAAGAAGGGCATCAATAAACTGCCAATGCGTTGGCAAAGATGCGTCGATTGCATGGGTGATTACTTCGAATAACAGAAATAAAAAAGTTTGAAAAAATAAGTACTTTCACTTATTGCATACAAAACGGCAATTTTATAGGTAAATACCTATTATAACTAGAATAGGGTAGGGCCCAAGACACTGCCCTGAGGCACACCATAGCTCACTGATTCTTCATTACTAAAATAACTCTCAATTTTAAAAACATTCTGCTCGTTTGCCCCCTGGCCCCATATGCCTTAATAAAGCGTCCCTCTCTTTATAAGCTTCCTTCGTGCACTCGTACAGAATCAATTAATTACTGTCATTAAAATAAACCTGTCTATGAAAATAAGTCTCCATGTTTCTCTATTTTCAGGTTTACATTAGTTAGTTGATATTATCAGCCTGATTCCCTAAGTTATTGTTTACGCTTTAATCTGAGTTGTACTACCTACCAACCGCTATACTTAATATTTGGGTGTATTAACAGCGATAACCCGCATTTGACAGATAATAGTAAGAATAGAAAAGTGATAAATCTGCTTTAAAATGTCTCTTTCAGGAAAAAAGCAAAAAAAAATCGATAATAGCGGTACTGAACGCGTTTTGCTTTTGATTTGAAATGGCAAGGAAACTAATATGGATTTGACTGCACGGATGGCACAGCGGTTTAAGAGATTACGTCGTCGCTTTCTACAACGCTAAGTATTGTGGATTCAATCCCCACATGGGGCAACACTTTGTGTATCCACATTGTTGTTCCGGCTCATAAAAAGGTATGTAGATAAAAAAAATGTGTGAATGTAAAACTAGGATAAAAAACCTTTTTTAGGGATAAGTCACTAAATTCTTTTAACCCAAAAAAAGAATTCAAATAAAAGTCAATGTAAATACAGTAATGTACTTTATTAGGAGACTTAACAATAGGTCTGTCATCGCTTATTTAATGTTAACACACCATTTTCTTTTCCACTAATGTCTGTAAAAAATCTTATATTTAAAGAATTACTGATTGTGATTAATCTCGCGGCACTACATTATTCAACTAACTTGTTAATGACAGTCTACAAACTGTGCATTTACATTAATTTATAAAAAAGCCATTAAATATTGTGTCTAATTCTCTTATTATGCAAACAATACTAGTAACACGTAGTACCGATAAACTATAACAACACATTAATCGTACCTACCTATAGTAAATTGAGAAAACCTAATATACTATGTAAATTTTTTTTTTTGCAACACCTAAACTTTAAGAGAGTATTCACATAAAGATGCTGATTTGTCAATTAAAATCCATATAATCAAATATATGTTACTACCCGCCACGTGTGCAATGGATTATACATATAAATCTTCTTCTTTAATCTTCTGACTTCAGTTTTAGAGTTCCGTACTCAAAGGGTAAAACGGGACCCTATTACATACTAAGACTCCGCTGTCCGTCCGTCTGTCTGTCCACCTCTACTAGGCTGTATCTTATGAACCGTAATAGTAAGACAGTTAAAATTTTCACAGATGATGTATTTCTGTTGCCGCTATAACAATAAATACTAAATAAAATAAATATATAAGAGGGGCTCCCATACAACAAACGTGTTTATTTGCCGTTTTTATAGATAATGCTACGGAACCCTACTTGCGCGAGTTCGACTCGCACTTACCGGTTTTTTGACTATGTAATGATAGTAAGTGGTAATATTGTTTCTTTAATAAAGGTTCTGGTTCAATTCGAAATTAATCATGCATCTACGAAATACACACCCTCATTGAAAAGATATAAAGCAGGCCCATATTTAAAAACAAGTAATCATAAATAAAAAGATATTTTTTTCTACAATAACATTGACCCTTGCTTAACTAATATAAAAGAAAATGTATAGGAATCAAATAATAAATAATAAGGAATTAAACATTGCACTGTCGAGAAATACGTTAAAAAAACAACATATATATGATACATTTTTAGGCAAATCTGCAACATTTGTGAATACGTCTTTGAGAATAAAAATAGCTGACCTTCATCATATTAGGCTCCTTAGGAACATATATATTCCACACATTACATAATACATAAATGATTTCCCAAATGCAAAATTAACTCTAAAGATGGAAATAAGTACCCATAACAAAATTAGGCGTTTTTAGCACTATCGACAAACTTGAATCATGACCCACTTTGCCGATATTATATCGTTTATATGTATTTATTTGATTGTATGTTTATAAAGTAAGCTAAAGGTGGGTCATGATGCAAATATTCCAATAGTACTAGGGATGCATGACAGTTATATTAGTTTTACACAATTATTTGATTATGTGTTAAAGGTCGACAATGGCACTATTTGATAACATTGAGATAGATACCGACAAGCCACTGCTACGCTCCTATGGATTGTAGCGTGATATAGCCTGTTATATATCTCCACGATGTATCTATCCAATACACAAAGATACTCAAAGAGCTCCCTAGTACAGTATAGACATGTGGTATTTAAGGGATTATTCGTTTAACTAGGCAAATATAGAAACACACCCAAATAGATGCTAATATTTCTTCACAATTCATATAACAATTAAAAGATACTAAAACAGTATTTTTTTCTACAGAAACGATATTTGTTACTGATTGGTGACTTAAAATACTAATTAAATTAATAAACTTAATTACTCTAAATTCAAAAACAGCTAAGCTCCAAACGTTAGGTATTTAAAACATACCACAATAAAATTATTCTAATGTAAACAGTACACAACATATTCATAAAATTTGTTAAAAATGTGAACAATCGTTTTGGTTAATAATTGGTAAAATTAGTTCAGTTGAGGATTGTAAATAGAAATGATTTAGATCTTATTTAGATATGGAAAATGACTAGTCTTAATTCTAAAGTGAAGTTATATTAGTGAATAGGTAGGTACGTGAATTCGGTGAACTTTACGATTCGTGACAAAACACTAAATATAAATGAGGCACTAAATTTTAAATGTTCATAAAATTAGTATCTTCAAACTACGTATTTAAAAACAATTGGATTTAAAATCGATAACTCGACACTTATTATAATTTAATTATAACTTAGTCTAACGAGAATACTTTTGTAACAACTCAATTATATATTCGTGAATAACGCAGTATTTTAGGCGATTATAAAATTTAACAACCGATTCTTTGGCTGTGACACATTGATGTTTAATCGATTTAAACATGTTTATAAAGAAATTAAATCGATGTGGTAGTCCGTCAGTTGGCTCTTCAGCACCTGGAGACTAGAGTATAACGTGATCTACCTAGCATTATCTAAAAGCTTATTTATACAGCTGCCTGCTCTAACTCATATTACTACATTCATTATAACGCGCCTCTTCTTTTTACACCTGTCAGATCTTTAACAATTATTTATTTTTGGCTAGATTTAATTCAAATTCATACAACTTATCATAATATTATTTTTCCTTTTATTCCAGCTCCATGCCTTGTGACACTTATTCGTCTAAATACAAGCATTGGAGCGTATGAAGTTAAGTTGTCATTTAGGTACACATTACGTGACATGAAATATTTTGAAACCAGAATTTAGATTAATGTCAGACGGGAGTGGAAACAACCCCTTATCAAAAATATTTCTATTTTCTACTCTAATTTAACCTGTGCGTGTTTATTATACTGATTTTTATTATAATAAATAAATAAATATAGCTCAATGGACGACTGCTTTATTATGACGGCCTTGTTTTGTGGTATATTAGCTCGAATATTTTGAGTGATTTGGATGGAGGAATGATATGATCATAGTTTATAATTTTCGATATAAATAAAATTAAAATACGTAAAATTCTGCGCAAATAAATTAAGATACATTTTGTTTGATACGGTTAATTTGAGACGAAACTAAAATAATATATATACAAAATACTACACTATAAAAATGCTGACACTAGTCTATGCGGTACTAAACCAATGTTCAAAGAACAGTTTATCAATGATAATGCACTTTTTCTTAAACAATACTATAATCGACTATCGTTCGACTGCGACATCGTCTAAGTCTCTACATTGACACAAGGCACGTATCAACCACTAGGATACGTTGAAAAAATATTTCTCTGTTTCGATTAACGGATGATTTTACACTTCACTATTCTAAATCTGGTAAGGTAGGTAATTATCGTTCACACGAGGTTATCGTGTATCTTTGGTGTTTATCGAAATAAAACGATATTTCATTATTGTATATGGCAACATCACTGTGTTCGCGTTCCCTAAATGGAACATTCGTCGCTGTCGCGAGCGTAATCTTCATCCTCCTCGTCTTGGCGAGCACTTTTCTTTTTCACTTTGCTAGACACCACACCGGTGTTAACTTTGCTAAAAAGGCTGCTACGATTTAGTCTAGCGATTTCTCTCTGTGGGCTGAGACGTTCCGCCACCGCCCGCTCATAGTTATCTGAGATTTTATTGATCCCATTCACGGGGCTCGTTACTGGCGATATCGGGGACGTTACTGTTTTCGTTTTTTCATTCGTTTGATCGAATAAAGCTCCGCTTGTCGCTGCCGTGTACGATGGAGGATCCTTCGCTCGCGTACCACTCGTGCCCAACAGTTGAGAGTACAAAAAGCTATTGTTACCGAAGCCCGAGTATCTATTGTCCATTTTACCGTTAACCATCATCAGGCTGACGGGTTTTTCGGGAGGGACTGGTTTCTCAGTAGGAAGTTTTTTATCGCCCAAACCGTTTTTTGTGTTGGGGTTTTGAGTGTTGGCCCATCGGTCACCACCTATGGAGTAAATGGTGTTGAGATTGACGTAACCGGCGACCGATGTGGCCCCGGGTCCCATAGGGTGGGCATGGTGGCTGAGATGGGTGGGTCGGGCTGGTTCCCGGCGTGGTCCTGCAGCACACTCGCTTAGCGTGGACTCCTCCACGCTGGAGTCCTCGATTGCTTCTGTGTTAGTGATGTCGTCTAGGTTCGGTGATAAACAATCCTCATCTGTCTCATCGTATGAGCTGTAATTACAAACAAAACCTTAATTGTCTGAAGACGTATAGCATATGTAATTATTATTCGAAATTAGATATATGTACTGAATGCAAGTGAAAACTTGATCATGTTAGTTTCGCATCATGCGTTATGCTGACTCGGTATTATTTGCAAACAAAAGCTCAAATTGTTCGTTTGTGTGTGTTTACATATTAGGAGTATCTGATATGTGTGTTTCATCAGTAAGGCAGACAAAGACTTTCAAGCAAAAAATCAACAGCAGAGAGTTTTCGGGATAGGACATATTTTCGCAATGGTCGGTTTGTGTGAATTTCAGACTTCAGTGCAAAATGTTCATTCTGGTAAGCGACAATCGATGAGTAAAATGCAAAATCATAGACCGTGGTATAGGTGGTCTCCAAAGAGCAAAATACAAAAGGTAGACCAAGTTGCTGTGATCTTCAGACACGAGATGAACTGTCAAGCGGCGTTGGGTACAAGAGAGGATTAACTGAACACGGCCGGTGCAACAGTGGTACACAATACAAACATGGCAATCACCAACACATTCTTACCCTAGCATAGCCAGATCTGTCTTCCTCCCTGATGAAAGAAATTACAATATATATGAACGAAGAGAAATAAATATAGACATACATATATATACAGATAGCATAAAGTAACAAATAATAAAACGACAGATACTAAAAGGGTAACTCTAATTTTATGATAATATGTGTTAATGGTGTGAGGTTCTGTTCACTGTTTAATAAAACTGTAAGTAACATATTCATGTCTTTATGTTCAATAAATATGGCGAATTCCTAAGCTCTCTTACCTTTAATGAAAACAATAAAAGTCCTCATTTTTGCGATGGTAACTCATTATTGCAAATAAAAGTTTCAAATAATCAACGCAGTCATAATATATGATTCCGTTCGAAAGCGAAACTTGACTATTCGAAATTCGATTCGCTAGAGACAAAATGTTTTGAGTATAAGTAGTGACTTTTAAAAACGATCATCATAAAATGTGTCATCATAAATTAATGATCATCATAAATTTACACTTATCAATTTTAAAGATACAACAGAAAAATGACTATCCCTCATTCCGAAAAAGAACTCGAGAGATTAAAATTGTTTTGAAAAACATTGTAGCAATACGAGGGAAATCGCGGGGCACAGTACCTAATCCTAAATTCCTTACATGTAATTAATAGGAAAATGAGTGTGTTTAATTGTATGTTACGGTATTGTGCTTAAATTACTCAATCGACCGTTATGAAATTTTGGATTTCCAGACGTACAAATAACTACTCCCCAGGAAACAACGAAGACCCAGGCGAAATAATAGTGCTAAAATGAGACATGAACAGATTGTTTACAGGTTTTTGGAACAGACGTAGATTTTTAAGAGACTAAGTGATTTACGTTTGCATTCAGAACATATCTTAGAACTTCTAAACATTTTCTATATTAATGTTACAAAGGACAGTAGTTATAATCAAGGGGGTGCGGGTCTTTAAAATCGGTGATCAACATGTGCCGCTTCAAAATGCATCCAAAATGCTTCATGTTTCTAATCTCGACTAGTGCAGTATTATGACGGGCACAAGGCATTTCTAGTCTATAGTCTACTTTACCACAGAGTAACAAATTATTTATTTGTATAATCTGTATCCGTTCAGTCCATTACTTCTGCACAGTTCAATGAACCGATTCATACATTTCTTTTTCTCTGATTCTCTCATTATCCTATACAACTGCCTGTTTATGATAGAAATAAATGTTATTATTGCATTAGTTTTAAAATACAAGTATATAATAGGAATTGATGAAATTAAATTATACATGGAACTTACATTTGGTCCTGTGCGTCACTGCCACCCTCTTCTGCGACCAGCAATTCGTACTCTTCTGCCGCAAACCTGTCCCATTCTGACATCTGAAACGTGAATTTATAAATTTAGCGTCGGTTCACTACATGTTTAATGGCTTTTTTTATTTATTTAAAGTGAGTTATAATGTTAACTCAAGTGAATACACACAAACCAAATACTTGGACAATAGTAAGAATACGAAATACCCGTGATTTTATTACTTGAAAAGCTGCAATAAATAACGCATCAATTTGCAAATCTATGGGTTAAGAATTGAGTTACTTCCTATCGTAAATGTATAATTATTTGTATCGAATAATCGACATTAGTACTGAGCTGTTACAATTAATATTACACAGTAGAATGATAACAAAAACACGAAGCATTTATTCTTTCACACGATCCTGAAACATTCTGACCATCATTTCCAGAAACTGCTACTACTCAGACTTTTTATCTATTTAGGCAACCAGTTTCTAGAGTCACTCTAATTAACCGTCTTTGAGAAGAATTTTTAAGGTTCCTTACAGGCGCGGTTCCAGCATGAAATTTTGGGGGGGGTCACTAATCAAATAAGTCGAGTAAATTAGACTTTATTGCACAATACACAATTTTATTTGACACGTTAAAAACAAATGGAGACATTTGTGACAATCTCTGGATAATTATTTAGAGGATCTAGCTCCGTTGGGGGACGAAGGGCGTGTATCGAACTCCCGACAAATCGGTCTAACCACAAAATCCCGGCGGCGGCCTACATCTGCAGTCAAGAAGAGCTCCAGAAACGCATCAGCGGCTTCTGCGTTACCTCATCACTGAGGTACATCCCGGGGTAACCAGATTCAAATCCAGGGCATGTCGCTGTCGTACCTCTCACCGCTCTACGCAGTTAGAGAGTCGGAACACCGACCCGCCTGAGACGACACCCCTGGCCGCACCGAGGTGTCGGGTCGTTTCCAGTGGCCACATCTCCCCTGCATGTGGCCACAACGACCCTTAACCGACGATTGGGGAGCTAGCGGCCTCTATCGCGCATCCTTCGTCGCCTCTTTAGAGCGGGATCGGCCATTTCCCGATCCCGCTCTTCGGACTCCTTCTGGAGCATAACGTCTTCACACTACTCACCAGCATTGCCGCGATCAATGCTGGTGGTGACAGGTTTCGTCCGATCTGTTCGACCGGGCGAAGTCACCGCAGCAACCGTGCCCGGTGAGTATCTAAGTGAATCGGTAAGTGATAAGTTGGTTCTCTCAATGCAAGCTTCGAAGCTCGGCAGAAAGGCTCCGACAGCGCGTTGGCTGGCACAAGCCTGGGTGTGGAGCCGTGCCCGCCAAGCTCGTAGGGCTTGCGTATGTGTGTTCTGACGATGCATTCCGGGCTCATGATACGGCGCTATCTCTTCGTCATTCCGACCGACAGATCGAATTTCGTCGCAGACCATTGTGTTCATGTCGGCTAGAATGTCGAAGGAGATCGTGCCAGGATCGTCGCCGCCTCGTACGAGATCGTACGGTGGCCTCGTACGATCCGTATGGCCATCAACCGCTGCAGACTCCCAAGTTGAGCATTACAGCGGGAAGATCCCGACAGTGCCCCATAGAGGACCATGGATCGCACGACGCCCACGCACATAGAGGCAGCTAACTTCTTCCCGGGGTCCTCCAAGATTGGGCAGCAGACAATGTGGCACCCCTGCTGCTCCTCGTACTGGGGACTAGTCGCCCGAAATGCTTTTCAAAGCTCTACCGATTGTCCATGATGAGGTACTTCATGTACTGACCCACTTGGACTTCGGTGTCATCCACCCGGAGGTATGAGTTGGGTGGTTCCTGGCGCTTACTGAGCTGAGGCGCCACCCTCAGGCCCAGCTCATGAATCTTATCCACGACACAAGCCACCCCTTGCGAGCAGAAGCATCTCTCCGAAGCGTGACCCTCTAGCCAGTATTAGGGTATCGTCTGCATAGCAGGCGACACTCATGCCCGAAGTCAGACTAGTGCGAAAGCCCGCATTGGGCCCATTGTTATGGAACCTCGTATTTTCCACGCAGGTAAGCGGCACCTCATGATATTCAAGGGCCTCCCTAATCGCGCCCCATTGAAGGGTGCCGAAAGCGGTAACGATATCAAGGCTAACTACAAACACCACCACCCCGATCGGTCTGCCGACCCCGACAGGGAGCGAACACACCTATATGTTAGCGTCCACTGTCGAGCTTCTCCATTGGAATCCAAATTGGCAGTCCGATAGATCAGGGCCCACTCGCGACAGGTGCTCGCTAGTGTAGTAGTAGTATAGTAGTCGCTAGTATACGGCCAGAGATAACGCTCTCAAAGAGTTCCTATCCTTTGATTTTTCATCTCGATTGAACAATTATGGAAACTGATAAGAATAAGAAAATCAGGTTCTAGTAGCAGATTTTGGAATGGGTCACGTCCCCTGTGACCCCCCCCCCCTGGAACCGCGCCTGGTTCCTTAAGGCGCGTCTCCGCTGAAATTTGTCAGGACTCGGTGGAGACACGGCTTTACAGAAACTTTTATCACCAACACGTGTTGACAACACAAAAGTTCACAACTTTTGTTCTGTGGAGACTCGGCTTTATAAGACTGGTGTTGCGGGTGCGATACGTCTGCTCGTTTGCCCCTTATTCCATAAAAATAAAACCCTACACCAACCTGTCTGGCCAGCGTGGTATCGTAGGCCAAAACCTTCTTTCTAAAGAGAGGCCTGCCAAGCAGTACACGATTATAAGCTGTTGATTATTATACCTAGATGTCATTGTTTCTCTCACCTCACAATCGGAGTCACGTTGTGTAGCGAATGGATCGCGCTGCTCATGGTCCAGATACTTCTCGAGATTGAAGAATGTGTCGAAGAATATCGGCGTCAACTTACACCTCTTCAGATCTGTCAACGTTATCTTGCCTTCTTCGGCTGGATGCACCATGTCCAGCATCTATAAAAATCGTAAATATTGCGATTTATAATAACATGAAATTCATCTGCATTTAAACGGATATCTATAGCCGTTCACAGTTCTATTGTGCTCTGTTCTCATTTATGGTATTTTTAACCGACTTCCAAAAAGGAGGAGGTTCTATGTTCCACTGTATGTATTTTTTTTATGTATGTTCACCGATTACTCCGTCAATTATGAACCGATTTTGAAATTTTTCTGAACAGATTCTAGGTACATAGCACACATTATAATACTATTCTTTAAATGAATAAAGAATTAGGTATAGGCAATTTATGAAGAACCAGTTTATTTTACGCTTTTAAGTGTTTTTTGGCAGAGAGTTTTCGTTGGATGTTTTTCGGAAGTCGTTTTTTTTTTTAATAAAAAGTTTTGTTTCCAATGTTCAGTACTGAATAACTGTAAAAAATGCACCGCATAAATTGGTAAAAGAATTCGGGACATACTTTTCAAAAGACGTTGTCTCTACAAATATGACTTTAGGGTATTTTTTCTTGTTACCGCTAGTGTTCGTTGTAAACAACAATATTATGTGCGATAATGTTTATGACACATAATTACGCTTCAGAAACTCTAAAAACTCTGCAGCAATTGACCTCAACTTTAGACACGAAAAGACGATTCAAGGATTGTTTCTATCTATTTTTAACCGACTTCCAAAAGGAGGAGGTTCTCAATTTGATTGGTATATTTTTTTTATGTATGTACACCGATTACTCCGTCAATTGTGGACTGATTTTTCATATTGGTTTTGTGCCTCATTTCTCATCAATGTGACCACAATGGACCGCAACGATGCATGGCTAGGTACAGCTATAAAAAGGTATCCTATATATATGTATTATGAATTACGCATTAAGCTTGTAACTTTGCCTAACAATAAACCTAATGAAAAGTTGATCGTGATTGAAGCCATTGCGGAATTGTTAACAGGGTTATAACCGTGAAATTATCAGATATCTCTAAGATCTTTATTTGCATTTCACATTCATATTCACGCCATTCGTCGGCTTATTGTAGTAGGTAAATTGTCACTTTTTGTGTAAGTATTTAGGAGATACCCATGTTTTATTTGAAATTTTCTGTAAGTAACAGAAATCTATATAATTTTATTAGATTATTATATATACCTATTAAGTTCGAGATGTTTAAATATTGGATAAAGGTATTATAAGACTACATAACTAAAATGTAATAAGTTACTATCATTTTCTTATTATCGTTTAATAGTATTTAATCGTTTTTTTTTAAATTTATTTAGTAATATAAATTTAAATAAATTAAATCAGATATCGAGTAAAGTTAAGTCGAGTAAGTTTATATTTTTCAAAAGATTTTTCAAGAGTGACTTTATATTGCGACCATTATCAAAACATTAAGATAACTTTCACACAACTTAAATTAAACCATTTTGCGTGAAAATGAAACATCAAATATATTTGTTAGTATCGAGGCAGTGATAAGGTTCGTTTATTCAACCTCTGGAAACCTTTAGGTTCATGGTTACAGCGTAAAGCCATGAACTCTTAATGGGTTCAAATCATACAATGTTTTCATTGTGAGGTAAATAAATAGATTTTTGTTGTCACATCAAGTTAGGCATATTTGATCAGTTAGAATAACGTTCGAAATATTAATAGTCTTAGGGCCAGTTTCACCAGTAAAAAAGTAAGACTAGACAGTCATTTGCCTTAAACTATTTAAGAGATAAAAGTTACTGATAAATGTATAAAAGTTTGACATATATAAATAAATATTTTCGGCTAACAGACAGAGATACTTCCAAATTTATAATATTAGTATATATTTTATATTTATTTATAAGATTATTTGTATACTGAAGTGTAGGTATTTATTAATATGCATATATATATGCATGTTATAAGAAACACAGAAATATTTTATTATTAAAATGAGGCATTTTCCGAAGGGTTCTGAAGGGCTCCAACATTTTGATAACTGTAATTTAGATGTACGATACCTACTTTGTAATTTATGATTAAATAAACTTACTTGACACAAGCAGTCATTGAAAGGCAAAGTCTCAATGCCGATGGCTTCCATCCTCTGCATCTGTTCTTCGTAAAAGTATTCTAATTCATACATTGATATATAGCCATCACCGTCCACGTCCATACACCTGGAAAATAAGATTTTACAACTGTAAATTTCACAATTAAATTCCTTTGAAAGTCACAAATATAAACATTTTCAAAATGCTATAGTACCTATTCAGTTTTCGTGTGCCAATGTAATTAAATAAAAAAAAGTACCTTTTTAAATTTTAAACACAATTTTTTTTGGCGCCATTTCAAGACTGACTCCAGAGGCAAAAATTACATTATGTACCATAGTACGACGCCTTCGTAAAAGAGTATACTGTACACACAATGGTCAACACTGCAGATATGAATCTACTTACATGTGTCATGTATAAGTAGGCGATGAATAAAGAGTCAGTTTTAAGGAATTTAAGATACATATGTCAAATTTAATTTTATATAAATTTTCTTTCAATTTTATTTCATTTCGATATCATTTGCGTTTGTACCTACTCAGTTCCAAGAGAACGCATAGAAACGGGTAAAGCGTCTGTAGTCTATTCACGTTAAGAAAATGGTGACACTTCGACTAAGGCGAAGGCCAGCCTCCCTGACCAATTAGGTTCTAAGAAATTAACATTTCGTAGCAAAACTTGAAACATGATGTCGCTATAACAAAAACAAAGGGTTTTGCGATTATCAAACTGACATTGTCTAAAATCAAACACGTAGTACATAATTATAAAACATTTCATTAAAACAAAGGCTTTGTATAAAACACAATATGAAAAGTAATAATAGAAAATGTTAACTAGAGTTACGTAACAAGGCTGTATGAAAGTTTACGGAGGCCCTCATGCATGCTACTGAATTAAAACTTGTTGTGAACATGGCGGGCTTACCAAGTTCAAAGTCAGTGCCTAGTAAATTGACTTTTATAATACGGGGGATATATTCTGAAAGGGTTCGTAACATATTATATCTAAAGTATAATAAATTCTGTGTTTTGAATTAATCCTGAAAAAAAACGATGTAAAGATTGGTGTTATTGGACATGGACAAAATAATACATTTAGTTGAATAACGAACTGAGTAGGTTCAGTATTCTTGTGTGAAAAATCATTAAAGTGTTGCTTTAGCTCAGGAATAACTTATTATATTAGAACAATAAATGTATGATGCTGCTAACGCAGCATATTAAATATTGTTGTGCAGAATGCAATTCTGACATATTTATGAACGGTAGGTAAGGTATTGTATACATAATATGCATGTTTTAAACGTTTGGGTAAAAACTATTATGGTGTCTTCTTTCCAAAAGAGAAATTTTTCACATGTAGGTAAAAAGGCCGAATGATCTACAACCACAGACAGATTCTTCTTACGATCTAATACCTTGTCTCTTCTAAATTGGGAAGGGATCTTAGTAGAGTCTGCTAGAGGACGTGTTGTCAAATAGACCTAAGGCTTCCAACAAACCATGTAGTACTCGTAGTAGCGGCGTAGGAGGCTGTGCCGAGCAAACAAGCCGCCGAGTTATTCATAACTAAAATATCCTTTGCAGCCTGTGGTGGCGGTATGGTGTGTAGAAGGCCAAATACTATTTCACTTTTCAGTTTTTTAAAAAGATGTTTTGCTCTTCTTTAATCGACGTATCTCAAGCCGCCATATGGATCGTAGTCAGGAGAAGTATCGGTGGACCGGATATGTGTGCATTTCTATCCATAAATATAGTACATTTTTGTAAAAAAGCAATCGATTAATTACCTGAACCAATATTCAATGGCTGTAGGATGCGTCTTGTCCTCTTCAGCGAGAAGAAACCAAACGAATTCGGTATAAGACATACGAGGCTCACCATCCGGTGTCAGTCGGTTCTGATTGCCTCTAGTCACGCATCCGGAAAGAACTCGCTCGATCATTCGACTTGACAGCGCTGAAAGAAACAAAATGTATGTAAGTGTTTAGCCGGGTCTCCACAGGTCTCCACCGAACAAAAGTTGAAAATTTTTGTGTTGTCAATACGTGTTGTGACAAAAGTTTCTGTAAAGCCGAGTCTCCACCGAACAAAATTTGGCAACTTTTGTGTTGTCAACCTTTTGTTGTGTTGTCAACTTTCGGTGGAGAAGCGCATTAAGGGACTGGAAAATCCGAAAACTCGTCAGATATATTTTTGTTTCATTCACTCTATTGGGAACATTCTGAAGTGCTAACGTGACGGACAACAGCGAATAACGTATTGGATACTTCATCACTAATATATTTCCAGTATATTTTAACAAAAGTACCTCTTTATATAAAAAAAAAAACCGTATCTGTATTTCAAACTTATCTAACTGTCAGTGTTATGAATGGCCGTTTTTATTTATCTTGAAACAATCAAACTTTTTTCCTTTTTTGTACTATCTTTACCTCAAAGGTCAAAGTAATAACCTCCTGTCGAAACTTTTCAAATGTAATAAAACTTTTAATGTAACTTGACACGTCCACGTGCCTTATTCCACATTCGTTCGTATTGAAGTCTTTATAGCGTTTCTACTAAATAGCATAAATGTAATATACATTTTGCAGAATATAGAGTTTAAATAGATTAAACCGATATTTTGCTTTTTGAGAATTTTTAGATCAGATTTAGATTGCATATACCTACTTAGATTCAGTCAGTACTCTTACGGTCTTAAACCAAAATTTCATTTTATTTATGTGTTTCTTTGGCTTGTGCATTATTTTATAAAAAAAGTATTTTATTTCGTTAGAAAGTGTTCCATAAAAAAGAACAAGAAAAGATTGAAGCCTACCTTATAATTTGTATACAAACTGGGTGTTGCCAGAATCCAGAGGAGTAACATAATTATTCTTATTAATGAAATTGACAAATATTAATGTTATAGAAACTTACCATGGTCATTGTGTCTGGCGAGATCGTGTTTGTCTATGAACAAGTCGTGGTCTCTATCCAACTCCCAAAATTTACAATAGATGACGTAGAAATGTTCATAACTGAAAAAAAGAATAATACGTTCATTGGCGGCCATTGGTACTGTTATTAAGCCGCTGATCACAGTCAATCATGGGCAGTGTTTGCAATTCCGATTGCGTCTTTAAAATTGTTGTTGCATGTGCCTGAGTTACAAACTGGCTTCAGTTTGTAACTCGGAGGTAGTTGTTAGTTTTGTGCAGCCGGGACGCCTCACAAACTTGAATTTGATTCCCCAAAAATACCCAATTCGAGTTACAGATATCATTACCACCAGCATCTATAACCAATCAATCCGTATAAACAATATCCCTGACTTTTCTTCTTATTTATTGTTCCTTTTAATGGCATTATTTTGCCATTGAATCCCTGTAGCTTGCTTTTTCGTTGCGAGAATAACATTGCCGCTACTTTGTAGGTGGGACTATAGTTATTATTAAACAATAGCTGGATGTCGTCAATTAATGGGCGCTAATCCAATGTAATTTATACGTGCGCACTTGATGGAACTTTTTGAAATACTATATCAACCTTTGATGATGTCATAGGGCGAAACCGGTCAGGATTTAAGTTAATAAAAATAGTGGAATAAATACAAGCGAGTTTAATTTCTAATTCTAGAATGCGCGATAATCACCTTTGGGATATAGTCTGGAGTTTATGTACAGCCCAGGAGATCTGATTGAACATTTCATGCATCGAAATAGACATAACAGTAACAGTAAAAGTGAATACATAATAAAAGAAATACATAATTTTACCTAAAGAATTGTGTAACTTGATTAATGTCTTCTTCGTCTTCTAATAATTGTATAACTTGAAGTAAATTCGATCTTCTTAGTTCAGGGATGCTAATTCTGCCAGACCAAGAACGGTTTACACAGTAAAATATCCTAGCGATCACCTGAAAGAACCAGTATTAAAGGAATTAATGGCAATATAAGAGACTTGGTTGTATTAACTGTAAATAACTATTAATGTATAGTGTTTTATAGCTTTTAACTTCAAAATTCATTTCTAAACATATCTAACTAAACAAATTTATTATGTCGACTATTGTAACTATTAATTTGTTCTTCTTGTCTTTGAAAAGGAACTGACTCCCTACACACAGCTAGCGCCATTTTGGGAGTCAGGGCTGTACAGTGTTTTGTAATCCACTTTTTTTACAATAAAGAATTATTATTTCTCTAGTTTCGATCTCTTTACTCATCATTTAAAGACTCGCTCAATGTTGCAATGTCTCACTTATAAAGAAGCTAATAATATGAAGTTTAAGTACCTACATAAAAAAAAACAGCGTTTTACAATACACTTCCTATTCAATTGTTTTTATCAAAAGTTCATGAACTATTTGATTTGATTCGATTTTGTGTGGCATGAGTATCCTTTGCTACCCTTACAACGATAAAAAAATTCCAATGGACTAAGAGTTGCGCATATTTGTTTGTTTCAATACGGATAGTACCTAGTGGTTTGGCAGAACAAGTTTTCGAACGAACCATTCACCTCAAAATCGAGTTAGAGTTGTATTTACATATTTTTGTGTAATATTCCGAATTTTCTGCAACATTATGCTATTTGAAGAACATAGACAAAAGGGAGGATATCCAAATCATTAGAGTTCCGACTGTTATAAGTTTATTTAAATCTTAGGAGATTAGGAAGTAGACGATAAAAGTCGTTAACGTATTTTAGAAATCCTTTTAAATTAGGTATTTTACTTGGCTTTGAGCTCTCTATTTAAATAGGACACCTATTTCTTAAATCCATACGTTACATTTCTTCGACTCTTCTTCACTCAGACAGTTATTGTTATTATGTAAGAAGAAATGCAAGGATATGCTCATACATTCTCCTTTTAGGAGCACTATCGAATTTTCTTTACTAGTTAAGTTACTGAAACTACCTATTTACACGTAACGAATTCCCTTTACGATTACAGTTACACTTCTTCACCCTTACGAATGTTATAAATAAGAATGTGGGTTATTTATTTTTCGTAGGAATTTTAGCCAAAATATAGTTATTTATTGTTTGTATTAACTGCCCGGAAAACGTAGTGTTTTAAATGATCACCTTTCCGCGTCTTTCTGCGCGAAGACCCCACATGCGACAACACTTTCTATATGCCACAAATTGTTGTTCAAAATCTGAGTGTTATTTTACATACATATTTGTGTCGGTTTCATGTATGTTTGTATGTAAACTACCCAAAATTTTTGGATACCGAAAATCCGTATCATGGTTGTTTGGTAGAGATCACCGTGAGCGATAAGACCGCCGATTGTTACATTTGCATATTTTGCAACTCATCTTTTGTTTTTTTTTGCAATTTTTGTATATATTCCTAGGGATAGGATATATTCCTAGTACGTGAGTTGTCTCTAAATTTATTTCTAGTAAGGTTTTTTAAAACTTACAGTATGTACGTATCTGGAGTGGAACTCAGTGGCTTCTTTGAGGAAGGAAAGTCCTGGGTGTGTGTCCACAACGTCTTGAACTAGAGGCACGAAGTCTTCTGGGGCTAATGTATTACTCTTCCCTCGTGTTAGTATGTGGACGAAGCGGGAAGCGTGATCGTGGCATTGTAACGTCATGCTGGAAAGGATAGTCCTATTAATATTTTAAAAGAAATTTTTGAGTCGAAAAAGTCCGGTTAACGCTTTTAATAACCTAAAGAGGTGTTTAGGTGCGTTATCAGCGTTGTGGTTTAGGTCCGTGCTTGGATGTTCGATGTTTGACTATAATTTAATAAATATTTATACATAATACTAGCTGTAATCTGTCCCGCTTCGCAGTGGCACATTGTGGTTGCAAAACTGATGCGATAAAATATAGATAAAAAATAAGTAATCGTATATCAGCTCATTGTCAGCGATATTCTGTGAATTATCTTATAACAATCTTCAAAAACTTTGATTTTAGTTTGGCTGTTCTAGACGCACATATCACCATCAAGGTGTTGCTGAAAATCAGCGCTTTATCGTAAATGGTGCAGCATTAAGCTGAGCAGCATTTGTTTTTAATGAAACTGCGACGCAACTTTACAGCAAATGTTTGTATTGTGTTTCTAATATGTGTATTCAGGATATATATAAATTACTAGCTGATCCGGCAAAAGTTGTTTTGCCATAAAACAAAATTGGGGTATAAAAAATAGATGTTGGTCGATTCTCAGACCTACCCGATATGCACACCAAATTTTATAAAAATCGGTCCAGCCGTTTCAGAGGAGTATGGTAACTAATATTGTGACACGAGAATTTTATATATAAGAATATAAGATTTCAATATTAATTTACGAGTTTAACCACACATATTACCTACTACTGTATTTAATACTAAACTGTGCTTTTAGTTAATGCTTCAATACTGTACCTATTATGTACCAATTTCTTTTATAATAAATATGTTGCGTGCAATGTCGTTAAAAAAAAGTGTAAAACTAAATTTACATTATGTATGTTGTTAAAAAATATGGTCTTTCAATTCGGCAACCCGCCTATAACACTGCTATTTTTTATTAACCGATACGCCGTGAACAACAAATGGCCTAGTTACTGTTGGGTCTTAAGTGAATAATAGCCCAATTTTGGAATAATCGAGTCTAGTTACTTCCCACGGAGAGACGAGAGGAAGAAGTAGGACAAGAAAATGTCAACACATCATGTCAACTCATAAAACAGAAATTGTAGCCATAGCCGATTTTTTTTTTAATGAGATCCACGTAACAGTAGATATAGTGTGGATGTGGGATGTGAAAGCGGGTACCCAATTTCGTGTTGAAATCCGTTATTAGTTCGATCTCAATTGAATTTCACTAAAACAAATTTTAACGTAAATCAATTGTAAAGAGCGATATTTTGAAATGAATGAGCTCTCTATTTGAATGTGGAATTTATAATAACATACACATATTTTCAAACAGAACCTAAAATAGCCTTCTTTTGTGATTTAAAAAAAAAACGTTTGTTTCTTTATGGTTCATTAGGACGGAAGGAAGCATGCTATTACTCCTAATCTGTCACAGCTTCCCATGAAGATTGAATAAATCAGTTTAATACAAAAACATTAAAGACCGACCTCACATTTGTTAAATTTGAGTTTAGTCGATAAAAATCCCGGCTTTGAGAACACAGGCTGGCAGTTCTTGATTAAAAAGGGGATCACATAAATTGTCCTCAAAAAGGCCCAACTCGCCTCAATTCAGTTTGAAAACCTAGGGTTACACTAATGTAGTAAGATCGCTTATTATTAGGCCTGTCATACGGAAAAAGTAACATAAAACCGACTTCCAAAAACATCCAACGAAAACTCTCTGTCAAAAAACACTTAAAAGCGTAAAATAAACTGGTTCTTCATAAATTGCCTATACCTAATTCTTTATTCATTTAAATAGTAGTATTATAATGGGTGCTAGGTACCTAAAATCTGTTTGAAGTCGGTGCCAAGTGACTATCGCTTAGACTTTTGTTGTTGTTTTGTTCGTTTGTATTCTTTTTGGCTTAGCACCGACTTCAAACAGATTTTAGGTACCTAGCACCCATTATAATACTACTATTTAAATGAATAAAGAATTAGGTATAGGCAATTTATGAAGAACCAGTTTATTTTACGCTTTTAAGTGTTTTTTGACAGAGAGTTTTCGTTGGATATTTTTGGAAGTCGGTTTTTTTTTTTTATAAAAAGTTTTTATTTTCCAGTTTTTAGTGCAAACAATCGTAGGTAAGTAGTAAGTTGAATTATTTCATCAAATTTCATCATCAAGAATACAAATTAAGGTACGTGTAATATTAAAATCATCCTCTAATCCCTAACTGTTGAAGAGTTTAATCTTCTATCATCAGCTCACCTAAATAGCTTGAAAGTATACGACTGAAGGTCTTTAGATACGTATGAAATTGAAAGAATTATTCTCCAACTCCTAACCGTTGAGGAGTTGTACCTTCCACCTTCCATCATCAGCTTACCTAAATAATTTGTAAGAATACGACTAAAGGTAACTTATATACATATGATATTTAAAGATTTATCCTCCAACTCCTAACCGTTAAGGAGTGGTACCTTACATCATCAGCTCATCATCATAAAATGATGACTACCAGACGCAAATACCGGTATAACTTCAGAAAATATACGAAAAACATAGTATGTGCCTATAAAAAATGAGGGTTTCCCTCGATTTCCCTGGGATCCCATAATCAGATCCTGATATGCTGGCAATGGGACCACCACGGAAGCATACCCTGTCGAATACAAAAAAAAAATTCAAAATCGGTCCACAACTGACGGAGTAATCAGGTAACATACATAAAAAAAAAAAAAAAAATACATACAGTGGAATATAGAACCTCCTCCTTTTTGGAAGTCGGTTAAAAAGGTAAAGGATATGTTTAACTTAATTTATTTTAATACCTCTTAGAATATAGGTTTAGCATTTCGTCGTTAAAATTATTCATATTTACGTTGAGTACTTGTCTGATTACCTCATCACATCCTTAACGCGATTTCGAATGTAGCGACCCAAAATTCATCTTTGAATTATAAGATTATGTATAAGATTATTAGATATAAGATTTTCAAATTGAAAAATAAATAAATATTTCGAACATCTAACACAACGCCATTTAGCTTGCTTATACTATGATAACTAGGTTGTCTGACAGAATACTTATATGCTTTTTTTTTGTAAATAAATCGGTACACCATAAATATAGAAAACACATAAACTCTAAAAAAATGATATTATTTTTCATACTAAACTAGGTAAGGTTGTCATTTCCATACTTTCAAGGCCCTTATAAAGTGAGCAACTCTAGCGATTAATACTTTATACGGCTTCTATTACGAATTTCGAAAGACTTGCCGCTTTCCAGATCTAAAGTTCGTAAATTATCTATAATATTTATATGTAAGTATTTAGTAAATCTCGTAGAATCTCGTAGTAAATCGCGTATCCACCGAAATTGTTGGCAATTTCAGTGTTTCCAACAGTTTGCAACTCTTCAGAAAATCGCCAACTTTTGTTTCCATTGTGTCTACACCGAGTCGCCAACAATTTGAAACACATTCCAACTAACGTCTCCACAAATCCAATAAATATTTGCAACAAGCATATTCTTTTGATGTTTACCGCCAAAAACAAAAACACGGTTCCCAACATTTGTTGACAATTTTTGTTGCCAACACAAGGAAATTACATAAACTTTTGTCACCCACACAACCAACCAGTTCGGTGGAGATTCGGCTTAATGTAGAAGTATCTTTTCCAGCAGACTGTTTCCCAAGGTACAGTCTGCTTAATTTAATATCAGACGTCCCTTTGTCATGAGTCTCAAGTAGTTACTTGCTTCTGTTTATGTCTTTCGTTTTCTTTGAAATTCTAAAGTTTTTTATCTTCAAATAAACCTAGTCATTGCCTACTAGAGTACTAGATTTATTCGAAGTTAAAAATCTTTCTTTGTGAGTGTGTATGTTTGTTACTTCTTCACGCAAAAACTACTGAACATATTTTGAAGGAAATTGTACAGTAACATAGCTTATACATCAGAATAACACATATGTTACTATTTGCCGCGATAACCGACACACACGCGGGCGGAGCCGCGGGCAACAACTAGTATTAAAATAAGTCGAAAAATACAACATATATTGTATATTTGTTGCTTCTGTAGAAGAACAAATTGGTGTGGATAAATTAACAGTAAAAAAAAAAACATACACTCTATACGCTTCCTTTTATCTTTTGATAGGTTTCTTTCTATAAAATCGACCGCGATTTCAATTAGGTACACGGCGTAACATTTAGAGCTGTATTTCAGTACGTTTTCATTTTACCATAGGTAATTTAATCCATGACCTGTGCTTTATCTCCTTGCATTATTTTTTGCATTTCAAACTATCAAAAGTAGAAGTTTAAAAATTACTTACTCCCTCCAATAATCTATGAATTTGTGTCCATCAACTGGTACGTGTAGGGACTGTTGTGTCGCAAGGAACAACGGCATCTTCCAGTAGAGAGGACACTCGCATGCTTTTACTATGTGCTTGAAACTTTCACGGGGAACCTGTGGACAATGAATAAAATTTGTCTTAAACGGGATATGAAGCTGCATAGATAAAATAAGAAAAAAACGAAGAAAATTTATTTCTTTTAAAAGTGGCAGACATGAGCATGAGCAACATGGACATGGCACAGAGTGTGTGCCAGTACATGTAGAAATAATGACTTCTTTCTAATACCTACGCATATGAACTTCGAAATGTCAAATGTGTTTGTTCAAAATGTCAGAGCAGAGCATCGGGGATTAAGGTCGAACCCCCTCGAACCGCCCAACCGTGTGAAACGAAATCGCCAACGCAGTGACATGAGTGACATAAGTCAGCTATCTGGTGATTATCAATAATACGCTTTCTTTTAAAAATTAAAGGCACTAGAATTACTGTTTCAAATTCTGCTTCAAATTTCAGCTGTTAAAATATGGTATGGTGGT
This sequence comes from Diaphora mendica, assembly GCA_949125395.1. Classification (NCBI taxonomy): domain Eukaryota; kingdom Metazoa; phylum Arthropoda; class Insecta; order Lepidoptera; family Erebidae; genus Diaphora; species Diaphora mendica. The sequence continues at coordinate 21,830,526 of OX421314.1, forward strand.
ACTTAGAAACAATATCGAAATTATTGGCTTTCGAGATTTTAGTAACAAACTATCGAATTCATTATCCGGCGAGCTCAAGCTGCTCAAGCCATTCGTAGAGAGGTTTTCCAGTAAGTGATGTTCAATCAAATTGTACCTATTCGATTTTACCATAGAGAATTCTAATCAAACGAACAATAAAATATATTTCAAGTCAAAAAATACAAGTTGTAGTTGCATCTAAAAATAATAATTAAACATTTTAATTTTTTGAGAACTGTTTTGTAGCTATTGGTTTAGATTTTAGATAAATCGTCAGTTTTATTATCTTGTGCAGGTTAAATATAAATCGATAATACGAAATGGAGGAATATATAGAAAGGGCACGTGAAGAAATTATTTTTACCGCCACGATTATACAAATGCTTTTACGGCAATACCAAAAATGTGTTAAAACTAAATATCTTAATGACCTATTGTTGTCCGAAAAAGTAGGTGCGATTAATATTAGGTTCTATACCATAATCTTTTCTATATCCGGTTTTTAAACCCAGCCAGCGCGGCGGCAATGGTAATGTTAAACAGGACCAAAGTTGGTTGTATGTGGTTGTATGTATGTATGCCATGCATTTGACTAATATGCCAAATATTTTTCAAAAGTAACATATGAAACACAGTTCTGTGAAATGAGTTCTGAGTAGCCTTTTGAGTGTTTCCCTAGTTGTTTATAGTAAATAGCGTCAATAAATGTCTACCTATATCTACCTTTTTATGGAATAGGGGCAAACGAGCAGACGTATCACCTGATGGTTAGCGATTACCGCCGCCGCACCCGCAACACCAGAGGCGTCACAAGTGCATTGCCGGCCTTTGGGGGATGGAGAGGGGGATGGGGTGGGGGGTTAGGGTATGTGCCTTCGGTATCCTCACTCAGTTGGTGAAAACACAGCGCACTCCGCTCCGGTCGAGCCAGCCCATTCATGTCGAAGCGTGGCTCTCCCACGGTTCAAAACCTATACAAACTAGTGGTCATCCAGTGGTCGAAATTTGACCGTAATTAATTATTATTATTTTTTATCATTCTGCATTCCTCCTCCATATCGCATCGTTCGCATAATTTTTGTAAAAAGGGTCACAAAGTTTTTGCTTCATGTATTAAAATAAGATAAATAAAATTTAAGTGTCTGTTTGTAATTTTAAATTACTCCAGTAGTAATTTAAAATTACAAACAGACACTTAATTTTTTTACTTACACTACACTTAAACTTTCAAATCCATAGAAAACGTCAGTAAAGTTTTAAAATGCACAAATTTGTTCATAAAATATATTCCCTTTGAATTCATATAAATATCAAAAATGTTTCCTTTCGGGTTCCCATAAACAAGATAAATAGTCAAGTTTCGTTAGAAGAAATGGTGTCTAATCTAAAGTAGAATGCTACAAAAATTTTACGTACCCTACTGATAAAACGTCTCTAAATGTATTCAAACGGGTGTTTTATGACTCTTTGCTGAAAGTGTTAAACCATCGACCTAAATTTTTATGACAAATAGGTATATACTACAACGATGAACAAAGATATTGAGGATCTTAAACTGTGAGCCGTGATATAAACCTGAATCATCTTGTACGAGCTGAGTACCTTCTTATCCCATGAAAAAGTCTAAATAAAAAATCTTAGTCGCATTTAGTCGTTTGTAATCATTAAATTTGTTGACTGCCTCGATAGTCTAACGGCTAGCGTAAGCGACTGCCGATCAAGAGGTCCTGGGTTCGATTTCCGGGTCGGACTGCTGTTGGGTTTTTCGCACAAGAAATTCTTAACAGCAGCCCGGAGTATAGAATATCACGGTATTTCTCGCCCGTGCCTCGGAGAGCACGTTATGACGTCGGTCCCGGTTGTCATGAACATCTATGACAATCGTTATTGGGAAGTCAGTGCCCTTAAATATACTGAAAACTAGTTCAACCTTCGAATTCAGTTCACCCTCAGGATTGCGGAGGTCCGATGCCGATGGTTGAATTAGTAGCCGACCCCAATTATTCTTGGGAATAATAAAGGCTAGGAAGATAATGATAATAATTAAATTTGTTCTGTGTCCTGGAGTTATTTGTCTACAATTTCTTTATATTTAGAAATCAGTAAGTATGTTTATCATGAGTCTACCATAGTACCATAGTGAAGTTGTACTACATACGATTCTGGATGGATATTTTCTTTTAAATTTCCCTGTAAGAATGTCTGAATATCTGAGTTTTGTGATTTATTCTAGGACATAGCGTTAAAACAGACTAAAAGCTTGAGGAAGTAGTTGTCACATATTTGATGCCAAAAAACACTTAAACTAAAGTATTTCGGTGTGATGTTATCGATTGCAGATACAGCTGATTTATCCACACTAATATTATAAATTAGAAAGTAACTCTGCCTGTCTGTTCGGCTAACCCTCTGCACCGATTTAAATAAAATTTGGCATGGAGACATTTTGATTCTAGAAGAAGGACATTATACGGAGTGGCGGGCAAAAGCAAGTACGTTTATATATTCACTAGCTGACCCACGCAACGTCGTTTACGTCTCCTATTGCCCGTAGCGTAAACATTTTCCCACGTTTTTGTAACATTCTTCACTGGTGCTCCGCTCCTATTGGTCTTAGCGTGATGATATATAGCCTATAGCCTTCCTCGATAAGTGAAAGAATTTCATCTATTTCAGCAGTTTCATCTGTGTTTATAGTTACTTCTCCGTTCATTGGTACCTAATCGTGATGTTTTATGATCTATTTTACTACTACTCAATAAATACTCTACCTAATATATAAGGATTCATTCAAATCTTACTGATGGTTTTAGAGATTATTGCATATTGAATATTAGCTTTAGATGGCAGCTCTACCCAGGCGTAACGGCGGCTATGGTGACAAAAGTAGCCTATATCCGTCCGCAACCATTAAAGTATCTAGATGACAAATTTCATTAAAAGCGGTTCAGCGCTTTAGCCGTGAACGTATAACAGAGATACAGAGTTACTTGCGCATGGTGCTTACGTAGGTATTTAAACAAACAAAAACCCTTCAGTTATGTTACAGATGTGGACCTGAAAATAGAACTAGATATATGAAAAAAAACAGTCCATTGCATCGTGATGGTGCCTCGCTTTGAAGGCATACTGTCATGTCATTAGCATACTGATTATTACAGCGTATTTTGTGCCAATACAAATGTACATAGTAGGTATATAGGTACTTTAATGTAACTACTCGGTGCTGGACAGCAAATTTATTTTTATATCAATTGTGGCATGTTTTTTTAAAATTAAATTTTAAGTTAGTGCAGTGAATCTTACTAATAATTATAAGGGCGAAAGTTTGTATGGATGTTTGATCTTTCACCAAAAAACGGCTGAACGGTACTGGAAGTTTTCACAGAGATAGATTCATCTTCCTAGTATTTTTAAATCAACTCGCCAAAAATAGAAACACTACAAGCTTCTATATTCCGGACTGTTACTAAGAATTTCTTGTTAGAAATACCCAACAACTACTTTTGGGCCGACCCGGGAATCGAACCTAAGACCTTTTGATCTGTAGTCACTTACGTTAACCGCTAAACAAATAAGGCGGCTAACACTGAAAAAGATAATAGTGTGAATAGCACATAGGCTTTTAACCCGGAATAATATTGTGTTCCCGTGAGATGAGCCAGATAGAACAACACCGCGAGGCGCAGCTAGTTGTAAATAAAGGCACAACTTCCTAATATTCACAACGACAAGTGAGCGGGGTCGGCGACCGATTGTAAGTAGGTCAGTTCGACTTGACGTGGCTATATTTAACCTATAGACGGCTAGGTTTGACAAGCCACGACGATGCCCCGCGGCCAACCAATGCGCCCTTCCTGTGTGAATCGAGAATTTAGAATGAAATGATCGATTGTAAAATGGATGAATTTTTTTGATTATCTGTATCGCCAGGTCAAACGTTTTGAAGGTTAATATTGCAAAGAGTATTTTATGGAACTATACCAAGAGTTTTCTAGTTATAGTCTAAGGCACAAGTGTGTTCTATTGTATTCTACATGGAAATTAAAGTTTAATAAAATGAATGAATGACGTACAGAAATAACTTTTTAAAATTAGAATAAAATTACATACGTCAAAATTTATGTCAACTGAAGACCTATTTCTTAGCGTTCCATGGATTCACCGTGCGGGTGCCGGGTCCATCGCGTGATAGATGGGGGCAACACATGCGACTTCGACAGTGCCTGGGAATTGCGACCCAGGTTTAGGTTTAAGGAGCACTCCTTACGACGCGTCAACGCTCACCTCCACTGTCCGCCGTGTTACCCCCTCTACCTAACCATATTTGAAGTGAGCCTAGCAATGCCGCTTTGGATATTCGTTCAAGAAAAGAGCTTACTGAAGCTCTTGGCAATCCAAGGTCTTTAAGCAGGTTATAGAGGGATTTAGCTGGTATACCCCTCGCACCCACTTCCACGGCATACAGCGCAACGACATAACCATTTTTAGTTATTTCGTTGGTTAAGTCACTCGCACATTTAGTCCAAATAGAGGTCACGACCCTCAGAATTGAGGATAACGACACAAGGAGGAGGAAGTCAAAGTACTTGTTTCTTTTTAAAGCGTGGTCTTTAGGGATGTTCGTTTCCCACGGCACCGTGAGTTCTACTAGTACTACACGCTTAATTGACATTGCATAAAGAAATATGTCCGGTCTGGACGCCGAGGCACAGATATCCTCCGGTATTCTGTACTGATTTTCATACGTGTCCACTAATAATGTCCAGTCACTGGCGGTATTTATAATTGAGTACGGCTTTTGTGTGAGTGAAATCTTTTTTGTTGAGCCTACCTTTACAAACGCGATGTTAGTTTTATGTTTGTTGTTATTCCTTTTTTCGCTCTCGCCAGTGATAAACTCATAGCTTCGCGTATGATGAGTAATACCCTATCATGGCGACGTGAATAATGACCCCGGTCTAATAGCGCCTTACAACCGGTCAGTAAGTGCCTGGCTGTACCTATTGCCGCATTGCACATCGTACAAGCCTTTTCTGTAGCTTTTCCCCACCTTACTAGGTTGCTTTGATCGGGGAGAGTTAATTGAAAGGCGTTGAGGTAGAATTTTAACAGGGCGGGTTTCATATAAAAGTGTGCGCCATTTCAAAGCTGCTGGGATACAAAATTCTCCTAGAGTTAACCATTCATTCTGCATTTCTAGGTTCATTGCGTGCACCTTGTAGGTCTCGTTTTCATCTTGTTGTATGAAAGATTTTGTTATCTCTATGTCGGTCTGTCTTCTAGCATTTCCCAATCCAACTCTACTGGACTGCGTACCCACCATGATTTTTTTGTGGAATTGGAGCCGTGACTCTAGCTCTGATGAATTTTTGTCTTTTGGAAGGGATCTAACGATTTCGTCTTGGGATTTTGACAAGACATGCATTTTGGTAACTCTTAGGTGTTTGTAGAGTTCCGAAGGTTTTTTTAATTTCATTCCAAAATTATTCGAGCCCCTGTACAACGTTGACGGGTCCGCAGATGGTGCTAGCCCGTGCCACAACTTCAATGTCTTAGTGACTTTCGCGTCCAGTGTTCTTATGTGGATCTGGTTTATATCATATACTAGAAACGGCCAGTTGAGACGTGATGTTAAGTAGTTGTCGTAAATCCAAGCTTTTTTTACGTTACTAATTGGCTGTTGGTCTACCTTGTCAATGTCTTTTACGAAGTCATCGACTATTACGTTTATAGATGGAGTACAACCTTTGTAGTCTATCTTTCTTCCAAGGAATTTATTTCTTATTACTAATTTACTTTTAAGCGTTTGAAGGTTTTACTTAATACTAATTTATTAATTACTTCAAAATTTCCGTTGAAAGTATTTTTATGAAAAGTTAATTTTCTTTTAGAGTAACTATGGGTACCTACACGGTATTCAATAAGTTGAATTTATTGCAGCGGTATCGTATAATTATCGCAACGAAATACAAAGTAAGACATATGTCTTTTTCAAAACATAGTTATGGACAAATATTAGAGATTACCAGGACAGGGGGTAATCTGTAAATAGTAAATATGATTGAATGCTATGCAGAACGATAGTTGTAAATGGGTCTTCGTGTATGAGCTTTTCTTAACCAAACGTCAATTATTTAAGTATTCCATAACTACTTGTTATTGTAATTAATGCCCATTATACTTTACTATGAAATTCATTGTTAACTTACACATGGCACATAGTGGTCGTGCGATCTCATAGGTCGTTGACCTTTGCTTAATTAAGTTTGATAAATGTTCGCGTTGTCAATCTATAGTTTTGACAACCGTTACTGTTAGTAAAGTAGACGTATGCCTGAAGAATGACAGTTACAAGGGACTGTTATAGCATTCACAATTACTGTTTATGTGTATTAAGTAAGTACCTGATTTGTTTGACGCCCGTCTCCGTTTTAAAGCAATAAAATTCTATTATTATAATCTATTTCTATAGTGTTTAGACCATTGCAGATTGAGAAGAGGTTTGGGTCAGTAAACAGCGACAAATGAATTGCATAACAAGATTCTCTTCCTAATCGTCTCTCACTGCAAAGGATCGTGACTCGCGTTCATCTTTTTAACAATTTGTCTCTATATTCTGGGACTTCTGACTCTGGGTCTCTTTCTTTCCATCTTTCCAGTCACCACTAATAAATAAATAAATACTTTTTTTATTTTGAGGTAATAGATTCGAGCTGTATGTTGTTATGTTAATGTTATATGCCGTTGTTCAAAATATAACACAGTTTTCAGAGATTTTAGTTGATATATATTTAATTAATTAAACAGTAAAAAAACTAAATAAAGAAAAATCTAGACGTTTGTGTTGGTTGCATGCGAAATACGTAAGAAAAACAAAGTCCATTTATCCTATTATATTTATTATACTCACTGATTTACTTGTGACTTTGTGACGGTAATTTATACTTACTCTTTAAAGTTAGATAACATTTAATGAGTTATTTAAATAACTTTCGCTTTCAATTATGGTTAACTTGTCCCTAAACTGTCATAAAACCGCAATAGACAACAATAAAACACAATTTACAATAGTAAAAAAACCCTTATAACTCGTAACATCGTAAGCCTTGTCCGAGCTAAAATTGATTGCACGATATTGAAACTATCGGCTTGCTTCGTATAAAAAGTCATATCTAGTTGATGGATTTGCTGGATATGAACAATATTAAAGTTTGTTATGATTTCAATGGTTTTTGAATCAGCGCCATCTTGTTAGAAATTGTAGCAAAAGTTAATACCAGTGGCCCTAAATGTAAAGAAGATAGTTAATACACTAAACATTCGAAATTCAAAATATTAAAGTACAGTTCTATCAGTTGGCGATTCTTTTCAAATGTCAATTTCAAAATACCTTAGGGTATTTTCACAGCACAGTCACCCACAAAAAGAAGTATACGTAAACAAAGTCATAACACGATATGTATTTTCGTTATTATAAAATACTATAATGGTCTATTATAATTGTCCAACACAGTGCATGCAACTCGCTCATTCTTTGTGCACACTTTATTTACATAGTTGTAAACGCGTCTCATAAAGTTTTATATGCATCATTGAGTATACTCCGCTAAAATGTTGTACATACGAGTTTATTATATGTAGTATATGTTGTGGTTATTGAGCACATTACATTCACACTTATTAGCACACAGTCAGTGAAAATATATTTTGTTTTATCAGTTTTAACAACATAATAGTCATCATCATCATGAATGACTATGTGGAGGAACGGGTGTCATGTCCCTCCAACACTCCTGGGAGGATCCTCCGACCAGGCGAGGTGATCATGCCTGGCGGGCCAACTGCCCAACGGTTGATGTTGGGATGTTGTATATATGTTAACTGGCGCGAGAACTCCACTGCGCGATTCAGGATTGGTAGTTTCTTAGTTTCCTTCGTTACTCCGTAGTTCGACGTATCTTCGGTAGATGGCGCTGTAGTATGTTATGTTGTTGTTGCGCTGTATGTGGAGGCCGCCACATCACTCCCCTCCAAGACCGGAGGTCGATACATTGTTAAGTCAGCTGTCTGTGCTCTGTTGTGGAGCTTGCCAGTGCCAGGAGTGAGTTCCAGTGAGACGGAACTGAGTGCCGCAAGTTCCAGTGAGGCGGAACTGAATGCCGCTAGTCCCAGTGAGTCGGGGCTGAAGTCCGCTGATCCCAGTGAATCGGGATTGAGTGCGGTGCGCGGTGCTGCGGTGAGGTCCCCAGTGAGTCGGGGCGGTTGCTGCGTAGGGGCTGGCTGCTGCGTAGACGTAGGGGTGTATCCCTATTGAGGCCGAGGTTGCTGGCTGGCTGTGAGACTTGCTGTGGGAGTGAACAAGATGGTGGCGACCTGATGCTGCTTCGAAGGCTGCTTCCAATCACGTCGGGGTCACCACTGTGGAGGAACGGGTGTCATGTCCCTCCACCACAAAGGGAGGATCCTCCGACCAGGCGAGGTGATCATGCCTGGCGGGCCAACTGCACAACGGTTGATTTTGGGATGTTGTATATATGTTAACTGGTGCGAGAACTTTCACTGCACGATTCAGGATTGGTAGTTTCTTAGTTTCCTTCGTTACTACGTAGTGTGACGTATCTTCGGTAGATGGCGCTGTAGTATGTTAGTTATTTTGTTGTTGCGCTGTATGTGGAGGCCGCCACAACTATTTTATAACACTTAAAACATGTACATACAAACTTTTGGTACAAACACATGTACTTAGATTAGAATCCGGTACCGGGCCGTCAAAACAAAATTCCGGGTCGCAACATTCCCGCCTTGTTTTAAAAATTGCTTTTTTTAAGTTCTTGCTATTGAATTGCCACAAGATATCTTAACTCAAATTAAAGAACGTTTATTAGGACTGGAGAGGAATCTTCAAGAATATTTTCCTCCAATCGACATTTTTAATATTTTATATTTTTTATATTTTAATATTCTTTATTGATTTAAACAAATTCAGTTCGTTATGGGATTCCCTAACACCTGCGCTAGTAAAGACTGTGTTGCAGGTGTTAGTATCTTCCCCAATATTACAGTGTCAATAGCGTTACATCAATTTTAATAGGCAAAACAGTAAACAGCAAACAACACAAAATTATATAATATCCAAACTTAACAAACTATTGCAAAGCATGCATGTGCGTGTGTGTGTGTGTGTTTGTGTGTGTGTGTGTGTGTGTGTGCGTGTGTGTGTGGGTGGGTGGGTGTGGGTGTGTGTATGGGTACGTGTGTGTGGGTGTGTGTGGAGGGGGGTGAGCTTGCGCGTTAGTACTATAGCGGCGTCACGTCACTTTTAGAAGATTTTCTGTGGAATCATAATCCATTGATTTTAGCCAATTGGCAACCACCCTTTTAAACTTATTATTATTCAATCTACGTACCTTATGAATTTTCAGCAACAAAGCTTGGATAAGAAACACTTTTACATTCAAACTAGATTCCGAAACTAATTTGCCAGATTCAGATTTAGACTCGTTAATTGAATTGTCAACTGACACAGCACTCAAGGATATATTTGACACAAGACCATTGATAGATTTTTAGTTATCTTGTCATCAAAAATACACAAAATTAGCTCATCAAGCAATAACGTTTTTAATGCTTTTTGTCACTACTTATAAATGTTTAACACTAGTTTACCTTAAAAATAAATATAGAAACCGACTTGAAGTGGAACCAGACCTTAGGATAAAACTTTCGTCAATCTCCGCAAACTGGGATCCTATTTTATTCCTGATAGGAGACCCGAGCCTAGCAGTGGGACATTATGGGTTGTTGTTGATGATTGAATTCTTTGGTAAAAATAAGCAGCGGCTCCATACTTCGCACCAAAATTTAGTGACTAAATAGGTGATACCAAAATATATAGGGTGAATAAATAATTTTTACGATTAATAAATGTGTATTATTTTACATGTGGAATCAGCTTAGGTTTTAAAAGTATCAAATGGGTCACGAAGGAGCGATGTGAAAATTACCGGGCCATGGCAGAACAACGTTTGGAAAACACTGTGTTAGAGGGTACGGTCGAGCCTTTAAAGGTTAGTTTTGTAATTGCAGGAACTGTGAAATATTCTTACAATGTAGATAAGTCCATAATAGAGAAAGAAGTGCAATCAAAATTCAAAGACTGTAAAACTTTTCACGAAGTCCCTTTTTAATAAAAAATAAAGACACTTTTAGTTTTGTAGTTCGTCTCCTGAGATCTGGACTTTACAAAGTTGTGCAGTTATAACAGAGTTCAATGTAAATTTCACTGTAAGAGGCTGTATTCTTATTTCCTTCATTTTCCACCTTCCATTTGACGACGGTTTCTTTTCTTTAAATTTACTTGTGACCAGTCTTGCATACACAGATTGAATGATTAAAATTGGTTAACAAATGACAAAGTTATCGCGTAACATAAATAAAAAAGGTGAAAGTTTGTTTCAAAATGTCATTAAAAATGTCAATGGAGAAAAATGTTTGAAAGTTTACCAGCTAGTTTAGATAATTTCAGAACGCATAGCATGTGAATACATAACATTTTCACTATGTATAATAGTTTTTTTATTCTTTTACTTTTATACTACAAAGGCGCTGTGTTAACTTTTATTTGTTTTATGTACTATTAGAAAAAAAAAACAATTTAAATGGTGTTTTTTTCCCGTAACTTAAGCCCGTATCATCACATCACTAGGGGTTTCATAAGTCGGATTAAGATATACTTTACTTATAAACATTAAAAAAATATGACAGAAACAGAAAAATACTAATGAAACTAAACACTACATCTATTAAAAGCGATACTACGCGCCATATTGTTCATATTATACGTCTGTGACATGCTCCCAGCCGCATTCGGTTACCACCTCGCTTCAGTGCCGAAGCAATCGGATGACAGTGCATTTAGCTACAATACACATTGCCCCATAATATATCAAAGGCTCATTGTGTATCGCGATACCTCGATGATAATGGTTGCGGAACATTGTGATATATTGAGAAGCATTATCCGTTATGCAGGCAGACTCGGTGTTGATGCCGTCAAGCGTGATGACTTCTACAATTACATGTTAACTGCATCACTAGTGTGAGTTTAGATTGGATTACATTTTTTTATCGATCTTTTAAAAGAATGAACATATAGCGCTAATATGTAAAAAAGACAAGACTTAATTAATTAATATGAATCAGTACAGGAATCCATATACATATTAAATTAATATGTGTATGGATTCCTGTAATTAATATTATTAATACGTTTTTTACGAAAATTATGCGAACGGAGGAGTATGAAAAATAATAATAATAAAAGATATGGTCGAATTTCCACCACCGGGCGACCACCTAGTAGTAATAAAATCACCTGTTCACAAACGTCTTAGTTTTGAATTCGATTGTTTTTTTTTTAATATTTGTTTTTCTTTAGAAACGATGTGCATTTTCTTTATTGAGACTTGAGTTTTTTAAAAGCGGAGTTAGGAGATGAATGGTGGAATTATTTTGTACGTTTTTTTTGTACATAATTGTAAGTCTTAATCTATTCTTCTGAAGTTTCCGACGCCTTAAAACATTATAGAGTTACTAGTAATTGTCTTGAGTTTCAGTGTATATTGGCTACAGCTAATTATCGCTAGCGGCGTTTCTATTCAAATTTCTAAGCGTTCTCCCCAAGGCTACCGTATTATAATATTACTAGTAGCGTTAATAACATAAACATGAGATTGCTTGTAGACTCGTAACAACTCAGTCTTGTGTAAAGATTAATATTTCCATTCGACATTATATATTAGAATACTCTGTTATGTTATTCAATCAGTGTCAAAATGGTAGTTATAAGTACTTAAGTAGGTACAATAACATCAGATTGTGGTCTGTATTTTTTATGGAATAAGGATAAAAATTGCACTTTTCCTTGACAATGTTCTTTTTTAAAAGGTTCAGTATATTATAAAATAATTATTTTACAAATTTTAACAAAAAAAAACAACTTCAATCTGGACCAAATTTAAATGGGACCATTCGGGAAGCACCAGCTTTCAAGTAAAAAAAGAATCGTCAAAATCGGTTCACCCAGTCCAAAGTTATGAGGTAACAAACATAAAAAAATAGGTACATTCGAATTGAGAACCTCCTCCTTTTTTTGAAGTCGGTTAAAAAATACTGAACTATATACAAATCTTAAAAAACATCAGTAAGAGGCGACTAAGCGATCAAATTATGCAGGCAACTTCACCGCAAAGGGAAGGAAAACTTGATTTAATAAACCCTACCGTCTAGCCAGTGTGCCCTGGCCAGTTAACTGTTATGCACTGTTGATGTGCGATGTGAGGTATATTGTATAGACGAATATGGGTAAGAATAAAAAAAAACAATGTCTAAACACAAGTACGACTCAGGTGTTTATATATAGCTTGCTTTTTCTACAAATACCTACGAACAATATCTATATTAGCATTAAATATTTTAGCTGTACGTAGTCATTATGATAAACTAAATTCCAAACCTAACTAGTTAAATTAGACGTATCATACACTTAGCTGGTAAACTACAAGTACCTAGTTAAATTAGATCCCACTCCATAAAGCATCACAGTTATAATTCTAATGGGCCAACGGTAGATTAAAACTCATTTCTGTTTAGGCCTATTTAGTATGCTAGCCACTACTAATGTGTGTATGAATTAAAAGTAAAACTACTACAGCATATAAGTATTTAGGCAAGAACGTACTTTAATAATAAAAACAACACCTGTTTTCAAAGTAGGTATCCTCGAATATAATCTATACTTATAAAAGCGAAATACTACTTACTTATCAATCACGAAAAGTCAGAAACTATAACACCTTCAAACTTGAAATTTGGCAGATAGGTACCTTATAGCGTGTAGACATCCGCTAAGAACGGTATTTACGAAACTCCACCCCTAAGGGGGTAAAACGGAGGTTTTCCGTTTGTATGAAAGTCCTATGTTTTTGAAGTTAAAATAATTATGGCAGAAGGATTTCAAATGGTATTTAAATAGTAGAATTTTCATAATTATAGGTATGTATACTAGCTGAGCTCCGTGGTGTTACCCAAGGTACAACAACCGGGGGCAACGCTGCGGTTCAAAGCTAGTATGAAAATATATAAATCTAGTCAGATGGAAAAAACATAAAAACTTTTGATAAGATTATATATCCTATATCACCCGGCCCACCCGGGTTATTATTATGAATCTATTGACACCTCATTCATAAAATTGGTTTAGTAGATTAGTCGCTACAATACTATTAACCTTCCTTTTAGCTTCGCCGTAGCCGCTTAAAAATGGCGGATTTGGTGATTTCTATTCTCTATACTCGTAGTATCAGAAAGATATACCCAAACGTTGTCCTAGTAGGTACAATAGTGAAATGAGTGAAGTCTACAATCTCAGGATATACGATCGCTTCGAGCTATTTCAGTCTCAGTTCTATTTCCCCATCTGACATTTTACAAAATTTCGTTGGCTTTCTCCCCCATCGTATTTTTTCCCAATTTAGCTTTTCTTTTGTCTTATCCCAAAACGATGGACTCCAAGGTTTGGTCGTCAAAGACTCCAGTCAAAATTCTTTCCCATAATTTTTGGAACAGAGTTTTGGCTTTGAAATATTACCAAAATGGGAAAATAAAATATGGCTACGTGATATTATATGATAATGAAAAATGTGATATCATAATATTGCCAGCCCTAGCCCTATCTGATGCAGTCATTTGCGATCTTATTCGATAAAGCAGTCTATAGGTTAAAGTTACACGATTGTACCCAGGAGGCTTGACCAATATGTCCGTAATGAAAACATTTAATCTATTTAAGTGTTTTCCTTAAACAAATCTAAAGCTATTTAACCGACAAAAGTATCTTTGTTGAAAGTTGAAAGTGAATTTTCGGTTATTTATTTTTCTTTATGTTATCTAAAGAGGTTTGTAGTGCTCAATGTCCAAAGGTCTGTTTTTATCTATAGGTGTACTTTTTTACTTTTTTCACACCATTTTCCCCTTGATAAGAATTTGAATATGCAGATGTTCTTCATTTCTCATCATCATCTTCGCAGCCATAAAACGTCCACTGTTGGACCCATGTCCAGAATCATGACATTATCGAAAAACGACAACAACTAAATTTTATGAGGTTTAGAAGCACTAAAGTTGATGTTAGCATTTACAAAAATAAAAATATAATAATATCACTTTTATATTTACTTAGTCACAAAAGAGATTATCTCACATTGCAAAATAAATGCACCTAACAACGTCCCCTGACGTTGCGTAGAAAATGAACTCTATTTTTATTTTTCATTACGGCCGTTTAATCCTTTCAGTTAAATAATGGATAAAGTTATCCTATTTATTAGCCCTGGTTTATACTTGGGTTTCAAGCCCCGCAATATTAAATTAAGGCAATTTACTTTAAATCGTAGCTCTTCCATTAAGAGTTTCTCTTTACAGGAGCCTCTCTCTATTCACAGTATATTCATAAATTGAATGCATATTTAAAACTTTTATCAATATAGATTTAAAACATGACGAGTAGTTACATTCATTTTTGAAAAAGGGTAATATTTGAAATAGCCGCACTTATTTTTACACTTGAAACCAACAACAATTATTGTATTTAAGGTTGTGTGTGGCATCCTAGTGGCATCACTATTAACCTGTCACTCTGCAATATGACATTTACATATTTTCAAATTCCGCAGTTCGATGGCGAGGTAGTGCCTAGTCTCGACAATCGTCATTCTAAAGTAACATTTTATGTTGTTCTTTTGTTGCCATTTTATCTTAATAATTTTCTTTATATCTAAAACAGTGTGTGTATTTATATTCTAGCTTTCAATTATAATATTTTGTTAACAGGATGTTAAGATACGTTTTAAAGATTATGTCCTTAATGTGTGCTTTCCATGCAAGTCGGTAACTAGAAGCATATTAGATCAGTGTCCCAAAAACAAATAACTTGTTCTATGACAATAAAAGATCCTATAAATAACATCTAAAATGAATGTATTTGTTTTTGGTATATCTACTGAGTATGTAACATTAGGGTGACTGATGCGAGCATTAAATTAGCGTAAAAAAGTTTCTATTAACAAAAACGCTCGCTCTCATATTATGCTCAGAACTTATGCGGCCACACGTTTTCTGGAGGTACTTATTAAAATGAGATAAGCTCTTGAGTTCTCAATTTAGCGTATGAAATGCTTGACGTTATTTCCTTACTTGAGATCTAGGAAGAATGATTGAGACATCTTATGCTTAAGTAAAAGACAGAGATAGAAATAGATTTGATAAGGGTGCTTGTTGAATTATATTGGGGCGTAACAAAATTTATAATAAGCCTATTTGTGAGCGTTGCCATCATTCTCAGTGTAATGTTGTCATCGAACTTATATTGAATCAAAATGACTTTTGTCGGGTTTACAAATAGGTATAAGTTACGAATTTATTTTTATTAAAAGTTTATTTTATTTTGACTCGATAAATTCGAATTTTATTTGATTTTTAGGCACCCAACATTAGCTATTTTGCTTTTTGCCTGAACTCTATAAGGTTTGGCTATCAAAAACATATCTTATTATATATCAAATGACAGGGTATTGTTGTCAACGGATACATCTGGCCCATCTGGGAGGTCTACATTATCGTCATATTATATAACTATACGTTAATTACAAATATTCATACAGTCGTTCAAAAGATATGCTATATATAAACAATTGTCAACACATATAAAATGCTTTTAAATTAAAATAATTAAATAAATACTTACAATTAACTTAGCCGTCGGAACGAACATGAGCCATTGTATATTTTAATCATTATATCATCATGCTTCCGACTGCTTCCGACCAAGGATCAAAACACTGGCAAGCAGAAGTAACTACATATATGCAAAAAAAAACAAAAATTTTCCTCACATCGATTACCTAACTCTTCATGTACCTTAGATATAATATCAAAGAAAGAATATTACCAATATATGGCTTCAAACCTTTGTGTAATCATGTGGAAGTGTGTAACAACGGATTAGGATAAACCAAGAGCTCAAGTTTACGACTACATTATTACCAAGCGGGGCTTTATTGTCATGATACTATAAAAGTTGCTGCAGTATTCTTTCATCTCGTACAACGAGTTTTAGTGCAATTGAAACTATTAAAACTATTATGGCTGCAATCATCTGAAGGGGTGTTAAATAGAAACAGATATGTCAATAATGTTAGAGGGTGAAACCTCTTTGATTCTAACAAGATGAGGGTGTTTTTATTAGTATAATAGAACTTCACAGACGATTATTTAAGCCCTTTTAATATTAGCAGTGTTGGTATAAGAAATCTCAATTTTGTTACAATGAAAAATCTAAATGTGAGCCTTGTCATTAATTGAGACCTCTTCTTTTTTAAAGTAACAGAAAACAAAATATTTTTTCAAACTGAATGAATGAATGTTGAGGAATGAATGCAGTTATTGCATATAGACCCAAATGAACCAAGCTCTGCTCGATATCTTTTTTGGTAATTATCTAAAAACAAGCTTTTGCCCGCGGCTCCGCCCGCGTTATGTCGCTATTTAAATTTTAAAAATCTCTATAAATTTTAACTTATTATGTTATTCCGATGTCTAGATAGCTAGTCTAGATAGCTATATTACTGCAAAGTCTCATGAAAATCCGTTCAGTAGTTTTTGCGTGAAAGAGCAACAAACACACATTCTTACAAACTTTCGCATTTATAATATTACAGTAGTAGGATAGTAGGAAGTAGGATGATACCTAGCTAGATCGATATATCACCCCCGACACCCTGCATACTATTGTTTCAGAGATTTAGATTATTTATTTTATACAAGAATTGCTCATTTTAAAGGTAATAGATAAATTGTTTTTTCCCCTATTTCTAAAGCTTGAGGTTAAAAGTTGTCATTTGGTAAGACGCAAGACGTTTTACAATATGACTGTACATCCGAAAATTTTGCTATGCGCTCAAAGGTTTTATATGGTAATACAAATTTAAATATACAAATATTTATAGCTGAAGTTATATTAGCGAATATATTTTGTTCTTTTATATGTAAATCAATATTAGCAACTTTAACAAATACTTGATGCCTGTAAAGATGGTTCACAGAACAAGAGCTTGCTGATGGTAAATAACGAATTGTAGCTGAATATATATTAATATATTAATAATATTAATAGATACTCCTTGTTAAAGCCAATTTAATTTAAAAAAATGTTTAGTCACTTATCTGCCACAGATTATATATTTAATCTTTCAGAAAATTTCTTTTTCAAAGTCATGTCATACACTTACGTCGAGTAGGAAGTGACCTAAAAGTATATTACTCGCATTATTTATCGTTCCAAAGTAGAGAGCAATAAATTAGATTATTATTCACTTAGTTTGTCTATAAACTTGAATATGTGTCTATTTTGCGATACCTTTCAGTTGTTTTTTTATCTTTATTTACAGAACTTTGTCACGATTAAGACTATGTCGATCCATCACAGCCATTCTTACATTTTAAATTTATTTCAATTATTCAAAGTATGTATTATGAATAGCCTAAGCTGTATCTGTCAAAGGACTAGCCAGGATGATGTTACATCATCGAATGTCATCAACTTATCACTAAGCAAACCTTTAAGTTACTTTTGATGATATTATCAACAAAAGTATCTATTACGTTAGTTATGCTTTATATTAGTAAAACATAAAAAACCATAAATTTAGTTTTCAAAACGGTTATTATTAGTCAGCGACATTCTCTCACAATTTTATCACTTACATATTAATGTGTAAATAGCATTCTTTGTTTCCTTTGAAAGCAAATTCCGAGCACAGAGGCATTTGAAATTCGGTTTATTAAAAATTTATGTTGCGACGAAGTAGCATTTTTAACAATGTATGTCATGGATTTAAACACTATGAGAAAATATATTAAGTACCTACACGAAGCTCAACAATTGATTGATTAAAAAGAAAACGGAAAAAGTCTATCCCAAATTTCCAGTATAATTTAAATCACTGATTTACTATCCTACTAACATTATAAACGCGAAAGTTTGTAAGTATGGATGGATGGATGTTTGTTACTCTTTCACGCAAAAACTACTGAACGGATTTGGATGAAACTTTACAGTAATATAGCTTATACATCAGAATAACACATAGGCTACTATTTGCGATAACCGATATACACGCGGGCGGAGCCGCGGGCAACAACTAGTTGGATATATTTTGGGTGACTTGACGTATTCAAGCCATAAATAAGCTGATAGCGTAAGTAATTTGTGTTTTAAAAAACAAACGTAATTGTATTTTAATATGTATACAAATAGTAACAGAACAACTTAAATAACTATGCATTTTGTGTAGATTCGATTTACTTAAATCTAGAATAATTTCCAGGATTCAAAAATAAAGCGATAAAAATTATATTGTTGTACTGGAAATAACCTCATCATCATCATCATAAGCCTTTTACAGTCCACTGCTGGACGTAGGCCTCTCCCGTTTCACGATACTGATTGATTTTTTGGTTTCTCGCATAGAGCTCCTGACAGACATCTTTTTTTTTATATATGGCTTGGCAAAATGACTCTACTTTGCCTGATGGAAAGCATAAGCAGAATCCAATAATGGTGGTCACCATACTCATTGTGAATGCAGACAATGCAACAACGCAACATGGTGACCCAGGCCTCTGGTATTTCAAAAAGCCTCCAATAACAACATTACGAAACTAATTTTTCATCTAAATTAAGTTTTTGTAAGTTAAAATAGCCGTATTGTGTACAGTTCCGATTTCATTTGTCAACAATCTATCTTTTTTTTTGTAGGTGTTTTGTCTAAGAAACAAGCTCCGACTGAAATGTTATCCGTCCATAAATAAGGCGGCAGAAGTTCTGTAAATGGCCGAAGTTCTATTGAATCAGCTGTCAGAACTTAGAATAGACTTACACTGTTTATTTCATAATAAATAATAAACAGTCTCATGCCTTTTGTTTAAACTTTACAAAGTAACAAACTTTATTTTACAATTTCTGAATAAAATCAAAATAAAGAAGTTCAGGAATTCAGAAGTCTAATTCCTATTATATTATAGTAGGCTTAGAAATATTATGTCTTTAATTGGATTAAAGGATATGAAATGTGAAACTTATAACAAAAAAATCACAAATTTTAACAAAAAAAAACCGACCATCAACCGATCAATCTGGACCAAATTGAAATGAAGGACCACACTGAAAGCACCAGCTTTCAAAAAAAAAGAAACATCAAAATCGGTTCACCCAGTCCAAAGTTATGAGGTAATAAACATAAAAAAAAAACAATCGAATTGAGAACCTCCTTTTTTGAAGTCGGTTAATAACATATAACAAGTAAAATTTTAACAAAAACCGACTTCAAGGTTCAACTCGATTTCTCTTTAATGCCATCTTCAGTTCTCAGTATTCTTATCGTGGTACCACTGTTGGGATATCTCCTTTCCATTAAAAAAATAATCATCATAATCGGTTCATAAACGCCGAAGTTCTCAGCGAACATACATAAAAAAAAAAAAAATACGGTCGAATTGAGAACCTGCTCCTTTTTTGAAGTCGGTTAAAAAGCTTAAGTCTCGCAAACAAGAACACAGTTATAACCACAAAAAATAATGACATCACACTTTGTATGACCCACAAATTGTTGTCCTGAGTCAGGGTGTTTTTTTGTGTCCGGTTTATGTAATATGTTTACTAAGTCCCCCGCGACACAAGATATTTCTAGTGTGAGAGCTGTTGTCTTTCTTAAAGAAAAAAAATCTAATTTGTCATACATTTTTACACCCTAACTACTTACTAACATTAGGTACTATTTAACTAAATTTTTAACACGTCATAATGTCTGTTGCAATATAACTCATCTTATTTAAACATCTTAATGCTACGTTATTTATTTCAAACATTACTAATTTACTCATCAAATTAATACCTATAATATTCAATAGAGGAATTCGTAAACTACCGAAGATCTTTTAATAATCCTTTGGGGTTTTATTAATTACACATATTATGCTTTTAAATTGCCTCCAATCAAATTAAACTACCATAAAAGCCAAAGGCCACTAAGTATACCGCAAAGTATTTACGAATATTGCATGATATTTTTGCTGCAGTGAGCCCCAACTGACCCAAATGTATTGAATGGGGAGAGGTCGCGTATCGCTGGCCAAGTGGGTAGGGCTCTAACAAGTGACCCTTTGATAGTCTAACATGCGGGCATTTTATGATCAATATCTGAATTAACCCAAAATATAATCTTACCTCTACTAAAAGGCTATAAATAGTACAAAAGCTCATGGGAAATATTGCACTTCCAAGATAGGAACATTAAGAGATTAAGAATTCTTCTTATTTTATTTATTACGGGTTTAGATCTATTAATATCAGTGAACTTTTAATTTAATAGTGCGTACATGGACGTTTTTAGAAAAGGTATCGGTTCTGTAGCAATATAAAGGATCAAATCACATGACATCAACAGGCTTTAGCAGCCCTTTGCTGGACATAGGCCTCTCCTCATAGTCCTAATTAAAGTATAATTTAAAAAAACCTTTCTTTGCTATCAAATTGTTCAAAATAAACTGAAATTTATAATTTAATCAATTGATGCGGATTGAGTAAATTCAACAGTTTTTACTCCATAAACTAATTGTAGTTGAATAGATAAAAACCTAATTACATATCCGTAATGACTTCCCGCCACAGAGACTACAGAACAATAGTGTTGTGAGGACGTTATTTGCATTATGTGGTGTTGTAATATCCGTGAGAATTATCCCACGTCCTCCAGCCTCTATCAGACAGACAAGCAGACAAATTTTTTACACTACACAATTTGATTTTATAGCCTTTTTTATTTCATTTACGAGAGTGATGTTGTTTTTCTTCTGGAAGCAATTCGAAATTTAAATTACATAGTGTAGTGCAAAAAATATTCGATACATGAACTGCCCAAATGAACTACCTATTGATGCAAAACTAACAAAACCAATGAACCTATTCTATTTATAGTCATTAAATTTATGAAAGCATCTTTTCATTACACAACGATAACAGGCCCTTATTAACTGACTTTGAGAAACGGAGTAAGTTCTCAGTTCGTTTTTTTCGTTTTTTTTCTCGGATCTCCGTAATTTATACTCCGATTTTAATATTTTCATTTTTTTTCAGTGTTTAGTTCCTGTGTGATCCAATTCAAGTTTGAATAGAAAATACCACCTTTAAATGCGGGAAATTAAGAAGTAATTGTCATGGAAGAACCTTCATTCCTGATGATTTGTTGTATGTGTAATGTGTATTGATACATAAATGAGTTTATTTTTAAATATAAATATTGAATATAGATAATATTCGACAATTATTTGGCATTATTACATTAACAAGATAGAATGATTTCTGGACAACACAACTTAAAATTTTGGCGGTATTACTTTTGAATGTATTCAATATGGCGGCATATTAGGGATCATATAACGAAACATAATTTTTGGACTTCATGCTTCATCACGATCCTAAAAGGTTGGCTTTAAAAGTATTTTTTTTATAAACCTAATTCTGTGGGCTCGTAAAATTATTATTTAATATATAAATCTTTGTTATTTCAGTTACAGTTTCAACATCGCAATTTGACAATCTAGGTACCTAAAATCACATGGTACAGGACCTCGAAGAGTAGACCACCAGAGGCCGGCCGGTCGGAGAGATTCACCACATACCTACTTCTGAATCCTGAATCTCCAAGGAGTAGAAGATCAGAAAGGATTTGCCACCACGTCAACAAAAAAATTACATAGCAATACTAAAATACTACTTACAAAAGACATATTTTTTTCTGCTGTAGTGCATATCCGATCTTGAGCGAACCCACTTTGTTTTGTTTTTACTTGCCTTCACTAGCTATTTCATAATTGATATTAGCTTATTTTTAACAACAGCAATAATACCTTATGTAATATGTTAGTAATAAATGAAGTTATTCATATCTACAGGCAGCAGATAATTTCCTAAAGGACAAAGGTGACACGAAAGACTATTCCGAACTGCCACACAATTGTTTCTTTTTATCCAAAATATAATGTAGTGATGGGATTCATGCATAAGTGGTAACGAATAAATAAGTCAACACATTTCAAAGTTAAGCAATTATTGCCAGATCAGTTTATGGATGGGTGACCATTTTCATAACACATTGAAAACCTTCGATGCCTCGGAAAACACATTAAGCCCTCGTAACCGGTTGCCATATGAATAAATAAATAACTAATTTGAAGTACGGAATTTTCGTTTAAGTAACTGACGCCGCCGCCGGCCATAACTAGTCTGCAGTAGGTACCTACCTACAGACAAGCTGCAACCAGCAAAGGAAGTACCTACTCATTATTCCTTAATTTGCTTTATAAAAGCTAATTTTCTTCGTCTAACGAAAGACCGAAACTCTGTTCTTAAAATGTAATTAAATTAAAATTTGTTTGCAGGCGTATCATGAAGCGGATTAATGGATAAACCCCAGCAATTATCTAATTTTAGCAAAGAAATAAGAAAATTTATTTGGTTCAGAATGTTCCTATACATTGTGATATAGGTATAGGAACATTCTATTCTATTCTCAATCTTGATAGTAGGGTCTGAACCCCCGTGCCTCGAATAGTCGTCCCATCGGATTATGAGAGTGAGGGAACGGAGTGTTTGCGCACACACTTGTGCACTATAATATCTTCTGCGTAGTTGCCTGGTCTCCGTTAAGACTGGCCACCGTGGCCGAAAGTGGCTAGAAGAACATCATACATTTTAATGTTATCAGATCAAATATTCAGCATCACCGGACATAAGCATCTTTTTAGAAAGGAGGTTTTGGTTGCCCAACGTAGTTTGCTCCCACAGTGACATAGTCCAGATTTTCGGAGAGAAAGCTTACTTAGGAAAATACGCTCGCAAATTTTGCCGCCCACATAATTATTCTTTCTAAGGGAAAACTTTGTACCATAAATAAATCTAATTCATCAAGAACCTAAAATGTCCCACTCTGGGCTCGGGCCACCTCTCAGGAGAGGATTAAGTCCCCACGCTAGCCGACTGGCAAGACAACGTTGTGGCTAGGGAATCTTGCCGTTTGGATGTTTTCAAGCCGCCCAAAGGCCTTTAGCTTCACGACTGTTATTATATGATAACAACCGGGACCGACTGCTTAACGTGACCTCCGAATCACAGTGACGCTAATGGTATTATGTCACCAGCGGTCACTTATCCAGGTACTGACTGCGCCGTCGTTGCTTACCCTCGGTGATTGTTTCTAATTACCGAGTGCAACTGGGCTACGAGCGCCCCGTAAATAACAAATAAGTCTAATTACTTCACCCCTGTGCTAAAATGCTATTTTAAATAACACTTTTTATTATGAAATTTTACTTTAATTAACCTATCTCGTTTTACAATCCTATGTCAAAATTATTAATTTATGAATACAAGCTGCGTGAAAAAGTACTATTTTATCTCGAATCGTACAATCGAACTGGTATTACTATAAATATTTTTTTATAAACTCAAAACTACCATAACGAAACCATAATATCATTTCCATGACTAAATTGTACTATTCAAACTAAATACTATTTTAGCAGCTTACGGCTCAAATTAGCTAAACCAATGTTTTTTCGATAGATCACGACAGCTTTTAGTGATTCTGTCTGCAGATTCAACTCGACGATCGAAGTACCTAGTCGATTAATAAGTTCACGAACCGTTGCAGCATTTTGATTCGTTTTTGTATGACGATGGCGTGATTAATTATTTCAACTTCTATTGACTAATGTGTACGTACGTACCGTAAAAAAGAACTCAATAGTAGTTTATTTTTATCTATTGAAATAAAAAAAATGCAAAAACAGTATTAAGGGAACTTACTATATTACTACTATAAGTTATACTACTACTAATTATATAACGATACAGCAACGTAACAAAATAATAAATAATTTGGGGACTTAATATGTAATTTGTGTTCAAATTGCGTAACATGTGATGTCTTTACAATTGTTTATTGCTAATTCTATAGAGACTATAGACTAATTTTTTTATATATATATAATATAATATCCCTATTGTTGAATATCAACTTTAAATAAATTCAAAGGAATACGCTTAGATTATTAATAAAGGGAATACGAGTATATCTTTGACACCTAAAATACTCGTAAAAGGTTGCCTTTCTATTTCAAATTTCAAATCATTCCATTTTAATTCCATTTTAAATAGCTGTCAAGAATGCACTATGAACAAAACATATTCGTTCTCTTTGGTTCGGCCGAGCTACAACAAGCAAGAATAACGCGAGGTAACACTGGCACGTTGCCAACTGCAGCGTTGGACTGATGAATGATACAAGTCTGATATTGTTAGCAGTGCGCTTTAATAGCTAGTAGAACAATTCACGCCTAATAAATCAATGCAAATTTGCAAGTGATAGACTGGTTGATGAAATTGATTAAGCTGTAGACGTTTAGATCGTTATATTAAATTAGCTGTACGAAGCTTTTAAAACGAATTATGGTTTGAGGATGTACAATGGGATTGACTGCAACATTTCTGCAGAAGTATAATTCGTCGTTGTCAAATAATCTAAAACACTAAATGTTAAATGCTATGAAATATATTTAGCTTTAATCCCACCGTCATGCATACTCACATGCACATATGGGTATCATGCATATGCACACATTTAATGTCATGGATTTCCGCAAAGTAACGCCTGATTCCATAACTAATCTAAAACACTATAAAACTAACGTGATTGAAATTTAATATATATATTCCAATTTTGCTGTAAGAGATTTAGATGTAAAAAAGAACTAAATACGAACTGTTATGAACGGTGGATTTTGGATTATTCATTCTATAGTCATTACGAAATAAGTATGTGCTAGCAATCGATTGTGAAATCATTGATTTGACTCCAATTCGCAGTCGGGCAAAGCTCTATTTGGATTTTTATTTCAGTTATAAATACAATAATTACTCTATTATGCATTGATCAAATTGCACGTCTTACAATGTTTGTCGCAATATGTTGAGCTGGTTTTGACATACCGCTTATGATTTACAGCGCTACTTCTAAAATGTAACTTATGGGAATGTCACTTTGTTTTAAATTTACACAAATAGTCTTTGGTGTTTCTTCAAATTGTGGATAAATGTGTCTCCACGGCTTTCATATGGTGTTACAATTAATGTTATACGTTTTACTGTATTCTGTTTTACAGTAGGTAGTTATCTCTCTATCTCTATTATACTCGTATTCTTATCTATATACTACAATTGTTATTTTTACAAATAAATTCATAATAACTCTACTTAATATGAATTTAAAAATGTCCAACGCTTTTTTAATATGGTTCTGTTTCTATTAGTAAAATTACATGTACACACATCAAAAGTGTCTAGGGATCAACATATGTGTCTAGGGATCAACATATATTTTTGCAATAACTTTTCTCCTGATTGATATTAATTAAAATTTTCTTTAAGGATTCATCAAATAAAGTGTTTTCGTTTGTCACAGTAACGATAAACCAAGTCACCTTTGCATTAATAAAGAAATTTGCCATTTTCCTAATAAAAGGATTTTTGACATTTGAACCACTAACATTAAAGTTCGAAAAAAAGACTGAAATAACAGTTTTCTTTAAAATTTTATTAGGTAACTTAAACAATTAATAATCCGTGTTTCTACCGCGAACACTAACACAAGAACATCGGTTTGGCATACTCAAAATGAGTTCATCCAAATCACGCTGTGGAATGGCCGCCCATGTTCGTTGCAACAACAAAAAAAGGTCTTCTTGCGACTGGATACCCTCCATATTCGGCAGAGCTCTTCTCTGTAGCATATCCCATGCATGCTCAATCGGGTTCAAGTCTGGCGACGGAGCAGGCCAGGGCCAAAGCCACATCTCAATCTCAAGAAATCCGCATAAAAATGCTTGATCCCTAGACACTTTTGATGTGTGTATGATAGATAACAATAACAGCGCGGTATATGAAAACAAGAAAGAATTGGATGGTCATTTAACGTCACGTTCGGTTCTTTCGCTTATTCGCTATACTAAGTTAATCATTATTTATGTAATGAAAATCGACAAAAACTTTTTCACGTGTTTTGGCAAAAATATAACTTTAAAATTTTTTGCTAATATCATAATTATCAAGTGAACATAATAATATATTCTACTTTAAAACTCGAAATTATTACACAAATTTTACATCAGCAACTCCTAAGACTATACACTAAAATTTGAAATAGACAAATTACCTACACAGGCCGTCGTCGGTCGTAACCATAGAGCTGTTATAGATAGAGTGGGGAAGACATACGGCTGACGGTAAGCGGAAACGTCCAACGGTTAGAAATAGAGAGAGGATCGCGGTACCCCGCCTGTCTTGCCCTACTGACGCATGCGCAGTAAAGGACTAATAATGGTAATCCAATCACAACAACTAACCGTCGAACTGTTGTGCTATGCGCATGCGCGAATAGAGAGAGACAGATGGGTACCGCGATCGTCTCTCTCTTTCTAACCGAAGCATGGCTGGAGGCCTGGCTCACCTACATTATATATAATACCTCTATGGTCGTAACTTGTAAGTAATCGTTTTAAATGCTGAATATCAATGTCATTCTGTCAAAGCAGTTCTGGAACGCAATTTTGGCGGATTGCTAAATTTGGCGGGACTCCAACTGCTTAGGGCACTGCTCTGAAGTTTTGATTCAACTACAGACCTAAGTCGATATATTTATTTTGTGGTATCGTAATAGCGTTCCAGTTAGATTAGGTTTGGAAAAAATAGCAATATTTTTGTTGTAGCCATAATTGTAACGCGATTTATTTTCTTGTATACGAGTACTATTCAAATATTTCTTTCTTTTTATGTCAAGCTTTCAAATAAAGCTCGTGAAAATATTACGATTAATATATAACAAAATCAATTATGTTCAAACATTCCCTGTCAACATAGAAGCAATTTTTATTAACTGTAATATCTCTATCTATCTGTAATTTAATGTTTGATTTTAATACTATTCACATTGAATTTTTAATAATCATTATTGATTTTAAATGTTATTTTTGTAAATGGCTATTGAGCTGTAGAACAGAAGCAAAACAAAGCTGAAAAATATTTACACATTTAATTTGTTTTCTTATCCAAATATAGTACTCAATTATTATATAGGTATAAATATTTAGAGATCATTATCTTTTCTAAGAAAAACATAATGACATCAATACCTTTCTTTTTTTGTAGAGTAAATTAGAGTCGGATTTCGCTGAAATAATTTTTATTTCTACATGTCTGAAAAAGTAATCCACATTTAATTTGCCGGGTTTTATTTTTGTCTAGCGCTAAGAACGAAATTTATTTTTATTTTATATCATACTTTTCTTTGTAGGTATTATAAGATAAACATCTCATCATCAGTACCTGAACAACTGCATTCGATTCGATTTTAATCTTCGCAAATATGATCATATCTTTTGGTTTCGTCTCAAATTAAATTGGCTCTCTATTCTTCAGCGTCGTCATCTGCGCGCTTTAACGACTCTCTACTCTTTTCTCAACTCTCCTAACTCGCCTACCTACCTGACCTCCCCCTTCCAGTTCCTGGGTTCCAGTCACGACCGTGACCGAACTCTCCGCTCCACAAATAACCTCCTTCTGTAATGCCCCTCCCACACTTCTGCATGCGTTCATTCTTCCTTCCTAACTCAATCTGTCCTACTCTGGAATGCTCGTCATAAGGAAATCAGAATAGCACCCAGTCGGGAGTCATTCAAGTAAAAGTAAGAGCTCTCCTCATCCAAAACTTATCAGAATCATCTCAAATTTGATATTATTTTAGTATGTCTGTACATATTGTGTTTTATGTGTCTATGTATGTACCTATACAGGGTTACAGGGTAAGTCGACCTATTCCCGTTAAGGGCGTATAGTTGACATCATTTCTGACTGATTTCACTAAAAACACCCTATCCTAAATTTAAACGTTTTTTTAATATTTGAATTTAATTGTTTTTACAAAAAATGCCCGATTTTCGACTGTCCGCTTAGATATTTTGAAATGTGTATGTGTTATTATAACTATTATTTAACTTTTACATGTAAAATAAGATGCTTTATGACTTTAATAACCAATATTATACGTAATGTGAATTAATAAGTTGTTGTGGACGATTTAAACTAAAAAATTAAAATTAAAATTTAGAAAGTTTATTTTTCTTCAATTGATATCTTAAAAAAATATTATGGCGCCTATTTTGCAGATGTGCTTAAAAATATCTATTTTTCATCAGCTATCCAACGAGGTATAACAATATAGGGTTTTATAAAAAAATGAATAAAAAACTAAGTTGCGAGCCGCCAGGTCGCAATTCTTAAGGTCCCAGCTAATTGTTCTTTAAGGTTAATGCGGTGCGTGCGATCGAGACACCTTACGATTTATGCAGGTGTGAGTGAGAAAAATAATGTGCAAATGTGTTTTGAGTGCGTTTTGTATTAACTTGTTATTGTTAGTCTGCTTTTGTGATTCGTCCGTGGTAGATGTAATATTTTTTTGTTATCTGTTTCCTACTTGACTGTTTCTTCTGATTTATGATTACTGTGCTTGTAAACTGGAGTCTGATTTGCGCTTGTGATTCGGAACTGTTGAAGATGACAATCTACACGAATGAGGAATATGCTGACATGTTAATTTGCTACGGATACTGCAATTGTCTGTCCGCACATGCTCGTAATAAATACATAAGACGCTATCCCAGCCGTCCAGTGCCGGACGTGCGTGTTTGACAGAGTTTATCGAAAGACTTCGCAAAACTGGGTCTGTTTCAAAACGAACGACGCACAGACTTGGGAAGACCTCTTCAACAGTTCCGTATCACAAGCACAAATCGGACTCCAGTTTACTAGCACAGCAAACATAAATCAGAAGAAACAAACCCAAAACCCAAAGTCAAGCTTTTACTGAAATGCCTCGGAGACGAATCAATCGATTCCAAACTCGATGATGTTGCGACGTTTCTTTACAGAGTTCCTATGGCCACCTTCCAGCTCCAGCATCAGATCAGCTCCATGTTATTATAATATTGTATTGTCACGCTGTATACATATGCTTGCAAAATTTCAGCAAAATCGTTTGAAGATATCTGCTTCAAAATTGAGTTGCAAGATTCCACCTAAACATACAAGCATACATACATTGCAAGTTAATAAAAAGCTTATAAAAATAATATTACATCTACCACGGACGAATCACATAAGTAGACTAACAATAACAAGTTAATACAAAACGTACACAAAACACATTTGCACATTATTTTTCTCACTCACACCTGCATAAATCGTAAGGTGTCTCGATCGCACGCACCGCATTAACCTTAAAGAACAATTGGCTGGGACTTTCAGAATTGCGACCTGGCGGCTCGCAACTAACTTTTATTTTTTATTTTTTTTTAAACCCTAGATTGTTATACCTCGTTGGATAGCTGATGAAACATAGATATTTTTAAGCACATCTGCAAAACATGCGCCATAATATTTTTTTAAGATATCAATTGAAGAAAAATAAACTTTGTAAATTTTCATTTATATTTTTTAGTTTAAATCGTTCACAACAAATTATTAATTCACATTACGTATAATATTGGTAATTAAGGTCATAAAGCATCTCATTTTACATGTAAAAATCAAATAATAGTTATAGTAACACATGCACATTTCAAAATATCTAAGCTGACAGTCGAAAATCGGGCCTTTTTTGTAAAAACAATTATTCAAATATCTCAAAAACGTTTAAATTTAGGATAGGGTGTTTTTAGTGAAATCAGTCAGAAATGATGTCAACTACACGCCCTTAACGGGAATAGGTCGACTTACCCTGTAACCCTGTATATATGCATGAATACATGTATGCATGTATTTTTGTATGTATGCTTAGATATATCGTATTACTTAATTTTCCTTTTGTCTATTTTAAAATAACTTACAAAAGTGTAGTGCACCCTAACA
Organism: Diaphora mendica; assembly: GCA_949125395.1. NCBI lineage: Eukaryota > Metazoa > Arthropoda > Insecta > Lepidoptera > Erebidae > Diaphora > Diaphora mendica. The sequence goes on from OX421314.1 coordinate 21,860,683, forward strand.
TTCATTTCCGCACAACTTGAAGGTAGACTGTTAGAGAATACCTATGGTATTAAGTCCGCCATTTTACATCTTGTGCATAAAATTGTAAATAAATAAATAAAATAAACAATCTTTTCTCGTGAATACAATTAAGAATTGGATTTACTATGACCGACAATAAATATCAATTCGTTATTCGCACTACTATTTATAGGCGGCTTTTTTTTACAAAGCTACAAGGAATTTTATATATTTCTATAGTTATTTAAAATTGCAAGTAAAACCATACCCAAGCGGTCTTTCCCTACAGATCTAAATAATGTACATCATTCCATTTACGGCTGTCAGTCGTGTCGACTGCTTTTTGAGGAAGCTACTTCTAAACTATATTTAGAAAACCATTTTTATCCCTGTTTCAAAACAGAACAAGAATAGGTAGATATCATGTACTGTAACTTTTTAATATGCTGAATGTAGGTAGATATAATCTAGACTAAGGATCCTCCGACCAGGCGACTTTATAATATCTGATGGACCGTATCCCAACGGTTAATGTTGGGATGATATACATTCCAATCACTGAGAGAACTTTCATTACGTGATGCAGCATAAAAAAATATTATGTAGTTCGGTGAGTCTTCGTTAGATGGCATGGAAGTAAATTTTTCATGTGTTGTTGAAGTTGCATGTGGAAGTTTCCACATCACTTGGAGGTGCCGAATAATAATTGCATCTTAATGAATCCGTTATCTGCTCTCTACGCTCAATTATTGAGGTTAGCATACTCAACAAATTAAGTTAAATGAGTTTCAGGGAGATTTAGAAGTTCTACCCTTAGCGTTGTAAACGCAATTATCAATATTATAGGGATTGCCCCACTACAAAAAGTTAGTAATGAATAGTAATTTCGCCAAACAAAAGGCATCCCTTGGCCTTTGTTTACCACCAACATTGTAGCCCAAACTTTTCATTATATTCCTTACAGCATAACACATATCCGATTTACTCCACTATCTATGAGCAATATCGTTTCGAGGAAGGGCGACCCAGTATCGTGGCTAATCTGAGCATTTATCTAATTTTACGAGATTCGAACGGATAGTTCGAATACCAAAGTGTACATTGCCGGCTTAGATACTGAAACAGGTTTTGTCACATAATCTAAATATGCAATGTATAGTTAAAGAAATATTGTATACGTTTGAGCTACATTTTGTTCTGTTAATAAAGGGTTATATATAGGTAAATGTTCGGCCTTCTATGTTCAATTATACATCTTATATATACAATTCTCGTGTCACAATGTTAGTTACCATACTCCTCTGAAACGGCTGGACCGATTTTTATGAAATTTGGTGTGCATATCGGGTAGGTCTGAGAATCGACCAACATCTATATTTTATACCCCAATTTTTTTTTATGGTAACACAACGTTTGCCGGATCAGCTAGTAATATATAACAAACCTTAATTCACCTGATGTGACGTCCACAGGCTTCGATGGCCGTATTTGGCTGTTACCCAAGTCTGATCTGTTTTTTTCTCGATGTTATTGAAATATGTATGTTATTTTGGCTTTGATGAAAAATATTTGCCGCTTTTCCTTAGTTTGAAATAGTAAGACTTTATTTGACTCTAGTTATTATGGAGTTTTTTTTTTTCATTGTTCATGTTTTCTAAGAATATAACATTCTTATTTTTTTATGGCAAAGGTTTTAATTAATTCCAAACGTTGTTTGGTAGAAATTGCTCAAAGCCTTAGGCTCCACACTGTGCATTTGTAGTATGTTTTTTGTTTATGTGTATTTTTAACCGACTTCAAAAAAAGGAGGAGGTTTCTCAATTCGACCGTTTTTTTTTTATGTGTGTTCGGGGATAACTTCGTCCTTTATGAACCGATTTTGATGATTCTTTTTTTAATGGAAAGTAGATGTCCCGACGGTGGTACCATGATAAGGGAACTAGGATCTGATGATGGCATCCCAGAGAAATCGAGGGTAACCCTCATTTTTTTCAGGCACGTACTATGTTTTTCGTATATTTTCTGAAGCTACGCCGGTATTTGCGTCTGGTAGTCATCATTTAATGATGATGAGCTGATGATGAAAGGTAAAACTCCTTAACGGTTAGGAGTTGGAGGATAAATCTTTAAATGCATATGTATGTATGTTACCTTTAGTCGTATTCTTTCAAGTTATTTAGGTAAGCTGATGATGGAAGGTACAACTTCTCATTGGTTAGGAGTTGGAGGATAATTCTTTCAATTTCATACGTATCTATAGACCTTTAGTTGTATACTTTTAAGTTATTTAGGTGAGCTGATGTCACTGGCGCCATGATGACTAACCCCTTAATGTATTTTGCTTTAAGTAACTCGCCTGCTTCTATTTCATCACGACATTTAAGCTTGGACACGATTCCTATTGCCCCGTAGACCACGTTCTCGGTAACAGAAATTTTGCATTTCAGCATAATTTTGGAAACTGATCATACTCAGTTTTAATACGTGTTCAAACCACTGAAGTTATTCGCATCAGCAGAAATTATATGAAATAGTTCAACTTACTGATAACCTATGATTGTTTGCACAAAAAATGCAAAAAGAAAAACTTTTTATATAAAAAAAAACCGACTTCCAAAAAACCATCCGACGAAAACTCCCTGCCAAAAAACACTAAAAAGCGTAAAATAAACTGGCTCTTCATAAATTGCTATGTGCCAATTCTTGTCTATACCTAATTCTTTATTCATTTAAATAGTAGTATTATTGTGTATGCTAGGTACCTAAAATCTGTTTGAAGTCGGCGCCAAGCCAAAATGTAATAGGAGGTACCGCACTCGCCGCTGCCGGATAGCTAGCGTAAAACAACCCAAGCGAGCAGACACGCGCGGGCTGACGCGACGTCGTTGATGGTCGTCTCGAAATAAAGCGAGTGTGGTAACTACTATTACATTTGGCTTGGCGCCGACTTCAAACAGATTTTAGGTACCTAGCATACACAATAATACTACTATTTAAATGAATAAAGAATTAGGTATAGACAAGAATTGGCACATAGCAATTTATGAAGAGCCAGTTTATTTTACGCTTTTTAGTGTTTTTTGGCAGGGAGTTTTCGTCGGATGGTTTTTTGGAAGTCGGTTTTTTTTTGTTGTTCTTTATCTATACTAATATTATAAAGCTAAGGAGTTTGTTTGTTTGTTTGAACGCACTAATCTCAGGAACCGCTGGTCCGAGTAAAAAAATATTTCAGTGTTAGAAAGCCCATTTATCGAGGAAGGCTATAAGGCTATATATCATCACGCTAAGACTAATAGGAGCGGAGCACCAATGAAGAATGTTTTAATAACGGGGGAAAATTATCACGCTACGGGTAATAGGAGACGCAAACGAGGTTGCGTGGGTCAGCTAGTTTACAATAAAATGTATATTAAACATAGGTATACTGTATACCATCTATATCACTGTACACAAATGGTATATTTTAAAACATTTCGCATGGGTAATCAATTCTATCGTCAAATTCTACGCTAAGTTGTTTTTTCTTTATTGGCAAGAGCTAATATAATATCAGCGTTCATAGGACGCCATACTGCATTGTCTGCATTTGCAGTGAGTATGGTGGCCCCCACTGTTGGATTATACTCAAGCTTTACATCAGGCTGAATAGAGTCTTTTTGGCAGACTGTCAAATAAAAAAAAAACTAACTTAAATCATCGATTACGTTGTTAAATCGACGATTAAATCATCTAGGTTATCATACTCCTGTCAAACCCCTAGTTGAAGCTAAGACCTACTACTTTCAATGCGAGTAATGGCGAGTACCTTTTGATATCGTAAATAAAAAAACGAAAATCTCCCTCCATTTAATTTTCTAAGAGATTGGATTTATCGATTGAAATTTGCCGACGGTTGTTATAGAAATTGTTTATTCGTTGAACCGAAGTGAATCGACGACCTTTTGTTTAGGAAATATGTAATACTTTGAAAACCTTAGATGGGAAAATAAGAGGATTGATACAAAATATTCCGCGGCCGAAGCCTCGCTAACTTATTAAACAAGTAAAACATAAACAAAATAAAAACCGACTTCAAGCTTCGACTCGATTTCTCTTGGATGTCATCATCAAATCTTAGTGTCCCCATCATGGTACCACCGTTGGGATATCTCCTTTCCATTAAAAAATAATCATTAAAATCGGTTCATACACGACGAAGTTATCCTCGAACACACCGACTTCAAAAAAGGAGGAGGTTCTCAATTCGACCGTATATATGTTAAAATTAACATATATACGGTCGAATTGAGAACCTCTTTTAACATATATACGGTCGAATTGAGAACCTCCTCCTTCCAAAAAACCATCCGACGAAAACTCCCTGCCAAAAAACACTAAAAAGCGTAAAATAAACTGGCTCTTCATAAATTGCTATGTGCCAATTCTTGTCTATACCTAATTCTTTATTCATTTAAATCCGAACACAACGAAGTTATCCTCGAACACACCGACTTCAAAAAAGGAGGAGGTTCTCAATAAGACCGTATATATGTTAAAATTAACATAGGTAGGTATTAACAGGTTATTATATTATATATATATTAACAGGTATAGACAAGAATTGGCACATAGCAATTTATGAAGAGCCAGTTTATTTTACGCTTTTTAGTGTTTTTTGGCAGGGAGTTTTCGTCGGATGGTTTTTTGGAAGTCGGTTTTTAAAAAAAAAAAAAATTTTTTATTTTTGCATTTTTTGTGCAAACAATCATAGGTTATCAGTAAGTTGAACTATTTCATATAATTTCTGCTGATGCGAATAACTTCAGTGGTTTGAACACGTATTAAAACTGAGTATGATCAGTTTCCAAAATTATGCTGAAATGCAAAATTTCTGTTACCGAGATTGGGTCTACGGGGCAATAGGAATCGTGTCCAAGCTTAAATGTCGTGATGAAATAGAAGCAGGCGAGTTACTTAAAGCAAAATACATTAAGGGGTTAGTCATCATGGCGCCAGTGACATCAGCTCACCTAAATAACTTAAAAGTATACAACTAAAGGTCTATAGATACGTATGAAATTGAAAGAATTATCCTCCAACTCCTAACCAATGAGAAGTTGTACCTTCCATCATCAGCTTACCTAAATCGAACTCGAACACACCGACTTCAAAAAAGGAGGAGGTTCTCAATTCGACCGTATATATGTTAAATTTTAACATATATACGGTCGAATTGAGAACCTCCTCCTTTTTTGAAGTCTGTTAAAAAATTCAGATACAAAAACATTCATGTAGGCCTCGAAGATCTAAAACTTTTAAGTCTGAAAAACATTCGTACAAAATTCGAGTGGAAAAGGAATATAGACACCTTTATTATAAGAAACATTTATAGAAGGATAAGTTTTTATAAAACTTTAAGAAAAGTTTTTAAACTTTTACGACTTCTATATACCTGTATTTCTATAACAAAAATGTTCGCAAAAAATAAAGGCATGAGGCCTGAAGGATCTTTCTTTGAAAATTTCTTTCTTTGAAATCACGATTTAATTTTCGATATTATATTATACTAGCTGACCCACGCAAACTCGTTTGCGTCTCCTATTGCCCTTAGCGTGATATTTTTTCCCCGTTTTTGAAACATTTTTCATTGGTGCTCCGCTCCTATGGGTCGTAGCGTGATGATATATAGCCTATAGCCTTCCTCGATAACTGTACTATCCAACACTGAAAGTATTTTTCAAATCGGACCAGCGGTTCCTGAGATTAGCGCGTTCAAACAAACAAACAAACTCTTCAGCTTTATAATATTAGTAAAGACTAGCTGACCCTCGCAACGTCGTTTACGTCTCCTATTGCCCGTAGCGTAAAAAAAATCCCCCGTTTTTGTAACATTCTTCATTGGTGTTTCGCTCCTATTGGTCTTAGCGTGATGATATATAGCCTTCCTCGATAAATGTACTTTCGTACGTCGGACCAGCGGTTTTGAAGATTAGTGCGTTCAAACAAACATACAAACTCTTCAGCTTTATAATATTAGTATAGATATAGCATAGATTAAGATCATCATGAACCTAACACGTTAAACATTGCATTGTAAAGTTCACTGCTACTGAAGATTTATATTTTGACTAGCTGACCGACGCAACGTCGTTTGCGTCTCCTATTGCCCGTAGCGTAAAAAAAATCCCCCGTTTTTGTAACATTCTTCATTGGTGTTCCGCTCCTATTGGTCTTAGCGTGATGATATATAGCCTTCCTCGATAAATGTACTTTCGTACGTCGGACCAGCGGTTTTGAAGATTAGTGCGTTCAAACAAACATACCAACTCTTCAGCTTTATAATATTAGTAAAGACTAGCTGACCCTCGCAACGTCGTTTACGTCTCCTATTGCCCGTAGCGTAAAAAAAATCCCCCGTTTTTGTAACATTCTTCATTGGTGTTCCGCTCCTATTGGTCTTAGCGTGATGATATATAGCCTTCCTCGATAAATGTACTTTCGTACGTCGGACCAGCGGTTTTGAAGATTAGTGCGTTCAAACAAACATACAAACTCTTCAGCTTTATAATATTAGTATAGATATAGCATAGATTAAGATCATCATGAACCTAACACGTTAAACATTGCATTGTAAAGTTCACTGCTACTGAAGATTTATATTTTGACTAGCTGACCGACGCAACGTCGTTTGCGTCTCCTATTGCCCGTAGCGTGATAATTTTCCCCCGTTTTTTAAACACTCTTCAGTGTGCTCCGCTCCTATTGGTCTCTCCTATGCTCTCGCGGACTTTTTTGTAGATCTTAATACGACCTATAAACCCGTAATACATAATTTTGTTCTATTTTCAATACTTTTTGCAGCGCACGCCAAAATAGGTTTTCGATTTCACACCTTGGGTTACAAAATAACAATTTTCTTACGGATCTCTAATTTTCTTGAAAATAAAATATAGCCTATAGCGTTCCTCGATAAATGGACTATCCAACACTGAAAGAATTTTTCAAATCGGACCAGTAGTTCCTGAGATTAGCGCGTTCAAACAAACAAACAAACAAACAAACTCTGCAGCTTTATAATATTAGTATAGATTGTTCCGTACTCCTAGACTACTTACTGATTGTATTTATAGGACCTATTCATTCAACCTAATCCATACAATATTTCTTTCAATGTTGTTGGCGTCATATATACTTGCTTTAGAAATGTGGTTGGTTTATCCGTCAGACATGGCAGATAGACAGTACCTACTTGGAACGATCAAAATCATAAATCTTCAAAAAGTATTATAACTTTTCAGGATGACCTTATTATTATATTTAAAATATAGTTAGCAATCTTTTATAAACGAAGGCATTGACACAGTAAACAGTTTAGTTTACTAAATATTTCATTTCGAAAGTGGTTTTACAATCTACTGGATACGCAAGTAAAATAGAAGATAAAACTTTATGGGTTCAACATTATTTTGTAAACGCGTAAATAGACAGACAGACGAGCTATAAAATAAGATAAGATACGATTTTAGAAAATCCACTGTGCAGAATGTTTGCTCCGTAACGTTTGAACAAGACATTGCTTTTGTACGAGTATTTCTTTTATGATAAATTTACTTGTCATTTGTAAAATAAAATAGGGTTACACTTTAACTTAGATTAGAAATTAGAGTAGCATTTATCTAATTTACAATACCAGAGGCTAAACCAAGTCAAAAGGATGCAATTCAAAGATGTTCTTTGATGTTTTTTTAATAAAGGCCTCGACGCAACTTGATATACTACAGACAAATCCATCGACATAATATCATGTATTTTCAATTCATAGATAAAGAACAGATTAATATTCGTTCGGTATTCAACATTAATCATAAAAATCTTTGATTAGAAATCGAGATCGTCCAAAAATGTGTAAAATATTTTTTTTCTCCGTTCCGAAAGATTTCCCTTCAGTTGTGCTACCCTCAGACGGCAATTGAATGACTAATCCGGCTTAATGGCGAGTGAACGCCAAAAATACTTTTTTGTTTCACTTGTTACAAATATTTATAACTCAGCAATTTCTAGTATAAGAAGACACTTACGAGGATCTATAACGACCCAGAAAGTCCCATCTTTTAAGTCCGCTGCTGGATTTAGGCCTTACTTATGAAAGAAAATTTTGGTCTGATATACCATGCTGTCCAGACGGGTTGGGATAGAATTTGTGTCAAGGTATTCTTCTCTTTGTAATGCTGTATTTCTACATAGTTTGTTCCCTTACTCATCTCTTACGACACCCACGTCCCCCATGGGATGAATACGGGTGTTGGCACTCCGTATTGTTGAGCCGTCCCATACGGACAGTTTTTATTCTAATGTAAATCCTACTAATATTATAAACGCGAAAGTTTGTAAGTATGGATGGATGTTTGTTACTTTTTCACCCAAAAACTACTGAACGGATTTGGATGAAACTTTACAGTAATACAGCTTATACATCAGAATAACACATAGGCTACTATTTGCAGCGATAACCGACATTCACGCGGGCGGAGCCGCGGGCAACAACTAGTGGTGCATATAGTTAAGATATCTTTATCAAATTTAAGCGAATATCTGTCGTCTTTGTGTTTATACAATACAAAGCAACAAATTATTTATACATATTTTTAAAACAAAGCTATAAATCTCGAATGGGGACGCAATACATTCTTTACACACATCACTTATTCACATGTATTTTCTTTCTTATAAGAAGTCTCGTAAATTGATCGTCAAGAAATTTCGTTTTTCTCTTTTCGTTGTCTTTTTATTTTATTTCTAAATGTGTATACATATTTGAAACGATCGAAGATCGTATCTCTAGATGTTGAAGAAACACAGAAATTATTTATATGGAGGCACGTGTATTTAAGTATATTTATCCATATAAATAAAATAAAAAAAATTCTCATCTGCATCATTGAGTTCAAATTTAAGACGCTATACATATTTAGTTTAACGATTGTTCATATCTATTTTTCGCTGCAGTTTTCTTACTTATTTATTATCAATGTCGCCGCCCAACTAGTATTTTATACATAAGTAAATTGTTTTTCGTAAACATAGTAACTACTCCATTATAAAGTTAATATTCTCATACCGAAACATTTGAATTTTAATTTGTATTAAAGATTAGCTTTTCTCATTTCGGTCTAGATTATATGTTCTGGGAAACCCAAATATTAAATTGTTTAGACTACCATTTTCAATCAAGATATCCCTTGCGGTCTGGTAACTAGTTATATGTTTTCAAACCACAAATTGTACATTCAGTTGTAAACATTTTTTACAATTCAATATTAAAACCTGTTTGATATTTTCTGTATGCTTTTGAATTAACAAATAAAATGAACAAAAAAAATCTGAGCATTCCATTTTACCGGTACTTATATTAAACGGTTTTATTTAGCTCACCCCGTTTGTTTTATTTGTTTATTATTCTTGGGTCAAATTTGGTAATTCAAATTTCACCCTCTTCCTGTCAACCGATTGATCTGAAATTTTGTATACACTTTGGATTTTGGTGACAATACAATTATGTTTATTCATTATCATTATAAATTCAAGATGGCCGCCGCTACAAAATGGCGGATAATTTATGTTTTATTAATCCCATCAATATGGGTATCAAATGAAAGGGCTCAACAAGCAGAATACAATATACTATAAAAAATTGAAATCCAAGATGGCGGCCGCTACAAAATGGCGGATAACGTAGGTTTTATCGATCCCATCAATATGGGTATCAAATGAAAGTGCTCAACCAGTACAATACAATGTACTATATAAAATTAAAATCCAAGATGGCGGCCTCTACAAAATGGCGGATAACTTAGGTTTTATCAATCCCATCAACATGGGTATCAAATGAAAGGTCTCAACAAGTAGAATACAATTTACTATGCAAAATTGAAATCTAAGATGGCCGCCGCTACCAAATGGCTGATAACAATTTTTTATCAATCCCACCAATATGGGTATCAAATAAAAGGGCTTGACAAGAAGAATACAGTGCACTATACAACCTCAATATTTAAGATGGGCGCAGCCACCAAATTGCGTATAATAATAAGATTTAAATTTAGAAATTGAATCTGTAATTTAGGTATCTGATTATTACTATGAAAAATTAAACCTAAAAACTTGAAAATAAAAAATATGTAAAAAAGTTTTTTAATTTAAACGGTTTTATCGAAAATAATGTACTAAAAAGTAAAAAATAAAAAAAACATTGTCTGATAAAAAATAAAATCGTTGGGCTCGTGTTTCCATCAAGTCAACTCAGTTTACGCTACGCCCAACGATTTTATTTTTTATCAGACAATGTTTTTTTTATTTTTTACTTTTTAGTACATTATTTTCGATAAAACCGTTTAAATTAAAAAACTTTTTTACATATTTTTTATTTATTTAAAAAAATAATGGATTCAAAAATTGAGATTGCAGAAAATGACAAGGATTGGCGGTTAAAGAATCTCTTTCCACGGCATTCTTTTAATTACTTTTAATTATTTATTAAGAAATTAAATTATGTAGACTACAGTCTATAAGACAATCCCTACTTATTCCCATGGGTGATTCTGAGAACAAGCTGTGCAGGACCTCAGCACTGCAGAGAAGGAAAATTTGGATTTGAATTTGCGTCAAACCGTCTGGACAGCGTGGTATAGTAAAACCTCGGCTTGTATAAGAAAAGATCTAAGTCCTCAGTATCTGTTGATGATGATGATTAGCGATCAGAACCTATTGTAAACGAGTCCATTTCAAAATCTGCGTCACTCATGGCTACGTCGGTTTCTCTTGTTTATAAATAAATTCGTAAACGATTAATGTATCTGTATAAACACATTACAAGTTCACAAACACAATGGACAATGTTATGCAATGTTATTTGTTATGACAATAAATACCTACTTTTGTGATGTTTGTGGTTTAATAATATACAAGAGACTATTATAATGAGTTTCAGATATATAATGCATATTTTTCCCTGTCTGGTTGTCTATTGACTCGTCTACCCGCGTGGTATAGTTGGCCAAAACCTTCTTTCTAATGAGAGACTTATATCCAGTAGTAGAGAGTATTAAAAACTGTTGATAATGATTTGATAACTGTCTTAAAATAGATGGCAGATTCACGAACCATAGCGCGCATCAAATTACCAGTGTTCCATAATCGTAAATTGGTATTATTTTTAAAAAAATGGTAAGGTGAAGGATCAGACGGATTACCTCATAATATGTGACTGATGCTCTTTAGCGCAAAAGACATGCCGCCCCACACCATGTGTGGTCCACCTAACCGGTTTTAGACGGCCTCCGGTAATTTTACGCATTTGGTAAAAAACAATTTTTACTCGCTGAGTTGTTCATTGCTGGTTATCTGTGAAGCAAAGCTATCACTCCAATCGAGACAGACCATATATGTCGAAGGGGTTTCTCTCACGGTTTCTTACAATACCGTAAAAACTACAACGACGTCTTTACAATTATTTTAAGAATGTTTGTTTCTAAGTGTTTTTTGCCATAACGTACAAACTAGAAATATGGTAAATGCAGTTTTAATTACCGTATATTAATTGTTATCTGAACAGTATTTAATAGAAAACTAACAATCCATTAACAATTTAAGGAAAAAGGTAATGCGAACAGAGGGAAATTTAACAGCGGCAGCAAGGCATGATGACAAGCAAAAACTCACATGAAACTGTGACCATGATTAAGACGGTTTGATAAATATAAATTGGAGTGTTTTCTTGTAACGTCTTAAGAAAAGATTTTTAGCAAATGCATCTGAAAATTACGTTTTCACCCTAACGTCTGTAGATAAACTTACATAAGTAATAGTCACAGATTACCCCCAAGGGTAGAGGGTGTTCTGTGCATAGCAATAAATTAGGCAAAGTTAGAAAACTACGAAATAATTATTGAATTGAAATTAACTTCTGTCTCTTCGTTAACAAAAACCATCTTCACTTCATAGGATAGAAGAATAAAAGCTCTTCCTCTGAGTTTCTTTATAAAAATTGTTCATATTACTTAAGTTTTAACTCAATAAAATTAGTATAATTTATATTAATGATACACGATACTTATTGCTATATTCTCTTACCTGGCTATTTGGGAAGGTAGCAAATGCTGATTGCACTTTATGGAGAGCGTGGTCTTGTTGGTGGCCTGGAGGAGGTCGACCTTTGGGGAAGTGGAAACGCGGGATGACACGAGCTGGTGCACCGCTACTCGCTGCACCTCGAACAGTTCTTTGCAATGTTGTGTGAGGTGGGGCTGATGAAGGTTTTGGAGGTGTGGACGCTGCGTAACTCTGCGAAAGAAAGAAAAAAAGACATTGTCAATTACGGTGTTTTGTGTTATAGTAAACTGGTAATATTGTTGGAAAATGATTGAGAACTTTTAGAAATATTAGGTTATCCTGTAACTTCAGACGAGGTTAATCAAGTAATCTAGTAAAATTTTATGGTTTTAGAGTAGGTATATGTGATAACCCTTAAATTGGCGGTTTATTTTTATCCATTTTCTTAATTTTTTATGTAGTATTGTCGCCATTCGTATATTCTCAATGTGAAATTACTTTTTTAAGTTAAACTGATTTCTGACAGGTTGGGTACTCCTGGCGTTCATATTAATTGGGTTATAAAAAGAAAGGGTTTCCTCTGGCTCATAAAGGTACAACACCATAAAAGGTAATATATTAAGAACCGTTAACAAAAGTTGCTCTTAAATGTTGATAGTTTAAATACTAACAGTTTCAATGTATCATTTATTAATTAGATCAATTGTTAATCGCCAGTAAACACTGTTTAAAACTTAGATTGAGCGAAAAACTTAGAAAATATATTACTCAGATACGATTACATTATCTCTATTCTCGTGATAAAGATTGACTAAAATTAGATATGTCACACTAAAAATATTCGTTACCTAAATACATAGCATACATAAATAGGATTTTGGATTCGCATTACTAAAATAAAAGAATAGAAGATAATTTTAGCGAAGTTTTAGTTTAGTGACGTAACAACAGAATTAGCACCAGTATAGACTTACCTAATACCTAATAAAACACTCATAAAAAGACGACTCACATTTCAACTCCAGAGTCATTAAAAGCATTGTAATTAAAATATAATTAGTATTTTAAGAGTGCTCGAATAAAAACCAATACAAAGTAAGTACAATCTTTGAATTATGTAACACTAAAACTGAAGACTCTTATTAAGTCCGTGGCCCTTACAGGCCGCCATTTGCTTTTTATCTGGCCTTATAATTTTCACGTCTTTTTATGTTCTAAAAATCCGAAGGTTAAGTTGGCTTCTTTGCGGCTTAATTTTTCATTATACATACTTAGAAGAAATGATCCAGTTTGATCCGCGTTGGTTGTCACTGTTTCTGTTTAGTTCTTTCAAATTCTGTGTTAAATGGTCGATTAATGTTGCTTATTTCGAGGACAAAAAATCAAATATCAGTGGACAATACAGAGCTTAGCAGACACAAGTTGTTAATTCAAGGCTTTATTATTTTCAGGGTTATTTTATATCATCAAGTATATCATTTCATATAATCGTACTAAACGACTTATCTGCCAGCTGTACTAAAAATAGTACATTCGAAATATCAATTTTTCGTTAGCCTCCTTTCGCTTCCAATATGCCACAACAACCTGCCTTAAAGGAAATATAAAGAATAAATATCAAATTGGAGGACGAGAATACAATTTATTTGATATATTGCCTTCTAAATTGTTGATATATTCAACTTTTGCTGCCTCAAGAACGAATACAACGAAAATATCTCGACTAATGCGTTGCAAATGATGGTACCTATAGTTAACTACCTTTGTTATGCCCGTGTGTTAGTTTTTAATGTTTTTATATATCCTGGATAACCATTCACTAGACCGATTTGAAATATATTTTTGTGATATATAGCGACTCGATGACCTGCGAAACTTCCTCCGCGACTCTCAAAAGAAATAAATTTTGCTCATATTTGCAACATTTTTCATCAGGGCTTGTCTCCGTATGGTCATTGCCTCATTTTAAATCCTATTAATATTATCCCGTCAATTTCCTCTTTAAACGAACTATCCGACACTAAAATCTATAAACAGTTGCACCAGTAATTCTTGAGATTAACGCCTTGAACTAAATAAACAAACCCTTCAGCGTTATAAGTATTAGTATAGATGTATAATCCGGTCTGACTCGCGTTTTGAGGGTTCTCAACAAACAACACAACAACAAAGTTATCTGTTGTTGTCACTTTATCCCTCTAAAATACTAATTCTTCATCAAGGGTTATTTTCCACGGACAAATATAGCTGTGTAATCGTAGTAACTATTTATTTGACATACACACTCACACACACTCACACAAACACACACACATAATTAACACAACTACATACTAACACTTTCATATTTTCTCCCTTATCATTGTTTTACTTTGTTTTTTTCTTCAATTTTCTGATATGATTTTAGCTCACCTACTACTGAGAGTAAATACACAAAGAGTAAATTAATTTTGACATATTATATTGTTTTTCAATAACCTCAATCTCAATCCAATTATAACAAATCAGCCGCATGCGACAATAGAATTCCTCCCTAATAAACCCAACAGGATATAATATTTCGAAACAAATGTATTCACTTTCTCTGTATAATACGTAGGAATTGCCTTTATTAAATCTGTGTAAGCTTCATCAAGAAAAATAAAATGCTAACTATTTTATATTGAGTGAAACGTGAAAACATGAACTGCAATATTGCTACATCAAAGAATAGAATAAAACTTTAGCAAAAAGTTAAAAGAACGTACTGAGTAGACATATTTAGCCCTATCTAGACGGTGAATACGTACACATTTTATTAAAAGCAAGATACGGTCCCTTTATATTTACTTGACTACAACCAAAGAAGGGTTAGGTTTTTCGGGTGTATGTATATTTTTTCCACGCTCTGTAGTCTAAACGGCTTGAAAGATTTTGGTATTTGAGGTATCACATGTCATTAGATTCGTCTTAAATGTCAGAGTGACACTAACTACATGTTTTTGGGGTAAAAACTATTCTGTGTATTCCAGGGTTTCAGCTACCTCCATCCCAAATTTTAGGATGTAGATAAATCTTCAAAAGCTCAGTTGTTGGAGTGTTAAGAAATAACTAACATACAATATTAATGTGATTTATCAACTGTTCTGCTATATCTGCAAGCCCTATACGTAATTAATCACAAAATATATATGTGGTGATAGGTAGCTCACTTTTATTCTTATACTAGCTGACCCAAGCAACCTCGTCCGTTTGCGTCCAAACTACAATCCCCTGTTTTAACCCAAAAAGGGGGTTGATTTCTAAAGATACATTATTAGTACACCTCCACACCGTCTATCTATAGAGTATACATTTTAAATTTCAAGTCTCTTACTTAAAAAAATTAGGACTTTCATACAAACGTCCAACCCCCATTTTACCCTCTTAGGGGTGGAGTTTCGTAAAATCGGTTCTTAGCGCATGTCTACACCCTATAAGGAACCTACCTGCCAAATTTCAAGTTTGTAGGTGTTATAGTTTCTGAGATTTTGTGATTAATAAGTGAGTGGTATTTCGCTTTTATATATATAGATTTATACCTAATGTATCGACAATTCTACGGCAATTTTATATTTATTAAATTCATTTAGATATTTATACAGATAGAGAAGTATTTAGAAAATTGTAAAAAAACAAATTTTCTTCGCGATCGTCTAGGAACATATTGTTAGTTTTAAATTATACTTTGATAATTAATATACAATTATTGTTCCATGTCTTAGGAATGTTTCTTATCTTTAAATTAAATTTGGGTTGATTCTTTTATACTTCTAACTAACTTTATGTAATCTCAGTACTTTACGCGAGTCGGCGAGTGACGCCGCACAAAAGTTATTAAGAAGGCCCTTCCGGCGTGACTCGTATATCGTATAGACTCTCGTCTCGTCTGCGGTCACTTTCGTGTAAGTAATCTGTGCAAAGGTTAAAGGGTTAAGTAGCAAAGACAAGCACCTTGAGAACACGTTTGCGTTTTCATATTACCATCTAATTATTCCACGGTTAGCGTGTGTTTTTAAAAGTAATGTGTTTTGTGTTGTGAGCTCTTATCTCTCGTTTGAATTTACTACAGGATTTTGTCTTTTTAAAAAAAAAAAAAATGTTATTATAAGAAATTTTTACTGCAATAGCTAGTCGGCTTATAAAATTATTACCATAAAAAAAGTAAAAACTAAAACCCAACTACGATGGGTTTATATTTTACTTTTTTTTATTTAAAATGTTTTGGTGCCGTTATTAATATATAATATATATATATATATATTTGAAATGTACAAGTAACGCCCTTCCCAATGATACCAAACACGGCATATTTATCTCAAATTATTTTTTTAATACAGTACTTTATGTCGGCTAGAGGGCGCCACATTAGATTCAGTGACACGTCATATAGCCTATAACCAGCAGACGACCAAGACGCTTCTAACGATACCTCATTTGTCCAGTTTTAATAAGTAGTTAAGGAGCTATGAGGGCACAAATGAACATACATACATACGTAGCCTGTCAAAATCATAACCCTCCTTTGGCTTTGCCGTAGTCGGGTAATAACGAGTAGCATGTTTTAAAAACAAATGATAGGATAATGTGTTAATTATCCTTTAAATTTAATCTTCAAGTTCACTGTCCTTATGATATTTTTAACCGACTTCAAAAAAGGAGGAGGTTATCAAATTCGACTGTATTTTTTTTATTTTTTTTCTGTTTGGTACCTCATAACTTTCGACTGGGTGAACCGATTTTGATAATTCTTTTTTTATTTTAAAGCTAGTGCTCTGTGCTATGTGGTCCCATTCCAATTTGGTCCAGTTCTGGAAGTCGGTTTTTTCTTTTTCTTGAAATTTGTGATTATCCTAAATAAAATAGACTTTATGGAGGTGTGAAATTTGGCATGCCCAGTTGGCGCCATTGCCAGAACCGTTCCGCCGTAGTAGAAGTTTAACAATAGCGAGACAAAGGTCGCGCCAGATAATGCCCGTTACCACAGATAAAATAAATTATTCGTAAAAAGTTTGTAAGGTCTTGATGGCTCTCACAACGAAGTTCTTTAAAAATGAGGTCAAGGTAGCAGCTAGTAGCTTCTTTGATATGAGAGTACTTGTTGAAAATGGCTTCAATCAACAATTTATCATATATCGGTTTATTTAAAATTTGGACTCGAATCTCTTAACTTTTGGTCAAAAATAATTAAATGCTACATACTCACAAATTTTCTTATTTAAGAAAGCCCTATTCAGCCTCACGGTGTATCCCGCGGTAGTTCCTTTACAATAATAACCGTGAGTAACGCCGCTGGGAGAAGCGAGTATAAACGAGTAGCCTAAGTTACCCCTTATATCATCAGCTACAAGACAGTGAAAAGCCTGTCAAAATCGGTCCAGCTTTTCCAGAGATTAGGCGGAACAAACAGACGAGACAGTATGTTGTTTTTTGTTATGTAAGTAGGTACATTTACCTTCCACATGCATAATATAGTAAAATTACAAACAGACATTTAAATTTTATTGTTAAATAAATAAGTACAATTGCCAGCGTTCTATTAGTAATTCTCAAAATAGGTATTTGAATAAAGAACGTTGTCGAGTCACAATCTCGTTTACATCCCTAGCTCATTGAAGACTTTACGCAAAAAAAGATTTTTGAAACAATTGACAAAGAAAACCTAAAAACTTCGCTTCAACAACATAATCGCTAAAGCTACGATAGAACGGAAAATTATGTAGCAATTACATAAAATGTGGTAAGAGAAAATTGCTTTTGTAGAACGTAAATTTTGTTTCTCTTGGGCACATGTTTGATATATAGCTGGTATTAGAGTTATTTTTCTCTACTACATATTTATGAATTTATTGTTTTAAATTGTTGGAGGAACAAGATCAATTCTCTCAAGTCTCAAGTGTTGTGTATGGGTAAAATAAGATACCTATCTGAGATATCAAAACATTGTGTTATTTTGGTCACTTTTAGGATATCGTCACGATAAGGTTAAATAAAACAATAGCCATTTTAATTAAAACGTATCATGTCACCTTAGCAGTTTAAGTGTACACATAGACTAAAATGTTTGTTTTTTTGTGGCCTGTATGTGGGCGACGCGACACCGAGACGGCTCAATCAGAGACATTTTTTTTCTTTTGTGAGCATTCCTCATTTTTCACGGCTTTGTGACGTTTGTGCGTATAGTTCCACGTAATAATAACTATGCTTTATACTCGTATGTATGCTTACTTAATGTTTTTTTATGTAATACTGATTTTTCTACACGATTGATGGCTAGTGTTTGTTTGTAGTGTGTGTGTGTGTGTGTTAAAAGTCAAAATGTTCCTAATATTTTTACACTGTAATCCGAGATATACGCATTTACTCGTAACTGTATTTTGGTTAATGATGAAATAATGAGGTACTATTAAACCAAAAACTAGTGTTAGTTAATATATAATACTTGAGTTTATATTTTTAAAAACACCTTAATGTTTTCGTGACCTTCCACAAAATAGCGAAAATTATTCGTACACTAAATACTGTATAGTATCTACATACTGAGTTTTGTTTTTATTAAAGGTTTATTCGAGATACATTTTGTTTTCTTTCGTTTTAAATATATTTTTTTATAAAGAAGCTATTCTAGTCAAGTAAAATCGTAAAACAAAATGGCGTTTGTGTTTGATATTTCAGTAGAGTATTATAGGTATAGACAGTACCTTTTGAAAGCCTATGTTTAATACATTCAATTGAAAACTCCCTAAAGTAATATCACTATATACATTGGAAGATTCAACTAAATCCAAAGAATATTATATTCTACACCTAGTTACCCTCCAGACTGCGAGAGCCTTTATAACATAGCACAATTTGGGTCGTCCATTTTTTCCAGAGATTACAAGGGTCGGACTATCAGCCTAGAAACCTCGAAATCCACTCTAGTTAGTCATGGAAATGAAAGATCTTGATATAAATCTTTTCAATTTAGCTTTATTTTGAACGTACCATGATTTGCTCTCAAATACTTTTTTAGCAAGTTTGTTTTTTTTATTTCAGTCAATCCTAAGAATGTCAAGGAGGTATCCGGAGGAAAATTCATCAATGAATTTTACAAATCTCTTGACAAATTGACTTCAGTTGCAGATCGTGTATTCACCGTAAGCTTGTACCTAGAGACAGGTTGTGTTGTCATTAGCGCTCTATTTTTTTATATTATATACATAATATCTCTCCATATTTTTACGTTTAATAGCGAAACTTTCTATTATGTGTGTTACGTTACGATGATGATTTAAGGATACGTTTTTAAAACTTTAAATTCGTGCTGCGTTCTTTCGAGAGTATCAATATGCGTGTTAAAATTAGAAATAATACCTAGGTCTTTACCTATGAAATTGCCGTTTTGTATGCAATAAGTGAAAGTACTTAATTTTTCAAACTTTTTTATTTCTGTTATTCGAAGTAATCACCCATGCAATCGACGCATCTTTGCCAACGCATTGGCAGTTTATTGATGCCCTTCTTGTAAAAATCAGCTGGACGGGAGGCAACAAACTCTTCAAAGGCATTTTGTACTGCCTCTCGGGAATTGAATTTTTTACCCACTAAAAAGTTGTCTAAATTTTGGAAAAAGTAATAGTCGGTAAGTGCAAGGTCTGGTGAGTATGGCGGATGAGGGAGAGCTTCCAACCCCAGCTCTTGCAGCTGCTTCACGACAACGCGCTACCCCATACTGCGCAACAGACAGTCTCCAAGCTGCGTACGTGAGTACATCCACGTTAGTGCTTTTAAGAGTACAATATAATGAAATAAGAAGCCCCTACTCATAGTACAAAAGTAGTAGGTACGCTGGACAACGATCACAATAAATTATAAATCGTTAGCAACTGTATATAGTAAACTATAGCTATATATTCAATTCTCAGTTTTTACGAGTACAAATTAAATTATTAAGAGGTAATACATAAGATGTATTTACAGACATTAATCTCTAACGCAGTAATTTCAGAACGCTTGTAGGTTACTGTAGCCGTTTTAAAACAACCGTTTTTAAAAGATATTTTAAAATAATACGTTTAAAAAATGTATATTATAACCTTCACAATGAATAACAAAGAAAGAGGATGAGAGTATAATATAAATTTAGGTATACATTTGAGGCAGTCATAGCAACAAGAGGGAAATAAGCGAACCGCAACGTAAACGCGCGGTGTGGATCACAGTTGTTAATAATGAAGTTGCTTGCTTAGTATTTTCTTTGGTTAACTCGGCGTATGAAACAAATATGTCCAGAGTTATTAAAGACATACCCACGTATGTTTAGAGAAAGCCAGTCTAGTTTCGTATCCAAATGGAGGTCTTTATCAAAGAGAGAAGCATCACTTCGCAACATATACGCATTGTACGTGCAATATTTATTTCTAGTTTTACATAGCCTTCTACCTTACTCAATCTAGCCTTTCTACCTTTTTACAATTGTTATCACACGATCTGTTAGCCGGGACCATCGATATTTGTATTACTAGCGATACCAAATATTTCACTCCAATTGTGTCTGTCCATTTGTGCCTATTCATGGCACTCCTATGAGTTTACTCCTTTCATCTTCTTATTTCGAGAAGAAATGAATGAATAATCCCCTAAAACTTAAGTCAAAGCTAAAGTTTTAAAATGAGTTTAAGTTATGATCTAACATGTTACTATGAACTTGGTTGCAGTCGCTGTTTGAGGACGTACGCCATCGCAGTCTATTTTTACTGGCCTTTAGAGCAACGGTCGTGCCAACATTATATTGTGACAGCATAAAACTTAAGCAACATTGTAAGTCGTTGAAATGTAAAATGTACTTGCGATGTATACATTCAATTAATTTAAAAATAGAAGAACGTTTTTATTGTCTCTGCTTTAAGGGATACAGCCAGTACCCATATATCTAGTTACACGAGCAAAAGGGGTATTTTAAAATATTCTGATTTTAAAATTAGTGTGCCTACCTACCTACCTCTAGTAAAAAAATAGCATGGAGAGATTCCAATATAGTTTTTATGACCTATGTGTTCTAAAAACAATGACACCAATGAATCAGCAATTAATTTAGAAACATGTCACTATAATTATAAATTGACCTGTCAGATGTGTAAAGGTCTCCGTCGTTCCCTAAAATCTAATGTATGAAAACTGATAATTCAATAATGTTATTAAACGCTTATCCGAAGAAAAAAGTTCGTCATCGTTAAAGCACTTCTGCATGTTGGTAAGAAGTATAAATTTCAAAAATATTAGTTTCTAACTACATATTTTGAAACCTTACTCTAAATATAATGGCAAAACAGCCATTTAAAAATATAACAATTTTGCCTTCTAATTTTTAATTTTAATGGCTTGAAAATTTAAAATCTTTCTTAATCATTCATTTTTATTGAAATAAGTATAGCTTTAATCTTATTTAATAGAGTATCTGATATTCTCTGCTACGAAGTGATTTTCTTGGCTCTATATTGTTAGCCCTTCGGGGGACAATTTGAGTAAACACGATTCCAGCATGTAAGGCAAATACTTACATCGGCAATTTGCTTGTTCAACAATTGTTTTACCGCAAGCTACAGAGACTGTACCTTTAGAACTTATTATAGATGTACCGTATAAAGTTTGTTTTGGTTTCTGAACATAAATCTTTGTAAGTGTATGGGCATTGGGCAACAATTTTGTAAACACGTTTTATTTGTAGATATACTTAAGTGGTCATTGTGTATTTGCTTTCTGTCAATCATGTAACTGTGAGATAGAAGCACAGATAACTTAAAAGAAGACTACAACACTTAATTTTACTTATAAACTTGTTTTAAGGTAGACGTTATTCAAGTACAAGTGTAAACCCAGAGTAAAAGTCGTTTGGTTTATGTAAATGAGATGCTTTGTGTGATTTAGTTTTAGAGCAAACTTAACAAAAGTAAAGCTGAGAGTTCCAGCATCTTAATTACATTACAAATTGTTATCTATTATACTTAGCAACATCTTTCAAAGAAAATAGAAACATAACGAGTCAACAAACCAAGGAATGACAAATGTATGAAAGATATGAATAGACGACAAAATTAGTCCGATCACATTCGCAAAACAGCGTTTGAAAAAAAATGATAAGGTAAGTTGGGACGAAAAATAGCCAAGGAAGGACCGTACAGACCTTTAGGAGGTAACAGGAATATATTGAATGATAGAGCCGAAGGACCAATGACTCCAAAAAGTGATTGATAGAAAATGCAGTTCATAATTTATTCCTCAACATAACAAGACCTAATTTTTCTTCACATATTTCATTATAACGTGTAAAAATATTGCTACAGTTTAAACTATAAAAGTTTAGTACGTTTATAACTACGCATCTGACGTGAAATGCTTCGGCTATTTACAATTTTACAATCTGACTCACGCAAAAACGGGAACATCGAACATTAATAATCGCCATTGTGGTACCTACGTAGGCAATCTGTGTTACGTACAAATGATTCGCAATGGATTCCCTCAGTCTATATTTATAAAGAGCAGGATAGACACGGGTATGTGAGGGGAGGGCGCGGGGTGTGGAGTGCGACGCCGACCACGTGGTATAAATAGTCGTATGCGCATGATAGTGCGCACCCGAGCACTCGCACCACACCAAATCGGGAGACGGGCATAGTCGAGCGATGTTTGGGTTCAATAGTAGACAGAAAATAAATATTAGGTTATTTTTGTATGTAGTAGTGTCCAATTCCTTGGTAAACCACGATTTATCGCCTTAGATTGAAATACGTATGAAACACAGCCTGTTAACATGTTATAGGCTTAAGGAATGCAAGACAGATTGAAATCCGAAATGATATTTCTTTTCTGGCTTTAATTAATGGATCCCTGGATTTATTTCTCATTCAAGATTGAACTTCTTTTTACTTTACCAGCTTTAAAACTTTGTCGTTTAAAGACTTAGAATCATTAAAGCTATCAACATATGTTACATAACTTTGAATTTTCTGCTTATTCGACAAGGTTGAATCGAATGTGGTTACCTTGGCCGTGGTAGTCGAATGACCACGGTCAGTGGAACCCGGTTGAATTGACGATTTATCGTGAAAATCTCGTTAATTCCTATTTTTAGACAAAATAATAATAATTTAGTAGACACTAATAGGATGATAAATAGTAAAATTAAAAAAGTAGATTATACAACATATGTAAATAGATACCCAATCCAATTTAAAATCAGTGGAGGTCTAGACTAGGATCGCAATAAATTAATTGTCCAACTTTTACCTAAATTGAAAAACGACAGAGATGAATAAAGCATTTCTCTTTAAGATTTGAGTCTAAATAAACCTCTCAATTGGTACTTTTTTCAAAACAAACAAGGTTACAATGACTACTACTTATTTTAACAAACCTGCAAAGTTAGAAAATACCCACAATCTGTTGCTAAAAATAGTGTAGTCCCCTAACAGTTAAGTACCACTAATGATAGAGTGGGGACATAAAGTTGTTTAGTCAAAATAAAAACTAGTCAACGCCTCACGAAGCAAGAATTGGCACTAAATGTTTTTACGATTGCCCAATTGTCTACGGAACATCGTGTTGCGAAATTACTGTTTACTTTTATAGTTTCTCTGGAGAAGGGCATTTGAAATTACACCTTAATGGCTACGGCTGGTACTCAAGATGTTGTTTTTACACGGAAACGCCATTAATCTTGCTTATTGAGTAAACGAGGATAATCCTTATCTTAAAATCTATAGACGAAAATCGAGTTAGGAGTTTTGCTGTCAAGAATAGACTATTGTGGAGTACAATGGTCTTTTAGTAAACTTTGACCAATATTGAAAGTCCTGTGAGTTATATGTATGTATACAATTTATTAATTTATTGCTTGTAAAAACTATTTAATATAACTATACTAGAAGCTTGTAAAACTTAAGAAGTCTTTAGAAGTCGGATAAAAATAATTGTTTTATATTGGACAGCTTAACTTGTGAGGAAGGTAAGGAATACTAATCAACATAACGTAGATGAAATCAGAGCGATTCAGTCACTTATAAACCTGACCGACCTGATGTCAGACTTCAGCGTAGACCTATTTCTTAGCGTTCCATGGATTCACCGTGCGGGTGCCGGGTCCATCGCGTGATAGATGGGGGCAACACATGCGACTTCGACAGTGCCTGGGAATTGCGACCCAGGTTTAGGTTTAAGGAGCACTCCTTACGACGCGTCAACGCTCACCTCCACTGTCCGCTGTGTTTCCCCCTCTACCTAACCATATTTGAAGTGAGCCTAGCAATGCCGCTTTGGATATTCGTTCAAGAAAAGAGCTTACTGAAGCTCTTGGCAATCCAAGGTCTTTAAGCAGGTTATAGAGGGATTTCGCTGGTATACCCCTCGCACCCACTTCCACGGCATACAGCGCAACGACATAACCATTTTTAGTTATTTCGTTGGTTAAGTCAAAGTACTTGTTTCTTTTTAAAGCGTGGTCTTTAGGGATGTTCGTTTCCCACGGCACCGTGAGTTCTACTAGTACTACACGCTTAATTGACATTGCATAAAGAAATATGTCCGGTCTGGACGCCGAGGCACAGATATCCTCCGGTATTCTGTAGTGATTTTCATACGTGTCCACTAATAATGTCCAGTCACTGGCGGTATTTATAATTGAGTACGGCTTTTGTGTGAGTGAAGTCTTTTTTGTTGAGCCTTCCTTTACAAACGCGGATGATAGGATGTAAGACTATTTATTCGAAATTCATACAAAAAATATATATTTTCATTCCAAAAAACCTTCAATTAAAATTTTGCTATCTCGTATGTCAACAATTTTATTCTAGAGACAGTTCAGTGACAGTAGTACCATCAAAGCTGAAATATTGTTTACTACTATTGAAGTCATGACCTTCAACTAAACCTGTTCGAACTCATAACATGACCTAGATCTCGCTTTGATCGTTAGGAGTTTGCAAACAATGTGTGGACAATTTAAAAGGAAATTCTGCTCATTTCACTTGGAATCATAGTAGTTCTTGGCTCAAACTCTAGAAAAACAGCGGTAAAATTGCACGACTAACAGTTAGTAGTGCAATTTTACCGCTGTTACTATTATTGCTTAGTTAATATCATTTGAAGGTGGTGGAATTAAGGTTATGTTTGACCTAATTCCAAAATTCTTACTAAGGAAACTCAACTTAGGAATTATGATAATGCCTCCTCACATTTTACTAAATTTACATCAAATAAAAGTATCGGACTACACAAAGTATCCGCTGAACAATATACCTATCAAAATATATTTCCCATCAAGTTAGAATTAAAAGCCGTACCTGAAAAAAAATATGAATTATTCACATTTAATTTGTACAACAATCGAATTATAATAATTTATGTGACATGAAAGTAAATTATGCGCTAAGATAAAGCGTGGCTTAATTTTCTTTTTAAATGATATTATTATTGGTTGTTGTTTGGCTTCAAATTTATAACGCCTGAAAATTTATTATGAGTTTCTAACGGTTCACTGATCAATTATTCTTGTAGTTAAATTCCAATTACCACGTTAATGAAGTGAATCTGTCGCCACACTCCCAATTGACACAAAAGTAGTCACTTGAGAATCCTTATGCTGACGGACACTTGAGAATCCTTATGCTGACGGAGACAGATTAAAATATATTAGTGATCGCCCAGTGATCAAATTTCGACCATATCATTATTATTTTTTTTTATTTGTTTAAGCTTTCTGCACTCTGTCTACATATGAACTTAAATAATTGTGCCATATTTCACACTCTTCCGTTTGCATAATTTTCGTAAAAAGTGATTAAAAATAAAAAATCGGACTGCGTCAATATTTGTCATCTTTATTAAATTCAGTTTTTAAATAAAACATATAAGTCTTACATATATTCGTAATCACCGTTAAAAATTCTTTATTTTGATACCACACTCGATGTATTTTGAAAACATTTTGTTTTTTAAATTACTTTTTGGCGCCAAAAATCCTTAATTTTGTTTTTTTTATTTTGATGTACCTAGTGCCACTCTCACGACTAAGACGAATCTCAATAGATTCGTCTTAGTCGTGAGAGTGGCTCCTCTCGAGTGCCACATAGTGCTCCACCTATGTGAGTGGTGTCAATACACCACTCACATAAAAATACGACAAGCCGTTTAGGCTCTAGGCCCTCTAGGGCGTGCCAAGATATACATACATACACTCGAAAAACATTACCCTCCTTCTTCGCAGTCGGGTAAAAAGGGGTACAAAGTTCACGTATATATTACTTAATATATATAGATTACTTAATATTTGTCGGTGTCCACAGGAGTGCCATCATCCCTATTTAGCCTGTGGGTGCAGTAAGAGCCGACTAAGGAAGCAAGCATTGTAGAACATTAACAGTGCAAAGAGAAGAAAAATTTGACAGCAGTCCGTTTTGCTGGCATGGTATAGTCCTACTAATATTATAAACGCGAAAGTTTGTAAGTATGGATGGATGGATGTTTGTTACTACTTGTTGTTGTTGTTGAACGGATTTGGATGAAACTTTACAACAATATAGCTTATACATTAGAATAACACATAGGCTACTATTTGCCGCGATAACCGACATACACGTGGGCGGATCCGCGGGCAACAACTAGTCGGCTATAATCTTCTTTCTAAGGAGAGGTCTGTCTCCAGCAGTGGATTATTAAAAGCTGTTTACGATGATGATGTAGATCACGATAAAGAGCCATGGCTCAGCACTTTATTCTTGGCTCGTACCTGAATACTCGCCCACCGCCAAGCTTGAAAGTTATATTGTTTTTTAGCATAAGTGTACGTGTAAAAATGTTTAAAACAGTACTTTGTTTTAAAATAATTAGCTTTACGCTCCCAACAAAGACGAAAGTTCAAAGTATAACATTTGCTTAAAAAACCCTTCTGTAAGTTGTTTAGCAGTTCCGTAAATCCTTAATGAATAAAGTTTTAGTAAAGGGTCACATTGTCGTTTAACTTTTTTTAGAACTTGTTTATAGGGCACTTCCTTTTATAATTGAAATCCATACTAATATTAAAAAATTGTCTGTTAAGTTTTCACGGCTAAACCACTACAATGATTTTAATGAAATTTGGCATGGAGAGACTTTGATTCTTGTAGAAGGACATAGGCTAATGTTTACCGCTAACTGACATACACGCGGGCCGCGGGCTAGTGTGGCATTTAATTCCTTTAGTGAATGAATACTATACGATAAAGGAATCCAGAAATAATCAATATCATAGCATGGTAAAAGGTAATTACGCTTGTAATGAGATCTTTCTTCTATATAAATAAAAATGAATCACCGAAATGTATGTACGCGCATAACTTCCGATCGGCTGCACCAAATTTGATAATTCTTTTTTCTATGTGTTCGTTATTCTCAGGACAAGGTTTGTATAGAAGAAAAGGAAAAGATAACCTTAAAAGTTTTTTTTTTCACTACCTACTTACTTACTACTGAAGCGGCTATAATTACTAAAATAAGTTTTTCAGAAATTTTGAAAATATTTACGACAGAAAAATATGGCAGTACGAAGTTTGCCGGGTCAGCTAGTATACTATAATATTCATATGATGTATGGATACTGCTTTGATGATGATGCTTGTCTTCAGCTAGAAGAGATAAACAAGAGCTTTTACGTTAAAATCTTTTAATAAACTCTAAAAATATTCGATGGTAAAAAAAAAACAAAAGCTGGCTTGAAATTTTTAAAACATATTTTGATCTTTTTGTGTATAATTTTTACCTCTGAAAGTAGCTTAGATACTTTATATTTCAAAGAACGTCTCTCGTTGAGTAGAAACTGTAGCTGAGCCCCTTGAGTCCTATAAACTATTGTGCTAAGAAGCTAAACGATTAGTTTTTCGGTATATTTCTGGAGAAAGGAAAAATACCTCTATTAGATATACATCCTAGGGACAGTATATAATATTTAACATGTATATAGTTTTGTCGAAAGATACGATAGGAAAGATACTGCATGTTATGTAGCTTGTTCGATTTAATAAGATTCTTCCAAGATACTATGGACATGCAGTCTGAATAAGTAAAATGGTTGACTACAGACTTTTATGTATGTACCTACGTTTCAGAAAAACAACTACGACTTATATATCAGACGAAAAGAACACAAAACAGAAAAAAACAATAGTTTTAGGGGTTGATTGGCATTTCAGCATAAGGCAACTAGTAAATAATTGCCTTATATGTATACTTTAAGAAGCCTAATGTACTAATGTGAAATATATAACACCCCGCACCAAAGGAGAATGCTTTATTACAAGTTAATTTCAACCGCTGTTCGTAATTATAGGTTCAACACGAGAAATAAACAGTTTAACAATGTAAGGCAAAATCAAAGTTGTGTGTGATGAAAATCAATACAATTCGCAGAAGAATAAAGTTAAAACAGAGTTTGTAAACATTGGTTAATAAAACGACTGAAATCTGAGTAACTTTCAATTATAAAGGTAAGTTTTGGTCATTAAACATTAAACAATGTAAAAGAAACCATCGTTAAGTTCATTAACACGAATAAAACTATCGCATTTCACTTATTAAAACGAAACAAAAAGGTTTTATTTCAGTTTTAATTAGTGAAATATAAATATGTCTGTGATACTCTGTGGTTCAACGTGGTACTTTTTTAGAACTTTGTGTAAAAGATTTTGAAATATTTGTGTCTGTTTTTCATTTGCATGCTAACTTTTAGTATACCGATAAGGGTGCCACGAGATGATTTATTTAATGAAAACTATTTTAAAATACAACAATTTTATTGATGTCACCAACATTTATGTCACCATAAACGGAAGATGTTTTCTAGAGCAACGAGTTACTATCTTTGGTTACGGGAGTGAATTTATATGATTTCTGTTTCATTCTTAAATTCCACTTTTCACTAGAAGAGGCAAATTTAAACTTTTTATAACATTGCCTATTTGTTTCACTTTATTCCGTAACGTCAGAAATATTTTGGCAGCCGTACACCCATTCAAGTTTGATTATAAACATTTACGTAGATACTGCTTCTCTTCAGACGTAATAAATTATGCTTTCGACAATATTAACACAATCAAGTAATAGGTATTACACACATTTAAATTGCCTGACGACATTTCCACCAAGTCGAACATTTCCCCTCAGATTATGTGCGACTGAAATCAGTTTAATTTTTACCAAAGTTTTTCACGGAACTATGTGTATGTAATCGTAAAAGAGTCATGTTTCGGCACAAATAATAATAATAAATATTTCGGACATTTAACACACAACGCCCTCTAGTCCCAAGTTAAGCAGAGCTTGTGTTATGGGTACTAGACAACTGATAAAAATACACATCTTTTTTTGTAAATACATACATATTATACATGGAAAACACCCAAACTCCGAAACAAATATCTGCAGATCATACAAACATTTGGTCCAACCCGGGAATCGAACTCGAGTCCTCAAGTACAGGCGTACAGCAGTCGCCTACGCTTACCACTGCGCGACAGAGGCAGCCAAATAAATATTAATTATTATATACAAAAATATCTGAACTACGTGTGTCCGCATGTCTATTAAAAACCAGTGTCAAGAAACTCCTATCGACCGTACATGAACTTTGCCAATTACTTCCACTAATTTGATTAGCGCTTTTGTAAATAGCATGATTAGTAGCTTTGCACACACGAGCTTTACTCTGTAAACAGTATATTTGGAATATATTATATTTTGGAATAATACGTTGTATTTCCATTATATCATTGGTAACTAGAGAATAATTGTTTTGGATTCAAAGATATAATTAATTCAATTAAAATTAATGTGTCAAGAACACAAACATGCCGTTTCCATTCTCTTATGTTAAATAATTAATAAAATAACGAATAATGTTATAGTTTCAACATGTGTATGTATATCTAGATCTACTTGTTGTGGCAAGAATAACAATAGAAAACAAGCATCTAATGTTAAAAAGAAAAATCCAAATCAAGAAGATGTATGGCGTAATCCGGATGCACGACAAGAATCAAAAGGCAGAAAGAAGGCTGGAGAATGGGCCTTAGACCCAGTTCAATTTCAATCAAAGGTCAGATTATGAATGGAAACGTGGATCCACGAAAGAATCGGGAAAAACTCTTATAAATATGAGACCAAACGAAATTAAAGAGAAAAAATGTTTCCATGGTACTTCCCCATCAAGAATTACCTACTTTTGTGATAACGTCTCGATATATAAATATATTTTTTTTTTAAATTTATGCATAGAAAACTTACAGCTAGAAATGTTAGTAAATTAAAGCTGTAAAGTTAGTAAAATAAAATATATACATATGTTTGCGAAGCGTTTCCATATATTTATGGAAACGCTTCGTTCTAGTTCTCGTCTTGAGTAGTACTGTATACGAATGTCCTAATCAACTGTTTTAAAGAATAGAATAATAATAATAATAACACTTGTATCCACCCATATTTACACTACCATCTTAATACGTTTATTCAATCACCACATTTAATGCCCGACTATATAACACATGGAGTAACTTACATGCTACCAAAAGAACCCAATACAGAAGACCCATCAAAGTTTCGCCCTATAACTTGTTTACAAACTGTTTATAAAATTCTGACTGCTTGTATCAGTCAAACAATTTATGCACATTTGTCAGAGAATGACATTCTTTCCGAACAACAGAAAGGCTGTAGGAAAAATAGCCAAGGATGTAAGGAGCAACTCACAATAGACGCAATAACTATAAACGAAGCGTACCGTAAGAAACTAAATATACACACTATGCTCATAGATTACCTCAAGGCATTTGACTCTGTCCCACACAGTTGGCTTCTATGTATACTTCAGTTATATAAAATCAACCCAATTATTATAAAATTCCTACAATCTTCTATGCAGAGATGGCAAACAACACTCAAACTAAAAACTAAGTCCACTGATATAACTACTGAACCCATACGTATTATGCGAGGTATATATCAAGGTGACGCACTTAGCCCACTATGGTTCTGCCTTGCACTTAATCCTCTTTCTAGTCTTCTGAATAATAGTAATGCTGGATACAATTTAGTAACTACTGACACCCGGGTTTCGCTAACGCATCTGTTCTACATGGATGATATAAAACTCTATGCCACCAACAAATCCGACATTTTTCTCCTAGCTGATATTACTCAACAGTTTTCCAAAGACATATGTATGGAATTTAGAGTCGATAAGTGCAAAATTTTATCAATAAATAAAGTTATAATTGAAAGTAATAGATATATTTTAGAATCTGGTGAGGATATTGAACCAATGGATAGTTACAGCGTTTATAAATATTTAGGTTTTAAGCAGTCAAGAAGAATTGTTCAAAAAGAAACCAAAGAAGATCTAGTAAATAAATTTAGATACAGACTAAAACTGATTTTGAAAACTCATTTAAACTCTAAAAACATTATTAAAGCCATCAACACGTTTGCTATTCCTATTTTGACTTACTCATTTGGTATTATTAACTGGTCACAAACAGATCTTAAGAACTTGCAACGAATAGTTAACACGCATATGACTAAAGACCGGAAACATCATCCAAAATCGTCAATAGAAAGACTTACGCTACCACGCAGTGAGGGAGGGAGAGGTCTAATAGACATTCAAAATTTACATAATAAGCAAATCACAACACTCCGAAACTACTTTCATACCAAATCACTAACATCTCCTCTCCATAAACAAATCACAGACATTGATAACAAACTCACACCTTTAAACTTACACAACCGGCCTACGCAACTTAATGAAACTCTAACTACAGTAGAACAGAAAATAACAAAGTGGGCTGGTAAATCCCTCCATGGAAGACACCGAACCGACCTTAGCCAAGATTACGTCGACAAAGAAAAGTCGAACGAATGGCTTAAGAAAGGGGAACTGTTCCCGGAAACGGAGGGATTTATGCTTGCAATTCAAGACCAGGTATTAATAACTAGGAATTATAAGAAATTTATCATTAGAGATACAAATCAGACAACAGACATATGCAGACATTGCAATTCCGCTCCAGAGACCATACAACACATAATCGGTGCCTGTAAAGATCTAGCACTGATTACAAACATCGACATGACCAAGTAGGTATAATAGTTCACCAACATTTAGCACATAACTATAACTTCATCAGTCAAAAGATTCCATACTATAAGTATAAACCTGACACAATACTAGAAAACAGAGCTTGTAAAATTTATTGGGACAGAACAATCTTAACAGATAAAACTATTCACTACAACCGTCCAGATATTACAGTACACGACAAAATCATTAAATCTATTTACATCATAGACATAGCAATCCCGAACAGTCATAACCTTCAGTCCACTATTTCCGAAAAACTCTCAAAATACCAAGACCTGGCAATAGAACTCAAAACCCAATGGAAAGCTCACACAGTACACATAGTTCCAATAGTTCTTTCATCAACAGGCATAGTGCCTAAAACTCTCACTCAAAATCTTGAACTACTTCACATGCCGTCACACTCTATTTATCTGCTCCAAAAAGCCACCATACTCAATACCTGCCGCATTACCCGTAAATTTCTAACATCTTCATCTATATCATCCACTTATTCAATTTAACGTATCATGCTTGGCTGAGGCCCGCATGACACGTATATTACCCCTCTAAAAAGGGAGATAAATGAAAAATAATAATAATAATAATCATCTTTTTAACCGACTTCAAAAAAAGGAGGAGGTTCTCAATTCGACTGTATTTTTTTAATTTTTTTAAGGGTTCCGTGCCAAAGGAAGGAACCCTTATAGATTCGTCATGTCTGTCTGTCTGTCCGTCTGTCCGTCCGAATGTCACAGCCACTTTTTTCCGAAACCAAAAGACCTATAATGTTGAAACTTGGTAAGTAGATGTATTCTGAGAACCGCATTAAGATTTTCACACAAAAATAAGAAAAAAACAATAAATTTTGGGGGTTCCCATACATAGAACTGAAACTCATAATTTTTTTTTCCATCAAACCCATACGTGTATCGTTTAAATAAACCGACTTAAAAAACTGAAAAGTATAAAATAACTTAATTTGTATGTGCTACCTATTCATAGGTTTGAATTCGGCGCCAAGCCAAATGTAATAGTAGGTACCACACTCGCTATATTTCGAGACGAACGTCAACGAGGTCACCGACGCTTCGGTTGTTTTGTCCTACGCGAAGAGCAGCTATCCCGCTCAAGGTCACGCGCGGCGAGTGCGGTACCTACTATTACATTTTGGCTCGGCACCGAATTCTGTCGTGTTTCGTTGGTGAGTGCGAGACCGGAGGCCCAATTAGTCTAGTCAACAAGTTCCAAACTTGTTGACTAGACTAAAAGATGCAGCAGCATCACTAGGCCGCCATGGTGTGGGTCGCCATGCTGCATTGTCTGCATTCGCAGTGAGCATGGTGACCACCACTCTTGGATTCTGCTTATGCTTTCCATCAGGCAGAGTAGAGTCATTTTGGCGGGCCAAACATAAAAAAAAAAAAAAAAAACATACAAATTAAGTTATTTTATACTTTTCAGTTTTTGAAGTCGGTTTTTTTAAACGAAGTTTATTTTTTATTTTTCGCTTTTTAGTCTTTCTCAAGTCTCACATCATCATTTCACCTAAATAACTTGAAAGAATACGACTAAAGGTAATATATAACATACTGTATAGAATAATAAATAAATATTTCGGACATGATGTTTACAGAATATGAAGGCATGCAGACAATTGCCTTAACTTTATTGCAGGCGCTCACGTAAATTTGAGGGTTTCCTTCAATTTCCTTGGGATCCCATCATCAGATCCTGATATGGTGGCCATGGGACCACATGGGGAGCATACCCTTTCGAATACAAATTTCATTTATATATATATATAATTTTCAAAATCGGTCCACAATTGACGGAGTAATCAATGTACATACATAAATTGAAAATAAAATTGAGAACCTCCTCCTTTTGGAAGTCGGTTGATAAAAAAAAATTTTTACTTGCTGAGGAACCCTTCATGGGCGAGTCCAACTCGCACTTGGCCGCTTTTTTTACCTTGTAACTTTCGACTGGGTGAGCCGATTTTGATGATTATTTTTAACCGACTTCAAAAAAGGAGGAGGTTATCAATTCGACGGTTTTTTTAAATGTTTGTTACCTCATAACTTTCGACTGGGTGAACCGATTTTGATGATTCTTTTTTGAATTAAAAGGTGGTGCTTCCCATGTATTCCAGTTCTGTCATCCATGAGAAAATCATATAAGTCTTCAATTTGCATTAAGTATGTGCGCGACAAATTGACGAGTAACTCAATATCACGCCAACCGATTTCGATGATTCTTTTTTTATTTGGAAGCAGGTGTTTCCCGTGTTTTTTCATTTGAATTTGGTCGTTCTTGAAGTCAGTTTTTTTGTGTTAAAATTTTGTATTATTTTATTTAAAAGCTGGTGCTTCCCATGTGGTCCCATAAATTTTGGTCCAGATTGAAGTCGGTTTTTTTTTGTTAAAATTTGTGATTATCTCCATATAATATTGTTATTTCTACATATCATATAAAAATAAATACATTCACATATCATTGTCAGTACTATCACCTACACATTTCTTTCTATATTCTGTAAAGTGTTAAAAAGGATGAGACCAAGATAAATAATTTATTTTTGTAAACGACTAGGGTTCAGATAATTGTAGTCGTTTGAAGTTAGTGTGTTGAATGACACATATAAACTCATATCCGTTGAAATTATTTTGAGTTTATGGCGTAACAGGAAACACAGACGGGGCCGACAAGAAATAATTCGGAACAAAGAAGTTTAAAAGGAACCTAAGCCGTGATATCTTGATCATCAAAGGATCTTGAAGGTTAATTGCGCGATGCAGGACTAAGCAGTTTGGTTTGTTTTGGTTAGATGTTGTTGATTACATAGCCACACGTATTTGCATATTGTGATTAACAATATATGCAATCAAAGCATCACTTTTTTTGGTCACATCAATGTTTATTTCATCAACTTAGCAGATGATGGATTAAAATACTCGCCTGAGAGCCACAATAAAGAAGAAAAAAGGAAGACAGTTAAAGAAGAAATTATTACGCTTTCTATGGCATGATTTTTAATGGGTTTTAATTTTTCTTTACAAGATTTAACTCATGAAAAACATTCACACATACAGTTTTTATCATAGGTCTTGCGTTTTAATTGATTTCGTGTCCAAGTCTGCGCTGCGTTGCTCATATACTTCAACCTTGGCTCAAATATTGGGGACAACGCGACTTCGTCCATCAATCAACTCTTTATTCATTTTCCGAGAATCGTTTGCACACAGACACATTTTGTTAGTTACAGTTTAGATAAAACAAATATTTTGTAATCTGGATGAAGGGACTGTTTAACGTTTGTCTAGTCGTAATAAATAAGGAGAAATATGCTCAAGTCCACTTCAAAACATGTAGAAACATAGGAGAGGCATGACATGTTTCGCCATATCAAAACCGGTGTTACTTTAGCAATTCCGTTGCACTGAGTGAGTATATCGGAGTTCCACACTTGTTTGGATCTATAAAAGCAAGTTTCACCTAATCTAAATCTCTTCATTTAAAGTTTTATAGCTATTATTTCATCTTTACATTAGAAGGTTACTGGCATTTTTTCAGGCCGACAGAGAACCGAATGGTTACTATGTCGATGTTATTGCATTGCACAATGCAATAAATAATATGAAAAAAAGAGCGTGGGGTCCATTCCACTTTCGAAGACCTACGTCTTATCGTATACTAGCTGACCCACGCAACTCTGCGTCTCTTTTCAATAATACTCGGCTCCTATTGCCTTTTGCTATTGATCTTATCGTGATGTTAACTATCCTAACTCAGGCACGTCAGCAAAACACATTCGCTTAGATCGATAGATAGATAGATAGGTCATCGTAAGCAACGACTTGACACGAGAATTATATAGTATAACTAGCTGATCCCTCAAACGTTGTTTTGCAAAAAAAAATGGGGTATAAAAAATAGATGTTGGTCGATTCTCAGACCTACCCGATATGCACAACAAATTTCATAAAAATCGGTCCAGCCATTTCAGAGGAGTATGGTAACTAACATTGTGACACGAGAATTTTATATATAAGATAGATTGTTAAATCTATACTAATATATAAAGCTAAAGAGTTTGTTTGTTTGAACGCGCTGATCTAAGGAACTTCTGGTCCGATTTGAAAAATTCTTTCAGGGTAAGATAGCCCATTTATCGAGGAATTTATAGGCTATATATCATTACGCTAAGACCAATAGGAGCAGAGCACCAATGAAGAATGTTTCAAAAACGGGGGAAAATTATCACGCTACGGGCAATAGGAGACTTTAACGAGGTTGCGTGGGTCAGCTAGTTTAAGTATAAAAATAACGAATTTTACTGAGGCAGAAGAAACGCCGCAGCATGTTCTCACAGAATATAGAAGTGTGGCAGATCAACGGGCAGACATCCTCCAATCAACATCACTCCCTGAAACATGTAGTGACCTGAAAAGGCGGCTGAGCTTCTACGATAATGGAGGTTGATTGAAGTAAGAAGATGACAAACCTACGTACAATTCCAAAAGAATTTTACTGCACCTATATAATAAGAAAAAAGTAATCTTACAAAGTTGGAATTACATTTCACAGTTCGTTGGACCAACAAGTTCAGTACATTATAAATCACTGTGTTACGGCAAACAGGCTGCATGACATTTAGCTTCGGTTTTGCGGTCACGAGTTGTATTACTGAAATAATTACATGTTATTATTAAATTTAATTACGCATTTATGGTCATAAACCTTATTGTGTAAACATTTAAATGTCATCTTTAGATTGTGATTACGTAAAGTTGTTCGGGTTTTAACCGATTTGGTTAGAATATTAAGGGGCAAACGAGCAGACGTATCGCCTGATGGTAAGCAACTACCGCCGCCCATGGATACCCGCAACACCAGAAGCGTCACTCACAAGTGCGTTGCCGGCCTTTGCGGGTTGGGGAGAGGAATGGGGGAGGGTTGAGGTATGGGCCTCACTTACGCGGTGAAACACAGCGCAGGCGCTGTTTCACACCGATTTTCTGTGAGGCCGTGGTATCACTCCGGTCCAGCCGGCCCATGCATGCCGAAGCGTGGCTCTCCCACGATATTTATTTTATATTAGCTATTGCCTAAGAGAAGCCTATGTTCTCCTCAAGAATCAAAGTATGCGAATACCAAATTTCGTTGAAATCGGTGCAGCAGTTTAGCCGTGAAAGCGTAACAGACAGATAGAGTTACTTTCTAATTTATAATATTAGTATGGAGCTATTGATTATTAGGAACACTGTGTATTCTATATCCTTTTAGTGTATTCTTGACAATTAAAGCGTATGACATATAGTTAGATAGATCTATAAGAAAATGAGAGAAAGGGAAGCCAGACAAACTGGCGCCGTAACGCGTTACGTAACGAAGGGGTTTACCCTCCCATAAGAAGTTACCACTTCAAAGAGTATCAAACAAGAGTTACTACTACTACAGCTAATATTCCTTTGAATAATGTTTACTATGACTTTTGCCTTCATTCAGGTAAATGTATTTTGTCCACCCCATTTGACCTTTTTACTGGATGAAAGGAACACTGTGGTTTATGGCCTGGCCACATGTACGCAAAACTTCATGATGACCGATAGAATACGAATGGAATAGGAACGGTTGTATTTTAGTATATGTAGCGCTGGGGTAAGACGCGGACTTCGCGGATGAGTTGCGTGTTACGCTGTGTTCTTTAACCGGATCACGTAATGTTATTTGCATACATTAGCAATTATAATTACAATCTTAAGTACAATTAGAATCTAAGAACGGCATAGACAACAGTTTTTAGTGTTTTTACTACTGCATTTGCCGGTTTTCGCATATAAAATAATTGAAATTATTACCATTTCGCTGTGTCTGACGAAACTTTCCATTGTGTCTGGGTAAATAAAAACATGTAAGCAAATAAGTCTTTTAGTGAATTAACTGGTCTTTAAGTCCCATTTCAATTTTGTCGTTCTTGAAGTCGGTTTTTTTTGTTAAAATTTTCACGGAAAGCACCAGCTTTCAAATAAAATAAAATAAGAAATGCACTAGTCGCCCCTACGAACTTCGAAGTTTCCCCTCGATTTCTCTTGGATGCCATTATCAGATCTTAGGTCCTTATCATGGTACCACCTTTGGGATATCTCCTTTAATTCCATTAAAAAATAATCATCAAAATCGGTTTATAAACGTCGAAGTATATACGGTCGAATTGAGAACCCCTCCTTTTT
Organism: Diaphora mendica; assembly: GCA_949125395.1. Taxonomy (NCBI): domain Eukaryota; kingdom Metazoa; phylum Arthropoda; class Insecta; order Lepidoptera; family Erebidae; genus Diaphora; species Diaphora mendica. Next base: position 21,899,152 of record OX421314.1, read on the forward strand.
TGAAGTCGGTTAAAAATACTTATCTAACGCCTCGACCTAAAGCTGTGACTGCACCTCATTGTTCAATGCTGGGTATGGGCCTCTCCTATAAAGGATTCTTTGGCCTACTAGCAATAACTACTACAAGTTGGGCCAACGGGTTGTTAGAAAATTTCCTTCTCTTAGGGCTCCCACACATAACTGCGATGCGATGCGGCGTGAAGTTCTTGCGGTGCATTCGTGCGAGCTCGTAGATATTTGCGATGCGTTCCGAATTCGCAGTTATATGTGGTATCCCTTAGCAGTGATGTTGTCCTATTTGGTTTGTTCCCTTAGTGGCCTCTTAAGACACCCATGGGATGAATGGGGTGGTGACGGGTGACACACTGTATCCTTAATCTATCACCACATGTGGAATCTCATTAAAGATATGTTTAATACATTGTTCCTCAGTGTTCTCGATATATTCATAGTTGCCAGACAGATTTTTATCAAATTCAGATAGGTGTGTTAATCAAATTTCATCTAAGAAAAAATGTAATACAGTGCAAACTCCCCAATAGCGAATCTAAAACGACATAGTTACTTACCGCCTTTTTGAGTGAAGAAGGAAAAACAACCATATTGATTGAACCTTGAGATTTCTGACAAAATCGTTTTAGGTATTCTAAAACCCTGTAATGTATTATCGATAGTTTGTAGCATACCAATAAGTAAATTGTATATAAGCCCGTACTGTATACAGCTAAAGATGAAAATTACCAATCGTTTCCAGTTTCTTAGGTACAGCCCCGTAAATAGACGGAATTCTGCGAATTTTGTGAACTTGTTAACAATCACTTCATAATTGTTCTATTGGTTAGCGTCAGATTGACGAGTGGGTTTTTCGCCTAAAATGTATAGTTACTAATTCAGGTCTAGTTACAAGATACGGTTTTGATTTTCATTATAAGTTAAATACAAACTGTTTATTTCAATGTGTTATAATAATAATAACTAACTGACCCACACAATCTCGTCTGCTTCTCTTATTGCCCGTAGGGTGATGTTACACAGTATGAATAAATTTGTTTACCATACAAAAGGTTACATCGGGCCAACCTAAGAAGATAGACATTTCATCTCTCAGACTTCTTTTGAGAACGTTTAATAAGGAACAATTCTTTTTTACATATTTTTTGCGAATCTTTAACGGTATACGCAGCGCTCGCTATGAAAGCTCTCAAAAGGGATAATTTTCCCTCGTTTTTGCAACATGACAGTTTGATCCTAAACTAGAAAGAGTTTGTCCTATTCTCACTAGACTAATGATAAACATTCACACATTTAACTCAGTTTTTAAATTTTCTATCTTGGACAGCAATAGGTAATAGTTTGACAAAAGAGATTTATTGAATAGCCTACGTCTTTATGGTTCTTACTTTAATATATTTAAATAAATAAATCAGTTATTAAAGGCCCTGACGTTTTAACGGCTGACATTATTATTATAACCTATATACAGAAATCTTTGTAAATACAGCTTAATTATCCTTATGGTGTCCTTTTCACACGTTTCCCCATGACTTTCCCCTGAGTTTTCTATCTCTGTCATACACAGCTTTTATAGTATAAGTGTATCTCTATCTGGGTTTGGTTTCAGAATGTTTCAGGCCAGGACGCGTAGCCATGGTTACCATTGATCGCCCGCCATATTGGATGCAGCCGTCTGCAAACGAGTAACGTAGACAAAATAATGTGATTTAGCAGTTGGTTAGAAATGGGTGTGGTGAGTATGAAAATGACTTTAAAGGCTAAAGTGAAACAATACTCAAAATTATGTATTTAGGAATTGTAGAACTTGTTAAAAGTTTATTTTGTAGTTAAGTTACGTTGTATTAATGAGTTGCTTAACAAAAACAGTTCTTATTTTCTTTGTTCATTACGCTTTTACTCATTTTAATGAAATTTGACGTATGTACCATAATATTAGGCATACTTTATTACCATGTCTTATACCAAGAAAAAATACTGTTTACTCAAACAAACTGAACTAATTATTAATTATGGTAATGGTAATTAATGGTATAAGTTAAATGGTAGTATGGCCCTTATATGTTATAGTTATATGGTATTTGGTAATGGGAATCATACTGCCTTTATTATCAAATGCTGTAAATCCCCGAATGTGTCAAATCTATCATAAAAGCTTTAAATTTTAGCACCTCAAAGCTATTTGTAGTTAGACCATTCAAAGCCGAATCAAATGGCTTTTTGTTTATTATTGAAAGCTAACTCAAGTATTGATTTAATTATAAATTTCACTGCACAGTGACCATAATTTATATCGTATATGATGTACCTATTGCTTTTTAACACCTTAAGAAAATATTTTATTAGCTTACCTAACAATGACTAGCTTCTGCACTGGCATTTTAATGTTCGTAGATTTTAAAATAACATTTACTGCCTTAGACACCTTTAAATATATAATCTTTAACAGATATTATACAATTTTAAATAGTTACTATTTACAAAATTTGGATTTTGAAGGATAGTTTTTTTCTAAGATTAGATACTTGTAATCAAGACAAATACAATGTAACCAAATTGAACTTATCTCTTTCTTAATCGTATATACCTTTAAAAAAAATAAAAATATATATTAAAATATTCGTGACGCTCTATTTTAATAGTAACTATATTCTTTTTTTATACTACTTAACGGTCTTAAATTTTAATGTTACGCTTCTAAATTTGAATTGTACAGAATAATAATTATAATACTTCTACTGCTTGTTGATTCTAAAATATTTACAGAACAACCGTGACTTAACAAAATAATTGAATCCCCCAAAATTTTGAGTCAATTTTGTTTCCCGTGATTTCACGAGGAAACCTTAGTATATACGCTGTTCAACAAGGAGGTTTCTATAAATTGGACGTTCGTTGGGATGTTGCATATTATTATCGACCCAATCCGCCTCCTTCCAATATTAGGTTACGACATAGAAGTGGTCCTTATAAAGTAGATATTTTAAATTGAAAACTAGATCTAAAATTACGAATTCTTTGATCTTCAAGTTCTTACGTAGGTGTGATGTGAGTGACAGCAATGCAATATTTTTTGAAATGTAAATTATACTCCTTGTCCATACTTTTTAGATTAAATTTATTTGTCATAAAATATATCTTGATTTAGTCTTAATCTTTGCTTTCCATACATGCTATTGACTTTATCAGTTAGCCTGTAATAACAGCCAGTAACACCTGAGTAATTCCATTTTGTCAAAGGTATATTAAACCCGTTGATAGCGTTAATTCCCGAATTAGTACTGTGTATTCATATTTAGTTAAGTAAGGTCAGGCCACAGGTTAAACATATTACCCACAACCTTATTTAAATTTTTTTTTTCATTCATGATCCAATTTGGAATTCGATATGACTTACGTTTAAACATTATTTTTGTCTCACATTAAAAGTTTCCAAGGAAATAATTGAGTATCTTATTTATTTCCAATATTATAACAAGTTATTAAGGCCCTGTTTAATCGGTTACAGATAAGTTCCGGATAACTTATCTGACAAGTGGTTTGACACAATTTACAAAGCTATTCGAAACCGAAATCGAAATCTGTAACCGGTTAAACAGAATACTTGTACAGATTCAGGCCTAAGACATTCCTATTTTAAATCTAAAATTTGACATTCATAATACGTTTTAAAAACGAATTCAATAAACCGTCTACGTTTAAAGATACCTATTCATTTATCGCGTGCAAACTATCTGCAAGACAGAATTGACAGTGAGTCGCTATGTATCTTGTTTTCTATGGGAATTTCTAGTCAATGTGATAAATCGTACCTCTGTCGACCATCGCTAAAGAAATCAATACCGAACTCCCGAACCAGACCAGACGGGCGGCCCATCTAAATTTTATTGCAACGCTTTTCAACACGACTATGTTTCTACTTACATATGTCTGGTCCCTTTTTCTTTTTTATCAGACTACGGCAAAGCCAAGGTTAATAGTTTTGACAAGTCGATAAACTACTGATCAGATTTTAATGAATGAGATTCTTTATAAATCATAACAACGGTTTTTACGAATTCTGTTCATTCCAAGCTTAGGTATTTCTTTAATTCATATTGCTAAGAAATTAAATTACTATTTAACTTCATAAAACTAGATTTAAATCTTTTAAATCGCAATCTTGTCAACTCAAAGTCAATGTGCTTTGTGACCTTTTACATAATAAGATTAGAAATCACATTGACTAAAATAAAAAAAAATGTATCGCATAAACATACAGATATATGACTTAATGATGACACTGTACAAAATGTCGCCTTTTTTCATTAGGCGCAAAATAATACAAAATTTTAACAAAACTGGTTGTCTGTAAAGTTTGTTTACGGACGATGGTTTAACGTGACAACGTCATAACGAAACATTGATAAAATGATGCACTTCAAGCCTTAAATGGAACGCCTGTAACGCCGCATGACGTCAGGTAACGTGCGTGCAGCCGGCTCCATCGAATTATAAGACGTTGTCACGTCAAAAAAAACCGACTTCAAGAATTGGACTAAATTTAAATGGGACTACACGGGAAGCACTAGCTTACCAATAAAAAAAAATTCATCAACATCGGTTCACCCAGTCGAAAGTTCCAAGGTAACAAACATAAAAGTTATTACATTCGAATTGAGAACCTCCTCCTTTTAAAAAGTTAACCATAGACTGGGTTGCTTGTTGAAAAATATTGTTTGTAAATGTTGTATTAATGAGTTGCTTAACAAAAACAGTTCTTATTTTCTTTGTTCATTACGCTTTTACTCATTTTAATGAAATTTGACGTATGTACCATAATATTAGGCATACTTTATTACCATGTCTTATACCAAGAAAAAATACTGTTTACTCAAACAAACTGAACTAATTATTAATTATGGTAATGGTAATTAATGGTATAAGTTAAATGGTAGTATGGCCCTTATATGTTATAGTTATATGGTATTTGGTAATGGGAATCATACTGCCTTTATTATCAAATGCTGTAAATCTCCGAATGTGTCAAATCTATCATAAAAGCTTTAAATTTTAGCACCTCAAAGCTATTTGTAGTTAGACCATTCAAAGCCGAATCAAATGGCTTTTTGTTTATTATTGAAAGCTAACTCAAGTATTGATTTAATTATAAATTTCACTGCACAGTGACCATAATTTATATCGTATATGATGTACCTATTGCTTTTTAACACCTTAAGAAAATATTTTATTAGCTTACCTAACAATGACTAGCTTCTGCACTGGCATTTTAATGTTCGTAGATTTTAAAATAACATTTACTGCCTTAGACACCTTTAAATATATAATCTTTAACAGATATTATACAATTTTAAATAGCTACTATTTACAAAATTTGGATTTTGAAGGATAGTTTTTTTCTAAGATTAGATACTTGTAATCAAGACAAATACAATGTAACCAAATTGAACTTATCTCTTTCTTAATCGTATATACCTTTAAAAAAAATAAAAATATATATTAAAATATTCGTGACGCTCTATTTTAATAGTAACTATATTCTTTTTTTATACTACTTAACGGTCTTAAATTTTAATGTTACGCTTCTAAATTTGAATTGTACAGAATAATAATTATAATACTTCTACTGCTTGTTGATTCTAAAATATTTACAGAACAACCGTGACTTAACAAAATAATTGAATCCCCCAAAATTTTGAGTCAATTTTGTTTCCCGTGATTTCACGAGGAAACCTTAGTATATACGCTGTTCAACAAGGAGGTTTCTATAAATTGGACGTTCGTTGGGATGTTGCATATTATTATCGACCCAATCCGCCTCCTTCCAATATTAGGTTACGACATAGAAGTGGTCCTTATAAAGTAGATATTTTAAATTGAAAACTAGATCTAAAATTACGAATTCTTTGATCTTCAAGTTCTTACGTAGGTGTGATGTGAGTGACAGCAATGCAATATTTTTTGAAATGTAAATTATACTCCTTGTCCATACTTTTTAGATTAAATTTATTTGTCATAAAATATATCTTGATTTAGTCTTAATCTTTGCTTTCCATACATGCTATTGACTTTATCAGTTAGCCTGTAATAACAGCCAGTAACACCTGAGTAATTCCATTTTGTCAAAGGTATATTAAACCCGTTGATAGCGTTAATTCCCGAATTAGTACTGTGTATTCATATTTAGTTAAGTAAGGTCAGGCCACAGGTTAAACATATTACCCACAACCTTATTTAAATTTTTTTTTTCATTCATGATCCAATTTGGAATTCGATATGACTTACGTTTAAACATTATTTTTGTCTCACATTAAAAGTTTCCAAGGAAATAATTGAGTATCTTATTTATTTCCAATATTATAACAAGTTATTAAGGCCCTGTTTAATCGGTTACAGATAAGTTCCGGATAACTTATCTGACAAGTGGTTTGACACAATTTACAAAGCTATTCGAAACCGAAATCGAAATCTGTAACCGGTTAAACAGAATACTTGTACAGATTCAGGCCTAAGACATTCCTATTTTAAATCTAAAATTTGACATTCATAATACGTTTTAAAAACGAATTCAATAAACCGTCTACGTTTAAAGATACCTATTCATTTATCGCGTGCAAACTATCTGCAAGACAGAATTGACAGTGAGTCGCTATGTATCTTGTTTTCTATGGGAATTTCTAGTCAATGTGATAAATCGTACCTCTGTCGACCATCGCTAAAGAAATCAATACCGAACTCCCGAACCAGACCAGACGGGCGGCCCATCTAAATTTTATTGCAACGCTTTTCAACACGACTATGTTTCTACTTACATATGTCTGGTCCCTTTTTCTTTTTTATCAGACTACGGCAAAGCCAAGGTTAATAGTTTTGACAAGTCGATAAACTACTGATCAGATTTTAATGAATGAGATTCTTTATAAATCATAACAACGGTTTTTACGAATTCTGTTCATTCCAAGCTTAGGTATTTCTTTAATTCATATTGCTAAGAAATTAAATTACTATTTAACTTCATAAAACTAGATTTAAATCTTTTAAATCGCAATCTTGTCAACTCAAAGTCAATGTGCTTTGTGACCTTTTACATAATAAGATTAGAAATCACATTGACTAAAATAAAAAAAAATGTATCGCATAAACATACAGATATATGACTTAATGATGACACTGTACAAAATGTCGCCTTTTTTCATTAGGCGCAAAATAATACAAAATTTTAACAAAACTGGTTGTCTGTAAAGTTTGTTTACGGACGATGGTTTAACGTGACAACGTCATAACGAAACATTGATAAAATGATGCACTTCAAGCCTTAAATGGAACGCCTGTAACGCCGCATGACGTCAGGTAACGTGCGTGCAGCCGGCTCCATCGAATTATAAGACGTTGTCACGTCAAAAAAAACCGACTTCAAGAATTGGACTAAATTTAAATGGGACTACACGGGAAGCACTAGCTTACCAATAAAAAAAAATTCATCAACATCGGTTCACCCAGTCGAAAGTTCCAAGGTAACAAACATAAAAGTTATTACATTCGAATTGAGAACCTCCTCCTTTTAAAAAGTTAACCATAGACTGGGTTGCTTGTTGAAAAATATTGTTTGTAAATGTTGTATTAATGAGTTGCTTAACAAAAACAGTTCTTATTTTCTTTGTTCATTACGCTTTTACTCATTTTAATGAAATTTGACGTATGTACCATAATATTAGGCATACTTTATTACCATGTCTTATACCAAGAAAAAATACTGTTTACTCAAACAAACTGAACTAATTATTAATTATGGTAATGGTAATTAATGGTATAAGTTAAATGGTAGTATGGCCCTTATATGTTATAGTTATATGGTATTTGGTAATGGGAATCATACTGCCTTTATTATCAAATGCTGTAAATCTCCGAATGTGTCAAATCTATCATAAAAGCTTTAAATTTTAGCACCTCAAAGCTATTTGTAGTTAGACCATTCAAAGCCGAATCAAATGGCTTTTTGTTTATTATTGAAAGCTAACTCAAGTATTGATTTAATTATAAATTTCACTGCACAGTGACCATAATTTATATCGTATATGATGTACCTATTGCTTTTTAACACCTTAAGAAAATATTTTATTAGCTTACCTAACAATGACTAGCTTCTGCACTGGCATTTTAATGTTCGTAGATTTTAAAATAACATTTACTGCCTTAGACACCTTTAAATATATAATCTTTAACAGATATTATACAATTTTAAATAGCTACTATTTACAAAATTTGGATTTTGAAGGATAGTTTTTTTCTAAGATTAGATACTTGTAATCAAGACAAATACAATGTAACCAAATTGAACTTATCTCTTTCTTAATCGTATATACCTTTAAAAAAAATAAAAATATATATTAAAATATTCGTGACGCTCTATTTTAATAGTAACTATATTCTTTTTTTATACTACTTAACGGTCTTAAATTTTAATGTTACGCTTCTAAATTTGAATTGTACAGAATAATAATTATAATACTTCTACTGCTTGTTGATTCTAAAATATTTACAGAACAACCGTGACTTAACAAAATAATTGAATCCCCCAAAATTTTGAGTCAATTTTGTTTCCCGTGATTTCACGAGGAAACCTTAGTATATACGCTGTTCAACAAGGAGGTTTCTATAAATTGGACGTTCGTTGGGATGTTGCATATTATTATCGACCCAATCCGCCTCCTTCCAATATTAGGTTACGACATAGAAGTGGTCCTTATAAAGTAGATATTTTAAATTGAAAACTAGATCTAAAATTACGAATTCTTTGATCTTCAAGTTCTTACGTAGGTGTGATGTGAGTGACAGCAATGCAATATTTTTTGAAATGTAAATTATACTCCTTGTCCATACTTTTTAGATTAAATTTATTTGTCATAAAATATATCTTGATTTAGTCTTAATCTTTGCTTTCCATACATGCTATTGACTTTATCAGTTAGCCTGTAATAACAGCCAGTAACACCTGAGTAATTCCATTTTGTCAAAGGTATATTAAACCCGTTGATAGCGTTAATTCCCGAATTAGTACTGTGTATTCATATTTAGTTAAGTAAGGTCAGGCCACAGGTTAAACATATTACCCACAACCTTATTTAAATTTTTTTTTTCATTCATGATCCAATTTGGAATTCGATATGACTTACGTTTAAACATTATTTTTGTCTCACATTAAAAGTTTCCAAGGAAATAATTGAGTATCTTATTTATTTCCAATATTATAACAAGTTATTAAGGCCCTGTTTAATCGGTTACAGATAAGTTCCGGATAACTTATCTGACAAGTGGTTTGACACAATTTACAAAGCTATTCGAAACCGAAATCGAAATCTGTAACCGGTTAAACAGAATACTTGTACAGATTCAGGCCTAAGACATTCCTATTTTAAATCTAAAATTTGACATTCATAATACGTTTTAAAAACGAATTCAATAAACCGTCTACGTTTAAAGATACCTATTCATTTATCGCGTGCAAACTATCTGCAAGACAGAATTGACAGTGAGTCGCTATGTATCTTGTTTTCTATGGGAATTTCTAGTCAATGTGATAAATCGTACCTCTGTCGACCATCGCTAAAGAAATCAATACCGAACTCCCGAACCAGACCAGACGGGCGGCCCATCTAAATTTTATTGCAACGCTTTTCAACACGACTATGTTTCTACTTACATATGTCTGGTCCCTTTTTCTTTTTTATCAGACTACGGCAAAGCCAAGGTTAATAGTTTTGACAAGTCGATAAACTACTGATCAGATTTTAATGAATGAGATTCTTTATAAATCATAACAACGGTTTTTACGAATTCTGTTCATTCCAAGCTTAGGTATTTCTTTAATTCATATTGCTAAGAAATTAAATTACTATTTAACTTCATAAAACTAGATTTAAATCTTTTAAATCGCAATCTTGTCAACTCAAAGTCAATGTGCTTTGTGACCTTTTACATAATAAGATTAGAAATCACATTGACTAAAATAAAAAAAAATGTATCGCATAAACATACAGATATATGACTTAATGATGACACTGTACAAAATGTCGCCTTTTTTCATTAGGCGCAAAATAATACAAAATTTTAACAAAACTGGTTGTCTGTAAAGTTTGTTTACGGACGATGGTTTAACGTGACAACGTCATAACGAAACATTGATAAAATGATGCACTTCAAGCCTTAAATGGAACGCCTGTAACGCCGCATGACGTCAGGTAACGTGCGTGCAGCCGGCTCCATCGAATTATAAGACGTTGTCACGTCAAAAAAAACCGACTTCAAGAATTGGACTAAATTTAAATGGGACTACACGGGAAGCACTAGCTTACCAATAAAAAAAAATTCATCAACATCGGTTCACCCAGTCGAAAGTTCCAAGGTAACAAACATAAAAGTTATTACATTCGAATTGAGAACCTCCTCCTTTTAAAAAGTTAACCATAGACTGGGTTGCTTGTTGAAAAATATTTTAATTTAACGTTGTACAATAGTTTATAGGGCCATTTGTTACCAAATGTGTTGAGATTCGAGCGCGAACAGTTTAATGAAAGTAAGGTACCTCGTAAGGTGATAGCATAGACGGGAATATATTTAGTGCAAAATGTAGCGGTTGCTTAACTAGCACTCTGCTTGAATATTATCCATACTAATATTATAAATTTGAAGGGTTGGTTTGTTTGAATGCGCTAATCTCAGGATCTACTGGTTCGAATTGGGATGAATATAACGTGTAGCATTACAAGCCTTATGATCAATAAGAGCTTAGAATCAATGAAAAAAGTACAATCGAATTGAAGATATCCTCCTTTTTTGAAGTCCGTTAAAATATTACGAAATGGGAAAAAACTTATTCCTTTTCATTCAGTCCCAATCGGCTAGCAATAAAATAATCGTCGCATCATAAGACATTGTATTTTTTCTTTTATATATTAGTAAGTTAACTTACCTCTTTTACCTCTTTTATATATTAGTAAGGTAACTTAAGTTGACTTCTTAACAAATACCTTATCTTTTACATAAATACTAAACAGCGTACATGTTTGTATATTAAAATAAAGTTGCTAAATTGAGAAATGTATGCACATAACAATCCGACTCAACTTTTTAATTGTTTTTAATGAATTTGCTTGTAGTCACACTTTAGGTGACGACTGAGGTTCATGAATATTTATTGAAACTGAACGTAAGTTGTGAACACACGAGTGATTTCGTATATTCAAGTTCTCGCTGACTCTCCTTAATAAAATGTAATATTTAGCCTGAAGGCTTTCGTGAAGGCTCTCGGGGCGCTCAATGCCGGTCAAGAGCGTTGCACCAATGCAGTAGATAACCCTGCTACAGAATTATCAACCCTAAAACCACAAGTTAAAGTCGGTTTTTCATTAGAAATGTACCTAGGAAAATAGCTAGCATTTTCCAACAAAATCTACTTTCTCTCAGTACATTTGACCAATACTTAAGTTAATTGCGCAAATAGACTTAACAAAAACAAATGGTTTTAAACTTAAACATTTATAAAATTTACATGTTAAAACGAGTGTTACCATTCTTTAGTTGTTATTGCTAGGGGGCGATTGCAATTAAAAGCGGTTTGTCTTAATAGTCGCATTGGTCAGTCAGTGGATCTGTGGAGTGGAGTTGTCTACATCATATTAGTATATCGCTATCAATTCTTCCAAATGCAATTTTTATTGTTCTTAATGAACCAGACAAAGGCAATAAATCAGGGTTTTACGATAAGAAATTGGATTAGTGAATGTTGTCATCCGCTCTTATTCTTCTTTTGATGAGATGGCAACCAGCTAATAAGCTACTTCTGCCAATGTCAAGTCTTGAAATTCTTCAAATCTTAAGTCTTTAAGTCTTCGTCGTAATGAAATTGATAATAAAAAATGTGGATGGGATGAAATGGAGACCGTCTTTCGAAAAAACAAAAAACGATTTCCGCTTATATTCTGTTTCTGCTAGTTAAATTTGACAGTTGATATTAGTAATTGTCAGTTTTGACAGCGAATGTCAACCGTTTTACTTAACTACGAAAAAATAAAACTTAAAGTAGATTGTAATCCTGTTAGGTTCGTCTATCAGTCGTCCGCGGTTGACGTATGCGACTGCCGATTAAGAGGTCTCGGGTACGAATCGGGCCCAGCGGGTCGGGCCAAAAGTGTTATCGAGTTTTTCTGATTATAGATACACAGACAGATATATCTGATAGTTAATGACAGCTCGGAGTTTGAAAGTTGGGGTCTGAACCCCCGTGCCTCGGAGAGCACGTAAAACTGTCGGTCCTGGGCCTGATCTCACTACGGTCGTGTCGGATAACCGTCCCATCGGATTCTGAGAGAGAGGGAACAGAGAGTGCATCTGTGTTTGGGCGCACACTTGTGCACTATAATATCTCCTGCGTAGTTGTCTGGCCTCCGTTGAGACTGGCCGCCGTGGCCGTTATCGGCTAGGAGAACATTATTTATTGGTACAGATTGCTCCAAGTAAATAAATTGATGCTAATCTATTCTTCACTTCTATTAGTCTAGTAACAAGTTGCTGCGTAATCCTAGATTGCTACTGCGAAATCCGAATTTAACATGTTTTTTTTTTGTTTTATATTTATTTTATTGTCCTAACCATGATATATTCTTTTAATGTGTACACGGTATTTTAATTTTCAGAAGTTGACAATAGTAGATTACAGCCTCACATGAGTGTGTCCAAAATTTAGTTGCCAATCTATATTTTAAAAATAAATCGCCGAAATGTATGTATGCGCGTAACTTCCGATCGGCTGCACCAAATTAAATAATTCTTTTTTTTATGTGTTCCTTATTGTTAGGATAAGGTTTGTGTACAAGAAAAATTTATAGATAACGGGAAAAGTCTCTTTTTTTTTACGCGACTGTACCCCTGTCCCAGCTTCCCACGGGCCTTGCCTGTGGAAAGCTGGGACAGATATTTAAATATGGCGGTACGAATTTCGCCGGGTCAGCTAGTTTATTAAATTTATTTAGTTGGAAATTTTGTTATTGCCATGTAGTGTCCTAAAGTTAGTGGATGTTCAATACGTGACAAGACGCGTATCATGAGTATCAAGAGTAATGTATTATTTTATGTCTGTACGAATAACTTTTCTTACCAACTTCACGAAAACAGCCCACACATGGCTGGATTCCCGACACTTGGTTCGGTCTTTACGAGCGGTTGCTAAGGCCGACACTAGTTTACTTAAGTTTCCTTTGTAACCTACAAGAATAATATAAATAGCCAAGTTATTTCGTTATAAGAAAATGGTATTTTGGTTGGTACTTAGCTCATATATTGAACTAAAAAGGGACTGTTTATTTCGGTATGATATTGAGGGCTTACTGCTAAGTGTTTAATAATAACTACGTTTAATAAGTATAAAGTTCTGGTTAACGTAAGCTACTGCAGATCAAGAGGTCTCGGGTTCGATTCCCGGGTCGTCGGACCCGGGAATCGAACCCGAGACCTCTGTGCTGTTGGGTTTTTCTTACAAGAAATTCTTAATAGCAGCCCGGAGTATGGAAGATGGCGGTGTTTCCCGACTGTGCCTCGGAGAGCACGTTAAGCCATCGGTCCCGGTTGTCATGAACACCTATGACAATATTTATTGGGAAGTCAGTGCCCTCAAATATACTGACAACTAGTTCAACCTTCGAATTCAGTTGCCCCTAAGGATTGTGGAGTTCCGATGCCAGTCGTCAAAACTGATATTCAGGTAAAACCAGTTGAACTAGTAGCCGACCCCAAACCTTGGGAATAATAAAGGCTAGGAAGATGATGAATAAGTATAAAATTCTACTCAAAATAAGTTTTGTAGTGTAATTTGAGTTATGTATTAGACGATACAAGAACGACACATGACTATAATCAAATCAAATTCATTTCAAAATCCAGTAAAAGATACTTTTTCACAAATAAACCAATTATGTAATTGCACAATATGGCTAATTTAATGATCCTCTATTCAAAATAAAAATACTACTTCAATATATGTATTGACTGCTCTATGGATGCGAAAACTTCAACCCAGGACTTCATGTAGGATGAGCAAGACAGATTGTTCTGCAAAGATTTGAGTAGTATGGTCAAACAAAAAAATACTAAGTACCGATCCAAAACCCAATGTAATGTAAATTATAATGATAATTCGTCATCATTGCATTTTATTCACTGAACATTTAAAGTTCCTAATAAAAACCTTATTAATGGTTAAGTAAGAGATTGTCCTTCAGAAGTTTCGATTCAATTATAAAACCTATCAATCCTACAGCGACTTAGTATATTAACTTACTGAAATGAAGCAATCTATAAGATTAAGGGCCAAAACACGACAAGTTTCCAACACAACAAGCGTTCATCATACTGAGAAAAAGATAAAGTTGAATACCTGGTACTGGTTTCATTACTACAGATAACAGATATTTCTAAAAAAAAATAAGATCATCAAATTAACAAACATATTTTTTGTCTAATTAGCTGTAGGTACCCTATCAAGCTTTGTGGTACATTGCAGTTGCATTAAATAGAAATAAGCAATTAAACAGAAGGCGAAAATAGATAAAAAAAACTTTGCAGAGGGTCGTATATCGCGTCAAAACTTGAACTCACTGTGTGTTAAATAAAAACGTTAAAATAATCTTATCTTAAGATTTATATAGATAGGATAGATATTGCATTTTTATAACGTTCAATATTAAAACACATAAACCATAAACCTCTAATCAGCTGAGGAACTATGCCGCGACCACACACCTGTCGCCCTTCGTACCACCGATGCATACTAAATACAGAGCCTTTGTTTTCTAAAGACGTGACCTTTCACTCAGTACGGTTAGCCAGTCCCCCAGAATGAATAAAGGAGGCCACTATTGTTCTAAACACCTACATAACAGTATTACAATATACGTTTAGTTATTGCAAATTGATGACACTAATTGCGTGACCACATACAATTGGAAGACAAGATGTTTCCGCGCGTTTTTATTGTTGCCTTTTATTGTTGTATTATTGGCGTTTTCTAAACATGGTTGAACAGTGATTATGATTTATTATTATATTGCTTAT
The DNA here is from genome assembly GCA_949125395.1 of Diaphora mendica. Lineage (NCBI taxonomy): Eukaryota > Metazoa > Arthropoda > Insecta > Lepidoptera > Erebidae > Diaphora > Diaphora mendica. Next base: position 21,914,269 of record OX421314.1, read on the forward strand.
CTCATATGAACTTTTATGTATATTGTATATATTTTCGAATTAGTACGAACGGGCCGGTTCGACTGGGGCGGTACTACCCTTGCACAGCAGATCACCGTAAAATGACAGCGTTCGTGCTGTCGTGTTTCGTTGGTGAGTGTGAGACCGGAGGCCCAATCATGCAGAAGCATCACTAGGCCGCCATGGTGTGGTTCACTATGCTGCATTGCGAATACAGACAAAGCAACTGTCTGTATTCGCAATGAGAATAGTGACTTTTGGATTTTGCTTATGCTTTCCATCAAGCAGTGTAGAGTCATTTTGCCAAGGCCATACAAAAAATAAATAAAAAAAACATGTATTTGCAAGTATATCATGTAAGTAGCCAATAATCGACTGCACGGTTGACGTAGTGGTTAAAGTGGTCGCCACGCCGCTTCCTACTGTACCAAGTGTTGTAGGTTCAAAGCTTACATGGGACAACCTTTTGTGTGATCCGCAAATTGTTGTTCCGAGTCTGGGTGATCTTTGTGTCCGTTTCATGTATCTTTGTCAAGTCCCCGCAACACAGGATGTACTAATGCGATGTGGTACTGTGGTGTTGTCATTTATGGTCATTTAACACCTTTAATAGATTAGTAAGCAAATCATTTTCGTTAGCATTATGTATGATATTAATTACTTATTGTATTTTTTATTTTTAATCGAAAAATACACATAATACTTAACTCAAGTACTTATGGTCCAAATTATTCTAATTTTAAAACACGCACTTTAAGGTCATTTTAAGTACACTACAAGTGCAATTTTTTTCACAGATATTTGATAAGAAAAACTAAGCTAAATGTTTTATATACAATTTTAGGTACGTATTTGTTGTTCGTTGATATAAAAGAGTAGCCGTTTGTTTGTTAGACTGCTTTTCATAAGACTCAACGATTTGGAAATGGGTGGTTGTAGACCTACACAGACAGACAGTATTGTCTGCTATCGGTTTATTTGAATTATTCTAATATATTTGAAAAAGTCATCGGTCGTTGCGGTCGATGTCTGTTTATTGTTCAATTTACATTTCGTTTCACTACATACATTTCAATATACCAGACTGCATTTTTGATAAGTAACGTAAGTAATGTGAATATTACTTGTAATAGTTTTTAATCCCTAAATCAAATAGTAAATCTCTCGCTACAACGACAGCCGGACGTCAAGAATAAGAACGAAAATAAATAGGGTGGAACAGAGCTGTAATTATAATACTTGTGTTGCTTATATCTACTTTATAATGAACAGACACAAAAGATCTGTTAAACCACCAGTGTGAAATGAACTATACTCTGTCCATTCGTTTATTTTCTTTTTAACAGTTCAAGAAATTTCGAAATTAGTGACGCCCTCACACATTACCGATTCGATTTGAAATGATAAGCAATTTTATTTATAAAGAACTTTCAATCGATTTAATTAAATATTTTGAGTTTCAATATTAATTATTCCTTTATTAGTTTTTTATATTATGTAAGAAATAAACAAAAATATAAATAATAAATCAGTAAATTAGATAAATGAACAGAGTTATTGTTCTTTACTCTTGGTTTGATTCTAAATTCCAAGATTTCGACTTAATTCCTTGCAAATAATCAATCTTGGAGTCATAGAAACTATTTTTATTTCCTTTTTTTTATTAAATTTACAGAAAAAATAGTTACATAAGTTTTATAGTCTGTGGATGTTTGTTATGCACAGGGCACTTCACTAAATTACCGTCACCGGAAATAAAGTACGACATTAATGTAGTACATTATTCCGAAAAAAAAACGGTAATTTATAGACGTGAGCTGTTAAAAAGAAAAAAAAAACGAATGGACACAGTGTAAAAAGGATTTTTTAAAATCCTTCTACAATCTTCTCAATCCTTTGATTCTGTTTCTACAATCGCTAACATCCCTATTCTCATGGCTAATATTTTGTTTTGACCACGTGACTTAGTGTTGAGAGACGTCATTCCGATATATTTGTTATTTTTTTTATTAACGTTCCCTTTGTAGAATGTAAACTTGGCTAGGGGGCAGACAAACTTTCGTAAATTTTCCCTAAAACAGTTTTACAGAGTGTGTGAATTTAAATGTACAGTATTTTATCAATATAATTAGGTAAGAATTACCATTGAAAAGGGACACTTCAAAACGTTAGCTAATTGTGAATAGTTCCACTAATTATTTTGTGGTTGGAAGGCTGTCGTCAAGGGAAATATGCTGGAATTTTGGAGCCTGAATAGTTCAGTAACATTCATTAACCACGAGAAATAATTACATATTTAATATTGTAAATGGCTGAGGGCAAAAGTTTTGATATGAAACGTTTATATTAGGGCACAAGAAATTGTTTTTCCCCTTTGATGAAAAAACATATAAAATTCTTATATCGACGAGGACTTTTTTTTCTCTTTGAATAGCCAAAATGACTCTACTCTGCCTGATGGAAAGCAGAATCCAAGAGTGGTGGTCACCATACTCATGCGAATGCAGACAATGCAGCATGGTGACCCACACCATGACGGGCTAGTGATGCTTCTGCTGATGGGGCCTCCGGTCTCGCACTCACCAACGAAACACGACAGCACGAACGCTGTCATTTTACGTTGATTTTCTGTGCGAGGGTAGTAACGCCGCGGTCGAGCCGGCTTCGTGCTGAAATCAGCGTGGCTCTACTACCGAACTACTGACTTAACGCGAATGGACACAAAATTTCGGAGATTCTGAGACATAGATATAAGTATGTTTCTATTTGATTCTGTTTTTCTTCATAGGAAAACAGCAACATTATAGGGAAAGATCATTATATTTGTGGCGACTTCCACATACAAATAAAAACATACTACAGCACCATCTATATATCTATATATCTATATATATATAGAAGATCCTCCCTTTGTGTTGGTGTTTAGTTTAACTTGGAAATAGAAAACCTTACATATTACTAAGATTAAAAAATCATATCTATGAATCTCACAAATAAATTCTAAAATTCGACTTATCGGTGTCCAGTCTCCGAGTAATAATATGGTAATAATTTTAATAAAGACGTTTATTCTGTAGCATGAAGTCGACATATGAAGTATTCGAGACTTAAAATGATAGATTCAAACTACTTAAAAAAAAGAAGAGAAAATACAAGAAAGAGAAATACAGCAAAACTACAAAAACTCTACACCATATTAAAATTCAGAACAAAAAAAGACAAAAATATTTACATTACGACATCAGAATAACACGTGAGTGATAGCTATGGAAACCACAATGAAATCGCCCTTGTTCATGAACATTGCTCAATTAAGCGCAGATAAGGCGCGTACGACCGATAGTGCGCAAGCGCAGGTAGGCGACTCAGCTCCACTCGTGCGCAGGGTAACGGCCTATCGCGTTTTATCATGTTACAACACCGATTATGGACTTCCGTGTTCTATTATTATGTGTCAAGACTCAAGACGATTTGTTTATAAATATATAACAGTATGGAATTTGACTATCTAGTAATGCAGACCAAACCTAAATATTAGTTGTCAGACTACTGATCCTTTCGAAAGGTTATTGCTTTACTTAAGTTGAATGTATAATAAATAATATAAAGTGTATTCGACTGCATCGGCGCGGTGGCGCAGTGGTAGCGTATAGGTACGACTGCTGTGCTTGAAGCCGGGTCTCCACCGAACAAAAGTTGTCAATTTTTGTGTTGTCTACACGTGTTGGTGACAAAAGTTTCTGTAATTTCCTTGTGTTGGCAACAAAAATTGTCAACAAATGTTGAGATCCTGGAGGTAAACGTCAAAAGAATAGGCTTGCTGCAAATATTTATTGGCTCTGTGGTGACGCTTGGATCGAATGTTTTTCTTGTAATTGTTGGCGATTCGGTGTAGACTAGACACAATGGAAACAAAAGTTGGCGATTTTTTGAAGTGTTGCAAACAGTTGGATTAACACTGAAACTTCCAATAATTTTGGTGGAGACGCACCTTGAGATCTCGTGTTTGATTCCCAGGTCGGAACAAATGTTGAACTTTTTGTAAAGATTTGTTACGGAGTTTAGGTGTTTTCTATGTATCTATCTTCAAAAATGTATGTCAATCTAACTTTCATAGTACAAGCTCTGCTAAGTTTGAAGCTTGTTAGTTCTTTTTAAATATCAAATTTATTAAAATTTGTTGTGTAGTTTAGACACTACAGTAGAATGTACAAACATACATTCACTGCCGCCGAAGTCAGGAAAAAAGTCGCTACTATTTAAGAGTTACTCATGGTTTATGGTATTTCTATTGCGGTGTTTTTAGGGTTCCGTGCCAAGCAAAAAACGGAACCCTTATAGATTCGTCATGTCTGTCTGTCTGTCCGTCCGTATGTCACAGCCACTTTATTCCGAAACTATAAGACCTATAATGTTGAAACTCGGTAGGTAGATGTATTCTGTGAACCGCATTAAGATTTTCACACAAAAATAGAAAAAAAACAATTAATTTTGGGGGTCCCGATACTTAGAACTGAAACTCAAAATTTATTTTTTATCCAACCCATACGTGTGGGGTATCTATAGATAGGTCTTCAAAAATGATATTGAGGTTTCTAACATTATTTTTTTCTAAACTGAATATTTTGCGCGAGAGACACTTCCAAAGTGGTAAAATGTGTGTCCCCCCCCCCCCCCTGTAACTTCTAAACTAAGAGAATGATAAATTTAAAAAAAATATATGATGTACATTACCATGCAAACTTTCACCGAAAATTGGTTTGAACGAAATCTAGTAAGTAGTTTTTTTTTAATACGTCATAAATCGTAAACTGCATTTTACCTTTTATTCAATCAACACAAATATAAAAATAAAATAAAAATTATATCATGTTACTTGCTGCTGCGGAACCCTTCAGGGGCGAGTCCGACTCGCACTTGGCTGCTTTTTTTATATTAAATTTTGTAATAGTCATTTATGTTCTATTAGAAAGTTATTCCTTTTCCATATAATAATGTATATCGCAGCACCTTACATTATACAAGCCGATACATTAAGTGATTAGTAGCGCTATATATGTATAGACAACATACACGGCCCGTTCTGCAAAACATACCGATTTAATGAACGTTTATGTTGCAAATGAATAGACAGCGAAACATACACAAGATCTCTTTTCGAAAGCTAAATCTATACAAATAAATAAAAATTGAAATGTCTGTTATAAACTCAAATTAACAGTTTTTCACTTAATGCATACGAAAGTATATACGGTACTTGCATCAGAAAATGAATTTTTAAAAGTAAGACTACCTTTATTTTAGACTTGCTAGCGGTTGTTGATATAAAAGTACAACAACCGCGGTAAAACATTAACCGTTTATTAGATTATTAAATTAAATAGTTACCAAACCAAGATGAATATCTAGGTATATAGGCCTGAGATTGTAGACCTTACAGATAAGATATTTAAATGCATTTGCAGAACAAAAACAAAGATCAATCACACCGCCGATAAAAGGCGGATGTCGTTAACTAGAATTATCTTGACACACTTCCGTTCAAATACTTATATATCTAGGGTTGCCGCGCGTCGGACACTTTTAATCTTTAACGATATTTGCTGATTGGTGTAAAGGGCCCTCTCCATGGGCGAGAGAATCGCAAAGGATCCGCGTTTATATCGTCAGGTAATCTCAACGAATAAACGATTATTCCTTCAGCGTATCGTCGCGACTCGTAACAGAATCGCCGAGTGTATAGAAATACGTAGCATAACGATAATATCGCCGCGATTCTTTCGCCCGTGCAGACAACCCCTAATAGTAAGGATGCTCACTGCTAAGTCAAATGTCATATGTTATGATTTCTACAAAATACAAATAATTGTGTAATATAATTTATGTGACATATAAGTTTTAGAAATACGTATATAAGTTAGTAGGTAGTATCTTTACCATAACGCAGGTTCTGCTTAATTTGGTCGTGAATTAGATGTGTCAAGTTATTGTTCATTATCACCCAGAGCTCGATGCCGGGTATAGGCCGCTACTTAGAAGGGAAATTTGGCCCTACTATTACTAGTAATAGTTACTATTAAGATTTATGCATAAAGTTTTGTATCGATATTTGTTAATTCACTAAATAATCGCCAGCATATGGTTCTCATACATTGCATTTGTTCAATGCGCAGAACCCATTATATTAAAACCATTTCTCATTAATAAAAAAACTAACTTTACTAACTTTACTCTCTCCCTACCTACCTATCTATCAATAATTAGTGGACGATACGATAGGGGCTCTCCCCTTTCCACCCATTTAGATAGATGCACCAATAGAAATAGAATCATACAAATAAAGGCGCAACGGTTGATCAATAAAATATATTCAATATTGGGTCCTCGTTTTTCAAAGTTTATGCATAAATCGGGTCTTGTCACAAATAAGAAAATATATTCATAATATTTTGGTAAATAAGCTTTTTCTGTATGGCTGCAGGAGAGACAATCAGAAATGTGTATGTATGTATTGGTAATGATAATGAAGATACCATTTTATGTTATTTTTTTGTTATCTTTGAAAAATGGGTATGTCTCAGCCACAGGTCTCAGCCAACTATCTTAATTAGCCGTTCAATCAACAGCCTAGCCTCTAGCAGCCATGTTAGGTACTGATGGAGAAACTAGGGAAAGACAGTTACACCTTGCGATCGAACAGCTAGTAGAACGGCGCTGGCTGTTTAGTACAGAGGCTAGGCTGTTGATTGAACGGCAAATTAAGCAAGTTGGCTGCGATATATATATAATATTAAGTAACATCTGAGTATTAGTAGCTGGCTGTTAGGCCTTTTTAACGACATTAAAAAAGTAATGATAAAATCGTATTAAAAAATTGTCAAGACGATGAGTGTATCGTCACTAAACGGATGGTGCAGTGGTTTAAGCGGCCACCTAATATCTTCCTACAGAATTAAGTTTTGTGTATTCGATCGCAACATGGGACAACACTTGTGTGATCCGCAAATATTGTTCGAGTGTGGGTGTTCTTTGTGTCCGTTTCTTATGTGTATGTAAACTCCCTCACGACACAGGGTTTATTCATTGTTGTCGCCTTTTTAAAGAAAATAAATCGATCTAACTATCAAAGCACTAAGATCCTAACGACCTTTGTAATACCACAAGTCATATCCTTTCTACAAGAGCTTAAGAGGGGTGATAAAAACTTTCCGGATACATGTTTCCGGCAGAAAATACGATGACGACATTCAGAACGTAACTTGGGAAATGAACATAAGGAAATGAAGATGGCGTTCAAACATGCAATAGGAAGTATAGTACGTGTGGTGACAAATAAAAAATACGGAGTGTCACCAGTCACCACCCTTATTCACCACATGGGTTTTTTTATGGTTAGCTCTGCCAAAATGACTCTATTCTGCCTGATGGAAAGCATAAGCAGAATCCAAGAGTGGTGGTCACCATAATCACTGCGAATGTAGACAATGCAACAATGCAGCATGGTGACCCACACCATGGCGGGCTAGTGTTCATAGTACAATAGTTTTTCCGCTCGGGTATGTACATACATATATGCGTCTTTCTGATGTATACCCATATTACTGTAAAGTTTCGTCTAAATCCGTTTAGTATGTTTTCGTTCAGTTAGTTCAGTTGTAGGTCAGGTCGGACAGTCGTGTGGGAGATGCATGACATTGTTATCATATTTTTAATAGTAATTCACTAATTTGATTACAACTCACAAACTGGTACAAACATACATGTAGCAAGTAATTACGATTAGATTTGCAAATTAACTTTGTAATAACTATCGTAATAAGGTTCAACAACACCTGTTATCTTAGTCGTAGTGATAAAACTCCTGTTATCTACGGCAAACGTGTTCTAACTACACTGGGAATGTTATTTTCCAACACAGAGATATGGTGCAATCCCATACATAGAGTGGATTTATATGTAATTTTATTTCTATTTATGAATTGGCTATGCCCCGCGGTGTTACCCGCGATTGTTGGTATACCTTTACAACAACAAACGTGGGGCAGAGCTAGTAAAAGTATCCCAAGTTTCTCCTTACATCTTCAGCTATCTGCCAGTGAAAGTCCCGTTGAAATCGGTATAGATTGTAAGTAGGTATGACGACTATCTTAACTGTCGATAAATCTAGTCAAAAATCTAGTGCCTTAGCATGATAGTTTTAATGTTTTAGTTCATGCATTACAAGTGCGATTTACTAAATTAGCGAATGAAGACGAAGAGCATATAAGAAATATATCAAAGAAGGTTGTTTAAACACGGTATGTTCTCGTTTTATCTTAGGTAGGTACTAGAAGCAATTAACGCACAGAAGTCGTTGAAATTCTTGGATTTCCGCTACTATAATCTATATATATAAAAAACTTTTTATAAAAAAAAAAAACCGACTTCCAAAAACATCCAACGAAAATTCTCTGTCAAAAAACACTTAAAAGCGTAAAATAAACTGGTTCTTCATAAATTGCCTATACCTAATTCTTTATTCATTTAAATAGTAGTATTATAATGGGTGCTAGGTACCTAAAATCTGTTTGAAGTCGGTGCCAAGTGACTATCGCTTAGACTTTTGTAATTGTTCGTTTGTATTCTTTTTGGCTTAGCACCGACTTCAAACAGATTTTAGGTACCTAGCACCCATTATAATACTACTATTTAAATGAATAAAGAATTAGGTATAGGCAATTTATGAAGAACCAGTTTATTTTACGCTTTTAAGTGTTTTTTGACAGAGAATTTTCGTTGGATGTTTTTGGAAGTCGGTTTTTTTTTTTATAAAAAGTTTTTATTTTACAGTTTTTAGTGCAAACAATCGTAGGTAAGTAGTAAGTTGAATAATTTCATCAAATTTCATCATCAAGAATACAAATTAAGGTACGTGTAATATTAAAATCATCCTCTAATCCCTAACTGTTGAAGAGTTTAATCTTCTATCATCAGCTCACCTAAATAGCTTAAAAGTATACGACTGAAGGTCTTTAGATACGTATGAAATTGAAAGAATTATTCTCCAACTCCTTACCGTTGAGGAGTTGTACCTTCCACCTTCCATCATCAGCTTACCTAAATAATTTGTAAGAATACAACTAAAGGTAACTTATATACATATGATATTTAAAGATTTATCCTCCAACTCCTAACCGTTAAGGAGTGGTACCTTACATCATCAGCTCATCATCATAAAATGATGACTACCAGACGCAAATACCGGTGTAACTTCAGAAAATATACGAAAAACATAGTATGTGCCTATAAAAAATGAGGGTTTCCCTCGATTTCCCTGGGACCCCATCATCAGATCCTGATATGCTGGCAATGGGACCACCACGGAAGCATACCCTGTCGAATACAAAAAAAATTTCAAAATCGGTCCACAACTGACGGAGTAATCAGGTAACATACATAAAAAAAAAAAAAAAAAAAATACATACAGTGGAACATAGAACCTCCTCCTTTTTGGAAGTCGGTTAAAGAGTAAGGTGACTGACTGACATACCCAGAGATCAACGCACAGCCCAAACCGCTGAAGCTAGAATCCTGAAATTTTGCATGTAGGTTCTTTATATAACGTAAGTGAGCACTAAGAAATGAATTTTCGAAATTCCACCCATAAGGGAGTAAATCAGGGGATGAAAGTCTGCGTGAGCGAAGCTGCGTGTAAAAGCTAGTATGCATATATTACACATATAGATTTTCTGTTTGAACTACTCTATTTATTGCTGAAAACTGCATTAAAATCCTTTGAGTAGTTTAAAAGATGAAATGAAATGAAAAAATATATTTTGGCAACATAAAAAAAACCAAAAAAAAATATACACGATCTAAAAACTTTATATGGTACCAAAAATGAACCCGATCTCAACGAACCAACAGCGGAAGCGACTTCATTTTATACTATGTAAAGACAACGGTCACACCTTACACCCTTCTTACTTCTGCTATAATAATCTTTATTCACTAAACTATTTATTACTTAGTCTTAACGATTATGTAGTTTCGATACCACACAAATTGAAAAAGAAAAAAAGCCTCATTGTATGCTAAAAGAGTTCATTCGTCACTCAACGTCACTCGTATTCGGAAGCGAATGATTTCAAAAACAATAAATTTCAACAAAAATGACCATTTTTATATGAAATTTAATCGAAATTCACGATCAGTCGAAACGGCCCATTGAAGAGTTCAATTACAACCCACAATAACTGTTTTTTGGTCATTGTCAGTTTTCTTTTTGGTAAAACTTCTCTGTCAAGGCTATATACAGACTTCTGATTTGGGAGACATGATATATTATGACCAGATTTCCTTGTAAGTAGTGTTTAGTAGCTTTCTTCTCTCTTTGTGAACCGATTTTGTTGCTTTTGGCGGATTTTTTTGAATACGTCTAAAGTATTTTTGATTTCTAGTTTACTACTATTAAATGGCTGGCATCGGATGGATGCCCAAGACCAGGATAGTCGGCGCTCCTTGGGGGAGATCTTCGTTCGCCTGTGGATGGCGATTGATTGATATATATTTCTACTATTAATTTGGTGTTATAAATGTAACATTTTTTTTTCAGTTTATGAGAGTGATTTAGTCATAAGAAGCGGAAAATAAATAACAGGAAGGGGGTGAAGCACGCGGAATTTCTTAAAACAATAGGCGCACGCGGTAATAGGTCTTTACCTATGAAATTGCCTGAAGACAAGAAGGCCATCAATAAACTCCCAATGCGTTGGCAAAGATGCGTCGATTGCATGGGTGATTACTTCGAATAACAGAAATAAAAAAGTTTGAAAAAATAAGTACTTTCACTTATTGCATACAAAACGGCAATTTCATAGGTAAAGACCTATTATTAGAATTAACCGTCAGAAGTTATTAACGATTTGATAAGTTTCTAATGAAAATTACGAAGCACGATATCACAATGATAAACATACCACTTAGACAGCCAATAGTGCAGGAATTCGTCTCACCTGTAACAAAATAAATCATAATAAAAGCCTGTATATTCTTGAATTAAAGCTCACTTGTGCTTTCATTCCAATACTTAAATTATTTAAACATTTGTACAATCTAATTTTATATATGACAAATTGTGCCGTATAAATTATGCACTTAATTCGTCTATAGTTACAAAGGCATTTCGCCACAAATCTTCTTTCTAAGGAGCGACCTATTTAATTGATAAGTGCGAGTCCGGAAGCCTAATGTGCAGCAGCATCTCAATAGGCCGCCATAGTGTGCATTATCTGCATTCGGAATGAGCATGGTGACTACTATCTATCTTGGATTCTGCCTGTGACTTCCATCAGACAGAGTAGAGCAACTTTGGCGGGTCCATATAAAAAAAATCCAGTGTACATATTTATATGAAAATATAATCTCCAATGTATCAACTCAGATCTATTGAGTAGTTTTCAACTATAGAAAGTAACAATAAATTAATTATTGACTGGCTCATCTCTACAAATAGTAAAATGACAATCACAAGGACGGGTGGGAGCCGTAAACAGATTAATTGTTGTGATTAAATTAATTGCCATATATAAAACAAACGCATTAGATTCGGTCAAATAAATTACCTAATATATCATTAATACGACCTTTTAGATTATTGTATGACTTGAAAACCTCGCGACTACAGTTTCGCGGTAATTTGTACGTTTCACAATATAAAAATGTATCAATAATTGTGATATGGTTATGTAAGAGATTAGTTATGTTATCGGGTGAAATATCAGGAAAGCGAGGTATATTAAGTAAATTTATAAACAACTAATTAAATTTACTCGAAATGTGTCAAAGTAGACGGACACTTTTGTCCGTCTGCGTGATTTTATCTTTGCATGTAAGTCCGATAAAAAATTGTTCATCAATAAAATTTTGCAGACCAGCCTTTATCATTAACTTTCCTTTTTTTACAGGATGTGTTTGTCTTATGTCAAATTAGACCAGGATTATCGCCCACATCTCCAGAAAATTTCCAGAATTTCAAGAGTTTAACAGGTCAACCCGGTAATTTCAGACCTGATTTTTTGTCACCTGCTCAAAGACTACTGGCAGGAACCCAGCGGCCGACACTAAATGATTTCAGTACACAGCCTCTCATAACCAAACCTCCGGTTGTCACAATCGAACCTTCTTATCAGCAAGTTCCAGTTAATGTCAATCCTGCTCCAAATTTGCCTATTCCCTTTACACCAACAACTTGTAATGCGGATTCTCCAGTTATCTCTTCACCTGAAACTGCAACCCTGGAAACAGTAGAACCTACGCCATCAATTACTGTAGCATCTGCTCCATCAACTTTTGACTATCCAAAAGCAGTCGATCAGAACTATGTACCATTTAATACTATGTCATTCGGTCAAACATCACAAACACTCTCTATGCCAGAAGCCTTATACGTTGACAATTTCATACAGCAACCAGAGTTACCACAGTTTTACCAGCCACCGGTAACAGTACAAGCATCGTCATATCCAATGGTAACACCATTTACAAGTTATGCCAATCCAGTTTCTAGTATCTTTCCTCAAAATGCTTTCACGGGAGTCAGAGAGTTACCGGTAGTATACCCAGACACTTTTAATGGTCAACAAACACAAATTCATTCACAAGCAGGAAATGCCCCAGTAAGTTATGGATCGAATGTAGTAGATTCTGGATCAGGGTATACTGTACCACTGAGTTTACAAATCAATATGCCACCAACGTCTGAACTACCTATTATCGTGTTTTCGCCTCCTACTCCAGCTCCTCAATCAGCTTATCAAGATACATCTTATACTTCATCTTTGCTACCCATGGTTCCTCCGCTATTAGTAATGGAAAGTTCAAAATCCAGATGGAAAAATATTCTTCCTTTATTATTAATTGCTTTGTGTGATGGTGGTTGCTGTAACAATTCAGAGTGTAATGGATGTTCAAGGGGCTGTAATATACCCATTCCGTATCCTATACCAATACCTACAAATAACCCCATAATACTTAGCCGAGGTAACAAAAAAGGAAAAAATGACGACTAATGTATTTGTTACTTAAAATCTTGGCAAGTTTTTTTTATGTACCAATGATTTAAAATGTAATTAGAAGTGAATAAGTTACGTATTGAGCAATATTTAAGATATCAGAAATTTAATTTAATAACATTTAAACGACAAGGTTTTGGAATTATTATTGTTAGAAACGATGATATTATTACTGTATATAACCACTCTAAACATTTTTTTATTATTTAGTTCATTTTCGTATATAATATTTCAGATTTCGATAAGTTATAACACTTAGATGTAGTTTTCTCTGTAGCTACATGATATTCCTGCAGCAATCTTGTAAATGGTTTTAATTGTTAACTAGTTTATTAATATTTAATAAAAAAAAAACTACATAAAGACTTTTGATTTATAAACTTATTTGTAATCCAAAAAATTCTCAAGCCATAAGTTTAAGAAATACAACATTGCAATGATAATAATATAATAGGTAATTTAGTACGTTGAAACACCACACACACACACAAGTCTAATCCCAAACTAATCAGAGCCTCCCCATCCCCCAAAGGTCGGCAACGCATTTGTGACGCCTCTGTTGTTGCGGGTGTCCATGGGCGGCAGTAACCACCAGTTACCATCAGCCGATACGTCAGCTCGAATGCCACAATCATGTTCCATTAAAAAAAAAAGCCTGTACTATGGATCGAGGCTGAAAAATATATTAAATAGATCGATGGTCCCTATTAATAATGTACTGTAACTGTACCGACTTATCTGGAGTTAGGAGAGGCTGGTTATTCTGACATACAGGTTCTACCTAGTACGGAAACCAGTCTCTCACACAGATCTTTTGTTTCTGAAATGTTTTGTTTATATTTTGATATAACAGATTTAAAAAAAGGAGGTCTTATTATTTATTTATAATGTCGCATCTGCAAAGAGACGAAAAAAAATAATTAAGAACTGTGGATGTTCAAATTTTCACTGACATAAAAAACAGTCAGTGGAAATTTGAACATCAACAGTGTGTGTTAGTTTTTTATCGTTAAAATAACATTTGAACAACTCAACCCAAAAATTGTTTTTTTGCAGATCCGAAATCCAGATGCATTATTTATTAATAGGGACCATCGAGATACATATTGTAGACTAGCTGAGTCCCGCGGTGTTACCCGCGGTTATTGTCGTACCGCGGGTGACGCTGCGGGGCTAAGCTAGTCTAAAAAAAGTAGCCTAAGTTACTCCCTATATCATCAGCTACCTATCAGTGAAAGTCTCGTCAAAATCAGTCCAGTCGTGCCAGGGATTACCCGGAACAAACAGACAGACAGATAGACAAAAATTGTAAAAAATACATTTTTGGTATATGTGCCGTGTATGCATACATATGCATTTAGTAAACATTTAATATTTTAATATTACAAACAGACACTCCAATTTTATTTATTTGTATAGATAAACAACACCCATTCACAGAATAAGTAATCGTGTTCGTCACACAGTCATTTATTCTGGGTTAGAATCACACACGATCTCTGCCTCATTTGTCAAGATTACCTTAGACAGACATAGAATAAAATAATAAAAAAAAACTTCGTTTAAAAAAACCGACTTCAAAAACTTAAAAGTATAAAATAACTTAATTTGTATGTGCTTCCTATTCATAGGTGTGAAGTCAGTGCCAAGCCAATGGAATAGTAGGTACCACACTCGCTATATTTCGAGACGAACGTCAACGACGCTTCGGTTGTTTTGTTCAACGCGAAGAGCAGCTATCCCGCTCCAGGTCACGCGCGGCCGTCGGCGCGGCGGTCGTGAACTGCAATTTACCTTTCATTCAATCAACACAAATGTAAAAATATAAAATAAAATTATATTACTTTACTTGGTGCTGCGGAACCCTTCAGGGGCGAGTCCGACTCGCACTTGGCCGCTTTTTAGTTTTTGAAGTCGGTTTTTTTAAACGAAGTTTTTATTTTTATTTTTCGCTTTTTAGTCTTTCTCAAGTCTCTCATCATTATTTCATTTAAAATTTAATGATGTCATGCAGACAATTGCTCGTAACTTCATTGCAGGCGCTCACGTAAATTTGAGGGTTTTCTTCGATTTCCTTAGGATCCCATCATCAGATCCTGATATGGTGGCCATGGGACTATATGGGGAGCATACCCTTTCGAATACAAAAAGAATTTTCTAAATCGGTCCACAATTGACGGAGTAATCGATGTACATACATATAAAAAAAAACCGATGGAATTGAGAACCTCCTCCTTTTGGAAGTCGGTTAAAGATAGTGGGTTTTGCCTTATTTATTGTTTACTAGTTTTTGAACGCGGCTCCAGCCTCGTGTATTACGGTTATCGTGGTAAATAGTAGTCTATGTCCTTCCTCAACAATCAAAGGATCTCCATTGTAAATTCCATCCAAATCGGTTCTGCGGTTTAGCAGCCTTGAAAGCATAACAGACAAAGTTACTTTCGAATTTATATAATAATCTTTATTGTCGCAAAGTTTACACTTACAGGTTGCCTTATAATTAGATACAAGTAAATGTATTACACTTTAGGTACTGACACTGTCTCCCAAACTAAGCTGATACTTGTGTTTTGGGTGGCAGTTTTCAGTCATGTAAAATGAATCTGAATTACAATTACACTCTTTCTGTATACACATGGCTATATGCAAAATAAGATCATAAGTGGACCGTATGTTGTTTAGTGAATATATGTACTGGTGTGTGTGGGTGTGTGTGTGTGGGGTGTTAGTGTGAAATGTAGTTCGTATTTTGTGTTGTCTTATGTACTTGTAGATGTTGATGTATATGTGTGAAGTTTATGTGATATATGTCAGTAGTTTCTCAGTTTCATCGTAGTCCATATTCAGAAGCCAGTCTGTGAGAGTAGTTTTAAGTTTATGGCTGTTTAGTCCTACGATGTTGAGTTTCTTGTTTATGTCGTTGTATAATTTTATACTAGTTGCATGAAATTGTTTTCTGGCAAAGGATGTCTTAAAATGAAAGCGTGGACATACAGACATCCTGCTACGTCTGCTTGGATCGGGGCGCGGGACACTTCGGTGTCTTCTCATGATAGATTTGAGCACAAACAACTGTCGAACCGATAACACTTTGCAGTCTGCGTATAGTTTTTTTGTAGGGCATAGATGAGGCTTCCTAGTCATTACTTTGAGCACGGCTCTTTGTGCTCTTTCGAGACCTAGAAGGAGGGTCTTGCCGGCGCCACCCCACGCTGGAATACAATACTCGATAATGGACTGACACAGAGCCAAGTAGACAAGGTTCAATTTCTCTAGTGGAGCACAGTCTCTTAGTGACTTAAATATGTGTATCAGCCTCCTTACCCTGGAGGTGACTGTGCCTATCTGCCTGTCCCATCTCAGTCCACTATCGATGTATACTCCCAGGTACCTAACGTGATCGGCTCGAGCAATTTGTCGACACGTGCAGGCGTTCTGTGAAAGGCAACTACGGGCTGTGATAGAGTAGTTTTGTGGTGGGGAGTTGATTTTTGTGATCGAGAAGGGGATAAAGTGTGTTTTAGAGAGATTCAACGTCAGCAAGTTGTCAGTAAGCCAGTGCATAATTCTTGACAAGGAATACTCAGCTCTTTCCTTAACGGTGTTCCAGTCCGGTCCCCAGACAAATACTGCCGTGTCATCCGCATATGTGAAGATGTTAGTGTTTCGGAGGGAGAATTGACAGAGATCATTTATGTAGAGCTGGAAAAGGGTTGGGCCTAATATACTTCCCTGTGGAACGCCGTAGGACGCAGTAACCTCATCACTGTCGATGTTACCTACTCTTACTTGTTGTTTCCTGTCGCGTAGGTAGTCTTTAATAATTTTATGTGCATTTCCTCGTATGCCCAGCTTCTGCAATTTAGCCAGAAGTATGGGAACAGAGACCGTGTCAAATGCTTTAGAGAGATCTAGAAATATACATAAGCATCTATTTTTAACATCTACGTTTTTCACAATAGCTGTTGTTAAATCCAGAACGGCATCTTCAGTTGAGTAACCTGATCGAAACCCGTATTGATTATGAGCTAGTATATCAAATTTTTCAATAAACGCTTTTAGTGCCCGATTTAGTACAGTCTCTAGGATTTTTGAGATGCTGGATAGCACCGATATGGGACGGTAGTTATTGACACAGTCTCTGTCCCCACCCTTGTAGATCGGGCATATTATCGCTTTTTTAAGCATTTCTGGAAATGTTCCTGTGTTTATAGCGAGGTTGCATATATGTGTGATAGGAGGTATTAAAATATGACGACATTGTTTTAATATTAGTGGTGAGATGTTGTCCCAACCCGTGGCACGATCAGTGCGGAGTTTTAGTATTATGGATTCGATTTCAGACTTGTCTACTTCCACAATACCGATAGTGTTTACAGAGCTATTCAGAGCAGCTAGATTAGGACTATCACTAAATGTTTCCAAATCATTATGCACAGATGAAGAGGCAAGTATTTTGTCAGCTAGGTTTTTTCCTATACTTGTGAAGAAGTTGCAAACATGATTTACAGACGTTTTGGGGTCACTGTTTATTTGAAGGAGTTCTGTGGGGCTAATTTTAACTTTTTGTGTGTTTGTTATGGTTTTTATTGCTGTCCAGAGGGCTTTTGGATCTTTTCCAGCTTTGTCAATCAAACTTTTTTCGTGGGCTGTTTTCAATTTACGTAAAAGGCGGTTGCAGTAGTTTCTATAGCGCGTGTAAATTAATTTAACGGTCATGTTATCTGGCTCTTTCCGAGCCCTTAAATGTAGTCGACCTCTATGCCTAATACAACGCAGTAAACCTGGCGAAATCCATGGCTTTAGTATTCTACATTTCTTAGATATTGTACTGATTTTTGTATTTGTATGGATGATTTTCGATACTGTAGATATGAGAGTGTTCGTAGCAATGTTTGCATCATCTGTCATTAACACATTTGTAAAGTCAGTGTTTTCCAGGTCTTTTCTTATTTTGTTGTAGTCTAAAATAACTTTACTTATTGCTGGCTTACTAGAATTTATAATATTAGTACGGGTTCAAAGACCACACCTGCTAGCTTTTGGTAGAATAATGCTAGGATGGGGATCTTAACGATTATTTAGTTAACCTTATTCTAGTATGTCGATTACTATTATTATGAATCGTTATTATGAAACCGTTTGCAAAAACCCCGAACTGCAGCGTCAGACAAACCATTTAAACATACCTAATGTCCCTCTGTTATAGTATATTATAGTTAAATATATATCTTTTATGGTATATTTCTAGTATACTCGTAGTATCTCTTTTATAGTAGTCCACTGCTGGACATAGCGTTTTCCTTAGATGGGAGGTTTTGTACTACTATAGGATTTGTTTCAAGTTTTCCTTCTCTTTGCTCCTTAGTTGGCTGTTATGACATCTACGGGATAAATAAGAGTGGTTTCGCTCCGGATTCTTAATACGACATCACACAGATAGTTTTTACAGACATGATTTTTAATAACAGGTACTGTATGCCTTAAGTCAAACTCTATAAAGAAACCTCTATAAGCTCTTCCTAATTCTTCTGTCTATAATAACCATTTATAGGTACTAAGTCTGAAGTCAAATTCTAAGAGAATTTGCATTTCAACGAGGTGAAGTAGTTTTGATCTGAACAATAGTGCTAATAAAAGTAATGTTAAATAACCTGACAAAATTTACACAATAAATCAACGTTGCTAGCAAAAAAATTATGGAGTTATATCAGTAGAATAATCATTTGAAATAAGAACAATGCAAAAATGAATGAATGTTGTCCTGTTTTATTTTTAATAAAATAAAACAGGACAACATTCTGTTGGATAGCAAAACAATCAAACTTACAATAAAACAAAATAACGTCGTCTCACAGTCGGTAGGGGTGGAATATTTCGAATCTTGTTTCGCCAGATTCCACTGAGCCCTTAGCTACCTAAAATTCCACACAAAACTTTCCCACATGAAAAATAGATACCACAATTTCTTTAAATATCAGTTTTTCTTTGTGTTTTTTTGCAGTAACGCGAAGGCACTTTGTAATATCGTACGAAAAAGAGTTGTTTTTTGAGTTTTTTGAAAGAAAGCTTTGAGATACGTGTTATTTATTAAAGAAAGTGCTGACTACAGTATGTTTCTATTAAAATAATCTAACATAATATCGTTTCACAGTATTTTTTGTAATATTTTTTATTATCACACATGAAAACTGTTCTGTACACTAAACAAACAAATAGAAGTTTAAACATCATCAAGAGCCTTTAAAATTTACTGCTGGTCACTTTAGCAAGGTTTTATCAAAAATATGTTAATTACCGTGGGAACGCTTAGGCATGAATGGGCCGGCTCGACCGGAGTGATACCACGGCCTCACAGAAAACCGGTGTGAAATAGTGCTTGCGCTGTGTTTCAACGAATGAGTGAGGACACCGGAGGCCCATACCCCTACCTTTCCCCCATCCCCAAAAGGCCGACAACGCACTTGTGACGCTTCTGGTGTTGCAGGTGTCCATGGGCGGCGGTAATCGCTTACCATCAGGCGATACGTCTGCTCATTTGCTCGCCTATTCCATAAAAAAAAATAGTGAAGAAGTTGTTCCTAGAGAATATTCAGTGGGGTGCAATCGTCCCCAATACCAAAACTAACCTGGGCCCAGTTGCCTACTATGGAATAAGAAAGGGTGGCATTGGTCTCTGATGCCAGTTTTAAACTGGGACGACTTGACCCCTAACCCGTTTCAACATGGCGGATTATGTTATTCTGTTATAATTATTACTCACAAACCGAAATATGATCTCCATTAAAATATTAGGTACAAAAATAACTTTAGGGAGACTAAGATAATTTGGAATTGGATTTCCAAATACTAATGATAAACTAAAATACAAATTACTAAATTAAATAACACTATAATTCGTCATTTCGTTTTTTTTTTTAAATTCTGATCATATTTTGGGGTCTCCGTATATAGTAAAAAAAAAATTCAACATTTATCTGACAAACAAACTTAATTTAAAATATCTCTAGAAGAAATGAAAAAACCGCTCTGTTTAATAGAAAGAAATTGGTATATAAGCTATGTATACCTATATTTATCCAAAACAAACTATAAAAACGCAATTACGATTTCTTTAAGAAAGTATTTTATGGTATTTGGGCCAGTATTCGTCTCACGTAAACACGTCTCGAAAACGATTTCCAAATAAAAAAAGTATAAATGTTTACAATTGTATTCATAACTTCCTTTTATTACGTGTGTACAAAACATCGCTGCCGGCGGTTGATCAAAAAAATAACATCTCTCAATATTTTTATCGGTAATCTGAGAAATTTCCTGAGAATATTTCTTGCGGCAATATCAAAAAACCAAGATATAACATATTCGTAACAATATTTTTATCGATCTCTACGTGTTAGATAATGTTCTAAAGATGTTATAATATTGATAACATACATACGCCAACATTGTCATACAACTTTAGTATAAAAATTATCTTCATGAAGAAATTTTCTTAGTGATATAAAGAAAGTTTAACCGAACTACGCACTAATGTTACTAAATAATACTTACTTATATATTTTTAAAATCATATTGGTATTGAACAATTTTTGTAGTCATGCGATCGTGTAACGTAATGTAATACTAAATTATAAAACCCGATTATCTATTTATTTTTCTTTATATTTATTAAATAACAATTAACATGAAGATAATATTGTATTGGACTGCGGTATTTTCTGTTTTTCTATTAAGTTATGAGGTAAGAAGTCGTTTATCAGATTGCTGTTAAATATCAAAAACTAACCAATATATCTATACCTACAAAGAGTGTATGTTTCTATATTGTAATTTCAAATGAACAGTCTTTCAATAAATGCACGTACGGTATATACGATACCAACATTCAAAAAACATTTTTTTAAAGTTTTATCTGTCGTCTATGTGTTCGGGTAATCTCTGTAACGGCTCAACTGATTTTGACGGGACTTTCACTGACAGATAGCTGATGATATAAGGAGTAACTATGGCTACTTTTTAGGCTAGCTTCGCTTGGCGGTGTTACTTAAGGTTGTTATTGTAACGGTATAACAACAACTGCGGGGTTCAACTAGACGTTAATAGCAATATACTTGTGGTCGAAATCTAACTATAATTATTTTTTGATTGGTTTTCTTTTATCTTTCTGAACTCCCCTTTATATAAATTGTAGTTGGGCCTCATTTAATACTGCTCCATTAGCATAATGATAGATATATCATTAGTAATCATTACCATTAGGTATAATATAACAGTTATAATCAAATCATCAATCGCCCTTGCATATCTTTTAAACGGAATAAGTAAAATATCCCTATTTCGTAATAGCTTGAAAGTGTAGAAAGTTTTGAAACCTGTTATAACTTTGCTATCGAGGTGTATCGAATAACTATCGTGTAGTGTAGTTCTATTACTCCTCTAAACAAAACCGAACTTTTACTTACAAAAACTACAATTATTTTTAAACGACTACCGGAACAAAATACTGCACTTAAATATGTATAAAAGTATATATTTATTTCTATATTTATTTGGCCAAGATTCCAGCATTAGGTACGTATAGGTACGTTAGTACTTATGTTAAATTTCGTCGATCAACTTTATAGATAACTAGCCTTATGTACTTCCTCAAGAATCAAACAATCTCCATTGTAAATTACATCCAAATCGGTTTAGCATTTTAACCGTGAAAACTAGACAGACAGAATTTCGAATTTATATTTGGTTTTTATTTACAGGAAACCGATGTCTCGTGCCAATCAGTTCTTCCATATTACGGAGGTGGTATTTCCTACCCAGATAACGACGATGATGACATAGGAATCCTACTCACAATATTACTCCTAGCCACCAGGAACAGAGGCAATAGCGGCTGCTGCAACTGCTGCAATTGCGGCACCAACAACATCCCTATACCATACCCTATACCTATACCAACAAATAATCCCATCATCACAAGGTACGGCAGAGGTGGAAGCGATGATGATGAAGATGATGATAAACCAAGCAGTAGTAAGGGTGATAAGCAGCCAGAACAAGAAATAACTATAGTTACTGATAATCAAGATACCTCAGGCAGTTCGGCTGGGTCAACAAGTAACACACAGAATGTTAGCAATAATAGCGCAAGTAGTCAAAGTGTTGCGCAAAGCAAGTCCTAATACATTTAAGACTTAGAGTTTGTGGAAACATCATTCTTACAGCGATGAAAATCAAACTAATATCTTCGTCGATTTATTAGACCGCCTAAGGTCATACCGAAAGGGTGTACAATAAATGGATCAAATAATTACAATCGGTGGTTTATATTATAGATTCCAACAATAACAGAAGATTATAAAAATAGATTCGTTATCTTTGAAAAGGAAGTAAATTAGTTTTATTCCATCAAACCTCATCTCATGTGTATCAAACTTATTTTGGAAGCTATATTATTATGTGTTTTAGTTTTGTATTAATAATTTTGAGTAAATGAACTAAAAAGATAAATACGGGCCCTTAACAATTTGTCTATTAAAATAAGTAAACTGAATAATTATCGCGTGGATTTGAAGAGACACATTATGATATCAAAATCAGGTAATTTAAAAAAAATAACTTGAATGTTATTAAATTATATAATATTTGTATGTAAATTTGTATGTGAATAAGGTAAACTGTTTTTATCCTTAAAAAGTAGTAGAGTTGGCATTAAAATTAAATTATTGAGATAAAAACTCCAGAGAAAAATACTTTGTGTGAATGATTACAAAAATAACTGCAGTAACCCTTTTTCATGATTTTGATTACAAATTAGGCACTGATTACTACTCACTGTTAATCCATTAAACCCTTCTAGTTATATTCAATATAACGTACTTACTACATAAGTTTGATGAAACACGATGAGAAAGTGCTGTCATCAATTTTCATAGACAAGCAATTTCCCTTAATATGCATACGTCAGTCTTGTCTTATCACACCTTACTTTTAGTAATAGAAATACCTATTAATTTTAATATATCCCTAATGATTAATATTTATAGGTGTTTTAGCTAGTTTTTACGCATAGTTTTGCTTGCGTAAAAGACTTTTTTTCTAATAATGTCTAGCTTTTTTTAAATGAACGATTATCTAATACCTGGTAATGTGTACACAACATTTCTGACAGGACAGAACGCAGACACGCTACATTCACCAATTTTTTTTCTATTTTTGTCTGTTTAATTTAACAATTTCTGCCGTTGCAGAAATTAACCGGAACAAACGTTCCGGTTAATTTCTGCAACGGCTGGACCGATTTTGACAGAAATTTCACTGGCAGATAGCTAATGATATACTAGACTAGCTTTGCCCCGCGCCGCCACCCGCGTTTGTTATTGTACCGCGGGTAACACCGAAGGGCTCTGTAGTAATAGATAAACTCAAGTGTGTGTTGAGTTTAAAATGATATATTATACACAAACTGAGGAAAATGGTGAGCCAAATAAGCTCATATTCTTTCGATAGATGAAATACCAAACGAAAGAAATACAAAAACATAGCCTTAGGACTAACCAGTAGTGGCACTGAAAAATATTAATCAAAATAAGAAAACAAAGCTATTTCAGTAAGTAATTCAAAGAAAATTGAACAAAATATGTGTGGAGGCTTTCAAGTACTTCATCCATCAACTGCTTGTTTCCAGCCCATTTCGTTTTCTATTTCGCGGGTTTCTCCTGTTTGGAACATCGTTCTTCAAGAAAAGCAAACAAATAAAGCTCGTTTGATGTTTATTATTCATTGCAATTTTTTTACAATGTAATAAAGTTATAGTTTTCCTTTTTTTGTGGATGGACATAACCTCTTAAATTAGATTAAGGCTGCAGTCGTTGCAGACTGGTTTTATAAATTCATTTTTTTTTTTGTTTTTGTTCCACGTAAAAAGCTAAATTAAGTTCAGCCGTATCCTAAAAGACACAAAGTCAACCTCAAAACCTAGTTTGAAAAAAAAAGGCTTAGACGATAAAGATTTTGATGTGATTGGCCCTATGGCTGTATACCAGCCAGGCTGTATACCTGTATACCAGAAAAAACACGATTCAATAATTGAACTATGAAGTAACTTCAGATTTTGCATCACGCAATGAAAAAAATCACAGAATAGGTGCGCAAATCTGAACCCTTTCAGAACTAAAATCAAAATCTAAAATATATTGCAGTTTAAATACAATAAACAAAGGATATGTAATTTAAAACAGTTGCAGTCAATTGTCCACATCATTTTTTATTTTTTTATGTTTGGCCCTACCAAAATGACTCTACTCTGCCTGATGGAAAACATAAGCAGAATCCAAGAGTGGTGGCAATGACACAATATACTATAGACCGTCCCTCCCTTGGCCAATACTGTACGCCGTAAAAAGCTAGAAAAGTTCAACTAAATCTAGATGGCGCTGAAAATAAGCTCTAAAAAGCAGTTTAACAAAGTTTAACAGTATTTTATTGATGTGCTTCAATTCTAGTAACTATATTATTATTTTTCAAATATAAAACTTGCTTTGTATTGCTTGCTTTAAAAAAATGATTTTCAATTGCATTACTAAAAGTTATCACCTATGTTTAGGAGATGTCGTTGCAATCGATTTAAATAAACTTGAAAATAATGACCTATTTACTACGCTAGATGTCACATTTATAAGTTATTTGGTTGAATCAGAGGAACAATGCACTCATGAATGGCAACATTGCAAAAATCGTTCATATCTTCCAGTAGTTAATACGGAACGGCAACGTCGCTTGAGCCGCGTACTCAGTTCAAAAATTTAATTAATATGAATGTTTATTTTAACCGACTTCAAAAAAAGAAGGTAGTTATCAATTCGACTGTATTTTTATTTTTAACCGACTTCCAAAAAGGAGGAGGTTCTATGTTCCACTGTGTTTTTTTTATGTATGTTCACCGATTACTGCGTCAATTGTGGACCGATTTTGAAAATTCTTTTTGTATTCGAAAGGGTATGCTCCCGAGGTGGTCTCATTGTCACCATATCAGGATCTGATGATGGGATCCCAGGGAAATCGAGGGAAACCCTCATTTTTTTAGGCACATATAATGTTTTCGTATATTTTCTGAAGTTAACCCGGTATTTGCGTCTTGTAGTCATCATTTTATGATGATGAGCTGATGGTGTAAGGTACAACTCCTTAACGGTTAGGAGTTGGAGGATAAATCTTTAAATATCATATGTATGTATGTTACCTTTAGTCGTATTCTTTCAAATTATTTAGGTAAGCTGATGATCGAAGGTACAACTCCTCAACGGTTAGGAGTTGGAGGATAATTCTTTCAATTTCATACGTATCTATAGACCTTTAGTCGTATACTTTCAAGTTATTTAGGTGAGCTGATGATAGAAGGTTAAACTCTTCAACAGTTAGGGATAAGATGATGATTTTAATATTACACGTACGTATATACCTTAAGTTGTATTCTTTCAGTTATTCATATGGATCGTTTTATTGAGTAGACATCCACTAAGGAAGGTATTTTGGAATTTCTACCCCTAAGGGTTTGAAATACGGGTTGAAAGTGTGGACGAAAGTCCGTCATTTTCAAGTTAGAAACATGAAACTTTAACTTTGGGCTACTGATTAAAAATGAGTAGATACGTATTTAACCGTTTCTGGATATTATTTTACTTGGTTACGCGCGACGCGACGTAATATGACCCCTGCCCCTGGTAATACCACGGCCTCACAGAAAACCGATGTGAAAAAGTGCTTGCGCTGTGTTTCACCGAGTGAGTGAGGATACCGGAGGCTCATACCCCAACCTCTCCCCCCATCCCACTCCACTATGCCCCAAAGGCCGGTAACGCATTTGTCAAATTATTTTAGAAATAATCAAACTTTACAAAATATACTATAAAACAATATATTATTTTCTGTAAATAAATGCAAAAAGTCAACAACACGCGTGGTATTCCCAGGCGGTCACCCATCCAATTATTAACCACGCCCGATGTGGCTTAACTTCGGTGATCGGACGAGAACCGGTGCATTCAACACGGTACTGACGTTGGCAATCAGTTTGTTATATTTAACGTTGAGTATCCAGCACTATGACGTCAACTCAATGTTAAGTGTCGCTACAACTTTTGGCGCGAAAAGCGCGTTAGGGGACTTCGTTCCAAAAACATTTCACACTTCGTTCGCCCGCGACTTCGTTCGCATTTAATAAAAAGTATCCTATGTTACTTCTAATACCTCTACAAGAATACGTGTTTCATGATGATCAGATTGATCAGCTAAGTAGTTTTCGCCGGAAAGCGTAACAAAGGAACTTACGTTCGCATTTTTAACATTAGGAATATTTATAAGACACAAACCGAAAGAAAATCCTTAATTACACCTTTTTGTCATCTACAGTTGTTAATTAATATGTGCAAGCAATTCTCGACATTATCAACTCATAATTATCAAATTTTTATTTGCATACATTCACGATCAACAACATTTAAAAACGCCAAAAACTGTTTTTAGACATGTGTCATTAAGGACGGGAATTGCAACTGCAACATGCAACTGTATTTTATTAATTCATCAATTTTTATTTTGTTTTTTGAATCCATTAAAAAAATAAAATGTCAGTCCTTAGTTCCTTACCTATGTCAATTGAGAAACATACATACAAAGTTTAAAGTGAATCCATTGAAAATAAAAAAAGTTTCAAACAATTCATAAAAAAAAGATTGTAAAGAGAAAAGCGGTTATTTTAAAATTAAAAACAGACATTTCAATTTTATTTATTTGTGTAGATCTCTCTCACGATAAAATATTACATAAATTATGTAGGTACTAAGATAATTAATTATTTAAAAAACGACATCTAGTGGTACATTTCGCAATAATACAATGACAATAAACTTGACAGTTGACTGTTGGGTTCGTATTGGTGTTGGGGGTCAGAAAATATCGTTGTAATTCACGATTTGATGCACTTAGTGACATCTAGGGAACAATCAGCTTACTATAAATCCGCGTACAGGTCTCGCCTAGTAGAGTGTTGGTCTAGTATATATTTCGTCAGTGGTGGTGGTCACCATACTGCGAATGCAGACAAGGCAACAATGCAGCATGGTGACCTACACCATGGTGGGATAGTGATGCTTCTGCATCATTGGGCCTCCGGTCTCGCACTCACCAACGAAACACGGACAGCACGATCGCTGTCATTTTACGTTGATTTTCTGTGCGAGGGTAGTCGAGTCGGTCGAGCCGGCCCGTTCGTGCTGAAATTTTGCGTGGCCTACTACCTAGGGAATTATTATGTTATAATAATTAGTAATATATTATGTATTTTCGTGTTATTTTTGGTCTATTTTACCTGAAATATTATAATACCCTCCGAAGTATGTGTAAGATCGAGTGTAGAGCGTAACTGAATTTCGAGAAAAGTTTTTCTGTTAATGTAAATAGTACTACAAGACAAAACTCTTTGTTTGTCACAACTTGCTACGATGATGTAACATGTTGGAGAAAATTGACCTTAATGCCTTATTGACACATATGCACAACTACAATTGACAAAAATGATTAATCGTTTTGAACGCCCATTGGTATACGTTGGCCGAAGTCACGCTTCAGAGAATAGGGGAAAATGAAACGTAACAACTAAGGTCATGTTTCACCGGTTACAGATAAGTTCCGGATAGCTTATCCTACTATAATATTATAAACGCGAAAGTTTGTAAGTATGGATGGATTGATGGACGGATGGATGGATGTTTGTTACTCTTTCACGCAAAAACTACTGAACGGATTTGGATGAAACTTTACAGTAATATAGCTTATACGTCAGAATAACACATAGGCTATTTGCAGCGATAACCGACACACACGCGGGCGGAGCCGCGAGCAAAAACTAGTGACAGATAATTTGACGTATCTTCCATATAAATTGTGTTTTAGTAAGCTAGCTGGAACTTATCCGTAACCGGTAAAACATGACCTAAGTAAATGTAGTAATATAATACACCAGCAAAATTTCGTCTGAGTTTGTCAAAAGATTTTTTTTTCTGTTTTTGCAATATTTTTCATTGATGCTCGGCTACTGTAAGTCGTAGCGTGATGTTAACCTCACTAAAATAATATTTTCACCTGAACCCGATTTGCGCGTTCAACCAAACAAACTTTTTAGTGTTACCACATTGAATAAATTGTGTACTACTTAAGTACTCCCTTCACAACAGAAAAAAAATTACGAATCCAACGTTGTCGTTTAAATTTTAACTCTATTTATATATATTTACAGTCTTTTATAAAACCTCTTTCAATTACAAGCACTTTACAGTGTGCTATATGAATTCCATTCCTATTTATTCCGAAATCTCCCCTCGTCGGCCACGCCTAAATTGGTTTTGGTATATCGATAAACGTGACTTGTTTTGATAACTGGAAAGTTGATATAGGAAATGTACAAAGGTATAATTAATTTCATTTAATAATAAAAATAAAGTAAAATGCCTGTAAGTTTTATTTATATGTTGACGACTGTTAAATTTATACGCAAAATTGTACCAATTAGGTATGGTAAATGGCTTTTCAGAATAAAATAACTTGTTTCACATGATAACTGTAATACACCTACTAGAGTTATAAACAATATTTCTTGTTATTGTTCTTGTGGATCTAAAATTTTACCGTAAATTACTCATCTATATATCATTATGTACAAAAAATTTGTTTATATGTGAAAAAAATCTGCACCGATTGAGCCCAATTTTGAAACTATAATACAAACTGCTTCGTGGATTGTAGTTATGTATTGTTCTCGTCAATTTTTTGTTTCTCATTTCTCATAAATACAATGTAAATGTGCCATAGCGAAGCGTGGTCGGGTACACTTAGTATTTCATAAAAACCAATATAATCCACCTTTTTAAAATATTTTGAGGCAGTATGTATTGAACTTAATAAACATAAAAAATATAGAGATTATCGTAAAAAATATGTTTTTTTTTACAATTTTTTCACGTGATTTGGTGATGTATTCTCAGAAAGCTTTTGACTGAACGTTGACATTTGAGAGGCGTCTCCCTCATTAGCTTTTGACGGCGCATTATTCACGTCACATTGGCTTTAA
This sequence comes from Diaphora mendica, assembly GCA_949125395.1. Lineage (NCBI taxonomy): Eukaryota > Metazoa > Arthropoda > Insecta > Lepidoptera > Erebidae > Diaphora > Diaphora mendica. The sequence goes on from OX421314.1 coordinate 21,943,447, forward strand.
GGTACCTCGATATAGCACCAACTCCCAACCCAGTAGAGTACGCAAAACAGTATTATTTATACTTATAAACTAATCATCTATAAAATCATCATTTATATGTCTGGTGACGGATTATGAATTCAGATTGTCACCGCCCATATTCACCCCGTTGGTGTCGTAAGACACGACCGAAAGAGCAAATGAGGTAAGAAAACAGCACTGCAAAGAAAAGGAAAAATTTAAACAAACCCTAGAGATTGACTGAACGTATGGCATAGTGGTTTAAACGGCCGCCATGCCACTTCCTACTTCACCAAGTTCTTCCCTACATGGGACAACACTTTGTGTCCACAAATTGTTGTTCTAAGTCTGGGTGTTCTTTGTGCCCATTACATACGTATGTTTGCAAAGTCTTTGCAAAAATTTATCCCTTGTGCAGGAGTTGTCTTTTTTTATAGCCAGCGTAGAACATTAACCAAACCCCTCCTTTCTAAGAGGAGGGTTTTGAACAGTTGTTTTTCATCCAAAAATACCCATTTATAGTCCATTCGCATAGATACGGTCACATTTGAAAATTATATTACCTACATCTAGTACTGCACAAAAGCAGAGTTGGGAGAGGCTGGCAGTCTGTCATACAGGTCTGTCCTAGTATAGATGCCAGTCTCTCACTTAGAAATACGAGTATAGTAATTTGTGTTTGGTTCCTTCCGTAATTGTAATTAATGTACTATGTGAGAGAAACAATAAAGATTTATTATTATTATTACATTGATCGCGCCGCCGCTGTCGCACGTGCGACAAGTCGCCACAAAATCAAAGGGCCCGCCTACGGCGTACACCCACAAGCAAGTATGATTTGTCAGTTTCCGCCGTTGTATGAATTACATATAAATTTGTATTTCACGATAATAACCACAATTGCGTGCGGGTGCACCGACACTAACTAAACGAATGGACTATCTATACTTGTAGATTTTTACCTTAGACGGAAGTATATCAATTTTTGCTTTTAGGCACCGTGTTATTATTCCGGTAACCTTAGCTTATAAGCTAATAATACTTTGATTCATGTTATATGAGTTCTGTTCCATTCAGTATTGTGCTGATACTGTATCTAATATATTATTATTGATTTTTCGTTATTATTACATAGTTACAGAAAGAAGTCATTTATACTTTACTATTGCGAGATACCGTGTTACATAAATATATAAAGCTTTCTTTTTCAATCATCTTATTACAAAAATAAATGGAAATTCCTTAAAGTGTGGATTAGTTCCATGTTTTTTCTCGTACAAACTACAATACCTAAATAAGCTTGTCGGTGTTGATATACATCTGGTTACGATTATTTTAATAAAATAAGCCATAGGGAGTTTTAATTAGAAACGAAGAAAGAAAGAGACATAGTTAAGAGTCTCAAATGGTTTATGGTTAAAGTTAAAATAAAAATAATAGTAATAATAAAATGTGTTTTACTCTCTAGTACAACAAACTCATTTTCTTTTTTTTAAATAAAAATGTTTATTTGATTCAAAAAATTGCAAGATAATGTTTTAATAGTAGGATTGTTCCGTAAGTACAAAAGTAGACGGACCTCCGTGAACAGTAAACATATGGAAGCCCATTATCTCAAATTTATCTTTATTCATCAGGCATTTCATTTGATTTCCGTTGTAGGAACGTGACGAGATAAATAAACGTACTCATTTGCTAGAGATAAGTGATGCCGAGATAATTAAAGCGCGATTATGTCACATCTCTTCGGGAGATAATTAATCGTATATAAGAAGAAATAAAAATGTATTGTACAGATTTCACGATGGCGTCAGCCAGTCTTCATTGTATTTTTGTGTTGTTATTATACTCTCAGGTAATTATCATTTATTCATTTATATTTTATCATTTATCAATTTTTTACAATTATTTTTGTGTTGTAGCAGATGATTGTCAAGAAGTTATAAAACGAAAATTAATTTTATTCGTCATGAAAAAAAAACTATATATTATACAACTACAATCTAGTAATTCATACTGGATTTTTAATCTAAAAGTGTTTAAGTATAAGTATACATAATAAATATCGTTAAATAAACATTCAATAACGTAGATAATATATTTTCAGAGCAGTTACGGACAGCAAGCTTTGGGAAATAATCAAAATTGTTGCATTACCAATTCTAATGGTATGCAGCAACAAAATCTACAGCGGTATCCAAGGAATTTCAATCAACATCCAAATGGTGTCCCTAATGTCAATTTGTCTCAGCAGCCTAATTCTCAACAAGCTAATTTGCAATCGCCTTCAACCTTGTATAATCCGAATCAAGGCAATTTACAACAAGAACTAAATCTACCGCCTACTTTGCAATCCCAATCTTCGCCTGGAAATCAAAATAACTTCCAAATTACCAAATTTGAATTTACTCCAGTTGGACCGGGTATAGTAGGTAATCCATCTACTTCTACTCAAGAATATCAAAATGCAGGTGTCAAAACAAACGTACAAATGAATTCAGGAGTACAGGGAGTGGGTCAAATGGCTAACACACCTATCTCTGTATCAAGCCTCACTGAGTTAGCATCTTTGAAAGGACAACCATCATTACTATCATTTTTAAATCCTCAAAACAATGGTCAATTGCAACAAATTCCACAGATGATGTTGAATTCACAAAATCAACTAACTGATGCTCAGAAACAATCGTTAGTGAGATCATTTCAAGGACAGAATCACCAAGGAATGAACGTGATACAAGCTCAACCAAGAATAGTGACCATGGATAACCAACAAGCTATTGCTGTCCATCCTTTATCCCAACCTCAGAAAGGCCAACCCATAATTGCATCTCTGGGTAATCAACCAGCATATATAACAGTTCAAGCTCAACCGCTGACCACCTATTTTCAAAATCAAACACCAAAAGTTATAACAGAAGAAGAACCCTCGATAATGTCTTTAATTCTATCGGAATTAGGTCCTCAGTACGCAGTCAACTCTGGCTATGTTCCACCGAAGAAGGGATCAAAAATGAACCTAAAAGCTCTCATTCCCTTTATAATAAACCTTCTTAAGGAGAGAAATAATTGTGGCTGTCGAAACTGCGGATGTGCAAACAACTGTCCGGATAATGTTTGTTCAAGCAAATTGGAGTTAGAACCTCAAATGGCTCAAATATTTGAGGGGTATTCCAATCAGAAAAATTATAGTCAAGACACGGATAATTCAGGTAGAGTCAAGAAGAATGATGAAAATAAGTTTACATATGATAAAGCAGAAAGTAAAGACAAGAAAACAGTCAGTGTTGAAAGTGAAGAAATTTCAGGAGAAGATAATTCGGAATATACAGATGATGAAGAAGAATAAAGACTGGTATTAAAGTGTTACTATTTTTAGTTATTTATTTAGATTATTAATGTAATAATAAGATTTAATTATAAATGAGTTTTTATACCCAGTTCAACAAGTGTGTTGGCGTCATTTAAAATTACAAAATAAAATGTTTTTAAGAGACATGTTATTTTTTTTATTTATTTAAATCTTTATGCACAAAAGTGGCAAAGGCGGACTTAATGCCGTTGGCATTTTCTGCCAATCGACCTTAGGGCGATGCAGAGCTAGCCATGGTAGATGCACAGAAATAACTTTAATTAAGAAAAATGAAAATATACACACATATACAATAAGTAATAGTGATAATAATATATAATAAATAAGTGTTTAAATACATATCTTTACAATTATACATACATAAATATACATTATATAAGATTTAGAAGGGGAGAGTATAAAATTAAGGTGGATCTGTGTTTTTAGAAAATGTTTCCGCAACATATATTTGAAAGTTTGCCGTGTTTTTGCCATTCTGATCCCGAGAGGAAGCGCGTTCCAAAGCAGGACAGACTGTATTAGGAAAGTGGAGTGTACAAATTCAGAGCCGTGAGGGGGACAGTGAAGTAGTAGGTTGTTAGAAGACCTGAGGTTCCTAGCGTGGTGTGCACCTAAGTATTGTAGTTGTGTGGTTAAGTAGGAAGGAGAATTTGGAGAAAACAGAATAGAATACAGGGTAGTCAATGCTCGTATCTGTCTGCGTATGCGAATAGGAAACCACTTCAAGTGGGAGCGATGCTGAGATATGTGATCATATTTGCGTAAATTGAAAACGAATCGAATGCAATTGTTGAGAAGACGGTCAAGCTTATTGAGCAGATCTGCATTCAGGTCAAAGTAACACATATCACCATGTTACTTACGCTAACACTTTCATTTATTTACTGACTATATTGGTATCGGTACTTACTAAGCATAATATTTTTATTATCTAATTAAAAAAAGTTTGTGCTTAGTAAGCACTGACTTATTTATAAGTCGGTAAAGCCTTGTTTATTTATACCATAAATAAAGGACTGTCTGGATATGAGGTTGAGTACAACCTAAGACTAATCACGTTGCCCAAAATAATATTTATACATACACTAGCTGATCCGGCGAACTTCGTACCGCCATATTTATGACCCACGTAACATCGTTTACGTTTTTGTGAATCTAAACCATTCCCAGATCCCCTTGAACACACACAAAAAATTTCATCAAAATCGGTCCAGTCGTTTTTGTGAATCTAAACCATTCCCAGATCCCCTTGAACACACACAAAAAATTTCATCAAAATTGGTCCAGTCGTTTAGGAGGAGTTCAGTCACATACACACGCACACAAGAAATATATATATTAAGATTATTAGCTTTTGCCCGTAGCTCTGAGTGTGAGGCGGAGGAGTAGTTAACGTTTAAATTTTGGCACCTTTAATTCTAGTCTTGATTGTGAAGCAAGAATATTGTCATAACACACTAGCAATTAAATGGAAAAATTAAAAATACCTACCTATACCTAATGAAATAAATGTAACAGGAGATTCAAGTTAGATTTTTTACATTTGAGCATTCTAATAGAGTTAGTAGGTACACTTGTGAGATGTATAATTGTTAAACTTGCTTTTGCCCACGGCTCTGCACGCGTGTAAAGAGTAGTCTGTCTATGTCCTTCCTCAAAAATCAAAGTATCTCCAATCCAAATTTCATTGAAATCAGTGCAGGGGTTTAGTCGTGAAAACGTATCAGACAGACAGACTTACTTTCGAATTTATATTATTAGTATCTGTAGCATATGTAGCAAATGTTTGGATTAATGAGACCTTATTATCATTTCTTAATTTGGTCTCCAGTAAGTACATATTAGAGCAATAATATAATAGAAATAACTTGTTTATTTTTCTTTGTAGCTTATAACAAAAGAAAACTAAACAGCGCGATCCAAATTACACAAAGAAAGATTCACAACCAAAGTGTTTTTCTTGTTAAATTGAAAGTCGTAGTGCCTGAATTCAACAGGACGCTTTAATTAAATCTAGAGACTTCTTGTGACTGCACATATAGTAAACAAAGCCATTTACCAATTTAAGAGTTTTGTCAACATATTCGAATCAAAGTCTGAGTTCAGACCTTAAATCAGTATGAAAATCAAGAAAAAACATTTTACTTGTGTCTATTTAGTTTTAAATTTATAGTAAAACTTACCTAAGGCTAAATAATCCTACTAATATTATAAACGCGAAAGTTTGTAAGTATGGATGGGTGGATGTTTGTTATTCTTTCACGCAAAAACTACTAGACGGATTTGGATGAAACTTTACAGTAATTTAGCTTGTACATCAGAATAACACATAAGCTACTATTTGCCGCGATAACCGACATACGGGCGGGCGGAGCCGCGGTCAACAACTAGTTATTAATATAGTTTCTTTAGATTTTTATTACTCGAGTCTTTCTCTCAGTTTTTATCCTCATTCAAAACCTTCAGAGAAAAGAAGGTTCGGATGACCTTAAATTTTAAAATATTATCTTCCCTTACGTTTATACTTATAATTATACTAGCTGACCCGGCGAACTTCGTACCGCCATATTTACATATCTGTCTCAGCTTCCCACAGGCAGTGTACAGTCACGGATCAAAAAAAGACATTTCCCGTTATCTTTTATTTTTTTTCTTTTTAGCAAAAAAAGAATGAATGAAATCGGAGCATGCGTTATTGAATTACAACTATGTACATATTTTGACCTTCATCCCCTCTCTCCAGGAAACCGTGCTGAATTTCGGGATAAAAAGTAGCCTATGTCCTACCTCGTAGTATGAACTCAAATCATGCCAAGTTTCATTTCAATCCGTTCAGTAGTTTCGACGTGATGCGCGGCCAAGATACAGACAGACAGACAGACAGACAAAAATGAAAAAAAAAATAGTTTTCGTTTCAGTATCGATAACAGAGTGCCCTCCAAAAAAATTTTCAAAATATCTTCAATGTACAGAATTTGACCTGTTACATTTTTATTATAAGTATATATATATAGATATATAGATTACTATTTTGATTTTTTTTTCTCGAGATTTCTCTCGGCTTTTCATTCTAATTTCCGCTCTGAGACCATCAGGGATGAGGTTCCGACTGCCTCGGATTTACAATTACTGTATCCCTTAAAACATCAGTTCGTGTATCTCATATTATGTTGACCACTTTCGCCTTCTAAAGCTACGCGCCCACTTGGTCGATACGGTCGGTACGGCCGTCACGGCATTTTTTAGAGGGGGTGCGCGCACTGGATCGGGCGTTCCGCCGTTCAGGTGTTCCGCACTGTCCGAACTTTTTAATGAACTAATTAAAGATCAATGTGAGTTGTAATAGGTAATGTGTATATGTTTACCTTAGAAATCTGAAAACAAGTAAAAAAGCGCGAATCTTAATATTGAACAAAATACTGAATAGAAATAGTTTTTATATTAAAAATTTAGTACACTAAATGAATCCCGCGGTGTTACCCGCGTTTATTGTAGTATCGCGGGTAACACTGCGGGACAAATTAGTCTAAAGTAAGTAAGTAACCTAAGTAACTCCTTAGATCATCAGCTATCTGCCAGTGAAAGTCCCGTCAAAATCAGCCTAGCCGTTCCAGAGATTAACCGGAACAAACAGACAGATCGACAGACAGACAGACAAAGTTTAAAAAAAAAATATTTTGGTACATGTACCGTGTTTACATACATAATATGCATTTATTAAAAAGCGGTTATTTTAGTATTGCAAACAGACACTCCAATTTTATTGACTGTCTGTTTGCAATATGCTAACTGCCTCGATGGTCTCGCGGTTGGCGTGTGCGACTCTGATCATGAGGTCTCGGGTTCGATTCCCGGGTCAGACCAAATATTTGTATGATCTACAAATATTTGTTTCGGAGTTTGGGTGTTTTCTATGTATAATATGTATGTAATTACAAAAAAAAAGTATAAATGTATTTATTAAATATCAGTTGTCTAGTACCCATAACACAAGCTCTGCTTAGCATGGGACTAGATGGCGTTGTGTGTTAGATGTCTGAAATATTTATTATTATTATTATCTTTCTCACGCAAGCTTTGGATTGGTTGGTATATTTCCCACCAAAGCTTGGACAGAGTATAGGACTTCAACTGACCACGAGCACAACAGACAGCAGACTGCGTAGAACGCTGGAAATGCCGTACCGACCGTCCCGAACGCCCGAAGTGCGCGCGCACTGGATCGGTCGGGCGGATCTGCCGTCACGGAAATATCCTACAGTTCGTAGCTCCAGACTTTCTATCGGACATGCCGAAGGTGCGGAACGCCGTTGACGGCCGTGCCGACGTAGTGGGCGCATGCTCATACAATTCAATACTTTGAACTTATGAAAAATCCCGTACCGACCGTACTGACCGTCTGTGGTCGCGCAGCTTAACATTACTTACAACAGAACTTGCCGTGATTCCCACCGAGGAACCGGCATAATTATAAGTTACTAGTTTTTGCTCGCGGCTCCGCCCGCGTGTATGTCGGTTATCGCAGTAAATAGTAGCCTATGTGTTATTCTGATGTATAAGCTATATTACTGTAAAGTTTTATTCAAATCCGTTCAGTAGTTTTTGCGTGAAAGAGTAACAAACATCCATCCATCCATCCATACTTACAAACTTCCGCGTTTATAATATTAGTAGGACTAGTTTTTTCTCGCGGCTCCGCCAGCGTGTGTATCAGTTATCGCGGCAAATAGTAGCCTATGTGTTATTCTGATGTATAAAGCTATATTACTATAAAGTTTCATCCAAATCCGATCAGTAGTTTTTGCGTGAAAGAGTAACAAACATCCATCCATACTTACAAACTTTCGCGTTTTTAATATTAGTAGGATTATATACCCTTATTATTTTCATATTTATTTTAATTATACTAGTAAAATGTTACTAATGTTACTATACTAGTCATGTACAGCCTTTAACAGTCCACTGATGCTCCATAGAAAAGAGAGTTTTGACTATTATTTATAAAATTTTGAGAGTCAGACTTAAACAAGTCATTTAGAACCTTTTCTTAAAAAAAATATATTAAGTTTCTTCTAATGTTCTACATAAAGGCCCACTAAACCAGATTTAAAAGTAAATTGTTTCGCAATAGCCACCTATGACTTTACACATTGTTATAACAAATATACAATTTTTAATAAAATCCTTCATTTTGTACTCGTTCCATTATTAATAATATTAATAATTATACGTCAATCTTGACTTAACCAATTCTACTCTAGCAATGTTTACTGCATTGCGTCAAATGCTGCGGTTTCAATAGATTTACATCCAAATCATCATAGTATTATACAAAATTATTTAACAAACTATTTTAAACATCCAAAAGTAAAGGTTCTATATTTAACTTTATTCTTTTTATACCTAACGTGACTACCTTCTGCTTTGGGCGCGACAGTCCCGTTGTTAGGCTGGTCGTTCCGCTGTCCCCAGCACACAAATATGGTGGCAGAAATATCCCGCTTTCCCAGACTGTAATATGGGTACTCAATGATAATTTTATTTATGCACCTAGAAGCTATGCCACTGAGGCTTAGTAATCATTAAACAACTTCTGTGTTACTGCATACACACTTTGATTATTTAATAATTTATTAGATATATTACTATATTTAATAAAAAAACTAGTCAAATAATAATAAAGTTTAATACATAATTCCACAGATGTTCACGTTAATATACTTCTCAATGTAGGTGATAACTAAGTAGCAAATTACATTGCAGATATGGTTGACTTTTGTCAAATTTGTGCTGACTTAACGTGTCAAAATATCGTTAGGAATAAATCTGTCAAATCAGCTAACTACAAATAAACTGACATTACGCTATTAAGATTTACTCGCCTACGCGCATTGTGACAAAGTCGGTTTACAACCAAACATAAGAAAATGAAAATATTCCTATATAGTTATTCCTTTTTTTTGAAGCTCCAGTAAATATTTCGAGCAATCTTGTTACCTGTATAACCTCCTTTTTTATTTTTCTGATGTAACTAAGAGAACTCTAAACTGCGACATTTAGATCAACCTAAATCAACAATTCCCTGACGATAAATATAATTAAAACACACAAAGTGTAATTACAAAGCATTATGCAGTGCACTAAGATTATAAGTAATAAATACTCGTAGAACGTGAGGATTGCAAATGTGACAGAATGATTCATATTTTCTACGTAGCATAAACAAATCTATGACGTTCTGCTAATATTTTTTTAATTACAAAGAGGTTCGGGAGACAAAGAAACAATTCGCTATATAACAATCTGAGGAGTGTTGGGAAATATCAGAACAGAAGCAAAAACAATGGTGTCAGCTAGTTGTATTATTATTCTAAGCGCTGTTTGCATTTTAGGGGTAAGTAAATTTTAATAGTATCTTATTTACTTAAATAAGGATTTCACAAATTAATTGGAAATCTTAAAACTTGGGTAGATCGCTAACTTCGCGATATAAAGAGAGATATAAAGTTTGTGCTCAGTAAGCACTGCTTATTCATAAGTCGGTAAAGCCTTATTTATTTAGGACCCTAAATAAGGACTTTTTAATGGGACTAATCCCGCCCACACGCCCACCACTTTAACTCCTGTCCACCAGGATAAACAGCAGTGACCCAGGAACACATCGAGTTATGACACTCAGAAAGTCCCAGGAAAAATTAAAATGTCTTGGAACCTGCAACGAAATTAATCAGAAGAAAACTGAAGGAGTTGGAAATATAATAAGTTCACTCTTTAGCAAAGCGGGTGACAAAATGAAGTTAAATAAAATAGGCAGACACCGGTAAATAAAGAACTGAATATGAGGTCCAGTACAACCTAAGATTAATCACTCAGCCCAAAGTAACATTTATACATCATTAGCTTTTACCCACACACAGAAAGAGTTACATTCGAATTTATAATATTATTGGGGATGCGATAATAACTCTGTTTGTCTGTTACGCTCTCACGGCTAAACCGCTTAATTGATTTCAATGAAATTTGGCCTATGCCAAATATCTCTATAGATACTTTGATTCTTATGGAAGGACATATGTTACTTTTTACTACGATAACCGAATTACACGCGGGCGGAGCCGCGGGCAAAATTAAGTTTATAAGAGAAGTAGGGATAACAATATTTATTTCAAAGGTAGTAGAGCCACGCTGATTTCAGCACGAACGGGCCGGCTCGACCGGGGCGGTACTACCCTCGCACAGAAAATCAACGTAAAATGACAGCATGCTGTCGTGTTTCGTTGGTGAGTGCGAGACCGGAGGCCCAATTAGTCTAGTCAACAAGTTCCATACTTGTTGACTAGACTAAAAGATGCAGTAGCATCACTAGGCCGCCATGGTGTGGGTCGCCATGCTGCATTGTCTGCATTCGCAGTGAGCATGGTGACCACCACTCTTGGATTCTGCTTATGCTTTCCATCAGGCAGAGTAGAGTCATTTTGGCGGGCCAAACAAAAAAAAAAAAAAAGAAAATTGTTTTTTATATTTATTATCGTTTTATAATCGATGCTCTTCTTGTATTTATAGTATCCTTCCTTAAGATTAAGCTTATTATATAACAAGTCACAAGTATCGAAGTCCATAAACTTAGTGTACTTACTAAGTTTATGAGCCACTCGAACTATACTACTACCGTAATAAAAGTAGTAGCTTTATTTAGAACTAGTTGTTGCCCGCGGCTCCGCCCGCGTATATGTCGATTATCGCGGCAAATAGTAGCCTATGTATTATTCTGATGTATAAGCTATATTACTGTAAAGTTTCATCCAAATCCATTCAGTAGTTTTTGCGTGAAAGAGTAACAAACATCCATTCATCCATTCATACTTACAAACTTTCGCGTTTATAATAGATTTATCTAAACTTTATCGGCCACCCTTGTTACGAATTGTATTACACAAATCTTCTAATAAGCAACATAAAAAGTGATTTAATGTTTTTAGTCCTAATGTCAGAAACTTTGGTCTTCGGAACTCTGAAAGAATGGTAAGCATCGGCACGATGGACCGACGATTTAAAGAATATGGCTGGCAGCGGATGGATGCTGTCTGCCAAAGATCGGGATAGTTAGCGCTCCTTGGACGAAACCTTCGTTCAGCACAGGACGGCGATAGGTTGATTTAACATTGATATTCATCTCCTGCATGAAGTTGTTGTGGTTGTTGAGGGCACCACCGATTGTTGTGGAGAACCTATGGAGAAACATATGTCCAGCAGTGCACGTCTTTCGTCTATCTCCAAATTCTCTATTCTTCTATCCACTCACTCAGACATAGAATTAACCCATAATACAAGTGTGAAATGCGTATCTTTACGTTACTTTTGTATATTGTTCATAGGTCACTTCGGTGCCCCCGGGCTATCCATACGGTAACCCAGGAGGATACCAAGTTCCTTTACCGGGGCCTGGCGGTAATCCATACGGCCTACCACCATACCCACCACCACCGATGCCGCCATACGTCTGGAAAGATGACAACACACTAGAAAAATTGTTGCCATGGATATTAACCTTGATACTATAATGTTTTTTTTTATATTTGTTTCTAACCTATTTGCTTCCAATCTGTACTTAATATTATAAAGCTGAAGAGTTTGCTTGTTTGGATAGTACATTTATCGAGGAAGGCTATAGGCTATATATCATAACGCTAAAACCAATAGCAGCGGAGCACCAATGAAGAATGTTACAAAAAACGGGGGAATTTTTTAACACTACGGGCAATATATAAAGGAGACGTAAACGACGTTGCGTGGGTCAGCTAGTATCTTATAATTGTCTAAAACTAGAAGTAAAAACTTTTAATTTGCTTTGAGATTACTAAACTGCTTTAATTTCCTGATATTTTTAGCTGTAAGTTATCCATGAATCGAATAAATAAATAAAATCAGAATTGAAAAAAAAAGCCTGTTTGTTTTGTGTCTTACCCTATGAGGAGTACAATGAGTGAATATAGACAAAAAATGCGATTTAAGAGTTAAGGAATAGTAAGAAAAAAGAAACTGCACTTGTGACTAAACTAACTACTTATTTAAAATACATTTACCTAAATTCAAAACGATTATACAGCGCATTAATCGATTAATGCCACCCAATTAGTTTAATCTATTATATAAAAGCGAAATAATGCCTAATAATAATGCCCTTATTAATCACGAAAACTCAGAAACTATAGCACCTACAAACTTGAAATTTGGCAGATAGGTACCTTATAGCGTGTAGACATCCACTAAGAACGGATTTTACTAAACTCCACCCCTAAGGGGGTAAAACGGGGGTTGGAAGTTTGTATGAAAGTCCAATGTTATTGAAGTTAAAATAATTATGGCAGAAGGATTTCAAATGAAATTTAAGTAGTAGAATTATCATATAGGTATGTATACTAGCTGAGCCTCGTGGCGTTACCCAAGCTACAACGACCGGGGGCAACGCCACGGTGCAAAGGTAGTTTAATAATATATTTAAAAATAAATAAAATTGAAGTGGCTGTTTATGATGTCAAATGCATATGATAGTATATTACGGCACTTGGAACAAAAATCAGTTTGTTCCTGTTGATCTCTGGAATGGCTGAACCGATGTTGACGGGACTTTCACTGGCAGATAGCTGATGATATAAGGACTAACTTAGGCTACATGTTCTTAGACTCGCTTTGTCCTGTGACGTTGCCCGCGGGGCTTAACTAGTAATATACATAAAACTGTAATAATAATAATACTAGTAGAGCAGCTCGATCCACTGTAGAATCCGTAGAATTAGGTGTAACAATAAATCACTATAATTATATACGTTTTATTTGAAAGAAAAAAAAATTAAAGTGATATTATATGTATTCCTATGACATCAGTTCTAGATAACATTTCTCGTAAATGGCGTTTTGTGTGAATACCCTGACATATAATAATTTGCATTCTTCTTTCTGCTCATTTAGGGTCAGCGCCGACAGTTGAGTGGCGGCCTAACCTAATGTTTTACAGAATGGAACTGTATTTGATGCAATGAAATAAACGACGAGGTCGTCGACGGCTGGTTTTATTTAGTTGCATCAAATACAGTTGTATTCTAAAGAACTTTAGGTCGAAATTTGCTTTAATTTAGTAAATGAATTACATAGTCTCTTCGCTGACACTCCGTCTGTTGGCGCTTATTCTAAGACAAATTTTGTCAGGATGTAAATGATAAAGTCACACCATTTCATGTTTCCTTTCTAAAACACAATATTTCCCTAAGAAACATTTTGTGAATGGCTCAATCTCTCTCCTTGTGTCGTTATCCTCAACTATCCTATTTGGAGGTATTCTGCAAGTGATAGCTCGCCACCTGTCTCTATCTTGAGCAGTGTGTAGGGCAGCATGGATATTAAAATGAACGTAAAATGACAGCGTACGGGCTGTCGTGTTTTGTTGGTGAGTGCGAGACCGGACGCCTAATGATGCAGAAGCATCACTAGGCCGCCATAGTGTGGGTCACCATGCTGCATTGTATGCATTCGCAATGAGTATGGTGACCACCACTCTTGGATTCTGCTTATGCTTTCCATCAGGCAGAGTAGAGTCATTTTGGCAAGATATACATAAAAAAAAACGTAAGCAATGAAAATACAGGTGATACAAAATAAAATTGTAAACATGACGCTTGTTCAAAGTTATTTCATCAGTTTCATGGCTCTCTTAGAGATTTAACTATATTTAAGGGATTGTAGTGGTGGTAGTACGTTTTCGTATACACACGTTAAATATCCTTGCTTGAATTTGGCGACGGCGACGTCCGAACTTAACAAGTAAAATTTTAACAAAAACTGACTTCAATGTTCGACTCGATTTCTTTAGATGCCATTATCAGATCTTAATGTCCTTATCATGGAACCACCGTTGGGACATCTCCTTTCCATTAAAAAAAGAATCATCAAAATCGGTTCATAAACGACGAAGTAATCCGCGAACACACATGAAAAAAAACATAGGAATATACAGTGGAATTGAGAACCTCCTCCTTTTTTGTAGCCGGTTAAAAAGGCAGGAAGCCGATCTAAAAAAAATCGTGTTTTGCCGAGCCTTTTCCCAAACTAGGTTGGGTTCTACTATTATACAGCTGAACTTTAAGTCAAGCGCCATCAGACTTCCAGCCACAACCCAAGTACAAAGGAAGCGCAAGCAGCAATAAAAGAAAAGAAATAGTATGAAAAGATAAGCAGAAACAGGCTCCGATAATGTTGGAGGTGCTAGAAAATAGAAAAAAAAAAAAACCCAAGTACAAGACGATATCGAAGTTCTGTAGATACCTACACTCTATTGTTAGACATTTTAGGGTCCCAACAACCCGAGACAGTTGCCACAGATGTTTGTATGGCAAAAAGACCGACGGCTTTATGTGTGTTAATGGTCATGGTCACCCATCCAAAGGTTGATCTGGCTAAGGTTCCTTAACTTTCCAATGTGTTCACAATCCACGAGACTTATTCTTAAAAGTATGTATAGTATTAAAATTAAAAACACATTTAGTCTGCATTATGTTATGTGTTTCTGTTAAGAGTTACTATAGCGCTAGGTGCAGACATCCAGATTACGATACCGACTGTGTTTCTAAAAGCAATTTATTATTCTACAAACAGTGAGAGTAATATAAACCACATTTCACGATGATTACCTATTATCGTCAGTATTAAAAGATTAATAAAACTAACACATACTTGCTTCGTGGGTTACTGATACTCATATTTATTCAGGAAAGTCTACTGATGGCGGCTCTTCGAAGCATTGTTTGCTGATGTTCCTAGTTTTTCTTTAGTAAATAGATAATCAACAGATTAGTCAATCCTACATATCGTGTCTCACCGCCGCAATAACAGTGTGTCCAAATGCCATCAACCCTATCCATTCTGGGGGTGCCGTAGGAGGTGATTAAGGGACAAACTATGCAGGACAAGAGCACTGCAAAGAGCAGGTAAACCTGACACAAGCTGACAAGCCTTATAGTAGGTAACCGTTTCGCCGTGGGAGAGCCACGCTTCGGCATGAATGGGCTGTCTCGACCGGAGTGATACCACGGTCTCACAGAAAACTGGTGTGAAACAGCGCTTGCGCTGTGTTTCACCGAGTGAGTGAGGGTACCGGAGGGCCATACCCATTTCCCAAAGGACGGCAACGCACTTGTGCCGCCTCTGGTGTTGCGGGTGTCCATTGGCGGTAATCGTTTACCATCAGGCGGTGAGTCTGCTCATTTGCCCCTATTAAAAAAAAAAACAGTCTGGTCAGCATCGTATAGCAGGCCAATAACTCCTTTCTAAGGAGAGGTATGTTCATTAATGAACTATTGAAGCCCTGACGGATAATCTTCGATGTTGTGTTAAGCTCGTAGGTAGTGAAATAAGTTATTATTGGCACATCTAAATATATCTTCGAGAACCAAATAGTATGATTTGACTTGAAAAATTAATATTAATCAAGGGTTTTGAAGTTCTTTTATCTTTTTCCAGTCACGTTTAAATCGTCGTGGACTAATTCAAACTTTTGAATTTTATTAACCGACTTCGAACTTGAGTTATCAATTCGACTTTTTCTTTCGACTGGGTGAAACGATTTTGATGATTCTTTTTTTATTTGAAAGCTGGTGCTTCCCGTGTGGTTCCATTTCAATTTAGATTTGTGATTATATTCTAAGCGAAATCAGCATTGAAAGATTGAATAAGAAATGAGATACTTACCTCATAATTATAGTAACGTCAGTCTGTGTGTAACCGTCGAAATATCCGTTTTCGTAAACATATATTTTTTTAAAGACATCTCCCAAATTGTATATTATTGAACGAGAAAGTTTCAAAGTAAGTAGGTAAGTAATTAAAATTTTTAGAAAACGAAAATTTTATTTTCTATGATTGATCAAATTCAAATTTAATTTGTTATGAAATTTACCTGTTAAACAGAGTATATAGGTACTTCTCAGCATAGAGCCATATCAGTTGATTTACTGTACCTTACGCATTATACTACGCCTATTATATTATTATTTTTAGGCTTTTTCCAATGCCTCAGCACGTTTTATGAAAAAAACTTATAGGCATACAAGGGCTTCTTTGAAAAGGTTGCTACATTATTATTTAACCGTATTTGACGTAATTTATATAAAGTAAAATGACAATAAATATTATATGTTTTTACATAACTTTACGTGCTAACAATCCGTGTTAAGTAATTTCGGTAATACGATATATGATAAGCGAATAGTGTTCGAAGAAGATTACTAATTTATTTGATATAAAAAAGATTTACGTATAAAAGTGTGGACTATTAGTTTCGCGAGATATAATCGAAATGGCGTCGGCGGCGTGGCTCGGCTGTCTATTAATCCTGACGAATGTAAGAAACGATTAATTTTTGTATCTATCCAACCTTTTGCGTGAATGTTAATAGTACTGAGGTTTTTTGACTGTTGGTAAATGTTACAAAAAGTTAATATTTATGAAATGGTCTTAACGTGGGTTTTTTTTTTATGATATAGTTGGCAAACGAGCAGACGTATCACCTGATGGTAAGCGATTACCGCCGCCCATAGACACCCGCAACACCAGAGGCATCACAAGTGTGTTGCCGACCTTTGGGGGATGGGGAAAAGGGATGTGGGGAGGGGTTGGGGGATGGGGAAAAGGGATGTGGGGAGGGGTTGGGGTATGGGCCTCCGGTATCCTCACTCACTCGGTGAAACACAGCGCAAGCGCTATTTCACACTGGTTTTCTGCGAGGCCGTGGTATCACTCCGGTAGAGCCGGCCCATTCATGCCGAAGCGTGGCTCTGCCACGGTAAATTTCTTTTAACTCTACCGATTAGAACAGATTAATATAAATGGACTACACTATATTTATAATGAGCAGTGGCATTGGAAAACCATAGCTAATAAAATTTATTTAAATTTTTTCAAACAAATAGTTTTTTTGCTTAATACTTTTTATAGGTTTTATTTATTTCCAGGCATTCCTCATTCAAGCTCAATATGCTGGTGGCTATCCAGGCTATGGAGCACCACCTCCTTATCCCATCATAGTAAGAAATAATAATGACGATGATGGCTTGAAACACATTCTACCACTTCTACTTCTCCTTCTCTGCGACGGCGGTTGCGGTGGTGGTTTCGGTGGCTTCGGTGGTTGTGGCGGTGGCTTTGGTGGTGGATGCGGTGGAGGATGTGGAGGAGGCTGCGGTAACGGAGGAGGAAACTGTGGCCAGAATATCCCCATCCCGTATCCAATACCCATACCTATTAATAACCCTATAATCAATTAATTTTGAAATTATGTTTGATTTAAACTGTGAATACTCTCTTTAGTTTCATTAAAAACAATATTGTATTCAAATAGTTATTTATTATCGCACTCTACCTGTAAGTTAGTAGTAACTAACTTACAGATAGAAAGGTTAAAAATACTTACTACTAAATCTTTTACTACAACGAACATTTATTACTCTTACGGAGACATTGTTTGATGCTGTCAAAAGCACATACATGTTACATGAAAAAAGTAAGCTTTATACATCAAAGAAGTCTATGAAACTTGGCCAAAATAACTTTTTTATACAAGCAGATGTTTAAAAAAAAGTAATCACAGCCAACAGACTGAATCATATCAGAAGGAACTAGAAGGCCTATTTACAAGTCCTTGAGCCCAGGGTCACCAGTTGACACATAATTTTAATGAAAACAATTTGTGAAATCCCTTTCAACGATACTTCAAACCACATTACAAAATTGTGTCCTACGGTGAAGCGATAAATATTTTTAATAATATTAGCAATAACAGTATCTTCAAAGAAAACGTGCTCATTCCACCAAGTGGGGGTGTTTCACCATCAAATATTACCATTAGTAACCAGTTTTGAAATACGTAGTATATAAAGGCACCTCGTTTTATTAACTAATCATAAGTCAACTCTTCAAAATGGGCTCCAAAAAGGTCCTAACCTTAACCGCAGTGCTGTTAATATTAAAAGTAAGTGTATTTTTTGTTACAAGTTAACAAACGCTAGTCTGTCAAAAGTGTAGATTAAAAATATTTCGTCATGTCAAGTGTAATTGAAAAAATGATATGAATGAATAACTGTGCTTATCTGAAAACCAATTTTGTAATATGCACATTACATTCTTCGATATTTACTTGTTTTAATCTATGTACTTACAAATGAAAAATGACAGAATTACCTATTAGATGTCGACTTAGATACCTCAGTTTTTAAGTCAAGTTAACTGACTAGATATTGCTATTATTAATACCCGTTAGGACAATGTTTTGGATTAATTATTTTTTGGATATAATTGGATTATTACTCAATAAGTTTCGCTGCCACATTCTTGATATTTTCGTTGTAATCTTTGGCATACTGGATTTAGAACTTACAATAGAAATACACCATTGTTTTACGTATAGGAATTAACCTCTATCTAACTCTACCTAAGGAGATGTCTATGTCCAGTAGTAGACTGTTAAAAGCTGTTGGTGATGATAGACATTAATGTTAATTTTAGTGGCACAAGGAAAATATTAGCTAAATGTGAAATAAAGCTATAAGTCATATCGGTTTGAGATTTGAATCTAATCACTCTCCATTTCATTTATCCAGATATGCAGTGTGCTTGGCCAGGCTCGCGTGGAATACCTTAACCAGCCAGCATATTGCACAGCAACAGTATCCACAACTCCATCTATTCAAGCTGCACCTCAACTCGTGGTACCAGCCATCATCAAATCAGTAGTGCAACCCTCTGAAACCTATTCCCAAGATATGGCACCAACAGTGCCGAATTTCAATAGCGTCGGTGGTTTTGGTCAAGGATATTTCCCCGGAATGCTCCCTCCTATGCCTCCAATTATCCTGGAAGACGATGATGATGACAATTGGCATCATATTTTGTACTTCTTGCTCTTTGCTTTGAGGAATAGACGTGGTGGTTGTGGTGGATTTGGCGGAGGTTACGGTCGTGGAGGTAATTGCGGCGGTTGTGGAGGTAATTGCGGCGGTGGTTGTGGATATGGTTACGGTGGGGGTAATGGAGGTGGTTACGGCGGGGGTTATGGAGGAGGTTGTGGAGGTAACTGTGGAGGAAACTGTGGAGGTAGCTGTGGAGGTAATTTTGGTTCCTACGGTGGTGGTTACGGTGGAGGATGTTGCGGAAATTGTGGTGGTGGATGTGGGGGATCTAGTGGTGGTTATAACGGTGGCTTCGGTGGAGGATGTGGTGGTGGATGTAACAATAACGGCTGTTTCTCTTACATTCCTTACCCTATCGGCGTTCCTGGACCTTACGGTGGCGGAGGCGGACCTTATTTTGGTGATAACTCAGGTGGCCATATCGATGATGGATCAGGTTTTCAAAATGGACAGCCGGGTGAAATCAATCTTATTATAAGAACCGATTCTAAGTAATCGTAATTACCTACTGTGATAATAAAAGGAATAAATATATAAATACGTGTTTTAATCATTGTTGACAGTTGAAATATTAAATAATGGACTTTTTATTAAACGGTTTTATTTAGCTTGTCCTGTTTTTTTATTTGTTTGGCTCAAATCTAGTAATTGAAATTTGATCCCTTTTCTGTTGACAGATTGATCTGAAATTTGGCACACACCTTTAGTTCTAGTGACAATACAATTAAATAAATTCCGTTTCATTGTAAATCTGAGATGGCTCCAAAATGGCGGTTTACAAATTTTGTCACGACTACCTCAATATGGGTATCAAATAAAAGGGCTTGACTAGTAGTCACAGTTCTATATGAAAAATTAAAATCCAAGATGGCCGCCGCTACAAAATGGTGGTTTACACATTTTGTTACCACTATATGGGTATCAAATGAAAGGGCTTGACTAGTAGAACACAGTATACTATGAACTAAGAACTTAAAAATAATATGTTTTTTTTTAATTTAAACAGAATTAAAATCTTTGGGCCCCGTGTTTCCATCCAGTCAACTCAGTTTACGCTACGCCTAACGATGTTATTTTTTTGTCTGATCAATGCCTTAGATTGATGAGGGAGAGGGGTGTGATGACTAGAATCTGGGACCTACAGAAGTATTTTTTAGCTTTTAGTACATGATTTTCAATAAAATCGTTAAAATTATTTTTTTACATATTTTTTTATCATTTGTAGCTTATTAATATTAACTTTTGAACCCATCTCACCTAGAGAAACAATACAAATTGCCTAATTATTATGAAATATTATGTGTCATGTTTGCCAACAAGAAGAAATATAAACAGGAATTTAATGGTTTTATTGACATATGAAATACAGTTGATACAAGTGCTAGATGACTCGTTTTAAGAAAATATCGCCAATAATACTGTTAACTCAGGTAAGTAAATTACACTTCTTTACAAGAACAGAACAGACCATCAGGGAAACAAATGCTTTAATAGAAATAACGACTGCCTCGTTGGTCTCGCGGTTGGCGTGTGCGACTGCTGATCATGAGGTCTCGTGTTCGATTCCCGGGTCGAACCAAATGTTTGTATGATCTACAAATATTTGTTTCGGAGTTTGGGTGTTTTCTACGTATACTATATATGTATTTGTATCAGTTGTCTAGTACCCATAACACAAGCTCTGCTTAGCTTGGGACTAGATGGCGTTGTGTGTGAAAAGAAATAATTACAATGCAGTAAAACCACTCGTAGTCGTCAGAAGTTGAGTAAGAAAAGAAGATTACAATTCAACCTTGGAATATCAGATAGTCTGGTCAAAATCAACCTATTTGTTACAAGCTTTTTATTAACTTGCAATGTATGTGTGTAAGAGTATGCTTGTATGTTCGGGTGGAATCTTGCAACTCAATTTTAAAGCAGATATCTTCAACCGATTTTGCTCAAAATTTGCAAGCATATGTATACAGCGTGACAATACAATATTATAATGACGTGGAGCTGATCTGATGCTGGAGTTGAAAGGTGGCCATAGGAACTCTGTAAAGAAGCGTCGCAACATCATCGAGTTTGGACTCGTTGGATTCGTCTCGAGGCATTCCAGTAAAAGCTTGTTTATAAAAAGCTTTTTATACTCTGTCCATTACTTTATTTTCTTTTTGACAGTTCAAGAAATTTTGAAATTAGTGACGCCCTCACTCATTACCGATTCGATTTGAAACGAATAGCGATTTTATTTATGAAGAACTTTCAATCGTTTTAATTAAATATTTTTTGTTGAAATATTAATTATGCCTTCATTAGTTTTTTATATTATGTAAGAAATAAACAAAAATATAAATAATAAATCAGTAAATTAGATGAATGAACAGAGTTATTGTTCTTTACTCTTGGTTTGATCCTAAATTCCAAGATTTCGACTTAATTCCTTGCAAAAATTCAATCTTGGAGTCATAGATACAATTTTTATTTCCTTTTTTTATTAAATTTACAGAAAAAATACTTACATGAAGTCAAATTATTTTTATCATATGATCGATTGGTCGTATTTCAAGTACTGTTTTATAGTCTGTGGTTGTTTGTTATGCACAGACACTTCACTAAAGTACCGTTACCGTCAATAAAGTACGACATTACTGTAGTACATAATTCCGAAAAAAAATATGATAATTTATAGGCGTGAGCTGTCAAAAAGAAAATAAAGTAATGGACAGAGTATAATTGAATTTATTTCTATTTCGAGTATCGCTCACTTCCAAGTAATAATTTTCTCTCTCTTGATATTGGCCAAAATTATTGTCCCTATATATGATGTGCTAATCAAGAATATAAATTATTCCGATATTTCAGGTAGGTTCCTAAGATAATTCCTTTTTTTTTTTTTTACGTGTGGAAATCCCCTCGGACCGTCACCCCGGACTCGAACCGACTAAAACCACACGGTGTGCCACTCTGCGCCTGTGAAGGGAGAAGTCCGGGAACTGCAGTTATTAACACATCCGGACCCCTCCCAGTCCTAAGATAATTCCTACTTTAAGGAAAATGATTTCTCTAGTAAATTAAATAATAATATTAATAAAAAAAAAGCCTTATATTTCTCTAAAAGTTTTACATATTTGAAAATTTTAAAAGTAATTAAATATTATATTTTTAGAGAACCCCTGAGGTGAAGGCCTCCTCCAGAGAGTGCCAGGTATCCCTGTTTTTTGCTACTTCTAGCCAATTTGGTCCAGCTGCATGCGAGATTTTATCTTCCCAACGAGAGTGTGGTCTTCCGCGTTTGCGTTTCCCGAGTGGTCCCTTCCAGTATGTCAGTTTTCTTGCCCATCTATTGTTTTGCAGTCTTGCAACATGGCCTGCCCACTTCCATTTAAGTTATTGTGCGTGTGTAAGGGCGTCGATTACTTTGGATGATGATCTTATTTTTGAGTGGCGAACTCTATGCTGCTTTTTTGTTTAACATACTGCGCTCCACGGCCCTCTGACATGAAGTGATTTTGTTTTTGACAGTTTTGTTAAATATCCATGTTTAGCATGCGTATGTTAGGCAAGGGAGTAGATTTGAGTCCATCACCTTTTTCTTGAGTTCTACTAGGAGGTCGCTTTTAAACACTTCTTTTAGGTTCCAGTATTTGTTCCATGCTTGCTTAATTCTGCGATCTACCTCTAATGTATTCCTATTCTTGTCAAATGATATTTGTTTTCTGAGATATATATAGTCCGTTACATATTCGAGTGGTTCGTTGTTAACGGTTATATGGTTTTGTGTGCTGTTGGATATTATTTTAGTTTTTGACCAGTTCATTTCTAGGCCTACCTGTTTGCTTGACGAGTGGAGCGACGTAATCATGTAGCGCAGTTGGCTAGAGCTTTCAGACATAATTACTATGTCGTCTGCGAACCTTAGGTGGTTGAAGTAGGTGCCTTTTATATATATACCGCAACGACTCCAGTCTAACTGCTTAAACACATTTTCTAGCATTGAGATAAAAAGTGTTGGGGACAACGTACATTTGGTGGAGCTGGGTTTGCGTATAACTTTCTATAATAATCAGTTGCTATTTTTACTATTTCCTCTCTATTTTGAGTCGCTTTTCCTTTGTTGTCTAGGCTGTCTATCCATGTTACGTGAGTTTGTAGCTCTTTCTGAGCTTTCTTTAAGCTACCTGTAGTTTTTAGATGTCTTTGTAAGGTATTCCTTCTGTAGTTTTGTTAATCATTTTTTATGTGTCTGCTGGTAAGTTTGTACAATGCTTTAAGTTCATTTTTCATGGCTCTTGTTTTTGTTCTTGATTTCTGAATCCGTTTTTTCCTCTCCATGAGAGTTATAGTGCGATCTGATAATATTGCGTTTTTTCTAGTAATTGTTGTTGTTTTTATTTGCTGTATACTTGTGCTAATAGCAGTGAGTATGTCGTCGTATAACTTTTGAACTGTAGTTGTCCCTTTTTCTTCTAATTTAGCAATATTTTGGTACAGGTTTTCTTTATATTGAGTTATCTCTTGTTCAGTTTTTAGTCTTTTGCATACCTTGCTTGAGTAACTTGTTCGGATTTTTTTAGTTTGAGTTAGTAATAGGGTCGACCTGATCATTCTGTGATCGGATGGGTAGCCTGTACTTAGTACTTCTAGGTTTTGAAAGAGCTTGGGACAGTTTGATAACACAAAATCAATCTCGTTTTTGTGCTGTCCGTTTGGTGATTGCCAAGTCCATTTGCGCCCAGGTATTTTCTTGAAGAAAGTGTTCATGATTGGTAGGTTATGTTCTAAGGCGAATTCAATTAATTTTCCCCTCGTTCATTTCGGGTTCCGTAACCATTTGCTTTCATTATTTTATATTCATATTTCTGGGCGAGTCCTATCTTAGCATTAAAATCACCCACGACTATGATGACTTTGTTGGCAATTTTATGGCTCCATTGAGGGTTGTGTAAAATTTGTCTATGACGTCATCATTGGCTGATTCCGTTGGCGCATAAACCTGAATCAGTGTTAGTTTGTAATTATGGATGTTCATGTTTAATAGAGCTACTCTTTCAGATAGACCAATATAGCTTGTTATGTATGGTTTTAGGTGTTGTTTGACTAAGAATCCGACTCCATGTAGCCCCGCTGATTCGCCAGTGTAGCATAGAATTAAGTCGCCATAGTCTTCTATTTTATTTCCTAGTCGTCTTACTTCTGACAGACCTAAAATATCGAATTTTATATTTTTTAATGCCTCTATTAGTTCAACAAGTCTTTCGTATGTTGATAATGTTCTGACGTTGTAAGTAGACACCAGAAGTTTGGTAGTATTGTTATTATCTTGTCGGGTGCTTTTTAGGGTCCCTGGAGGGTTATGGTCGTACTCTTCCACGGTGACCAACCGGCTTGGAAGAAGTGTTTTGGGTATTATGTTTCCTTTTATTTGTTTTAAAGTCTTCGGGAGGGCCTGGGGTTCTGATTGCTATGCGTTTTTGGGGGGGTTCATGTTATCTTGTGTATTTATTCTAGTATTGTCGGTTTTCTTTGTTAGAAAGTTTAGCATTCCAGGTTTCAATACGCCTTCTGAAAAGCTAGAAGACCTTTGCGTTGTGTGAGAGGCCAGGGTTTTGTTCTTTTTTACTGTATGAGATCGTTTTCCGCCTTCGATATTATGATTATTTTCAGGTGATTGAGAGAAGTGGCGTTTTTTATTTGTATTTTTATTTTCAGACGCTTTATTCAGTATTATTAGCTTGTCGTATTTTATTATGACTGTTTATGTTCAATGTTACTTTTTCTGTTACGTTCTCCCCACTTTTAAGAATCATTTTCTTCTGATCGTCAAGTTCTTTTTGAATACTACGAAGTGTTGCCAATACCTCTTCCATTGTGGTGTAGGAGTTTTACAATAAATCAGGAAGTTAAGTTCTTTGTTTATCATATAAGTGGTGTCCTCTTTCGGCGTTTCTCGAAACGTCATGCGGCTTTAAAGTATAGACGTTCGATCAATCTACTTTGAGCTACAACTAGTATAGCTACGCGATGTTAGATAACGTTAGTTGAATAACCAATGACTTTTTAATTGAGGGTAGCCAATTTAATTGTACTTTGAGGGTATTTTGACCAATGTTTTTTCACTGAATAATTTAAAGCAAAATTTATGGGTTACACTATATGTCTTTCACTATATCCCCGTCGATTGATAGTTTTTAAAGTCATTTAAAGTCCTGCCATTCGTTAATAGTTTGCCCAATTGGTAAACAACCACTACAGCACTACAGTTGTGAAAGTTTTGTCACTGTTTGAATTGCACTGATTTATTGTTTATTTTGTGTACTTCACTTTGTTCTTGATTATTATGCACTTAACCAAGTTTCAATTGGTTAATTACACTTTAATTACGCGTTTTTATATTTATTTGATAAGAAAAGTACGGAGCCGATGTTAAGCGTGGCACACCAGTGCCCTCTCCCTATTAAGTTAGTCCCTCCCTAGTAAATTAAATAAAACAATCATATTTTTTACAGTTACTTCTAGTTCAATGCCAATGGCTTGGTTACCGTCCATACGGACCTTCTGGATATCCGTACGGAGCCATACCTCAACTGAGAAATCAACCAGACAACATAGCAATTCCAGCGAACTCTAACCAGCCGAACATTATCATTATAAAAGATAATGACGATGATAAACCAACAAGGAAAGATAAATTTCGATTTGAAGAGATTCTCACTTTGTTGTTGACTAGACACCTAGGAAGAGACAGAGATAGAGAAAGGGAGGCACCACCACAACAATCAGATAATTGTGGATGCTGCTGTTGCAACTGTGGATGCTGTTGTTGCAAAAACAGAAATAATGAAAACGGAAATCAATGTTGTTGTTGTAATGATCAGAATAATAATGATAAGAGTAATAGAAATGGAGGTGGAACTACTATGCATATAACTATTGTACTACCAAACAATTCTGTGAATAAAAATGATACTAAGTGACGGACGCAAGTAAAGGAAATAAATATATTACATAACTAATATTTTTATATTCGTACATATTATGGTTAGTTAACATGTGTGTGAGAATAATAAATTCTTATCATAGTTATGAAGTTTATTTTCATCCTACAAATTCCTAATTTTATTAAATAGTAAATCATTTTTTTCTAGGTAACATAAAATGTTTATGAAACTAACCAAGTCTATATTTACAACGATACGTAGAAAAGCAGCAGCTTTTTATACAATAAAGATAAATAAATAAAATAAAAAGCAGTACAGACGAATCAAAGCAATGTAGCCACGTAATGTGTATTATAATAGGGAGAGCTACGCTTCGGCATGAATGGTCCGGCTCAACCGGAGTGATACCACGGCCTCACAGAAAACCGGTGTGAAATAGCGCTTGCGCTGTGTTTCACCGAGTGAGTTAGGATACCGGAGGGCCATACTCCAATCCCTCCCCCCACCCCCTCCCCATTCCCCAAAGGCCGGCAACGCATTTGGGACGCCTCTGGTGTTGCGGTTGTCCATGGGCGGCGGTAGTCAATTACCATCAGGTGATACGCCTGTTCGTTTTCCCCCTATAACATATAAAAAAAAACATGTAGTGATCCATCAAGAATACGGAAATGTTCCCCTTCATTCAATGGGTGTCGTAGAGCCGACTAAGGGAGCAAAATAGGCAGAAGAACATCGGTGCAAGAAAAGAAAACTTAAAATAAAGACACCCGTCTGACCAGCGTAGTGTAGCAGGCTAAATCCTCATTTTAAGGCTCTCCTTATGTTCAGTAGTTTACTATTAAAAGTTTTCGAGACGTTTCGGCCACATTGAGGTGGTCGTGGTCACGAACGAATCGTGTGGAGTATTGTTGGGTTACCCGTGGCTCACGAAACAAAAATTCAAACTAGAGTTATATATTTTTTATTTAAACCGATATAAGTAATGAAAGAACATCAACATTTACATGTTTTAATATTGAATTATGTTTTACGATATTTCTGCGACTCAGTTTGTTTTTATGACCTAATAATTGAATTTCTTTCCACGTCAACAATTTATCCTGTAGTAAAGAAAGTATTATATGTATAATTTAGTGTATGCCGAATTCGATAATTATCTTACATCTTATCATTTCCGAATAAACTTTTTCATGTCTCGCTGTTTTTAAGAGTTTTTGTGAGTTAGTATTACTATTTCTAATTTAACTGTTTTACAAGCTTCTAAACTACTAAAGTTTAAAATTCTACAATCGTAGATCTATATTTACGTTCAAACCCACGCTTGAAACAGTGGCGAATAGTAGTTTTGTAGTTCACGACTGTGCGTCCTGCGAAATTCGTGAGAAATTTGCTGACACAATATCGCGGCATTATTTATACGATTCATGAAGCTGTTTATGTAGTCATAATTGTTATCATTGCAAAGTTAGCTGACTAGTCGATGATTATAGGAAATATAAACCTACCCGCTTTTCGCTTTATAGTCAGTATATATTATACATGAATTTTTGGGAAACTATATCATGATCCCTCACAAGGAAAACCGAAATTATGCAAATTTAACAAACGTTTATGTAGATGTTCCATCTCCGAAATCGATATTGAAGAATTTTATTCCTTTTCCGTGAAAGATAAATTAAACTATGTTTTAACAATTCTACCGAAATATCAAGGTGCATTTCATAGTAATGTTTCCAACCGCAAAACATAAATTCAAATTAGATAATTTTTTGCTCCGTTTCGTAAGTCATTTTTTTCATGAACGCCTCAGGGTTCACACCGGTTTTCTAAAGGTAGTAGAGCCACGCTGATTTCAGCACGAACGGGCCGGCTAGTCTAGTCAACAAGTTCCATACTTGTTGACTAGACTAAAAGATGCAGTAGCATCACTAGGCCGCCATGGTGTGGGTCGCCATGCTGCATTGTCTGCATTCGCAGTGAGCATGGTGACCACCACTCTTGGATTCTGCTTATGCTTTCCATCAGGCAGAGTAGAGTCAATTTGGCGGGCCAAACATAAAAAAAAAAAAAAAAAAAAAAAAGGTATAAAGTAAAATTTACATCAAATATACTTCGTCTACGGTCTGCTGAAGCAAAAAACAAGCTTTAAGTCAACGAAATCGAAAGAGCTAGTAATTTAAACGTACATTTCAATATTTCACGGGTCCTTGCCATTGACCTACTAAATCATTGAATGCAGCCAAAAAGAAGAATGATCTCAGTCTTCCTTAAGCGCAAGCCTGAGGGTGACAGGTGAGGCCACACCAGTCACCAGTAGCAGAAGCAGGCCGGGGTGGAGGCGCAAGCGCTGTTTTAGGAAGAGAAGATGGGGGCCATCTACGAACCGTAGGTGGCCCGTGGTACGTCGGGGTTCCAAGGATTTCCTTTCGAGGGTGCACCTGGTTCCCCGGCACCTGGTACTTAAGGCGGTGTGCGGTTTTAGTCGGTTCGAGTCCGACATAGCCATGGTGGTGCCAGTGGTATCTGAGGGGATTGCCGCACACAAAAAAAAGAAAAAAAAAAGGCCAACAAGAAGAATGCGACTTTGTTATTCGCCTAATTTCAACGCAAATTAAGAAAGAAATCTGAAAGGAGAATGGCAGATTCTGTACCGCTAGTGACATGTGATGGCTGGTCTTGAGATTTGCACCGTTTATAAAGTTACTCATCCTGAATGTTTTTATGTAACTCTCATATTTTTTATTAATTGCAAAGGGTAAATAAGTTCTTCTGAAAAAATGTTATGAATGCTACAACTAAACGTTTGAGTTAACGTCAACAAAACGTTTTCGTTATTTTCTAAACTTGCCATGCATAAAATGTAAAAATCATAAATCGATTATCATAATGAAATCGATAGTCATTTATGAGGTCACCTACTGTTATTAACATTTAAAAACAATATTTTTTAATAAAATAATAATAATAATAAAAAGAAAATATATTTCAAATCAATTAATTTTAGTTATTCTAGGTCTATTATGTTTTGTAAGTAACGTAAGGACTAGATTAATCGATTCTATTATGTGAAAAAGTCATACATCTGATTTGACCGGGCAACATTTTATTGACGAAATACGAAAATCCACAAAACAAACAAAACAAAAATGTCAATACCTAGCTTGTATGCTTTTTTTGTTGTTGCCTTTTCAAAGAGCGAAAGCTTATTACACGTTTATGACAATATCCGGTGTACATTAATTTGATTTGTGTCAGACAACACAATCTTGTAGACGAGAGTGAAAACCTAAGCAAATATACAATCGACTGTGGAATTATCATGGACATGTAAGTTGTTTAACAGACTTAAAAACATTAATTCTTTGTCATTTGTAAGATAACAAATATGTTAATTAATTATAATGTATAACATTGTGTTTAATAATTAGATATTTTATTTTAGATTTCAATGTGGGTGAAACTTGTATTCCTATTCCTTGTATTGCTGGACAATCTCAACATTATTTGTGGTGTTTGTGGGTGGGGTACAATACCTTTTGCTAAACACCACAGACCTGAACATACTGCTTGGTTGGAACATGAGCAGGTATAATATTTTATGTAAATAAAAAGTAAATAGTAACACTAACTATCAGAGTTTTAATATTTAAACTAAAAAAAATCAATCTCTTTAAAAATTATTAAAGTGGTAAACCCTTTTATCCATAATAGCAAAAGGGACCTTATTCTGATCATTAATGTAATTGTGAAGAATGAAAATGCATACTCCTACTTTTACAAAAAAAAAATATTTTCAAAAGTAACTTCTTTTCTTTTCACTTTTTTTAATTTCTGTCACATCTTATCATTATATAATATATGTTTTCAGTTTTCATCAATGAATGCAGAATGTGGTGTATGCTGACAAAAAGAAAGTGTGTGGTGTCACAAGTAGTGGTCCTTATTGCTTGGAGGCACATATGCGATGAAGAGTAAAATCATCATCAACAACCCATGATGTCCCACTGTATTAAATGTATAATCTATACAAATAATTAAAATTGGAGTGTCTGTTTGTAATATTAAAATAACTGCTTTTTACTAAATGCATATATATGTGTACAGGTACATATTTATACCAAAATAACATTTTTTACAATTTTTGTCTGTTTGTTCCGGCTAATCTCTGGAACGGCTGAACTGATTTGATGGGACTTTCACTGATAGATAGCTGCGATATAAGGAGTAACTTAGGCTAGGCTACCTTTTTAGACTAGCTTTGCCCCGTGGTACAACAATAACTGCGGGTAGCACTGCGGCGTTGATTAATTATGAATATTATTTACTTAAATGAAGTAATGTACCTAAAAAGGCTGGTTGGTTAAGGCACATTGATATCTTCTAGATAATGCTCCCTTACGTATTTCTTGAAGGCAATGAGTATTTGTGCACTTTGAAGATTTTGTTTTCATCACAACTATAACTTAGACAAATCATCGTGATGCACTACTAAGCTATTGCTGTAATTCTATAGTTGGTTTAAAAACTGGAAAATGCTGCTTAGGATCTGTTAAGATATGAGTGGACATCCATGAAGCTTAACTTGACCAGCTCTTTACTTAAATGACATTATATTGAGTATGTAGCGTGGATGTTTATACATTTGTCTACAATAAATGAAAACTGCAATTTGTAAGATTCATGCATGAATACTGCAATATTATTTGCTATTTATATCGTAAGTATAACAGCAGCACAAAAAAAAACTTTAAGCGAGGCTTATGTCCCACCAGTTAACTACTGGAGGGTTATGATAATCATAAGAGTACAACATAGGTTTACCTAACATGGTTTATTATAATGCATGTATGTACATTTGTCTACAATAAATGAGCACTGAAAGTAAAATATGGTTTTATTTGCCTTATACCCTAAAAATAATAGCATTGCAAAGAGAATGAAAACTTGAATAGGATTTTGTACGAGCGTAAGTGGACAATGTGGTACTATAACAGATAGCAGGCCAAAATCTTCATCATAGAGACTTTGTTTTTATATTCAGTCAGTGGACTACGTTCTAATGACTATTTGTGTATAAGATGGTCAGAACCGTCAGAACACAACACAGTGTTCTATCATTGTATTTTAAAATCGTAACAGTTCATGAGAAGGTTTTGTTCAGAGCAATGCTAGAAACATACGTATCTTTTACGTATTATATAGTAATATTAGGACACCATAACCTTTGATAATTAATATACATTATGATATAACTAACCTAATAAATATAACAAAAATCTCAACCATGAAAAGTCGAAAGCGGTACAAAAGTCCCATACAAACTTGCCATTGTCCTTTAAGGTTTGTCTGTGAATCAGACTATCACTTGACTTAAAATAAATTTAAAACAGGTTTCAGTGTCCTTTCAATGTAGTAAGTAAACGTATCTCAAAGGTTTATTTGTAACTAGCGACCCGCCCCGGCTTCGCGCGGGTGGATTTCAGATGCCCCCGCCGACGACACGATTCGAGCATTTTAAATCTGTAATATCTTCGAATATATTCATTTAAATTAGATACTGTTAAGGGCCATTTTAATCTATATTAAATGCACAATGTATTTAATTTACTTAATTGTAGGATTCATGTATTGCTTAAAATCACTTCGTAAATAAGCCATTATATCTCGAAAACAGAAAGGAATAAAAAATGGTTGTTGTGGGTTATCCCTAAGAGATAGACATATACCGTCGCGGACTTTTTTGTAGAACTTTTTAAGGTGTACAATACTGTAGTACATTATTTTGATCTATCTCGTAGGGTGCAACCAGCGTTTGCAATGTAAGCGCAAAAAAATGTGTTTATTTGCTACATCACATTAGAAACCTCGAAAATTAACAGTGTTTCCATACTATATTATGCATTTATTATACATAAAAACCTTCCTCTTGAATCACTCTATCTATTAAAGAAACCCGCATGAAAATCCGTTGCGTAGTTTTCAAGATTTAAGCAAACAAAGGGATATAGGGACATAGGGACAGAGAAAGCGACTTTGTTTTATACTATGTAGTGATAGTGATATTTTGGACTTATATTTTTGACTTAAAATTTAAGTTTATCCTGTCGATCTACGCTCTAAACGTCAAAAAGTAAATCTGTTACACTTAAAATTTACTTTATACAAATACATAAATTTTAAATTTTAAAATACCATTAAAGAAATCTCTTCACTAAAGTAAAAGAGTTGTAGAGAAATTTTAATTTAGTTATTCAACCCATCCCCGTCCCCAAAGGCCGGCAACGCACTTGTGACGCTTTTGGTGTTGCGTGTTGTCCATGGGCGGCGATAATCGCTTACCATCAGGCGATACGTCTGTTCGTTTGCCCCATATTCCATAAAAAAAAACAACATCTCTTAGTTTGTCTAGAAGATCTTTAAGTTACGAAGCAATAAAATCGATTTCATAAATAAACAAAGTACTGTAAATATTACAAATTGTTTATAGAAGCCGTTCTTATACCGTGACATTGATAAAATCTAGAGCAAAAACATACTGCCGAAGTATTTCTGTATGCTGTTGCTGAGATTATTACGTCAGCGTTTAAAAAAAGTGATTGTTTATTATTGAATTTAGATATACTGCAGTAGTTATTTTAGGGTGACAAGGATTTCCTTTCAAGGGTGCATCTGGTTCCCCGGCTTCTAGTACCCGAGACGGTATTTAGTCGGTTCGAGTCCGACATAGCCACCAGTCGGTGGTATCCGAGAGGATTTCGGCAAAAAAAATGGAAAAAAGGGGCTGTGATAGGCAACAGATGAGGGGGTGATAGGCTTTTATGTCGTAAACAAATAAGTTTTTTACTAAACAAGCGGTGTCTGCCACATAATTGATCTTTTAAGGATATTAATAGTTGTAGATGAGAAATGAGATACTCTTGTAAAGAGGCTCTAAATCTGTCGCTTAAAAATATATACTGTCTCTCCGAAACATTTTGTCGGAAGAGATTGCTTTTGGCGATAAGGCCGCCCTTAGTCCATTCTATATATGTCATTGTATGTACTCTCTTGTAAATCTGTAATACGGTACAAAAATAAAGAGTTTCCTATCCATCTATCAACGATAACTGTTTTTGCTGAAATATACTAATTTGTTTCATGAAGAAAGTTTAAGACAAGAATGTCTATAACGGAGTATGACATAGGGTTTCCCACAACCTTGAAACATAATTTAGATTATTTTAGACGTTTGAATTGCTTTTGAGTAGTTTGATCAATATCCTACTTCCTACTAATATTATAAACGCGAAAGTTCGTAAGTATGGATGGATGGATGTTTGTTACTCTTTCACGCAAAAGTACTGAACGGATTTGGATGAAACTTTACAGTAATATACCTTATACATCAGAATAACACATAGGCTACTATTTGCCGCGATAACCGACATACACGCGGGCGGAGCGAAATATAGGTACACCAAAATACTTGTTTTAACTATCTCAACTTATACCATAAAGATGACAAGAAGTTGTTTATAGTAGTTTATTTTATGTATAGTACTTTAGGTAAATAAAAAAATGACTTACGCTATACCTAATTCATCCTCTAATCCGTTTGTTGCCCATGGTAATACCACCAATAGTCATTATCTCAGGCAAAAGACGTCTACTGCTAGACATATCATCGTCGTATAGTATTATTTTGCCTGTGGTAATACTGTACCACAAGCAAAATAAATATTTTTCTAAAATGTTAGTAGACAGTTAGATTTTATTCCCCATAGTACTTCTACACTGATTGGTACTACGTGAAGAAAACACTCCCCGTGATAGGAATGCGTATTAAAAATCATACTAATCTAAGTTGTCTGTATTTTTGGGTGAAATTTACTAAAACAACATGAAATACAACTTACTTGTAAATTAATTAATTAAAATGTGAACAGTTGTTCATCAAGGCCATACGTGCTTAAACTGTTCTAGATACCTATTTATGAAATAGCACAAGTTACTCAACCGTGTGTTTTGATACTAGGAATATATAAAAGCAAATGGTTACTGTGCAAAAGGAACTGAGTTCGCCATGGCTTCTTCAACTAAATTCGTCGCTTTTGCAGCACTCTTGTTGCTTTTAAACGTGAGTTTAACTTTATTTACTATTATTTTTTTAAGACAAGCTGGCTGTGTGAAATTATTAAAATGCTATTCACGCTTTGCTATAGAATATTGTTGTTGCATTGATGTGGAATGAGTGACAAAACTGACTTGAAACATTGATAAACACAATATGTAAGAAACGAATTGTATATCATTATATATCGAGTGTCAAAATTGTTACTTATTTGATGCATAACTTCCTAGTCTCGGGTTCGATTCCCGGGTCGGTCTGCTGTTGGTTTTTCTTACAAGAAATTCTTAATAGCAGCCCGGAGTATGGAAGATGGCGGTGTTTCCCGCCCGTGCTCGGAGACCACTTTAAGCCGTCGGTCCCGGTTGTTATGAATATCTATGGCAATCGTTATTGGGAAGTCAGTGCCCTCGAATATACTGACAACTAGTTCAACCTTCGAATGTAGTTCATCCTCAGGGTTGCGGAGGTCCGATGCCAGTCGCTCCGTGTAAAAACTGATATTTAGGTAAAATTGGTTGAACTAGTAGCCGACCCCAAATCTTGGGAATTATAAAGGCTCGGAAGAAGAAGATTCGATGCATAACTTTCAGAGTTTTTGAAGAAGGGATTACTAACTTTTAGGGTGACAGACCGTGAGACAGCCATAGGCAATTGTCTATGCATTCAGTTTTAACTTCAATTGTAGAATCAAACTAACAAAGAGCAATAGAATAAAACAGTCATACTTCATTTTCCCTTAATATTACTAGACGAGTTAGAGCTTCAAAAGCGTGCCATCTATTGTCCGTGGAAAGGTCAGAATCGTATTGCTGTTAGTAGAGATTTGTTGTAAAGAGAAACACGTGTTTGGGAATTAAATCTCTCTAAGAATTAGAAAATTAATTTTCCATTTTTATCCTTATTTCTAAATATTTTTTGATACATATAATTTAAGTATGCCGTGTTTCTTTTTATATGGTGTCCCGTATAAATTAATAACAACTGTACCACATAATTGCAATTTAGTCAACGGTCTTTGGTACAGCTTCAGTTTAAGTTGGTAAAGGTTACAATTTAAGCTCTCTGCGTCTGCTTTGCTAGTCAAAAAATTTGGTTTTCTTTCGCATATAACTCAGCAGAATTATATCCAGATATCCACTCGCTTAGATACGATCACCTTGATCGCGCCGCCGCACGTGTGGCAAGCCGCCATAAAATCAAAGGGCCCGCCTGCGGCGTACACCCACAAAAATGTGATTAGTCAGTTTACGCCGTTGTATGAATTAATATATTCGTATTTCACAACAATAACCACTGCGTGCGGGTGCACCGACACTATCTAAACGAATGGACTATATACATTTATATTATAGACGGGTCTGTTGGTCTAGTGGCTAGAGATCCTGACTGTTAAGCCAGAGATCGTGGATTCGATTCCCGACCAGGACAAACAACTGTGTAATGAGCACGATTATTTGTTCTGTGTCTAGGTATAATTTGTGTATAATATGTATATTATTCAGATGTGTGTACTCAGAAAGTTATTAGCAGGTTTATCAGCAACCTGGTTTTCATAGAACAGTTTCTGCCGCGAGTGAAATATGGGATACATTCTAGAATTAAACTCACTTGTACTGATTCCACTGTTTTAATTAACTTAAATCCTAACTGGTTTCGTTATATCGCATTATCAAAAAATTATTGAAATTGTGGAATAAGTACACGTGAGTTTAATTCTAAAATGTGTTTCAACAAGTTCCATCAAGTGCCGACAATTGAGATTATAAATTATATGAGATATGGGCGGTTATTATTATTTACATGATCTGTACAAAATATCTCTTGACATAGATGCACTGGGCAGCCAGCCAGTTCTACCCGGGTTATGGCGGTTACGGATATCCCGCATTCTACGGAGGCCGAAATGACAACGATAATTTGGAAACTATTCTACCCATTTTGATCCTGGCCCTGTCCGGTCGTGGTGGATTTGGTGGTTTTGGTGGCAATGGAGGTGGATGTGGCTGCGGTGGTTGCGGAGGCTGTGGCGGATGTGGACGTTGTTGATGACAGATTGCCACAGTTAAAATGAAAAGTCTGTTAGATTCTCCCTTGTGGAAAAATTTGATTGCGGAACTTTTCATTTTGAAAGTCGTCACGTATTTGTAATTTACAACTAAGCATGTTTATTAACTATTTGATTCATTGTAACCTTTTTAATACTAATTTACTAAGACATTGTCGGTCTCTAATAATAAAAGTTGACCATTCAATACCTACTCTAGGCAGTAGTATGTGGATTCTGGTGATGCCTTAGTAAAAAAAAACATTGAAAAATATATATGCAGAAGTCAAGTTCTGTCAATATACCAGGCGCTGTGGTGCTTGGTTTCTGTCAATGTTAGTAATTTTGGAATATTTTTTGTCAAATTTGTAAATTATAGAAAATATAAAATGAATTCAAATTTTCGTGACTTTCAGTTACTGGAACATAGAATAGTCTCCTTTCAGAACCTCTAATCATATTTTCTACGGTACTATTTATCATCAAAACATTATTTATTTCAAGTGATTTACAGGCTGTAATGACTAAGAATACATAAACGAAATATTATATTCCGATCAATTTCAAGTACAAAATCTCTCTACAATATACACGAACATCTCGACTCAGTACCTACAACAACTTGTGGATCACCCAAAGTGTTATCTCATAATGGGATTTGAACTTTTAACGCCGTAGCGCAGTAGAAAACGGCGTGACAACCGTTTAAACATCTACGCATTCGGCAGGCATGAAATTATAAAGAAATTTAAAACAGTCTAAACAGAAGTCAAATTCTTTTTACATACTCTGTTAAAACTATTTATTTTTTACTAAAAAGGCTTGGAAGGCAATTTTAAATCCCTTTAAACTCAGAAGCGTATAAACATATTAAAATACAATTCTGTATTTGCCTACGGCTCTCTCAGTACACGTGATACCAAATTGAAATACCTACTACAACTTTAATAGTGTACGCAAAATATGTCCTAAAGTAATAAATTTTAGGGGCGAGTTCACTAGCTGACTTCTAGACAACCTAAAAACATATAACAATTCTTAGGTCAAAAATAAGCTTTTAACGAGGGAACTTTTCAACAATTAGTAGAACAGACAGAAATCGTTTAACACGAATTGAATAATTGTGGTAGTTTAATTAAGTACTACAGTTCTTAAAATATAGCTTGATCTCTGTGATAGAAACCGTGGGAGAGCCACGCTTCGGCATGAATGGGCCGGCTCGACCGGAGTGATACCGTGGCCTCACAGAAGACCGGTGTGAAATAGAGCTTGCACTGTGTTTCACCGAGTTAGTGAGAATACCGGAGGCCCATCTTCCCAAAATCTTTCCTCTTTATAATATTCTTACCTAGTGTAGATCACCTATATCATTATTTAAGTGTTATTACAAACTAGCGACCCGGCCAAACGCACGGAAGTCTTTGAATAATCCATACCTATATTATAAATGCGAAAGTAACTCTATCGGTCTATTTGTCTGTCCTGCTTTCACGGCCAAACCACTGCACCGATTTAAATGAAATTTAGCATGGAGATACTTTGATTCTTGAGGAAGGACATAGGCTACTTTTTGCTGCAATAACCGACACACGCGGAGCCGCGCGCAATAGCTAGTATGCATACAAATTCATCAATTTTGCAATCATTACTATTGTCTTTAACAGTCTACTGCCGGACATTGACCACTCCTTAGAAAGGAGATTTGGGCCCACTCTACCACTTCGGCCAGACGGGTTGGTATATATAGTTAATTTCAAGTTTTTCTTCTTTTCCCCTTTGGGTGAAATGGAAACTAGCTGAAAAATATCAGCCATTTCTTACAACGCCAAGTACTTAATCTTCATTTCTAAAGTCTTCTAGTCTTTAAATCATCCTCGTGATGGATTCCATACTAATTTTATAAATTGAAAGTAATTTCTGTCTGTCACGCTTTCATAGCTAAACCGCTGTACCGATTTCAATGAAATTGAACATCAAGAAAATGTGATCTTTGAGTAAGAGCATAGGCTACTATTTACCACGACAGCCACGCGGAAAAATGTATTTAATAGTAATAAATGTGGATGAAATGAAATAGGGTGTCCGTTTTTGAAAAAATCAAAAAACAATACCCTTCTTCCTATTTGCAGTACTGCCGTTCTGTTGTCATTACTGTTCATCATCAGCCTATCGTAGACCTGTGCTGAACATAGGGGTCTCTACTGTTATCCACTGTTCACTGTTATAGAAATCATAATATTGGTAATAAGGATTTCAGAAATATTATCAAATACTAAACGCAACAAATAATATTGTATGAAACAATATAATCCACGTATTATTACTATATGTAAAAATAGATAGTTCGTAACTGATATGATTGAAATGATATCACACGTCTCATAAGGATACGAAAGAGTAGGTATTTTGCACAATAGTCCGTAATAATCTTGCAAACATATAATAAAACACTGGTTGGTTCCCTTCTGCATCATTTGTGTCCTGTCAGGCGCTGTACAAGTAATTAATAAGTGTCAAATAAAAAAAACTACAATGTTTTTAATATACTCTGTAATATTTTGCGTTTTGGCTAAAGTAAGTTGCATTGCAAATATTTGGCTAAGGTTTTCGTGTTTTTTGTAAAAGGATTTATACTGAAATATTTCGAAATACATATATAATGTTCTTCTCATGCCCATTTTGCATGATATTTTAGACCAGTGAGACATCATGTCTCTTTTTCTTATTCCTGGCTAAGAAAACTCCTTAGTTCTGGTCATAAAGCAACACGGTAGGGAGTAGGTACGCCTTACTTAGACGTTCCCCTCTGTCAAAGTAAAATGGCCCAAATGGGCCGCATTGTACTGTTATGAAACAGAATGTATTTATGTGTGCTTGAACTTTTGAATATTTTGTTTTAATTGTTATGCGTAATTTCTATGACGCTATGGCTACGTCCCTCCGGTCCGACGTCCTGGTTTGGTTGGTGTTGCTGGTTAACGGACTTACTATTTTAATTTCCTTATTTTTACATTAACTTTATTCTTACAGAGTATTGATTGCTACAGCCCAAAACGACAACCAAGAGTAACTACTACAGAAAGCGTCTATATTGACAATTTCCCCGAAGTTGAATATCCCGCCAGCATCACGGATACAATAAAACCTTTTTATTTAAATTCCAACCCGTTTTCTAGCGACGTTCAGGCTTCCTTTAAATCCCTCACATCTGGTGGAACTACTAAATCAAGACCCACTATAATTCTTAACATTAATGCAAGCGATAATTCAAAAGATAAAAATAAACTTGTTTTATCAGAAAAATCGATCACAAATCAAGTAAAAAATTCTACGGGGAAGGATATTAATTCAAAAGATGAAAACACTAACAATAAACCGTCAATAGTGCTTTTTGAAAACGATTCTGGCTGTCAGAAAATGGATGAAGAGGTTACAAGTCGCGCAGAAGAAGAGTCAAGTATTGAATCAGAAATGGAATACATTATTGGGTTCATCGACAATGAAGACGACATAATAGCAGCTCTAAAGAATAGCAGCTATGAAATCGAGACAGAGCTTATTGATGTTACTAATTCTAGTATGCAAATATTTGACGACGAACACTTAAATGCTACAATAACGTCGGATATACCATTGGTAAACAATTTTATTGAAGAATCGAATGAAAGTTCTACAAATACAGAAACAAGTCTACTTGACGAATTAATAAACAACTCAACAGCTGCTACTTTGTTAGAAAACGATGGATTAACAAATTCGAGTGATTATAACGATACCGATTTGTTCATTGGGGAGATATCTAACACTGACGTACTATAAATTACAAAATAATAATAGTTGTTAAAAAATTCGCAATCACATGTTAAATTGCAAGCAATGATAATAAATAGTCTGATTGTTGGAGTACAACGCATTCGATATCAGTTTCATTCTTGGTTTCGCATTGATTTAATGATTTACATTTATTTTCACATATTTCTGTATAGGTACATGAAGGTTTTTCGTAATATTTTCAAGTTTAATGACTCTCGGTCCTCACTAAACGTCAAAATTAAAGTTAAAATAATTTAAACATAAGGAGACGATTTGTTTATTAATAAACAAAAGGAAATTGCAAAGGTAATTTTTTTAATAATTAACGACTGGTATTAAATGTAAGTTTAGGTTAAACCGGTTGTACTAGTAGCCGACCCCAAATCTTGGGAATAATAAAGGCTAGGAAGATGATGATTAAATGTAAGTCATTGTTTAATTATATATTATCAATAAGCGTAACATGTACTAAAAATAAATTATTAATTTAAAAAGGTTTTATTTATAACCATATTCGGTATACATCCATACTAATATTATAAATTCGAAAATAACTCTGTCGGTCTGTTATGCTTTGACGGGTAAACCGCTGCACCGATTTTAATAAAATTTGTCATGAAGATAGGTTGATTGTTGAGAAAGGACATAGACTACTCTGTACCGCGATAACCGATTTACAGATTATCGACGATTTATGGAGCGGTGATAAAAAACTAGTGTTGTTATAAATAGCCTCCTATTTGAATTTTTAACTAAAATAATTATGTACCTTTTGAAAATATCATCTTCATTACTAAATACAAAAGAATCCCATTGTAATGTAATAGGATTGCTCGCCTATAGGTATAAAAATAATTAAGAAAGAAAAAATAAATATTAAAAAGCGGCCAAGTGCGAGTCGGACTCGCCCATGAAGGGTTCCGAAGCAGCAAGTAACATAATATAAAAGTTCTTGTAGTTCGTTGTAACTTTGTTCGATATTTTAATAATAGCGTAATTTTCTTGCGGTTTACGATTTATGACGTATTAAAAAAAAACTACTACTATATCTCGTTCAAACCAATTTTCGGTGGAAGTTTGCATGGTAATGTACATCATATATTTTTTTTAGTCATATCATTCTCTTATTTTAGAAGTAACAGTGGGGGGGGGGGGGTTGACACATATTCTCTCGCGCAAACTATTCAGTAAAAAAATGATATTAGAAACCTCAATATCATTTTTAAAGACCTATCCATAGATACCTAGAAAAAATTTTTTTGAGTTTCAGTTCCAAGTATGGGGACCCCCAAAAGTTATTGTTTTTTTTCTATTTTTGTGTGAAAATCTTAATGCGGTTCACAGAATACATCTACTTACCAAGTTTCAACATTATAGTCCTTATAGTTCCGGAGAAAAGTGGCTTTGACATACATACGGACGGACAGACAGATAGACAGACGGACAGACAGACATGACGAATCTATAAGGGTTCCGTTTTTTG
This sequence comes from Diaphora mendica, assembly GCA_949125395.1. Classification (NCBI taxonomy): domain Eukaryota; kingdom Metazoa; phylum Arthropoda; class Insecta; order Lepidoptera; family Erebidae; genus Diaphora; species Diaphora mendica. Next base: position 21,985,149 of record OX421314.1, read on the forward strand.
CCCTTAGGCACGGAACCCTAAAAATGGATGTGTACCTCCGGAGTCCTTCAAGGAGTTTCAAAGATTGGTTCACCAAAATATCAGATAAATAATAAGATATATGAATGTCAAGAGGTGGTCTTCAAAGACTTACGAATTCCAAAGTTTCAAGTGTGGATGTAGACGAAGGCAATTTAGATCACATTCTTTAGGGCGCTCGCCTACGCTCGCGACTATATCGATGCAAAGCGCAAGCGCGTCGGACGACATCCGTGGAAGAATGGAGGGAGGTTGGCGTTTGTAGCGCGACTGAATCGTGGTCATGTGGGCGCTTGCGACCGCATCGCGACTGTATTGATGCGAACGCGCGACAGCGTCGCTGTTGCACCGCTGCAAAAAGTCGCCGTGGGCGAGCGACCTTAACTGTTTGAAAAATAATCCATTTTTGGACCTCCAATAGGTACTTGGAAACCTCAAGGATAAAGTTTTCCTGTTTCTTAACTTATTTATCCCCATAACTCTTCCAAGTGCTGATGATTTAGTGTAGTTTTATCTTGGAGAGGTTGTTGTTCCATTTTGCAAACACATACTTCTACATCACACTCTCGAGATTTGCAGAATATTCGACATCAGCACAGTTAGCCATATGCAAATAAAAATATTTTTTAGGGTTCCGTACCTCAAAAGGAAATAACGGAAACCTTATAGGATCACTTTGTTGTCCTTCAGTCTGTCTGTCACGACCCTTTTTCTCAGGAACGCGTGGAGGTATCAAGCTGAAATTCATATCAAATACTCGGGTCTACTGTCCCTTGGAGCTGTGGAAAAATCAAACTTCTAAGGCAACGCAATCAAAAGATATAGCCGTTTATGCTGTAAATTTTCGACACTCGCAAGGGAATCAAAACATACAGGATACTTCCCGCGAATTCAGAATCTTGAAATTTTGTACGAAGCAATGTCTTATAGCATAGATAAAGGAAAAATTGTGAAAAGCATAAATTTTACTTGTATACCTACAGGTTTGTACGGAACCCCCGGTGCGCGAGTCCGACTGTGCGAGTTGGAGGGCTTTTTATTCTTACCAATCGCGTATATATCGGCAATCAGATGTTTACCTGGAAGACACAAAATGTTATTAATATTTAAATTACAAAATAAAACATTGCTGATAGTATTGGATAGTATAATCTAAGTGATTTGTTATGAAACATTCATATATAATAGAAACAGTTTCTTGTAGAACAAAATACAATAGTCACGTATTTGAAAGTGAATCGATCGTGTTGATGTCGATCGATTAGTTTTAATTACGTTTAGTTATACACTGAGTGTCAAAATTATCTCACAACGTAGCAACATGGGTCTTCGTGAAAAGGTGGCACTGGTATTGATTGTAGTGCTTATTGTTCAGGTAGAAACTTGTACACTAATTCTTGAGTATATAATAGCACACTACTACTAACTAAATTATTGAATTAATATCACTTCCATCGACTGCATGATAGGCATGCTTTAATTTAAACGGTTTCCTATAGGAATAATAGTACCTACTACACTCTTTATAGGATTTAAATAGAAACATGGTATACCTAACGTAATTTAGAGAGTAAATCTAAATGTAAATAAAACTATAAAGTATATACAAAGTTAAAATGTCTTTATATCTGTTTTTTTGTAAATGTTTGTTAAATTTTTAGATATCCACATCATATTGTGGGACAAGTGCATACAAATCGGATGCATTGCAACGTTATCTAGACAAGGAAAAACTCAAAACGACTAAATCTCCTTACGTGACGGGTAGCAGTGTTAAAATGAATAAAAACGCCTCACTCAAAAAGTCACTGATAAAGGCATTTAGTTTTCCAGAAATTGAATATCCGTCTGACGCTTCTACCAGAGATTATTATTCTTTAGGAAACAATTTCAATACAAATTCTTTTAAAGCTGTGCCAAAAAAAGTTGCTAGTTCCCAGAGTAAAGCTGTTGAGGACTTCAAGAAGGATTTGCGAATGAAACGCAAACTGGATAAGATTTCAGAACATTACCACACGCCGGACGCAGCTTCTACATTTATGACATCTTTATCCGGACCTGAATCAGTTATATTAATAGATAAAGAAGCTTTTCCAGAAGTTCAATATCCACTTAATGCCCTAGAAACATGGGCACCTCATTATTGGAATCCACCAATGATAGCTCAAAAAGAACTTAACTATGAAAGACCAGAATCCTTAATTTTCAATCCAAAAGTGTCCGACAAAAGTAATAAATCTTATGCACCTTATAAGAAACAGGTAAAATCGAAAGTAAAACAATTTATGGAAGACATTGACAAATTAAATGAAAAAAGGTACAGCCAAAAAAAACAATACAAAGAAACACGAGACTCGAATAATAAGAAAGAGTCGCCAGCGATTTTCAAAAACGATTTCAATAAACCAGGTGAGAATCTATCTATTTGCGATTTCTGTTCTTTAAATATAAATTTTAATATTGATTTCTTTATATTTTCAGATTCTAACAACAGTAACATTTTACTTCCAGACCCTGAATGTCTTTCAAATAAAACATCAGAAGTATCGAGTTCTAATATACATAACGATTCCGCAAATTTTAATATTTCTGAAAACCAAGACTTAAATGATCTGTTAATAGATATAGATAAAAGAAATGATACATCGCCCCAAATAGGAACTTCGCAACTGAAGTCTGATATTACTCACCCGACACCGATTCCATACAAAATACAAGAAGAAAGCAATTCTCCTTCTCAGTCGGAGTATAAAAACGTAGAAAACGAAGATTCTCATACATTAAAGGAGGGGAAAGATTATCTCATTCCTAAAGTAGAAGAAGAAGTAGTCGAGGAGGTTGAACTACAAATTCCATTAAGTATGGTTATTCCAAACGATAGTTCTGAACTACAAGCAACGACTATAACAACAAGCAACACGGACACGGTTAAAACTACCGCTATAGAATCTCTGGACCAGACTTTTAATGATACAACAATAATATCAAATGATGAACCACTTAATGTCAATATACCACTACCAGAATTGGACACATATGATCAAATACTACCAGATTTATTCAAGAAAACTACGCCATTGTCAGATATAAATAAAACTCCACGTGCTACTATTATTGTGGTTCCTGTCGATGACTATGTAAACATGATGCAAATACCGAACTTCAACAGATTATCAGAAGCATCTATTATAGTGTTGACACCAACTAAGAAAGATGTGACAGCTAAAACAGCAACTTTCGACACTTTACCAATAATAAATGAAAGAAATACCATTACTAACACAAGATCAACGACGTCAGATTTTGAAATGCTTCCAAATAACTCAATGTGTCATGTTCTATCAAATGCAGTTACCTGCACAAACGTGACAAATCAAGACTACAGTGTTGATGAATTTACTGATGCATTATCCATATCAGAAGATAATAATATTATTCAGAACATAACTACTCTCTTGTGTGATACTAACAACTCAAGTGAAATTCATTCAGAAGCAATATTACCAGATACATTCCTTCATAATACATCAATACCATTACCAAACGACTTCCCAAACAGACTGCCCTCTAATATTGTACCAGATCCGACATTACTTCACAGAATTGAAGATACAGTAATAAATAGTAAATCTCCTGAAATGCCTATAGATAAAGTAACTAAACAAGAAGTGAATCATTACACATCCTTTGAGCTCGTAGAAAATAATTTACCATCATCTGCAGATCGTGTAGATTTTTCTATATTGAATTTTGACAGTGTAAAACAAAATTCGCCACAGATCAACCAATTAAGTGATATCCATAAGGCTAATCCAATACGATCGGTGAATAAAGTATTTCAACAAAAATCTGTGACAGAAAAAATACATCTTTTACCACATAGTCAACTATCTGAACAAGCAAACAATACAGTTTACCAAGATGCCACTTTGCCACATTCTGCTGAACAAAATGAACTTTTAATAAATAATGAAAGATCAGAACGTAATCAAGATATAGTTAATTCTACGGATGTCCAAATACCCACACAGGAAAAGTTTAATGATTCTCGTAACAACATTGCTGGCAGCAATTATTTCTATGAATGTATAAGCAATGCTAATAATAGTAATGCAGAAGAAGAGAACCCCGGCTTGTCTGAAAACAAACAGATTTTAAGTATTCCACTTACTAACGATGCTAAAAACGAAGAAACATTATTAGAAAGAAAAATAAATGAACAAACAGATGAACTAACACCAAATAGCAATGAGGTTGATCAAATTAAGGATATAAAAGAAGCGTCAGAATCTATGACTCTCCCGTGTGATCCACAACCAGTCATCACTTTAGCTGCCTTTACACCAATACAAGAGGATTCTCATTCAGTAGAACAAGATAATTTTGAAGACACGACATATTTAAATTATCCTACAGATACTACTAGTACTTCAACTATGGAGAATACCCTGCAACAAAATGAAACTCATGATACTACTATGAATATCCCAGTGTCATGTGAAAATCAGTTTATAGACAATTTCTATCAGGCAGTACCAATCGCAAACAAAAACAGATTATCATCATTTCATGATTCAGACTATGGAGAAAGATTAGCGCCTGAGATTAATATAGATTATTTTCCTAGCCTTCCTAGCTTTACGGACAATCCGACTTTAAATAATACTGATCTTGATAACGATGAACAATCGTTATTGGATGATAATAAAATTTTCGATAAAAACGATTTTACTAGCTTTACATACAATACGACTTTAAGTAATACTGATCTTGATAAAGATGAACAATCGTTATTGGATGATAACAAAATTTTCGAAGAAAACGATTTTGAACAAGACGAAAACATTTATTTAATATCTAACGACACGCTAAGAGACCCTGTAAATATAGACTATATACTCGTAACAAGCTTCGAGAACAATTCAAATGCTGTAGAATATCAAAATACTATACAGTTTGAAATAAGCTCAGCTGAATCGATATTATTAAACACTGATAAGAAAAATGTTGTACACGCAGAGGAAAATATGTCGTTACTACCAATAGACACATATCAAAATGAAGTTATAGAAAATGAATCGATTGTGGATACACCTCCACAATACGGTGTTAATGAAAGTCATGAATCATTGAATGAAAAACTGACAGAGACTATCCATAATGATATATTGGACGATGACATGCCAGGCAACGGATCTACTACGCTTCTTGATGGCAGTGAAGAAGCCTACCAAGAAATATATACACCTGATATATCTTCTGACTTTATTCATAAATCAGATAATTTTATCGGAAGAGACACGCAATTATTAGCTAAAAGTAGCCTTACAGATCCTCCAAGGTCGGAAAACAAAAATGTAAAGACATTTCCAGATACTCTACTTACTGACACTGTTAGTTTTAGTCCATTAGAAGTGAATGAACTGGATTCAGATAAGTCGCTAACCGATTACGTTATAGAAACCGAAACAATCAATGAACCTTTCGATATGAATTCTATTAATATCGATAGTCAGTACAACCCTCTTTTGGAAGATGAATCGCTAGCAGAGACATATTATGATGATGAAGAACCGTCACAAACAGATATTACATTCTAAGTTTCACCATCATCGAACGGCATCATCAATGTTATCCAAAATGGTTAAACTACAACCACAAAAATGACTTTTAGTTGCCATGTAAGGCTTAGGTCATAATCCTTACAATCATGTAAAAGTAGTTTAATACTACTGCTGTGAATATTACGGTGCATTAATGCTTCGACTTTACAGTTATTTATTTAATTTATTTCTATTATTAAAACTAACTTATTTCTGATTATTTCGTTTGTTTTTTTTTTAAAGTACCTTTTGTCCTCTAAATGCTAATAAACAACGTGTTTCTATTGATGAAAAAGAAATTAGTCTCCCTTATTGCAGCATAATGATTTTGTGAAGGCACAACTCTTCTTTTTTCTTCACTCTGTATTTTAATATTATTCTATTTAAAGCTATTCCTAAAAAATAATCAACTGGTTTAATTTGGTATTAGCGACTTCATTAAACTTTTATTATTTCGAACGTGTTATTACATCTTGTGGTCCAAACTTATTAGATTTCATACTCGACGCTGCTACTATAGTTTGTCTGATCTAAGAAGGGGATTTTGACAGTTGACGTTTAGTGCTTGGGTATCTTTATGCCATAGTGAAAATATTCGATAACGATTACAAATGAACGATCATCAATATAAAATATTATATGAAGCATCGCTAATCGTTTTAAAATAGGAATAATTTCTTCTCTTATATTTAAGAATTATGTTACATAAACAATATAATAGGTCTTTACCTATGAAATTGCCGTTTTGTATGCAATAAGTGAAAGTACTTATTTTTTCAAACTTTTTTATTTCTGTTATTTGAAGTAATCACCCATGCAATCGACGCATCTTTGCCAACGCATTGGCAGTTTATTGATGCCCTTTTTGTAAAAATCAGCTGGACGGGAGGCAACAAACTCTTCAAAGGCATTTTGTACTGCCTCTCGGGAATTGAATTTTTTACCCACTAAAAAGTTGTCTAAATTTTGGAAAAAGTAATAGTCGGTAGGTGCAAGGTCTGGTGAGTATGGCGGATGATCGAGAACTTTCAACCCCAGCTCTTGCAGCTTGTAGACTGTCTGTTGCGCAGTATGGGGTCGCGCGTTGTCGTGAAGGAGCAGTGGGGACGACCGATTGACCAAAGCTGGTTGCAGATGTGCAAGCTTCTCCATCATTTCTCCAGTTCTTCACAGTACACATCTGCATTAATGCTCATGCGGTTTTGTAAAAAGCTGTGGTGAATCACACCCGCACTAGACCACCAAACAGTGACCATGACCTTTTTAGGGGTCATTTTTGGTTTAGGGCATTGCTTTGGTGCTGAACCAGGGTCTAACCAACTTGCTGAGCGCTTTCGATTGTCGAACAGAATCCATTTTTCGTTGCACGTAGCAATTCCTTTCAAAATTCCTTCATTTCTTTGCCTGTTGAGCAGCGCAAGGCAGGTCTCGACGCGTACGTTGCACTGGCGATCGTTAAGGTCGTGGGGCACCTATCTATCAAGCTTTTTTACCTTGCCAATTTTTCGCAAATGGATCAATATTGTTTTGATGCTTACATTAAAAGCTGCAGCTACCTCAGCTGTAGATTGAGTTTCGTCAGCTTCCACAATCGCCTTTAATTCATTATTGTTAACCAAAGTCTCCGGACGACCACGAGCTTCATTTTTCAAGTCAAAATTTCCAGAACGGAACCGGGAAAACCAATAACGGGTTGTGCGTTCGTTTGTACAGTTCTCTCCGTAAACGTTTTTGATGTTACGTGCCGTTTGTGTCGCGTTGGTGCCACGACGGAACTCATATTCCATAATTACACGATTTTTTAAAGTATCCATTATGACGAAAAATGTTCAAATGTAATGAAAATACAACGCTAATCAAAAAACAAAAGACTGAGTTTGTAAATAGAAAGTCATGGTTTTAAAACAAAATTCATTTGAATTTAGAATACAGAGCCATTACAAACTTTTTTTTATTTGAAATGACCAGTACTGAAGAACGGCAATTTCATAGGTAAAGACCTAATATAGATACATGTTGTATACCAAAATGAACTTACTTTTCCACCATTGAATGTTCTAAATTGTGTTTAGTGTTGATACTAATTCTTACCCAAACGTCTTGTTCAATACGTGACATTAGTTTTTTTCACACACATTTGACCTTAAACTAACTCAAATAAAGTAACAAAAAATAAGTATTTAATTTTAGAATTATTCAATGACTTAGAATGCTGAAACAGATACGAAAGAATAATACTTTTGGATAACATATTAATATTATGTAAATTGACCCTTATAATGCAAAAATGAAATGATAATGATATAAGTAATATTGTTTGTTCACTTCAGTTTCATTATACGAAAAGCATAAAATGAAAGTAAAAAAATGAATGAATAAGTATCAGCTACTTAATTATAACGAAATTAAAAAAAAAAACTGGTTAGCAAGTCGATTACGTCCGATTTCTAAATCAAAACGATTAATCTTAACCTCCGCAACGATTGAAATGTCACATCACTAAATTTAAAAAATTAAAATCATAGAATGTAACTGTTTTAGGACACCAAGCAGAAATAAATAATCACGCGACTATTTAATTTTATTTGTGGAAATATAAACTGAAATATGCCCCATTACATTCATTCAACTCAGTAGTATAAATTATTACATTTATAAAATTTATTTGACTTAAATTAGCATAATTTTATGGTCACTTCCATTAGTGCATGGTTGCATTCTGTCGTTACGGAACGTCAGTCTCACATGTCAAAATCACCTTCTTAGATCGGACAAAGTATAGCAACATCACATTACAAAAATGAATGACCTTACAATTGAGTAGCCGACAATAACTTGCTTGAAAAAAAAAAAACAAAAGTAACAGTAATGTCATGTTTATAAAATAATCTCAGTATTTTCCGTGTGGAATTGTAAATTTTTTTTTTCGTCTATAGGTAATAGTTCGTTGTTATGACTAATTTTAATAGAAGGTAGGATAAAATAAATGCTAAGCCGTCACAGACAAAAATATCCTTAGAGTCATTGAACTAATATATATTATTCCTCAATGCTTAGAGTACTGAGTTTCTAACTCTCACATTCGATACAATTACAGTAGAATATATCTGAATAGACTACCGTTCAGACATTTTTTCTGTTTATAGCAGCTGTCTCGTGTGCCTTGCTGTTAAAAATGTATAGGAAAGAAAACGCGATATGTGATAGCAATAAATAACAACAAAAACTACTAAAATCAAGTGAAATATGTGTTGTGATCACTTTGATTTACTAATATTATTTAATTTAGATAACTGTATTTTTCTGCTCGGCTACATTGAAATGACGGATGTGATGTAACATCGTCATTTCCGGGGTGGAGCAAGGGAACGTTATTTGATTTGAGTAGTTCTTGGTTGAGGGTGAATATATATTCACTGGTTGACAGTTGAGCTGGGCAGTTGTGTTAACAGTATTAAGTTTGATTGTGTACCTACCCTACAGTTAAGAATTAATCCATCATTGAGAGAAAATGGTATATTTATTACACTTTGATTGAGTGGGGGAATTACTAGCCCAGGTGGCGAATTCCACAGGGTAGCGCGGAGGTGTGAGCGTTGCTCCAACCCCCTCGTGGGGTTGCTCATGGTATTTTTCTTTACATATGGTTAAGGTATAAAATACAATAGACAACAACGTTTATTTTGTACAAAAAAAAAAACTTCGTTTAAAAAAACCGACTTCAAAAACTGAAAAGTATAAAATAACTTAATTGTATGTGCTACCTATTCATAGGTTTGAATTCGGCGCCAAGCCAAATGTAATAGTAGGTACCACACTCGCTATATTTCGAGACGAACGTCAACGAGGTCACCGACGCTTCGGTTGTATTGTCCTACGCGAAGAGCAGCTATCCCGCTCAAGGTCACGCGCGGTGAGTGCGGTACCTACTATTACATTTTGGCTCGGCACTGACTTCAAACCTATGAATAGGTAGCACATACAAATTAAGTTATTTTATACATTTCAGTTTTTGAAGTCGGTTTTTTTAAACGAAGTTTTTTTTTTTTTCGCTTTTTAGTCTTTCTCAAGTCTCTCATCATCATTTCACCTAAATAACTTGAAAGAATACGACTAAAGGTAACATACAACATACTGTATAGAATAATAAATAAATATTTCGGACATGATGTTTACAGAATATGAAGGCATGCAGACAATTGCCTTAACTTTATTGCAGGCGCTCACGTAAATTTGAGGGTTTCCTTCAATTTCCTTGGGATCCCATCATCAGATCCTGATATGGTGGCCATACACATACATAAAAAAAATATAAAAAATACCGATGAAATTGAGAACCTCCTCCTTTTGGAAGTCGGTTAAAAATTTAGGATTGAATGATAAATTTGTTCCACATCTCATAAAAAAATAATTTCATGCAAATATCTTCCTAGATGTAAAACCCGTTGTACTGTATAACGCTGAGTTACCTAAACGTTGAGTCAATTTCGTTCTCGTCAATTTAAATAATGAAAAGCGACCTCAAGTTGCCGCCTAAACAATAAACTCTTAATAAGTTCTTTTGACAAGACATTTTCTATAAACGACTGGTATTATGCAATAAGCCGTTTACTCGTCTAGTCAGCGCTTACGTTTCTAATGCAAGTGTTTAACTGTTAAATAGTACTCATTTCTGCTTAACATGGCTTATGCATCCCGCTAGTGTAGTGAGCCGGCCCTTGATAGGCTTCTACTTATCCAGCTTAACATACATATGCATTTCAATAGCTTGATTAAGTGCATCGTCTTGCAAGTTGATTCAAAAGACGTTATAAAATTTCAAACCTCTATATTGCTACGTATTAGCTTTGATACTCTGCTAAAAGATTTTGCGCTAACTAATGATATCGATTTCACCATCTTTCTATTTTTCATCGGCGGTGTTATTGAAAGGATTTTGATTAGTTTTTATTTTGATCAGCCGTCCGCATACTGGATAAAAATTCAACTTAGTAAAGTAATCGTTTTCAGACAGAACAACTCAGGATAGTTCAAAACGGTTAGGACGTGGAGTCTTTCGGTATCCTGCCATCAGTTATCCCGTTATCAGATGACAACGATCAAAGAGACCAAGGTCACATATCTGTCCGTCCGTCTTGTAATTGAAAAGGCCACTAGGGCAGGGGCATGTGGCCAATTTTCGCCATCTGTTCACATCATACAATATCCAATATCCATTGAGACTATATTTCCCTATCCACAGAAATAACAGGGTTCTCATAATGAAAGTATAGGTTTCACGAATAAATGTGAACTCTTATGACCATATAGGTTTCTGTAAGTTATAGGTCCTAAGACTGAAATTGTCATTGAAACAGGCAGTATGATTTACTTCATCAGTGTCTAGAATAAAATAAATTATGACTAGCATTGGTATATATACATCACGTTGATAGACCGGTTCCAGTGACAGTGCAAGCGGCCTTGCACGATTACATCACGCCTCACGGTATCACAACAGCGGGCACGCTCGACGGCGCCGGTCGCGCTTGACGGCCCAGGTGCGGCTCTGCGCTTGCGCATCTCACGCTCCACTGCCTGATAATATATATGAGCAAGATAAATTTTGTTCTCTTAGAGATACACATGTACATGTATGTAGGTACTATAAGATAGGTACTATTCATGATATACCTACAGAAACCTTAAAACTAATAATGTAAGGAGTAAGGTATATGTATGTTCTTTAAAACACATTTGATGTTCAGTTAATCAATGAACTCACTTGAACGACGCTAAAGTAAATCCTTAATCTTCAATCGAATTTATTGATAATCTCTTTAAAGTACCTCAAAAAAACACTCGACTAATAACATCTGGTTCTAAATATAAACTTGAAATGATCAAACCCAGTCATTTATCTCACATGCAAGTGCAGAGCGCGTTCCGCTGGTCCGATCGTTGTCAATGTTGTCATGGGTCAATATTGTTCCACGAGTTGAATAGAATTGACAACGGACATCGTAAATTTTGAACAATATTATGACGAATCAAGGAGTATCGATATAGAACTAAAATTAAATCTAAGTTAAAATATATTTCTTAAAAATTTTAGTCTCAAACTATTCCAAAATTAGAATAATAATAAGTAATTTATACAAAAAGAATTAAGATGTCTTGTGTACGCTCCAAAAACTCCCAAAATTCTGCACCAATTTTTACTCGGTAAACTTCAAAGATTATTTATTTCTATTTATAACGACAGTTTTGTTCCTTATTTATCTTGTCGATTATAGTCGATTATACGAGTAATACATTGTGATAACTTATGATAGTTACGCTGCCATGGTCCCTGGCTATTAAAAGCAAAGATTCGATTAATCAGAAGGCTCACAATAAAATATGACAATGAATATTTTATCCATTGCCTTTTTAGCTCATTTTTTTAGTTACTCGCGACAAATTGTAACAGGTTTAAATCCAAAACAGAGAAAAAGAGGCAATTATTTTTATAATAGGAATTTAAACTATTACAGAGTACTAGTGGTTATAAGTGTGTTTAAGTATTTACGAACGTCAGCAGTAACGATTATCATCAGGCCGTCGATGATTTTCAATGCTGATGGTAAAAGCGATCAACATTGCATGGCAAAAGCGTTTTTTTTTTTTTTATCTTTATTTATGGAGTTTAGCCACAATTAGGCCTGTGTCGCTCAATAAAAGCGGTATTGATAACAAAATAGTATCTCATCTCCATCTCTTTTCTTGTATTCTCAGCTAATAATCTAAGGACCAAGTCACAAATATTACTAAACAACGTGATGCCAAAAATATTTCAGAAACAGAATTCCTATTTTAGATCAATTTTGACTTACACGTTAAAGTCCAAAACGGTGTCTTATTGCTAGAAACAAAACTTCTAGAATATTTTAGAAAGCTTATGAGTTCAGTTATTATGAGAACATTACCTTCACCGCTAAAGCAAATAAATAATAATTAAATTCAACACGGCAACGAACTCCAGCCGCCGGAGTGAGACGCTAATATCATTAGCCTTGTATTATCGCAATACCGTGCAATGTTCCTAATAAAATAATTCGAGCAAACCTCTTATATTCATCAAAAGGTTATACTTGCTCTCTGTATAATTAATTAATAATATTTTAACATACATCTCATACACGGACGTCTTAATCCAAACCTTTCCATGAATTTGTATGTTTGGGATCATACGGCCGTATGTATCCATCGCCTATATCCCCGGAAGGATAAGCAGAGGCATCTATATTTTGGGGAACAATAATTTTGTAACAGGGATCTAGTTTTATTTAGAATTAAACATGGTAAGAAAAGTTAGTAAAATGGGAAGGCAATGGGAATAAGAAGGGATAATTATTACCCCTTCCCATTCCCATTGCCTTCCCATTTAACTAACTTTTCGTAGCAAGTTAATACTCATTCGTACAGAGTATAATTTGTAGCTCGAGTAGGCCAAAGAATCCAGTTCGACTTTATATTACACTAGCTGTTGCCCGCGGCTCCGCCCGCATGTATGTCGGTTATCGCTGCAAATAGTAGCGTATGTGTTATTCTGATGTATAAGCTATATTACTGTAAAGTTTCATCCAAATCCGTCAATTAGTTTTTGCGTGAAGAAGTAACAAACATACACACAAACTTTCGCCTTTATATATTAGTGTGATGTGATGATGTGAAGTGTGATTAACTCGATAGTTCAGACCGACATCGTTCGACGCGACGACGCGACGTTGCGATTGGTCTGCACTTCATGAACTTCATAAAATTGATGCAAAATAAAATTGCACTCCCGGAATCGTATACCTGTAATTCGAAATGACTCGAAATAGGAGACCTCTAACGCTACCCTTATTTTTCAGATGAATATAAGATTATGTAGGTTCGATTACGCAGATGCCTCTGCCCTCCCTTTGTTAGGATCTAGTTTATTTTACATCACTGTACGAGTATTACTCCTAACATAACGACGAAGTAGAGGCGCACAAACTGAAATTAGTGTTTGAAAAACTCTGCGTTATGTGACAATTTACACTCTGTTCTACTCTGCTAATATAATTTGTACACATTGGTATGAAGTGGCAGAATTCGATAAAGAGTACCTTTCGTGCAGTTACGAGTTAGTGTACGTTATAAAGTCTTCTGTCTTTGTGGTTTACGATAATTCTGGAAGTGGTATGCCAAAGCCACGACGTCTTATTTGATTTTTTAATCTCCGACGCAAAAAGAGGGGTGCTATGAGTTTGACGTCGACGTCGATGCGATTTTTTTTTGAAAGCCAGTTTTCTTTCGGTGGTTCTTAGCAATGTTTGGTTAATATCGGTACAGCAGTGTAAGAGTATCAGCTTTTTTCCAAAATGATTTGAAAATGAATATTATGCGACTACTTGTAGATTCACTCGTTTTTTTTTTAATGTTTATTAAACAAGATCCCTATCTCATTTAATACTATTAAAATTATTTCTTTTACTAATGTTACTTAGTAATACAAGGCCCAACTTTGTCGTTGTCTAAAGTTTATAAGTACTGTAGATAACAGCGATGGTAATCGGTAATTGTGTTTGTTTGTGAGGCCTAGTTTCCACGCAGAAACGAGGTCTGAGTTTCTTTCTTTTCCATTATATTTACGTAATAGTGTAGTGTTAAAACGATTTCGTAGTTATTCCAATACTAAATAAATAAGTAGGTTCGTGTTTCACCTTTTTATGGACAGTGACGATTATAAATGACGACATATATTTTTAAGACCATTCCAATGCTAAAACATTGTCTTGAAGTCATGAGGGACTTATGAAGAAAATTCTAAGCAGCAAGAAATGCAAATTCACATATTATTACTTATTTACAATGTGTAGCATAATATTTTCTAGAAAATTCAATGAATGGAGTGAAATGGCTACTCCTTCTAAAAGATTTGATGGTTTCTATTAGCATATACAAATGGAGACATATCTTGAGTGGGGGTTTATAAGTCGCTGTGTATCAGACAAGACTAAACTAAACAAAGCATGGCTGATTTCTCCGTTTGTCAACATAGCCGTTGAACCTAAATAACATTTTGTGTTTGAAGTTTAGTAAAAGCGCGTACAGTCGCGCATTTCTAATTTCTAATTATCGCAAGGCCTGTATTCTCTTTCGAATTCAGATAAGTCCTAAGTTATGTTGGAATACGATCAAAATTAGGTTTTATGCACATACAACGAAGGTTGATGCTTAATAAATGACAATCTGTTGTATTATATCGATTAATATTCTACCATTGTTATTTTTTATCCTAAAAAGATAGGTACTCGTTAGTTGGTAGTATGTTATGAATTAACCTTTGTTTAGAGTTCTCTCATCCGTAACGGGAGCGGTCTGATCGGATGATAGGTTTAGTATACACAATGGCATACCGATTAGTCCTTCGAATGGTATTTGTGATACGAATATATTTAACCTACATATTTGTTTGCAATTATATAGTAGTAGTGTATGAGCTATTGGTAGCCCTTTCAATAAAAAAATTAAGAAAAAAACAAAAGCTTTGTGACTATCCATGTTAATGTGTTCATGTCATCGAAAAAGTTAATCCATAACTATATTATAAATGCGAAAGTAACTCTGTCTGTCTGTCCTGCTTTCACGGCCAAACCGATGCACCGATTTCAATGAAATTTGGTATGGTTGATTGATTCTTGAGGAAGGACATCGGCTACTCTTTGCAGCGATAATCGACAAACACGCGGGCGGAGCCGCGCGCAAGAGCTAGTTAGATTATAACCAGACAATTATCTATCAGCTTTCTGCTTGGTGGAAAATTGTAAACAAACTTCAACTATTTGGAATTCTAAGATTTATCTATCTTATACTTTTAAACGACCTTGTTCTTGTTTTTTTTTTTAATATAATTATAATCTGAATGTCTGAAACGTCTCCAACGATTTTCATGAAATTTAGTATGCAGGGGTTTTCGTGGGCAATAAATGGATCTAGTTAGGATAATTTTTTTTTTTAAATTACCAAAAATCAAATACCGATCAAAACTTGGTCACTAAGGTACTAACTTACTGTACGAGCACCAGTTGTACCGCAATGTTTACCTGAAAAAAAAAAAAGTTAAATTTATTGTACTATGTATGTATTATTTTCTTAAATATAATTATAAAAAAATATATATGTACTCAGTTATTTGTTTGAAGAATAACTTTTTTTTATAGTTAAATATATATTGAAAATAAAAATAAAGTTTTGGTGCCGTTATTAATGTATAATATATAATATATTTGAAATGTACAAGTAACGCCCCTTCCAATGATACCAAACACGGCATATTTATCTCAAATTAATTTTTTTATACAGTATTTTAAGTCGGCTAGAGGGCGCCACATTAGATACAGTGACACGTCATATAGCCTATAACCAGCGGACGATCAATACGCTTCTAACGATACCTCATTTGTCCAGTACTAATAAAGAGTTAAGGAGCTATGAGGGAACAAATGAACATATATACACACATAGCCTGTCAAAATCATAACCCTCCTTTGCCGTAGTCGGGTAATAATAGAAAGGGATTATGACTATAAATGGTTACAGTTTGAACATTTAACAGTTCACTTCTATAATGTATCGATACTCTCTATCTCTGTCTAAAAACAACTCAACCACAACAAAAATACTATTTCATCTCACAATACGACTCCGGCCTTCGGGTACGTACCATTCGTCGACATAAATCTTCATTAGAGCCCTTATCGGCCACGCTGACCGGCCCTTTTACTCCTACGAATTTATCGGCTCTCAGTCTTTCATTGGCTATATAACTAAACCACGCGAGTATTATTCCTGGTTAGGCATTTTACCACACACCGTATAAAATGTGAGGTCGTAAAATATATTGAGTAGAATGACTGTAAATGTCTGGCTGTTATTGGCGGTCAATAAATAGTAGCATAGACACAAAACTTCTTAATTTAAAGGTTTTCCCCGAGACGTTTATTGTCTTTGTAATTAAAAAAAAAGTACCTTCATTGGAACGAACACCTGTGCCTATAAGTGACGTTTCTATATCGTGTCATTTAAATTTAATGTATCTATTGATGTCACAATTGAAATAAATCAAAGATTAGATTATAATACCTATGTCTTTGAGTTATATTATAAACTAGTTAAGTCGCGCGGTGTTACCCGCGGTACGTCAGTAGCCACGGGTAACTTGGTCTAAAAAATAGCCTAAGTTACTGTCTATCATCAGCTATCTGCCAGTGAAAGTCACGTCAAAATCGATCCCGCCGTTCCAGAGATTACCCGAAAGAAACAGGCAGACAGACAAAAAATAAAAATATGCATTTAGTGAAAAGCTGTTAATATGAATTTACAAAGAGACACTTCAATTTTATTTATTTGTATTGATATTACCTACCGCTTGGTCTGTGAATCATACACATGAAGAATAAGTTTTGATATACGATGCATTCCTTGATTATAGTTAATTGTATTTAAGTTCCACTATATCATTCTATTATGGACATATAAACATACGCATTCGTTAGTTTTTATGAATAAAACATTTATGTATTGTTTACTTTATTTCAATTATTGTACAGACCGACTGCTTTTTGCTTGTATCTGAAGATTGTACATAATTGATTTATGATTTTTCTTGTTTCCAATACAGAAAACTATTACCTAAACTTGAGGACTTAAAATTTCGAAGTCCATGCCATTCGTTTAGATAATGTCGGTACACCCGCACGCAATTGTGGTTATTGTTGTGAAATATGAATTTATTAATTCCTACTAGTTGGGTGCTTGCCTAGGTAATAAAGACAAATAACATAAAATTTAAAAACATCTCATCTTCCTAGCATTTATTAAAACATTTTCAGTTTACATGTTAGAAGAGTCAACAAACACAACCATTCACTACACTACTTCGGCGTAAACTGGCAAATCATACTTGTGGTTTTTTTTTTCAATGGTTTAATTAACTAGATAGTATGTAATACCCAGAACTATTTTTATTATCTCTCTCTTAATTTAGGATCCAAGCCCTTATCGGTGGGGCAATCAATATAAATTTTTAACCGACTTTAAAAAAGGAGGAGGTTGTTAATTCGATTGTATTTTTAATAATATGGTAACATTATCAATCTGCGTACATAGAAGGTACAATGTAAGTGCTCAATGCAAAAATCAGTCTGCAAATCTTAGTTAATGACATATTACTTTCAAAGCAAAATAACAAAACTTTCAATAATGAGAATAATCGATCATTATAACAGTTGCTTTCTATTTCTTTATTGTTGTTGACTGTAAAACTCCGTGAAACGGTATTTGGCGTATTTATTCAACCATAAAGCTCATTATCTTATTTTCACTTTTAAGTTTCCCTTTGACCGGTTAGGTTATTTTCTAAACTAGTTTTAAAAACTTAATTTAAAAAGTATTTGACTAATGAATAGCGTAGTAGACATTTTACAGACAGATATGAAAAAGTAACCAATTGATGGTTACTTTTTAATATCTGTCAGAATAACTATTTTGTTTGTTAAATGTACTAAAATGCAACTTATGACGTTACGATTATGTATATAGACTACTCAGTTGAACCATATACTTAACTGATTCTTTAAATTTATAATAACTATAAAAAGCTAAAATAATAATATTCCTAGATGTTTTGTGATATTTTTTTGAACAAACGAACATTGTTATTGAAGTGAAAACTTCTTTAGCCGCGTTGAGCACTTTTTGGTAGGGGAAAATCTTATGGGTTCGCGTTACCGACATGCTAATGTTTGATGTTGATAATTTTAATTTAAATATTATGAAATTTCTAATTTTACACATTAATTTTACAAATAACATTTTAAGTTATCGGCAGACCTTATAACTGCCATTTTTTTTTTATATATTACAATCAACTATAAAGCAACTAATACCGTGGAAGAGCCACGCTTCGGCATGAATGGGCCGGCTCGACCGGAGTCATACCTCGCCCTCACAGAAAACCGGTGTGAAATAGCGCTTGCGCTGTGTTTCATCGAGTGAGTGAGGATACCGGAGGCCCATACCCTAACCCCTCCCCCTCCCCATACCCCAAAGGCCGGCAACGCACTTGTGACGCCTCTGGTGGTGCGGGTGTCCATGGGCGGCGGTAATAAATAAATATATTTTTATTTAGAAGGTCTTAATAAAAATCTGTCATTTAATTATCCCTAAAGTTAAATTTCGAACATTAAAAATATATATATATGTATATTATTATGTTGAATGTTGAATTGTTGAAACAGATATCGC
Organism: Diaphora mendica; assembly: GCA_949125395.1. Taxonomy (NCBI): domain Eukaryota; kingdom Metazoa; phylum Arthropoda; class Insecta; order Lepidoptera; family Erebidae; genus Diaphora; species Diaphora mendica. Next base: position 22,004,069 of record OX421314.1, read on the forward strand.
AACCTAAATACGTTTCAGTAAACTAAAACAAATTAAAAAAAAAACAAAGAAATAATCCGACATCTGTCAGGTTTCACTCCTAATGTACAGAATTTGTTAAATTAGATTATATGATATCGATTAACGTATTATTCTATGCAGAATTGGGTCAGTAACATTACTTTCATAATTTTATGATGGCAGCACTTTTTCAATGCCTTTACGTACCTTCCAACCTACTTAATCTTTTTACTGATTGTAAGTACTGTAACAGGATTTACAAGGAATGATTGAGGATGTCACTTCTTTATTTATTTATTACTTACGATTTTAGGCTATTTAAAGTGATGTTACACATGATGGTGGGGCAACTTTCCGCGTCTGTCTACTCTACCTCACCCTATCACTCGCATCATCTTCGGAAACCAGACAGTATTTCATGTCCCTCAGCACTGTATTCTCGGTCTACCTCAGGCTCTGGATATTTTTTAATTTCAAATATTTTACTTAATTCTTATATTTACAGCTATTTTAGCTGTTTATAGTACTAGCGATCTCCATAATTCTCATTTTCATTTTAAAACTGTCACTATGCTTTCTACTTTTAAAATGAATACTTTTTTAATTGAACAGCCGGCACAAAATGTGACCTTTGGGCCGAATTGTCACGGTTGTAGAGATCAGCCGTCATGATGCAAGCTGTAGAGCACGAGGGCGGCGCGGCGTGGGCGCGAGGTCGCTTGCATAACTGCATTGCCGATTTATGAACGGAACTGTATTGCTCTGCTATAATTCCGATATTAAATTCCTTAAAAATGCATACAGGCGTAGAAGACTAATGCAAAATTTTATTAAATGTAGAAATCTACAAAAAGTAAAATAAAAGAGGTCATTAATAAAAATTAAAAAGCAACAAGAATTCGAATCTCAGTTGTAAACAATTGTGTCAGTATAATATATGTATGCAGTTCTAGGTCTTTGCTATAAAAATCTAAATGCTATATAATTATTACTCAATCCTGCCACCCACTATTCGCAGGAAGGTCTCGAATGCAATGCAAGGAAGTCGTCAGCACCTTCTAACGGACAGCCCACAATTATTAAAGAAAACATAAACATGCCTTGAAAAATTCATAATTGCGTTTAAATATTTAATGGTTTCATTAATTACTTGAATGCATCAAAATAGTATTAACTAGTATTACGGTAAAGCAGTAAAAGAATATCTTTGACACTGAGGAAATCAGTGAATTCCATTAATTGTTTAATAAGTCAGTCTTTTGTATTCCGTACGTGTCCAGCTACTTTCGTTTCTAACTGTACGGAACTGCATTCTACTAGCTTGACAGGCCAAGTGTTTTGCAACCCACTTAGGTCAAACAGGTGAACATTAACAAAGAACTGGTTCTCTGCAGTTAGGTGCAGGCGCTTTAACCCAAATATGGAGTCGCTGCGTCACGTATCGTGGGAGGATGTGGGCAGTACTTCTTTAGGTACGACATCAATCAACGTATTCATATTCCATAGCTTCCTAGACAACTTCTGTCATTTACTACGCTGTTTTGTTCTATTATGTTAGTCGGAGCGAAGGAATTTTGTTCCGGCCTTAAATTTTAGTTTGCGTCGAAAATTAATTACCGATATTTGATACATTTATGGGTTTTCAGGTTGTCTATAAGCTAAATAATCTTACTTTAGAAGCTAACCTTTCGATTTAATTAATAACAAACGATCAAATTAAAGAAGACCTCGCATCTAAATATAGAGACAGTAATTGCAAGAGTCGCAGTCTTTACATATTGTTAAAACTTAGTCATGGACTAATAAATAAAACTAACGAAACGAGATTTTTAGCCTGTTACTTCAGTCAAATAAGTTTTGACTAGATGAAAGGCGTTTTCATGTACATGTAAATATTCTTGATGATCCGTTTGAAACAAATAAATACATTTGTAGCAATTATTACTATCAGTCACTCATAAAAGCATGATAGTGTACCTTATGTGTATATTTGTGATAAAAGAAATACCCAAGCACAATGTTTATTCATTTATGATATTTGCTAAATTTCTGTGGTTTGCTTAAATGGGTAAAATAGCGACATTCTCAGTGGTGACAACATATTGCAAAGTTAAACAACCCTAGCCAGGTCAACCTGTGATAGGTGACCATTCTTGATATACTGAGACCCCTTGCCCGGTGATCTCGTTAAGCCGTCGGTTGCGGTTGTCATACCTACGAACATCTTTGGCATTCATTACGAGTAATTGGAACCCTAAAATTTTCGAAAACAGTATTTTCTTGGGTTAAGGAGAACTGATTGCAGTCTCTCCACGGCAAAATCTAAATTCAGCCGTATCATAATAGTGTTATAAAGGAAAAAATAATTAAATTACTGTGATATGGTAAAATTATCCGCTGTAATCACTATTATTGTCACAGTACTCGTTGTTGTTATATATTGTTATATATATTAACATGGTACTGTAATTGTCAAGCAGATAATTATACGTTTTATTTAATAGCTTAATAACGCACGAATATGTTGTAATGTACATAGGAAATAACATCGTTTACCATATTCGTATTGTTGGCATACCTGTCATTTTTGTTATGTTGATTACTTTGAAAATGACCGTAAAGGAACCAAGGACCGTATTCCGAGTAATACAGCCTTTTTAAAAATATATTAAACTAGTTTTCGTCCGCGGTTTCGCTTGCATTTAAAAAAAAGTATCCTATGTTACTTCTAATACCTGCAAGAATATGTGTAGGTACAAAGTTTCATGATGATCGGTTAAGTAGTTTTCGCGTGAAAGCGTATTAAACGAACTTTCACCTTTATGATATTAGTGTGATATAATAATAGGTCTTTAGTCTTTACCTATGAAATTGCCGTTTTGTACGCAATAAGTGAAAGTACTTATTTTTTTCAAACTTTTTTATTTCTGTTATTCGAAGTTATCACCCAGGCAATCGACGCATCTTTGCCAACGCATTGGCAGTTTATTGATGCCCTTCTTGTAAAAATCAGCTGGACGGGAGGCAACAAACTCTTCAAAGGCATTTTGTACTGCCTCTCGGGACTATTACTTTTTCCAAAATTTAGACAACTTTTTAGTGGGTAAAAAATTCAATTCCCTAGAGGCAGTACAAAATGCCTTTGAAGAGTTTGTTGCCTCCCGTCCAGCTTTTTACAAGAAGGGCATCAATAAACTGCCAATGCGTTGGCAAAGATGCGTCGATTGCGTGGGTGATTACTTCGAATAACAGAAATAAAAAAGTTTGAAAAAATAAGTACTTCACTTATTGCATACAAAACGGCAATTTCATAGGTAAAGACCTATTATACACTATGTTACGAGGTAGACATTAACTGTTATTTCTTAATGTATTCTGACAGTAAAGAAATATATTGTTTAGTCATACCTAAATATTATCAAATCACAACTTCTAAACATAACATAAAGATTCTTGTTTATTTCATTTTTTTTTAAATCGCCTGCTTGAAAATTGTTGTATGTATACTATATTAAAAAAAATGACAAAATAGATTTTTATGCATTGTACAGATTTAGATATTGTGAATCGACAAAACGGCTGATCGGATTTTGACGAAATTGGGTTAGCCTAAAAGATTCATTTAGTATTAGTATATAAAACCGAAATCCAATTAAAATTCTGCGTAGATGAGGTCTTATAGAACATTTTTTACTTATTATAACTTTAACATTAAGGAAGGCACGGGCATAATGTAGAAATTTTGAAATGTGAAACTTTGTGAATATTTCTATCATTTACTACTTTTACTAGTGTCGCCGTGCAGTTAACATTTAGCTAAAAGATACACACGGGAACCAAAATTAAAGGCGAAAGCTAGAATTATAAATTTGCATAGTGTGTGAGTAGAAAAAAAATTTGGTGTATTTTCAAGTTTACCAATCTGTCTATTCTTTGTTGTATTACTGAAGATTTGTAACATATATATATTCTTACTAGTGATGTTTTGGAAAGTTAAGAATGCATATTCGGATACGGTTCCTTAGAGTATAGTCTAAAGTTATTGTGACGTTTACGACTAAATAATTTAAGACGATAATATACTATTCGGCTTCTACTGCGCATCACTTTTTTTTCGTTTTTATACACATTTCTTTGGGTTTAGTAGATGGATAAATAGTGTCTAATATAATCGACATTTAATTTTAACACAATAAGTTAACGATTTAAATGTAACAGATCCGTTTTAGATCCTCCAATTAAAATGGATAATATACGGATCCTTTTTAACACGCTTTTTAACTTGAACTGTATGTATGTATGTAACAGAATCTTTTAACTTCACTTTCACCTTCTTCTAGGAGTCTGATTAATTTGAAAATTCAAAGGGTCAAGGGCCGATGACAATACAATAATTTGAAAAAATAAATAAATAAATAAAAGTTTAAAAAATACGCTTTTATAAAAAAACAATTAAAAAGTAGAAAATAATAAATATTTCGGACAAATAAATAAATATTTAAATAAATAAATAAATATTTCGGACATCTACCACACAACGCCATCTAGTCCCAAGCTAAGCAGAGCTTGTGTTATGGGTACTAGACAACTGATATAAATATTTATTTACTTTTTTTTCAACCGACTTCAAAAAGGAGGAGTTTTTTTTTTTATGTTTGTTACCTCATAACTTTGAACTGGGTGAACCGATTTTGATGATTCTTTTTTTTGTTTGAAAGCTGGTGTTTCCCGAATGGCCCCATTTAAATTTGGTCCAGATTGAAGTCGGTTTTTTTTTTGGTAAAATTTGTAATTATTTTTTTGTAAATTCATACATATTAGAAAAACACCCAAACTCCGAAACAAATATTTGTAGATCATACAAACTGGGTTGGTCCGACCCAGGAATCGAACCCGAGACCTCATGAAAATAATAATTTTAATGTAAAAAAGCGTGGGGTGCTTTCTGAATATAATTTAATAATGTCGCCTCCTCCTTTTTTAACTTTCGTATATACGCGGATACGCATCCGAATATCCGATACATAATTAATTCTGGTGAATGCTGACGTTCATATTTATACCAAGATGACGTGATTCTTGAATCGTTTATTCCAAGTGAGAAAAGGTCAGTATTATGGCTGCATACAAGGGCGGCAAACAATTGCGCAGGATATTATTTACGAATAACACAATGCGTGTGTATTTATCCTCAAATTAATTATGATGCCAAACAATCGGATTGTGCGGGTTTTGTAAAATAAACATGACTGTAGACAAACAATTTCTGATAATGATCTCTAGACAGTTTATGGAACTTGAGGAAATCACACAATAGGGTAGATGACTGCATCGTAAATAAATACCGATGTCTCCTTCATTACAACGAATATTACAAAACATCTTGGAAAATATAATTATTACATCTATTGATTTCTATTACAAATTTTAATCAAATAAACATTGAAATATATTGCTCAAATGAGTAGTCTAAAACAGTGAGGTCACAAGTTTGTATTTAGTACATTTTTCATACAAAGTTATCGTTTTGACAGATGATAAAAAGTAACTAATTTGACTAAGGTGTCATCTACCCTATTGAGAGAATTCCTCAAGTTCCATCAACGCAGCGTACAAGCGCGGTAGCGTGTGATTCTATAGCCTAAGTATTATTTGTTTTTTTTTAAAACACAAGTCTTGCATTAGGAATATATCCTGTGTCGTGAGGGACTTTATAAACACACATGAAACGGACAATAAAACCACCAAGACTCAGAACAACAATTTGTGTATCACACAAAATGTTAACCTATGTGGGATTTGAACCCTCAACACCTTAGTGCAGTAGAAAGTGGCGTGACAACCGCATAAACAATTACTCCATACGTGCAGACTGGTATTGTCTGGCCGCCAGTATCACCTGGTTGTCTAAACACCCTTATCAGAGAGAGAAAGACTTCTAGAAAACTATTTAATATTCTTTCATAGTGGTCTTTAAAAGTAGTTTACAAGTTTTTTTTTAAACAAGACAGTAGCGCGTATTCTGGAGTTAGTACGCCTGTAATAACAAGACGTTTACTTACATCGCTTCTCTGAATAATTTCTCCTCGTTTAACCTCTGAAAGTTAAACTTACGTCGGCTAAACGATTTTGTTCTCCTTTTATTAGTTAACTAGCAACTCACCCCTGCTTCGCACGGGTTCTTTATGGAAAATATAATATACCCTATGATACTCTGAGAACATGTGCGGCTTAATTTTTTCCGACGTCTTTAACAAATATCGTTATACTTTAGCCAATTATACTCAAAAAATTATCAAATTATATATGAAAACCTTCCTCAAGAATCACTCTATCTATTGGTAGAAACTGCATAAAATCCGTGCAGTAGCTTTTGAGTTTATCGCGAACAGACAGACAGATAGACGTGGCGGAGGACTTGGTTTTATAATATGTAGTGATGAACATTCAACTTTCTGTGGAATTAATATGAACGATTTTTAAAGATCCAGGGAAATGAATACATACATACTTCCATACGAAAATAACTCTCCGTCTGTTTGTTACAATTTCACGGCTAGAATGACACTGATTTCAATGAAATTCTGGTATTTAGATACATCGAAATGAAATGAAATCATTTATTCTGCAATTAGGCAACAAGCACACTTTTGCAAGTTATAACTTTTTTACGCAGATGAGTTCGGCCTTTCCTAACTGGACTAGCCCTTAGAAGAAGGGCGAAACAAACTCAGGCATCATCGTCTCTTTTAAAGTCCAGACAATCTTCTCAAAATTCAAAAGACATTTTTATCACAAATAAAAAGCGATTATTATAATTCAAGTCAAAACCAAAACTATCTTAAATTGGTAAAATTATTAATTTAAAAAAAAAATTAAAACAACTATAAAATTAAAATAGAATCTGTTTCAAATAATAGATTATCATCACAACAAAATAAGAAATTTTATACATAGAAAATGAAGAGCTTGTGCAGAATGGGGTTTTTTTGGAATTGATTCTTGAAGAAGGGCATAGGCTATTCTTTACTGCTATAACCGACATATTCGCGGCGCCACGGGCAAAAGTTAATCTTATTGTGAAAGGGAAAGTAATCACTAATCTAAATGTACAAAGAGAATTGAGAACTCGACTGGACATAAAAGACATAATTTGGACAAAAATAAAAACTTGAAGGATTAAAGCAAAAAAGGTGTAAAGGGTTATATAATAAAGCATGACTTCTGAAATTTCGCGGTTATAATATTCAAGTATTCAACCTTTTCAATTTTGTTTCGAAGAAAAGCATGTTTGTTCGTTTTTGATCAATCAGTGTAGAACAGGAATCTATAGTAACAACGTATGCTAGTTCTGATGGGAGAAAACTCTCGCCAGCAGTCTCTGGTGTATATATAAAGTTTCCCAGAAGTATGGCGGTAGAAGAGAAGTTGGATGAAAACTAACCATCACATTTTTTTTTTTATGGAGTAAGCAAGCAAACGAGCAGACGTATCCCCTGATGATAAGCGATAACCGCCGCCCATGGACACCCGCCACCACCCACATGGATACCAGAGACGTCACAAGTGCGTTACCGGCTTTTGGGGGATGCGGAGGGAGATAGGGGGATATTTCACACCGGTTTTCTGTGAGGCCGTGGTATCACTCCGGTCGAGCCGGCCCATTCATGCCGAAGCGTCCTTGCATCACAGAAAGTAAGTCAGATGTACCTTGTTTACGTTTTATAACATAGCGATGATTTATATTACCATTCATAGCATGACGCACTGTTGTAATTTAGCAAATGACGCATCTGGTAACTCATGTCTCTAAAATAACAGACCGTTTTAACCTTAAAACACAAACAAGTTAATTTTGGCCTCAAAGTAATATTGTTTTAAAATACGCTCAATCATTCAAAGGAAGAAATACAACACAGATACAATAATACAATGTCGTAGAATGACAGAAAGTATTTCTTCAGTTCACACGATTTAAATATTAGATCCTTTGTGTCAACAAAAATGGCAAGTCGCCAGCTAAAACACAAATGTTTAGCAGGTAAATAACATGTATTCAATGAAACATCTTAATTGACATCTCAAGGGACCTTTGTTTTATTTTTTTCAATTAGAAACTTTCATATTTCCATTTATAATATACTAGCTTTTACACGCGGCTTCGCTCACGCAGACTTTCATCCCCTGATTTACCCCCTTAGGCGTGGAATTTCCAAAATTCCTTTCTTAGTGCTCAGTTACGTTATATAAAGAACCTACATGCAAAATTTCAGGATTCTAGCTTCAGCGGTTTGGGCTGTGCGTTGATCTCTGGGTATGTCAGTCAGTCTGTCAGTCAGTCAGTCAGTCACCTTACTCTTTTATCAGTTACGTTATATAAAGAACCTACATGCAAAATTTCAGGATTATAGCTTCAGCGGTTTGGGCTGTGCGTTGATCTCTGGGTATGTCAGTCAGTCTGTCAGTCAGTCAGTCAGTCACCTTACTCTTTTATATATATAGAAGATAGATAACAGCTTCAAAAGAGTCATCTTATTTTTGGGAGGCTTAGGAAAGAAGAATACCTTGTATGATATCTGTGGAATCGAGAAGTGATCGGAACTATTTTTTTACTAGGAGAATTGATATATTGATATACCTTAATCCGTATCTAGCCTAGCGGAAGCCATGTGCACATTGAGATAATAGGGCGCCTATTATTTTGACTGGGCACTATTTACTTAGAACAAAAAAAAGGAAAAAGTCCATCATTAAATTTTCGCTTGTTCTTTCGAAATACATAAATCTGTTTTGCGGTACAAAATAATATTGAAAGACAGGCCTGGATATACACGTCTCTATGGTGAAGGTGACCCTGAATGCAAATGCAAATCCAGTATACTTATATAAGCTAACTACACAGACGCACCACATCGTACAATATTAAAATTTTGATACCGTCCATGTGTTCAATGCCAGCAAGTATTGTTTATAGTTAACAAACGCTTACATAAAACATAAACTTTATTTTAATGTTAAATATTTATGATATATACCTACTCTTATGCATACATTTATGAATGAACGTTATGACTTATTGCAGATAGTGCAGAAAATGGCAGCTAGAGTCTGCTCCTTGGAATACCGGTGTTGGGCATTTCTTCCGGGAATTCCCGGTATTCCGCACTTTTTAGCTGACTGCGTCAAAAGGAGGGTTATATTTTGCTCATAAGTGGTACTGATACTGACCATCATTATGATGACTTTCGGTATCATATCATAATCAATAATTCAAAATGTGTGTGTGTGTCACAAAAGTACCCATTCATATTTATATTTTTGCGTGTGGTACCTTATTAAGTAGACTAATTGTATCACTTAAAACAAACTAATCTTAAGAAATTAACTTTCAATCAAATCATGATTTCAATGCATGTTAAGCGTTCACTGTAAATATCAGCAGCATAGGTATTCCACTTAATCGGGTTACACTGTATTCAAGAATAGACAAAGCAATAAAATCTCAAACCACAGTAAAATGAATGAATAAAGAATGTCATATTATTCCTTAAAAAGGTAATGCCTGCACGATCTATAGGATAATTATATAGAGTTAAGTAGGTGTAGGATAGAGGAAAATATTGTAGTTCGCATGAATGAACGCTGTTGTCCTCAGAGTGGGCTCAGGGTCATCGTAACATTACAAGTTACAACCAAGATACGAATTGAGATATCGATGATAGGTTTAAGCTTTTTTATCTATGTTTAACGATGCATTGTGTTGTTTTTTTTTGGATATTACAAGCAGTATTTAAACAATTCTGGTTCTTGGAATTTCTTGTAATGTATTTATTATTTGTGATTCTTAAAATGATGCTAATGTCAATCGATTGATGGACTGCGATCCAGTACTATAACTATCAAGAGAAGTTTTTTGCATAATCAATTTAGAGAGTGAGAGAGACATGTTTTAATTTATATTGCTTTTTCTGTGAACCTAATATAAATTGATTCAATGCTACCTACATAGCGGCATGTAATGTTTTTTTTTTGTTTAATTATGTACAACTAATGCCGTTGGAAACAATGAAATGCGATCTTTACGTAGTCATATTATATAAAGATGTGTAATAATATTTGACATCCCACCACCATTATTATCATCAAAGGGTCGACTCGCACATTCCCCGGTTTCTTAAAAGACTTTCGTTCTTATTCAGAATATGACTTCCACAGATTGCAACAGTGTGTAAATTTTTTTCGTGGGAAAACCATGCTTCGCCAGAAGTTAGCCAGCTCAACTGGAGTGAAAACAAGCTTTCACAGAAAACTGGTGTTGACAATTCTTTCATGGCTTCACACCGAGTGGTTACTGGAGTTCCAAGGTTTCCTCCCCCAACCCTCCCTCTTCTCATAATTCTAAGTAGCACATGTCCATGACTCGTTTGCTTGTTTATCCCTATGCCATTAAACATATACTTAAGTTTAGTCTCGTTTTTTCACCATGAATATTATAAAATTTCGACTTTATACTATTAAGAATTTCATCAATTTTATACAAATGGCGTCTATATGAACGCCAATAAGCATGAAGTTGCGTGGGGTTTAAATGTTCAAATTGAGTCTCTAGTACTATACTAAACGCAGAGCGCACTCTCGACGTTTAGTTATTCGCCACAGCTAGCGTTAGTTATCTGTGGTTTGTACTTGGAAACGATGAACGCATAGTATTCGTTGAATGTAAGATGTCTTTCTGCGAGAACTTGTTTTTATGACCTATTTTACATAATGAATAACTAATATAACATTGTTGTTTATTTTTGTCAGGCAGTATAAAGCTCACTAAATAATATTATAAAATTGAATATTTTAGTGAATGAACGTATATTACGGTACTTACATTAAAAAAAACAATTTTAACTTTATTTGTCATTATGTGTGTTCGTTCCGGCTAATCTCTGGAAAGGCTGGACCGATTTTGAGGGGACTTTCACTGGCAGATTGCTGATGATATAAGGGGTAACTTAGGCTACTTTTGTTTTAGACTAGCTAAGTCCCGCGGTGAGAAGGTAGTACTATAACATACCGTAACAATCGTCAGTCCATACACGTATATAAAAGGTTTTACGAAAATTGAGTGCCAAAAGACTTTAGCTATTTGGAACGAAATTCCTGGAACCGACCCTGAGACCTGAATCGTTTGAAAGTAAAGTTAAAAATATCTGAGGTCTTTCGAAATGAAATTTGAAAGACAGGTTCTATGTTCCACAAAATCGTAAATAAAAAGAGTTTACTTCTGTTTTCCGCTTCTTAGAACTTCTACTATTCAAATAGTAAATAGCCAGGACTAAGACCTTTTACAAACCCTCTAAAGTTAACCTTTTTGATAATCTACAGATTACTTGGTAAGTTTGAATCAAAGACCTTTAGGTACTAATTTAATTGAAACAGCGATATCAAAGAACTCTCGATACTTGTAAGATTACTTAATAAGATAGAACTTTGGCAACTAAGAGTCACTTTTCTTTATTATTGAAACCTGGCCATCTTGTTATCACGGTTATGTCTTGGTAGTCGGGTGTGTGTGGGTTTATGACGATAACATAGTTATCATTAAATCAATAACTATGCGTGTGAAAGTATATTTTTTAGACAATGTTACATTTAAAATTGCTTTTTTACACAACTTGACGCGAAAGACCAAATGAATTTGGTCTTTCGAGTCAACTTTGTTGTACGTGCAAGGTGAGGAAATAATACATCAAGTACAATACTTACTATTTTTAGATATACTGTAATCATACTAAATTATATGATACTATCACTGTTAGAAGCGAACCGGAATATTATTTTTCTTGCATTTCCTTAATAGAGGTAGTAGAGCCACGCTGATTTCAGCTCGAATGGGCCGGCTCGACCGGGGCGGTACTACTCTCGCACAGAAAATCAACGTAAAATGACAGCGTTCGTGCTGTCGTGTTTCGTTGGTGAGTGCGAGACCGGAGGCCCAAATAGTCTAGTCAACAAATTCCATACTTGTTGACTAGACTAAAAGATGCAGCAGCATCACTAGGCCACCATGGTGTGGATCGCCATACTGCATTGTCTGCATTCGCAATGAGTATGGTGGCCACCACTCTTGGATTCTGCTTATGCTTTCCATCAGGCAGAGTAGAGTCATTTTGGCGGGCCAAACATAAAAAAAAAAAAAAAAATAGAATAAAGCCAGTATAAATGCATAGGGAAAGCGGGTTAGTTATTACATATTGATCATGAGCACTTACAGTTGGAGCGGAAAATGGTCAGTGTGTTGAATATTTACAGCACGGTTGCACTAACAAATAGAAATTAAACGTTTTTTTTACATGTAGCACTTATCACCTTTAAAACAGATACAAAAGTATTTCACTCAGATTGCTAACAATTTAACATTAGGTAAAGGCTTAAATGCCTACTAAAAGGCCTTCATATGCTTATAAACATTGTGTGGGTCATGCTGCATTGTCCACGTTCGCAATGAGGATGGTGACCTACTCAGGCTTACCATCAGGTAGAGTCATTTTGGCCGCTAATACTTAAAAAAAGACATTTAAGGAGGTATATTATATGGCCACATGTTAACGTACATCCAAATACATCGATCATTTTTGAAATTTATGTAGCTATCGTACCATATTAATCCTTTGTGAAGAGAAAATGCTGACCAAATTAGTTGGAGTTTAAAGGCTTTCAAATCTAAAGCGCTAATAAGATTAGGTATCGTTAACACATTACCTTACATACTTACCTGCACATCCTAGAAAAGTAGCGTCAAATAGTGTCGTGACCTTAATTCCACATTCTTTAAGAGTACCTACATGCATAGCATTTCATATGACATCGTAATAATAAACCATGTCGTACAATGAATGTTTCTGTGACTATATTTCGTTCTAGTTCGATAAAAAATGCAATGTATAGTTTCTGTAGTTTATTACTTACCGGAGTGTACTTACTAGATATGTTGGAAGGTATTCTAAACACATTGTCTGAATGGATAGCGTAGTGGCGACCTCGCCGCTTTCTACTGCTTTTCTCATACGAATAGAACATCACGTGAAATCTTTTCCTTCCGGAATACGTAACAGTGCAATAATTCTACAAAAGCGTGTAAACGCCCATCTCTAAAAATTACGTAAATAGATTTTATTTTGAATGTTGTCTACAGCATTGTTCTTTTTGGTTGGCCCACGCTTTGTTCGTGGCACAGTTTCGCTCATCACACATGTAGAGGGTCTAGTGTGAGTTTATTTCGCATCAACTAATTCTCGACGGATAGCGAGTCCAACGCTGCGATTGGTGAAAATTGTTAGTTCCGGCCAATCGCAACGCCAAGAACGGTCACCGTGATGATCGAGTCGATGTTAAATACTCACACAAGACCCCCAGGAAAGCGGCACGAAACAATTTCATACATTTACATTGATAATTTCATTGCGTGAATGGAGAGTTCGTGGCCCTGCGGAATGTGAATGCATTGTTGCAATACATTCATTTTGTTGTATTATTTTGTTTTGTTACACTACATTTATGTATGTACGACTACATACATAAATGTAGTGTATGTAGTACATAAATTTGTGCTTTTGTAACTAATCGTCGTTTTAAATACGAGTATAACAGAAGAAGATATGTAGAAGATAGAACGATAGCGTTCTATCTTCTACATATCTATCTATATTTATATTTTCTCTATATCTATGTATAAACGTTAAGTCGCTTTGTGTACCTACTTATAAATAATCCTACTAAAATTATAAATGCGAAAGTTTGTGAAGATGGATGTTTGTGAATCTTTCACGCAAAAACACTTGAACAGATCTGGATGAATTTTGGCATCGAGATAGATTATAATGTGGAATAGCATGTAGGCTACTTTTAATCCTGAAAAACGTAGTGTTCCATGTGATGAGTAAGAAACAGCAACACTGCGGGGCGCAACTAGTGGAAAAAATATACAATTTTGCTAAAAGAGCACCAATTATAATCAACAGTTACATTCAAAGAAATATAATATGAAACAAATACCCTGTAATACGAAAACAAGAATAAAGAATATTAAAAATACATCTTGATAAGCCCTTTTATCATATCGATTGATCGATATCTCAAATAACATGTAACTACCTTGTCTAGTTGTCTAGACATTCTCAATATAGAAACAAATTACCGTCAAAGCGAATTATATTAATTTGCAATCTGTTTACAAAACATGTTTTATTTATTTATCTTTTTGTTCAATTTAATAGATTATTTGTGACTTCTTACAAAATAAATTAAGTTATTACATTATTTTTAGTATAACATCACTCTTTTATGAACAGAAGGTTATTGTAAGTGAATACCACCGTTCATCATCAATAGCCATTAACAGTCCACTGCTGGTATGTCCAGTAGTGGACTGTTAATTCTAAGGTCAAGGTCTCTCCTATAAGGGAGGTTTTGGTATACCTTTATATATATATGGGCTCATATATAAAAAAAGTGATTCTAAGCACCTACTATACCTCATGGAAAGCATAAGCAGAACCCAAGAGTGATGGTCGCCATACTCATTGCGAATGCAGACAATGCAAGGACGCTGCACGGTAACCCACACCATAGCGGCCTAATTATGCTTCTACCTACATCATTGGGCATCCGATCTCACACTCACCAATTAAACACGACAGCACGAATGCTGTCATTTTAGGTTGATCTTCCTTGTGAACCTATCACTGATACTAGATACACCCGACGCCGACCTACATGGCGAAAATGTATGTTATATATAAATAGATACATATTTATTATTTATAATTACAATTTGTGTGGTAAAATTGTTCAGAATTTCTTGAACAAACACACACTAGTTTCGGGTGTGTAAAACGTAGCTGGCACGCACACAAGCATCACAAACTTGGCTCGTTTGTTTCACTTGTTTTGTAGTGCGACACTCCACCCAAACATATATAATTTATGATATGAGTTAGGAACATTGTAACTTCATACAAAAGCATATGATCCCTTTTTTGATGCATGGAGGCAGAAGAAACGCCGCAGCACGTTCTCACAGAATGTAGAAGTGTGGCAGATCAACGGCAGACATCCTCCGATCAACATCACTCCCGGAAACATGTAGTGACCTGAAAAGGCTGCTGAGCTTCTGGGATGATCTAGGATGGTTGGAGTAGGAAGATGACAAACCCACGTACAATCGCCTAGTCAAGAGACTGAGTGCGTAAATAGCCCGGTAAAACAATCAAATTACCCCTTTTTTAAAAATTGTTATGTCGTTTTTGGTTTGGTATTTTAATTATATTTTTTAACCGACTTCAAAAAAAGGAGGAGGTTCTCAATTCGACTGTTTTTTTTTTATGTTTGTTACCTCATAACTTTCGACCGGGTGAACCGATTTTGATGATTTTTTTTTTTATTTGAAAGCTGGAGCTTCCCACGTGGTCTAATTTTAATATGGTCCAGTTCTGACATGTCATCCACGAGAAAATCATATAAATCTTCAATTTGCATTAAGTATGTGTGGACCCAATTCAATTTGGTCGTTCTTGAAGTCGGTTTTTTTTTTGTTAAAATTTTGTATTATTCACTGCACTGTAAAGAGCAGTGTGTTTTCTGGCCCAATGCTTCTAATTTCCACTGGAATCCTGTATATAAGCTTCTTCACAGTATTTTGACAATCGCCGTCTTGTAATATGTGTTGTTATGTTTGTTTTTGGCCAATTTCTGTGTTGAGGAAAGTGTGTACAAATTGTATAAATATACTACCTGTGCCCGCTACTTCGTACACGTGACATTTGTATTTTCAAGTTATTTTTAATTTTTCACCGTTTAAATCTTCCCTGAACTACGACAAACATTTCAAAACCAAAATCGGCTAAATCAGCCTTGCCGTTCTCGAGTTTTAGCGAGACAAACGAACAGCAATTGATTTTTATATATAAGATATGATGATTATACTAGCGCATTCTTTGACATTTCCTCTATTATAATTTGGAACTATTACACATATTTATTCCTCTTGAATCACTCTATCTATTACTGAAAAATGCATTAAAATCCGTTGAGTAGTTTAAAATATCTAAATGAACAGAAAGCGAAAGTAGCTGCATGTTACATTATATAAAGATTGTAACATATTTATTACTAGCTGTGCCCGCGACTCCGTCCGCGTGGAATAGTGACTTTGGGCAGCAGTTTTCGGACATATCTTTGGTTTATAAACACCGTCATTTGGGTATTTAGTTTAATCGAATTTAAAGTAATGCTTCTCTATACACGACATTAGACGTATAGCAATCGGGGATCAAAGCATACAGATTCCTAGGATTGCTAACACGTGACAGACCTTCATAAAGCTGACCGTGTGAAAAACAGTTAATACTTAGATCTACACCCACAACTTTTAGCGTACCTATGACCTTGGGCTTTATTTATTGTCACCGCGAAACATAGGCTTACTGGAAACTGGACTCGTTTAAAACTAAACTAAAGTGGTTTGGGATGAGAGGAATCCGAGGAATAAAAACACTATCACCTTTACCGCACCCTGTTAAAATCTTTGGTCACTTTTAATCTGGTACCGTTGCAACGTTTTGGCGGGCTTAAATTTTTAAGGAGCATTATGGGTTTTAAACAACCCCGACTTTTAAATTTATTTTATGAGCTGGTAGTCTAGTAGCACTGAGGGATCACGCGATAATGCATGAGATTCACGATCGACGGACAAACGTGCCTCACGCTGTTCCCTGTTCTACCTAATTCGAGTGGCCATCATTCGAGAACGATGTGAACTGAATCGAGATTCTCGCCGAGCCGAAGTTTCTGTAGCACGAAACCTGGCCTGACGTTCCTGAGATGCAGTGAGGGCCTCATGATCTTCTTCAGATTACTGTGATCGAACTAATCTCATCCTTTTAGCATTCCTGCTGCACTGGGAGAGGTTGGATCTTTTTCGAGGCATTCTTACAATATACTAACACAACATAGTTTAGTAAACACGTCGCACTTATCATAAACAACTAAATTATAAATACTTACAGATTAATAACTATTAAGACATGTCAACCCAATCTATTAACTATCGAAAACAACCAAAGGTGTTAACTGTAAGTACTTCCTGTTCTTTAGAAAAATAACCAAAGCAAGTCAAAAAAAATAACCTAACTTATATGTATCACTGACCTTTTTTTTTACGTGTGGAAATCCCCTCGGACCGTCACCCCACAGGGGATTGCGGCGGGGCGGTGTGTCGGACTCGAACCGACTAAAACCACACGGTGTGCCGCTCTGCGCCTGAAACGGGAGGGACCCGGGATCTGCTGTTATTAACACATCCAGATCCCGCCATCCAGAGCGCCTGCCCGCACAAAAGCGGGCACCGGCGGCGCGGCGGATTGGGTCCGAGTGGATGTCGTCCTCCCGGACCTTCTCCGCCACCTCCTTCTGCGAAATTACGTCTTCGCAGAAGGCTGCGACCGCGGTAAAACTGCTGTCGCTACCGGCCATGGAGCGTATGACGGCCGGTAGCGAGAGATGTCCTCCGATGACTGCAGTGAGGGCCCGACGCTGCGGCGCCCAAGCGGGGCAGACCGCCAGCGTGTGCTGGGCCGAGTCCTCACTGCAGTGGTGGCAGGCGGGACTCAATTCCCTCCTGGTGAAGAGTGCAGGTACTTCCCGAAGCAACCGTGCCCGGAAAGGACCTGCGTCAGTCGGAAGGAAAGGGTCCCGTGCTGCCGCACTGCCCACTCGAGGATGACCGGCTGGAGAGCCTCCACGGCGGCAAAGCCAGAACGTGGAGTCTCCAGCCGGAACGACCATCTAGCCATCGTGGCTCGACGGGCGGCTTCACGTCACTCGCGTACCTCTTCGGGTGGAGGACGTATGCCCCTCTCCGCCCGATATTCAGCCACCCGTCGATAAACTTCGGACCAAGCTGTCGGAAGTGCTCGTCGAAGAGTCACCTACCGTCGAGGATCAGGCCCAGATACCTCATCTGGGCCCGACGATAACACTAAAATGGGACCACACGGGAAGCACCAGCTTTCAAATAAAAAAAGACTAAATAAAATGTTTTTTTTAAACATAAACAAACATTAGGAAATATTTTAAACTAAATAAGTAAATATAAGGTTTATAAAAGAATTAAGAACTTGAAATCAAACTAACCTATACAAAATAAACATACTACTCGTATATGTATTTACAATCCCTATAAACCCTAAAGAAATATGTTCTTATCACAAACGACTAAATTGTAAGTACTTTCAGATTTTTACACATAAAATTAAGAAATAAAAAAATCAAGAAAAGAAAATAATGCTCTCGGCGCGCTTTATATACCCGCGCGGCCGCGCAGGCGTTTACAATCTACAAACGTCCAGCTACGTGATTCTTTAAAACACTAAATGTTAAGTGAAGCTTACCACAATATATTAGTGAAAACCACATTTCAATCGGATAAGCTGTTTCTGAGATTAGCGTGCACAAACGCACAGACAAACAGATAGACAGACAAAAATTCAAAAAATCATTGTTTTGGGTTCTATTGCGTTCATAAAGCCCCCCTATAATAGTTTGCCTGAGATATCTTCCATGTACAGACAGCGACCAGTTACGATTTTATTATATGTATTGATGATGTATTGATATTGATGATGATGATTACATGATTAATACAAATCGAATAAATTTTTTGCTTTTAAACTACATAAGTACTACTTTGTTAAAATTGGAAAAAAAACTAAAACGACTCATGTATATTTTTGTCTAAAAGAATTTTTACAATTTTACGTAAGACTCAGACAAACATGATAATTAATATAAATAAAAATATAATATTGTTGTTTGACCTTCAATGTCTTGAAACTTGTTATAACCATATTCATATTTCCACCGAAACAGGCGCACCGCAGTCTCGCAATAACAATTATGTCTGAAATTTATTACTCTTGACATTTATCACTGACTAGGTTTTACACGCGGCTTCGCTCACGCTGACTTTCATCCCCTGATTTACCCCCTTAGGGGTGGAATTTCAAAAATTCCTTTCTTAGTGCTCACTTACGTTATATAAAGAACCTACATGCAAAATTTCAGGATTCTAGCTTCAGCGGTTTGGGCTGTGCGTTGATCTCTGGGTATGTCAGTCAGTCACCTTCCTCTTTTATAAGATAAGCAAACTTTATTTAAGATTTTGATTATAATACATTATTTACTTTTATGTTAACAACCGATATATAAGATACACTTACTAACATCATTATTTTAGTCATCAATTGTGAATAAATGTATTGTTCTTGTAAAGCCTCATAATAAGCCCCAGTTCAATGGATACTGTTGACGCAGAGCACGTATGATTCAAACGAGATCTTGGCCTATTTTAAGTTGGAAATATGCTCAATAATAACTTATTAGTGCAGAAATAAGTAGAGATCAAACTAGTGAATAAAGTTATATAGTATATAGTCCGGGTTCCCCGGAACATATTTTACAAGTTATTACTATCAAGCTAATTTTTCGTGAGTGGCTTCATTTTGATAAGGGTAACTTCATTTTTTAACAGTTGCTTAGTTAATATTACAATTTTAATTCAAAAAGCGGGATGCCCCACCAAAATCGGGACGTCTGGCAACGCTGATTGTAGGCCAAAATCTCCTTTCTAAGGAAATATATATCTATTTCCAGCAGTAGACTGTTAAAGATTATGAAACTTAAAGAATAATAATGTCTCTATTATTCGTAGATAATATTATATGAAGTAAACCAATTATAATTATTTTATTGGCTTCTTTTCACATGAAAATAGTGGCCGCTTACCAGCTTATTTAAGGCCGCAAACTTATGAAAGTGGCTGTAAACTGATGTTTTGGCTATATTTTGACTTTTTCATCATTTAAAATAGATGAAGGTATTTTATTTATGATTTGAATCAAAATTAGACTGTAATTGGGACCAATTTTCACTATCATATACCACAATGCGTATAGACAACATTTTCTTTACTCATCTGAAGTGGGCAATTCAGTTAAATGGCCGCTATCCAGCACAATGACCCTATAACTGCTTCTGTGATACCTACGAGTATGATCTATATCTTTATAAGGTGTCTTTTTCAAAATTTTCGTATGTAACTAATTATTCTCCGTGACTAATGGAATGTCACGGGCTGTATGTAAATCCGATATGTTGATTGAAATAAAACAGAAACAAATAAAAAAAACAAATGTTGATTAGCGTACGCGTGTTCTGTTCTACTTGTTCAGTATTGACACCAATGATAAACTAAGATGGCCGCTACACGCTGTTTTTACAATAGGGACAATATAACCTATTTGATTGTTAGTAGAAAAAATACTACTACCTGGATAAATGCAACCCTGTAGTTTGAATTTAAAATGTTGATGATTTCATACGCTTACTAATACTTTAAATAAGACAGTGAGCGTGTTTGTTTGTTCCGCTTTCTTGTTATAACTAACTGCACCGATTATCATGAAACTCCATAAAAAGTAGGGATGTAGATAAGAATAGGTATAGAGTGTGAATAGATTGAAAAAAAAAACTGATAATAATAGGCATAAAGAATTCTTTTAGTATAGTTCAATCGCTTAAATGGTATTTTGTTTAAACCTCGGGGTATATTTTTCCGAATTAAAATTCTCTGTCTTTTTCTGCACGTGTAACGTGTCCACCAATAATATTACGTAGATATGTAAATTATTTATTAAAATACGATTGATTTAAATTTTCTTCAAGATCAAGACTAACAATATTCAAGAAACAAGTTATCAAGTTCATATTGTTCTCACGTTATGCTGTTTTAATATTCATATGTTAAAAATATATTTTCACAAGTTTTAACATATTCTATTCCTTCGTAACTCACGTGTTGGATTACACATTTATCTTATAATGAACCGTTTTAATTATCGACAATAATAACCGCTTTATTGTACACCATATTAATTACAAAGCGTCGCTTATACTACAATACCGCGCAAGTCTATTTTGACAAGTATTCAGAACGCGACGTTAAGATCTATGCAATGTTAAGGTGACTTAAAGCTAGGAGGTACAAGTGGCGGCGTTATCGCCAGAAGGTACTAGAGCCACGCTGATTTTAGCAGGAACGGGCCGGCTCGACCAGGGCGGTACAATCCTCGCATAGAAGATCAACCTAAAATAACAGCATTCGTGCTGTCGTGTTTCGTTGGTAGTGCGAGACCGGAGGCCCAATGATACAGAAGTATCACTAGGCCGCCATGGTGTGGCTCTCCAAGCTGCATTGCTGCCTTGTCTGCATTCGCAATGAGTAAGGTGACCACTACTCTTGGATACTGCGTACGCTTTCCACCAGGCAAAGTGGGGTCACTTTGGCAGGCCCATATATAAAAAAGGCAATCTCTTACAGGCAACCATGGAATGGAAAGAAAGACGTGGAAAGTAGACGATAGCGCTTATGTATACTTCCTTCATCAACATCAACTGTCTTTAAAAGTCCACTGCTGGATAAGCCTCTTCTAATCATCATGCCCATACTTAATATTATTTATGCGAAAGTATGTAAGGATGTGTGTGTTTGGATGAAACTTTACAGCAATATAGCTTAAACATCAGAATAACACATAGGCTACTATTTGCAGCAATAATCGACATACACGCGGGCGGAGCCGCGGGCAACAGCTAGTAATTCATAACTAGTTAATAGCATAAATAGTACCTATAGTCTATTTTTAGATTTTTTATTTTGCTAGCCGTAATCTAAGCTCTTGATCTCTTTAGAGTTTATAAGTTTTTAGTTTCGTTTAAATTTATGTTACCCACTGTTTTCTAATTTAATTTATGTTGTGTATCTGAATGTTTGTGTTTACTCTATAAATATGCTTTATTAAATAAATTAGAAACAAAATATTTATTCACAATTGTAGTTTTTCTAGTTGTATTTCAATAATAATATGTTCTAGGTATATCAATCTAAAGAGGCTAGTTATTCTTAATAGGGGCAACAATCATTTCAAGAAATAACAGTAAGCAACATCTGCTCTTATTATTTGAAGCAATGTGCATGAAGATTTTTAATATGTAGTAAAATAGTGTCTCTTTCGAATGAATTTTAAAATTGGAATTTCAAATCGAGACCAAATATTGCGTTCAGTAGTGACATAGATTACAAAATGTCGATAATTAAAATGACTTACTTACATAACAAACCGCAACAATTTTATTTAAAAATATTATATAAATAGGTGCCTATCTTATTATAGAAATTTCTTACATCAACCATAATCGACATTTAAACACTATAAAATTCAAGATTGTGTAATTTATTTATATCTTAGGTTTGTGTACTAATTATTTGACAATATTTGCCCAACATTTTGCGCGATCTTACGATTGGTGCAAAAATAAGGTCCGGTTTACAGTTATAAAATTTTATGGCTGAGATGAGTGTGATCTTATTTCATGGCTTATCAATACTAACATTATTCATAAAGCAACTCTGTCTGTCTGTTTGTTACGCTTCCACGACTAAACCGTTGCCCGATTTCAATGAAATTTGGCATGGACATACGTACTGACAGTACTGACCCAGTCAAAACAAAACAAGCTCAAACTCGAAGGGCCTATCTTGTTTAGTCAATAAGCTATAACCGTCTTTCTTCTCCATCATCAGAACAGCTACATCACCAATGTTTAGCCCAATCGTACATCGAGAAGTGTTTGTAATTTAGCTTTCAAGATTGGTACCGAACACACATCGTGAAAAAGCATCTCACTGTGGGACGCCATACTGCATTGTCTGCTTTCGCAGTGAGTATGGTGGCTGGTGGCCCCCACTCTTGGATTTTGTTTGAGCTTACCATCAGGCTGAGCAGAGTCACTTTAGCAGGTAATTTATAAAAAAAACATACAAACATTGCAAGTTAAAAACTAATCAAAATGGTAACATTTTCATTCTGTATATATGTTACTTTCACATCAATTAACAACACTGGTTTAGACATTTTATTACATATAATTATTCCTTACCTATCCACTTACAGTTTATCTGTAAATGAAAGTCGGACATATTAAATTTCAACCAATAAAACTCCAATTTTAAATGATCATGTTAATGAAAGGGCACCAACGTTACCATACCAAAAACCCATTGCACATAGCTATTACCCAATCTATCTATATATAAAAAAGAGTAATGTGACTGACATATCCAGAGATCAACGCACAGCCCAAACCACTGAAGCTAGAATCCTGAAATTTTGCATGTAGGTTCTATAAATAACGTAAGTGAGCACTAAGAAAGGATTTTTTGGAATTCCACCCCTTAGGAGGGAAAGCAGGGGATAAAAGTATGCGTGAGCGAAGCCGCGTGTAAAAGCTAGTACTCTATATTACACTATGCTCTATATTTTTTTCTCTCAGCGCATACTAGTGATTGAACTGAAGGTACGGTATAAGTCTAACCAATAAAAATGAAATTCTTATTTCAAATAATACATAAATGGAATTAATAATGATGAAAATGGATAGATTATTTTGCTATAAACGATTTTTTTTCGCGTCAGTCGGCCAAGATAATCCTAACTAACAATATGTATGCAAATACGAATTTGTTACGCTTTCACACTTTGAATACTAAACCGATCATCACAGAATTTTGCATGTAAACACACATTGTCGGAGGTGCAGAAAATTACCACATTTAGAGAGAAATAACTAAGGTTTAAATTAAAACGAGGGAGAGATGACCCGAGCCCTACAGTGGGACATTATGGGTTGTTGTTGATGATGATGAAATTGAAACCGTAGCCACATTAACCAAGATTCTATGGGAATACTCAAGCTTATGTCCGAAACTTCGTATAAAATATAGAACTACATCATCTACTTCACATAGACTTTGAATATTATTGATAGGTATTCTGCATTAGATCAGTCCGATATAATCAGAACATCATAAACTCTTTGTATTTTGTGTCTCTTAATGAAAGTAATATTTAAGAAATGCACAACAGATAACTACTATAAAGTCCCCCGACTCCGACTGTTCCAATATTTCCACTTGACCTCCAAAATGCAGTTTTTAATTTTATACATATTTGTATTAAAATAAAACAGCACTGGTTGTACAATAATATGATAATATCACATACATCTTCAAGTTAAAAAGTTACATCAAGAAAATCTGTATTGAGTTTTGTTTGCAACAGCTAAAATAGAAAAGTAAGCAATACATTTTTTTTTCATAATTCATCCTACTTAATCACACTAATCACACTAATATTTAAAGGCGAAAGTTTGTGTGTATGTTTGTTATTTCTTCACGCAAAAACTACTGAACGGATTTGGATGAAACTTTACATTAATATAGCTTATACATCAGAGTAATACATAGGCTACTATTTGCCGCGATATCCAACATACACGCGGACTGAGCCGCGAGCAGAAACTAGTACTATATATGACCAACTGTGCTGCATTTGTTATTTTCAGTAAAGAATGATTAAATGCCGGATCTGCATTCTTTGTTAAACTTACACAAAAATAACATAACATGCCTACTATACTGCATACTAACACAGTAAAGTAACTACTCAGCTTAAGTTAGACCGACGAGTTAGCACATCACTAGTATACATTTATCTTATTAATAAATATCTTTGTCTACCCTTTTGTATAATGGCGTGTTTTATATTATCTACGTTACAAAACCTAACATTGTAAAAAACGCATAGGCATAGACAATTTATTACCTTTACATTTTAGACCTCCGGAGAACCTTTCTTTCATTTAATATTGAAGAAGGGTAAAAAAGGGTAGCCTCAATTTCTAGTAGTCTATACAAAATGACACGATAGCAAATAGTTACATAAAAAAAAACATCTACTTACTACTATCTATGTTTGGTGTTATAGGCTTCTGTGTAGGGTGTATAAAGGCACGTCTCCACCAAAATTGTTGGCAATTTCAGTGTTTCCAACTGTTTGCAACACTTCAAAATATCGCCAACTTTTGTTTCCATTGTGTCTACACCGAGTCGCCAACAATTTGAAAAACATTCGAACTAAGCGTCACCATAGAGCCAATAAATATTTGCAACAAGCGTATTCTTTTGACGTTTACCGCCAAAACAGACACTTTTGTCACCAACACGTGTTGACAACACAAAATTTGCCAACTTTTGTTCGGTGGAGACCCGGCT
This sequence comes from Diaphora mendica, assembly GCA_949125395.1. Lineage (NCBI taxonomy): Eukaryota > Metazoa > Arthropoda > Insecta > Lepidoptera > Erebidae > Diaphora > Diaphora mendica. The sequence goes on from OX421314.1 coordinate 22,029,288, forward strand.
TAAAGGACTACGGTGAGGTTCTAAAAGAGGATCTTCCCCTTTAATCATCATGAAAAGTCAATAATTCTTTCATACAGCTTGTATTGACAATATGGTTATGACTAAATGATTAAGTCATGACAACAAACGAAATATTTTCTTGTGTTTAGTATAATCCTACTTCCTATCCTGTCCTACTAATATTATAAATGCGAAAGTTTGTAAGTACGTGTGTTTGTTTCTCTTTAACACAAAAACTACTGAACGGATTTTCATGAGACTTTGCAGTAATATAGCTTAGACATCGGAATAACATAATAAGTTAAAATTCATAGAGATTTTTAAAATTTTAATACCGACATATACGCGGGCGGAGCCGCGGGCAAAAGCTAGTTATAAAACATTTTTTGTATTATATATTATGTTTATAATATTTAATATTAGTTAATAGTTAATGACTGCCTCGTTGGTCTCGCGGTTGGCGTGTGCGACTGGTGATCATGAGGTCTCGGGTTCGATTCCCAGGTCGGACCAAATGTTTGTATGATCTACAATTATTTGTTTCGGAGTTTGGGTGTTTTCTATGTATGATATGTATGTATTTACAAAAAAAAAAAGTATATATGTATTTGTATCAGTTGTCTAGTACCCGTAACACAAGCTCTGCTTAGCTTGGGACTAGATGGCGTTGTGTGTTAGATGTCCGAAAATATAAAAAAAAATAAAAAAAATAGATATCTATTTGAGCATTCTCATAATTTTTAACGCGCAATATTTGTCCGACTAAAAATCTTTAAAAATCTTCCGGCATTTTTGACAAACGCTTGTATGATACAATTGATTCATCACAAAACTGATATTAACCAATTCCCTTAAAGTTTTGCCATTGTAATAATATTTTTATATATAAATGTATTATGTAGTAGATAATAATTGTATTGTAGATAATATTTACATGGCCTTCGATAACTTCGCATTCGTCCGTAACTGCGACACGGCGACAATTGTTATTTGAACTTGTTTTAACACTACCTAATGATATTAAATCACTTGTTCAAACATATTTTTGAGGCTCCTTTAGGAAAATGAAATAAAAATGTCATCGATAATGGTTATGACAGAACTTTTTGCTAATAATACAATGGTTAGCTTACAAACGAAAAAAGAAAGTAAAATATTCAAAATTTAAAAACGGTCACCGAGTTCAAGCGCCATTTTTGACAGAAGCTAGATTTTTCAATAGAATTCATAATAATTAAAATTAGAAAATTAAAAATAGAATATCACATAAAAGTAGTGTGAAAAATATGTGAAATATCCCATGTTTAAAATAGTCAGTCAGTCGTCATATTATTGTGATAAAAAATGGCTCTATCTTTGTAGGTATTGTACCTAATATGAATATATATAATGAAGAAGGATTATGATTAATAACGTAAAAGCAAGTAAGTAAATTAAGTCGCATTTTATTTTCGGCGCTAAAAATTAAATTAGCATCAATAAAGAAGCAATTCACGACGGCCAGCATTTTTTTGACAGATTGCTAATTTTAGAATGGCCTTCAAGGTTGAATCTTGAGTATTTGAAATGTAATTAAAGAAACTACACAATTGTACGAGATTTTATCTACAAAACATGTAAAAAACTCGTTTCGCTTTGTACCATATTAAAATCACATCATTCACTGGAAAACCATCATAGCACCACTGGTTACTATAGTAGCTAGATGTATATTTGTTTATTGAGAAATAATTTGTCTACCGATAGAAGTAAAAATAAATTTAGTTTTAATGGTTTACAGTTGTTATGACATACTAGCTTGGAATTCGGCTGCGCCCGCGTGCATGTCGTTATCACTGTAAAAAGTAGCCTATGTCCTTTCTAAGAATTATAGGATCTTCGAAGATACAACAACTGTATTTTTTTATGTTTGTTAACTATAAAAGTTGACTAATACTAAAGTTCTACTTTCGACTGGGTAAACCGATTTTGATGATTATTTTTTTATATGAAAGCTGTGTCGTCCATTTCAATTAGGTCCAGTTCTTGAAGACGGTTTTTTTGTTAACTTTTTTTATGAAAAAAAAATAGTAACTTTCTTACATTGACTTTACATTCGTGTCTTTAGCGATTACAGCCTACTTATTCTGAGATAGCAAGTGCTAGCTATCTTCTCTCTCAATTTAGTTGGTTACCAGCTTTTCATTATGACATTGACTGCCTCGGTGGCGCAGTGGTACTGGTGGTGGCTGGTAGTTTCCTAAAACATCTTACGCACATGGCTGTAACTAAAAGAAAGAGAAAGCCTTTTTTAAATTAATCGCGTAGCATACCTACTGCCCGTGAGAGAGTACGGTTGAAACGCTTCCACTTAAATCACACGATATTTTTATGGAATAGGAAGCAAAAGATTAATATGCCATCTCCATAATTTAAGTATTGATATCTCACGATAAAATTCTAGACAGATTACTAAATAAAACGAAACCGATAAGACCATTACCAATTATACTCTCGAACTCGCGACTTTTTGTCGCCGATCAAGCTTTAAGTTTTTACATTGACACTACCCACACCTCCTGTTATAGATGCGTGTGCAATACTTTCCAACCTTCATACACAAGCGTAACCCACGCAACTATTAAGTACCAATAAAAAGTTCTTTAAAATCGGTATAATCTGAGAGTATGACGAGTGCATACTTACGCAACAACACACGAACTGAAAGTGAAAGCGGTCAGACCTGCTGCTCAATTTTATTTTGACAACGTATTTAATTTTGCCTAATCACTAATAAGATATCGAACTACCGACAAAATGCTTTCACAGCTGATTGGTACTGGTATATTGATTATTCGAAAGTTATAAATTAAATAGTAATCATCATCGTAATCATAGCCTTTAATGGTCAACTGCTAGACATGGGCTTCTCCTTATAAAGGAAATTTTGGCCAGATGTTTTTTAACCGACTTCAAAAAAGGAGAGGGTTATCAATTTTGATAAAGCGATTTTGATGATTCTTTTTTTTTGGAAATCGGATGCTTCCCGTGTGGTCCCATCTCAATTTGGTCCAGTTCATGAAGTCGCTTTTTTTGTTAAAATTTGTGATTATACAATAGGATTTCTTTCCAATTTGCCTTCTCTATACAGGTATATTGTCCTACGTAATTTGTTCTCCAAATCAGCTCTTACGACTACAGAATAAATACGGGTGGTGACATTTAATATCCGTCACCAGACGGTCAAAAAGTATTAGAAGGAACAAATATCTGCATCCCAATTATGCTTCTGACGATCCATCATCTTTTTATACCGTATAATAAGCTGGCGCCCACGTGATCACTGTCACTTGATGTTGATAACGATAGACCAGCTTGCCTTGAACATAACTAGTCGCTCGCAACTTAAGCATACGTAATCTGTAGTTATCCATAAACAAACTTAGGTAAAGAGTTCTACTAGTTACTGAACATATTTAGTTATTAATCTGTTATCCGAAATCTTAAAACTTGAATTGAACGGCACGCATTACTTATCTTTTCGAGTGCGATTAAGTAGTTTAATTAAAACTTAACCAAAATATAAGAAAAATTATAGCGTCCTAGACAAATTATTATGTACCAAATAATTGTTAGTTCATTCATTCTTAGGTACAAAATAAAAATAAGAGGAAATACGTTAAATAATTGAAAATGTAAATGACACTGAAACCTTATCAAACTTATGCTTAAGCACAGTTTGGTGTCTTTAAAATCCTTGAATTAATAAATAAGAGCAATGTCTTGATATTTTTTCAGTCAATTACACTAACATCCTGGAAATAAATAACACACATTTTCTATCAGTCAACCTTTAAGCAATTCAAAGATGCGTGTGGCAGGTGTATAATTAAAACATGATTATTGTAACCGTTGATAAATATTCAGTGATCTAAACAAAGAATTCTTATTTATTAAAGCAATTAAGTAATATACTGAATTAAATTTACTAATTACCATACAACATTAATACATTTGCAAAATAACACTCTACCAACACGCCAATATACAAATGGCAAAATTTTGATCTTAATTCAGAAACGTCTGTATTGTATACTACACAAGGAAAGGTTAAAAGTCCTAGAATATAAAATTAATTATAAGATAATGAACTTATATTTCCTAATACTTTAAGAATTTGAATTTAAAGCGGATTTGAAAGATAAAGCATAAAGCTAAAAATCCTGTTAATAAAAACTTTTTATAAAAAAAAAACCGACTTCCAAAAAACATCCAACGAAAACTCTCTGCCAAAAAAACACTTAAAAGCGTAAAATAAACTGGTTCTTCATAAATTGCCTATACCTAATTCTTTATTCATTTAAATAGTAGTATTATAATGTGTGCTAGGTACCTAAAACCTGTTTGAAGTCGGTGCCAAGTTACTATCGCTTAGACTTTTGTAATTGTTCGTTTGTATTCTTTTTGGCTTTTAGGCTTAGAAATTGAAAGAATTATCCTCCAACTCCTTACCGTTGAGGAGTTGTACTTTCCACCTTCCATCATCAGCTTACCTAAATAATTTGAAAGAATACGACTAAAGGTAACATATATACATCTGATATTTAAAGATTTATCTTCCAACTCCTAACCGTTAAGGAGTTGTACCTTACATCATCAGCTCATCATCATAAAATGATGACTACCAGACGCAAATACGGGTGTAACTTCAGAAAATATACGAAAAACATAGTATGTGCCTATAAAAAATGAGAGTTTCCCTCGATTTCCCTGGGATCCCATCATCAGATCCTGATATGCTGGCAATGGGACCACCTCGGAAGCATACCCTTTCGAATACAAATTTTTTTTTTTAAATCGGTCCACAACTGACGGAGTAATCGGGTAACATACATAAAAAAAAAATAAAAAAAAATACATACAGTGGAACATAGAACCTCCTCCTTTTTGGAAGTCGGTTAAAAACAGGTTTATGATAATAATTGATTGTCTCGGATGAGAATTGTTCCCATGATTATGTCAGTCAGACTATTCACTCAGCATCGTAATTGTTTATTTATTATTTTATTGTTTATTGATGTTTCAAGACACAAACAGAAGAAGTCGACAATAAATGTGAATGATTATTGTAGTGGCCGTGTTTTACACAGTACGGTAAATCATGCGTAATGCGCTTATAACAATCCTAAGAGTTTTATGACTGAAATTAAGTCCGTCCTTGCCATGACCTTAGGTACCGAAAACTTAGAAATACACATACATTTCGTGCAGACATTGTGAATTATTGTAAGAAGGTAATTACCTTAAATATAAGAGGTTTATAGAATAAGTCGAATACCATATGTAATAACGCGATTCTTTCGCGATCGTGTGTGGAAATAAGAGAAGGTCAAACTTAGATTTTTGTAAAGTCTTGGTGGGACTTAAAGACTATAGTCTTGGACTGGTGTGCTTTGGGAAAGGTCTGTATCCAGTAGTGAACTGCAACGGGTTGATGATGATGAAAATCTTGGGAGAGCAATACTTTTCTTATGTCCTGTACCTGCCAAAATGACTCTTCTCTGCCCGATGGAAAGCATAAACAGAATCCAAGAGTGGTGGTCACCATACTCATTGCGAATGCAGTCATTCTTCTTCTTCGACACAAGAGCCATCTCAACTTAAGTGATACTGGGGTTAAGAGATAATCGGTCTAAGCAAATTCTTTAAGTAATGGCTTTTCATCTTAATCATATTTTTAATTTAAGCTTTCATATACAGAATTACAGATATATGTTAAAGAATACGAAGGAAGCAAACTACGCTCGGCAATTTCATTGCAACGAGAAGGGAAACTTGAAACAAACATTATACGAACCGGTTTGCAGCCAGCGTGGTATGGTCACCCTTCTCCCCCCCCCCCCACTTCACCCTTAGCAACGGACTTTTAAGGCTGTTGATGATGTGGTTGAATACATTTAAGTAATCTTATCAGAATCTTATTAAGAAATTCCTACAAGCCTAGATCTGCAGTTGTTTTTTAAGTCAAAATGTACTAAGTCAAGGTCAGGGTCATAAGTATGTATTTATTTACAGTATTTAATTTACTTTAAATTTTTCGTCTTATTTATCGTTTACTTTATGAGAAGATTTAAACGGAATGCAATAAGTGACTTTCTTCCATCACTATAAGATTAATTATGAAATAAGTAGAGGTGATATGTTAACTGAATATTAAGCTAATAGCTTTACAGTGACATAAAATATTGGTTGCTGGGAATAATCTTCTATATATATTATATATATAAAAGAGTAAGGTGAGTGACTGACTGACTGACTGACTGACATACTCAGAGATCAACGCACAGCCCAAACCGCTAAACCTAGAATCCTGAAATTTTGCATGTAGGTTCTTTGTATAACATAAGTGAGCACTAAGAAAGGAATTTTTAAAATTCCACCTCTAAGGGGGTAAATCAGGGGATGAAAGTCTGCGTGAGCGAAGCCGCGTGTAAAAGCTAGTACAATATAAGTTTGTAATAATAAAAGGCAAAGGTGGGTAGGAAGTGGGTTCTTCTCCTCTAGAGGAGACCCAATGTAAATGGTTTACAACACCTCGTTAAACACTCGACATCCATAATAAACGAAACACCATCGTCATTTGTTTACTAATTATATTTCTTTTGGATTTAGTACAAATCTGAACAATATTAGGGACTCATTCAAAGCTCTGGTAATAAAGGAAGATTTAAAAGTAAAAAATATTTTAACACAGGAATTAAAAATATTAATTAGCATCAACATTGACCCTCGTTACAGTACAGGGTTAATACTGTTTGTTTACCGTTACCCCGTTACAGCATATGTAATTTCAACAGTTTAACAAGCTATAAATTTTTATTAAAAGGTACTTTACCTATGACCTGGTGGCGTGACCAGGCTCTATCACAATCGAGCTATAACGAAATTATATACCTCCAATAATAATTACTGTTTGTAAAAAGAAATACATGTGTTTGACAGCCTTGAAATTATGAATACTATTAGTGATAATATTTTCCGATAGTAATAATATAAATATTAGGTCTTTACCTATGAAATTGCCGTTTTATATGCAAAAAGTGAAAGTACTTATTTTTTCAAACTTTTTTATTTCTGTTATTCGAAGTAATCACCCATGCAATCGACGCATCTTTGCCAACGCATTGGCAGTTTATTGATGCCCTTCTTGTAAAAATCAGCTGGACGGGAGGCAACAAACTCTTCAAAGGCATTTAGTACTGCCTCTCGGGAATTGAATTTTTTACCCACTAAAAAGTTGTCTAAATTTTGGGAAAAGTCATAGTCATATCATCATCACAACTTTTTAGTGGGTAAAAAATTCAATTTGCCTTTGAAGAGTTTGTTGCCTCCCGTCCAGCTGATTTTTACAAGAAGGGCATCAATAAACTGCCAATGCGTTGGCAAAGATGCGTCGATTGCATGGGTGATTACTTCGAATAACAGAAATAAAAAAGTTTGAAAAAATAAGTACTTTCACTTATTGCATATAAAACGGCAATTTCATAGGTAAAGCCCTACTATAAACGGCCTTCAAAATGTGCAAGGTATTTTTACTATGGCGAAGCCAAAAGGAGTAATAGTTTTGGCAGTCTAGGTATGTTTGTATGTTCCACCGTAGCGCCTAAATTACTGAACCGATTTCAATAAATGATGTGTCAATAGATTCGTAATAATGTCCCGGGTTACATATGCAATATAAATTTCATGAACAGTTTTTACGTAGTCAGGTTTTTAATTTTTTTTCATGTTGGAGATGTATGTTAGGCGAATTATCTTGAACAACATTATTAATACTATGCGGAATGTGACAACAACTACCATACTACATATGTGATAGGCACTGGTATATTTCACAACATGAACAACATCTAGCTCTAAACCTTAAGCCAAAAAGATTCCCAAATATTAGTGCATTGTAGGCCAAAACCTATATTTTAAAGTATGATTTATCTTATATTTAAAATTCTCGTGTCCAACGTATTTAAAATCCAGTCCTCTGAAACGGCTGGACCGATTTTTATGAAATTTTGTGTGCATATCGGGTAGGTATGAGAATCGACAAACATCTATTTTTTATAACAAAATATTTTTTTATGGCAAAACAACGTTTGCCGGATCAGCTAGTACATTATATAAAGTAATAGAAACACGTAGTATGGAAGATTAAATAAATACATTCAAATAAATGAGTGAAAAAAGATACATATTCCATACATCCACAAGGAATATCTCGACCTGACCAAGTATAACAGTAAACTGTGGGAAGCATTTATCTATATTATGTAGCTATGGGTTTTCCATTATTATTGTTTGGTCAGACGATCGCGTGTGAGATGTCGGAGGAATAAATAAAAATAGGCAATACTATAGTCTATTCAACTTCCTCTGAGACAAAAGGTAAACAAACCAGAAAAAGGTTCTTTAATATGTCAAATTTTTATGCACCTAGAATCAAAATAAAAAAAGTGACATTTTCTTTCTTTTTCTTGGAAAATGGCAAACTGTGCCGATGGAAATTCTGCCAGTGTACTTGTACAAAGGAAATACGTGTTAAAAAATAAAATAATTGCAACTGTCCAAATTTTCCGAGTTCACAGTGGACTGACTAAAAAGTGACATTAAAAACACCTAAAACTGTAGCTGTTCCCAAACTTTGAACGTATTATAACACAACTAAATTGAAGAGTACTGATAAGGCAAACAATTTACGTAGAAATGTAAAATGTTATAATTAGTTTGGTTACACCGGCCATCTTTACTCCCGATCAACTCGTTTGAGAAACATTGGGTTCTTTGTTTACCTTTTGTTTCAGAGGAAGTTGAATAGGGTATAGGCAAATAACAATTAAATAAATAAAAGGCCACACTCCAAAAAAAAAACAGCGTTATAGTATCCCAAGATACAGCATCTATCTATACTCAATATTTAACAGCTACATATGAATAGTAGGCGTAGTTTAGAAACGTGATTTTATCTTTGTTGAGATGTAGGAAACTTTCCCTTACATACAAGTGTCAGCATAGAAGCTTTAGTAACAAAACGGATGACTCAGAAGACACACAGAAAACAACGAAACACATTACCTTTCAAATAATATACTTTCCTTATGGAAACTATTATTAGAGTAAATTATGTGGAGGGTCCCTGCGGATTTTTTTAATGTTTGGCCTTGCCAAAATTACTCTTCTCTGCCTGATGGAAAGCATATGTAGAATCCAAGAGTGGTGGTCATCATACTCATTGCGAATGCAGTCAATGCAGCATGGTGACCCACACCATGGCGGCCTAGTGATGCTTCTGCATCATTGGTCCTCCGGTCTCGCACTCACCAACGAAACACGACAGCACGAACGCTGTCATTTTACGTTGATTTTCTGTGTGAGCCGGCCCGTTCGTGCTGAAATCAGCGTGGCTCTACTACCTTGAAATACTTATTGAACTAATCTTTTCGGACAAGAAGTTCTTTACATTTTGTTTTTTAAGTAATGTTACTTACCTACTATCTATAATTCTGGCTCTTATTAACGTTTGTTATGCTAGTATAAGTAGTCTTTGAATTAACCTAATAATAACTCGTACCTTAGAATGATATTTCATAATGTAATTTACTGATAGCTAGATAACAGCTAAATGGTGGTTTAAAAAAATTGAATATCAACCAGTATGAACAGAAAAAGGTAAGTTAAAATAGGCATGCAAAATGTTAAAACTTCATCATTAATAAAATACCAAATAAGTATCACAAGTTAGGTATCTAATATTTTTAACATTACAGATTGTGTTTTGACTAAAATGGCTGAAACCTTTACAGGTAAATCGGCTTTAATATCGGAATTAAAAAAAATGTCCAAATCAGACCACTCGTGTGGGAGTGGGAGACAAGATGACGTAAACGTAAAATCAGACTTCTCGTTTGGAATTTTTGCTATTAAAATGTTTTTAAAAATATTTTAATTAAAATTAAAGTTGTTAAATAACTGTAAGTATGTAGTCATTTGAAAGTATTAAATTATGATAATTGACATGTAACATGCTTTAGGCCATTATACGTAACTATACCTTACCTTAACTGCAACAACGAGGAATGGTTTGACTTTTATTACCCTTTCAAAAGAGAGTGCAATCTACTACTTATATCTCGTGTCACGGGTGTTTGTGACCGACTTGCTCGAAACGGCTCGGTCGTTTTCAATTTTTTTTTTGTATATTAGGTAAAGTAAGAGTAACGTAAACAATGAACGTAGGTAGGTATTAAAATTTAAAATTTATAACTAAACGCAATTTACGTTTCAATAGAGAATGATAAATTTCGTATGTTCACTAATGAAGAATTGATTGATATACTTTATGAGTAATCGCTCTAATCGCAGAAGAAAGTTACGAATAATAAATCAAAGCAATTGACCAAAAACACATTACACTATTACTGTTTCCGTAATGCCCCAGGATCGCGTGCGAGCATACCACAGAACCGGCGACCTTGAGTCCTTACAGCTAAGCCTAACTACTTGAAATCAACTTTATTGCAACACTATTGCTTAGACAACTTTCCGCTTGCTAGTTCTAAATCGCTGAATCAAGGTAACAAAACTTTTAAATTAGTTAATTCCAGAAATTTCTTTTTCTTTAGCTTACAAACATTGATGTTGCCTGTTTCCCTTAATAGAAATCTATTTACCTAAATGAGAGTAACTATAATAATATCAAGTACTTACTATAATATAGGAACTGGTATATGTAAAAGTAAAAAAACATTTAAAATAAATGAGAAGAAATACCTATATGCGTATGATGTCATCGGACATTTCATCTCACATCTAACGGCTGATTCTAGGGATCAATATAATTATAATATCATTTAACCATCATTATTTACTAGTACATACTATTTTTCATTAAAGAGTAAGCAGCAACTTATATTAGTCTTATCAAACGAATAGTCATCCGTCGTACGATAGCGTCGAGATAAGAAGATTCGTAAAAAAATGTCTACCACTTTCAATTTCATTACTTAGTGTCATTTCTTCGTATTCCTATGCATTTTATCAAAAAGGCCTATTATGAACCAAGTCATTCTGTCTGTCCGTAACACGCTTTCAGGCTTTATACATATTTAATGAATGAATTTAATGAAATTTGGCATAAAGATAATCTTGAAGAAGGACATAGGCTATTCTTTACCGTGATAACCGACATACGTGGGCGGAGTCGCGGCCAACGCTAGTACTTTAAGAATATCAATTTTAATAACAGTTGGGACATCATGTTCCTCACTACTAAATACTGTATAGAACATAACTTAAAAGGTTAACTAAAATAAACCAGAAACCTAATAGTTTTGTTGACCAATCTGGGATAAAAAATAAAAAGGATCTGTTGACAAGTGGAGCAAGCAGTGCGTGGAGTTTTAATTAGAGAGCTACATATTAAACCCGATATATCCACAATCTGTTTATTTATACACGTCGCTAGTCAGTTGCCAGCGATTGGAATACAAAACGTATGCGTAGCACCAAAATCGAGGGCGTCGTCTTGTTAGAAGGCATGTAAATTCACTGTACTAGAAAAGTTTCCAATTCACATCAAGCAAATGCAGTCAAGTGGTTTTTGGTAGGCATTTATTAGACAAGTTTTATCTAAGTGAAAATGCCAGCTGGCATGCGTGACTTGAGGTATGCAATTGTTTTAAATTCAAGACATTTTGAACAATTCCCAGCATGAGTTGCATAACACAATGTTTCAAAAAAACACGCGGTTCTGTTACATGTTTTCTTGCACGGAACGTACATCGTACACGACTGTTTTAATTGTTAACAATCACTTCCGTCCAATTCTGTCAGTCACTTCCTATCAACGCCTTTTTTGGTGATACTACTGGAGTTTCGTTTTCCTGTAGACGCAAGTACACGTAGAACTGCCTACCTTAAAATTGACAATACTTTTTATCCTGTAATCTAGAGTTATTACGCTGATGGATCTAACCATCTACTTTCAAGGCACATTCGGGTACGTTCGGAAGACCGTCGGCTTTAATCGGACGATGTTGGGCGTTTGCCAAGCCATTCCCGCAGTTTGGACGGATTTAAATTTGGAACATTTTTTTTTCTGTACCCATAGTAGACACGTTTGACGAGGTGAACAATCTTTCCGTTTAGAAATATACAAGGCACTTGTATGCGTATGCATAATTTTTATTTTGTCATTTTTTGTGTAGTAGCTTAATACGTGCACCTCAATACGTGATGTGAATACGTAGGATTATATCCTGCTTATTGTTGTAGTTGATGATTCCACAGGCGTAAAGGTAACGGTTGGAAGAAAACGCATGTTTGAATAAAATTACACTTTATGAATTATAAATTTGTCTTCCGTGTATTTTTGTTTCGACCTAATTAACGTAACTTTGCAGTTTCCCTTTAAGTCTATATTTAAAAGAATTTCCCTTTAAGTCTATATTTAAAAGACGCATATGTCATTACCGTACTAAGACCTATTTCTTAGCGTTCCATGGATTCACCGTGCGGGTGCCGGGTCCATCGCGTGATAGATGGGGGCAACACATGCGACTTCGACAGTGCCTGGGAATTGCGACCCAGGTTTAGGTTTAAGGAGCACTCCTTACGACGCGTCAACGCTCACCTCCACTGTCCGCCGTGTTACCCCCTCTACCTAACCATATTTGAAGTGAGCCTAGCAATGCCGCTTTGGATATTCGTTCAAGAAAAGAGCTTACTGAAGCTCTTGGCAATCCAAGGTCTTTAAGCAGGTTATGGAGGGATTTAGCTGGTATACCCCTCGCACCCACTTCCACGGCATACAGCGCAACGACATAACCATTTTTAGTTATTTCGTTGGTTAAGTCAAAGTACTTACTTGTTTCTTTTTAAAGCGTGGTCTTTAGGGATGTTCGTTTCCCACGGCACCGTGAGTTCTATGCACTTGGTTCATGATAGGTCTTCTTAAGTGTTTGCACCTCGTACGTAGTTTTGTAGTGTTCGTAGATCTGGTCGGCCGTTAGAAGCAGTTGTCCGCGCTTCTCTTTGAAAATATTTCTGGAATATTGGTAAGGGTTTCTATCGAACTCTACTTCATGCTTTGCTCTGTTTAAGTTATCAGTTTCGTAAGCAATTTGTACTGATACTCCTTGAATTAGTTTTAGTATTGATCTTAAAGCCCTGGCCAGTTGATGGCTCAGGTGGATATCGCCCATGGCTTTAGCATTCCATTGCATAGCATAAGGGCATAGCATAGATGAAAGGAAAAGCTTAGAATATTCATCAGTAAGAATATTCTAGTGACGAATATTACGTTACTACTGTTGGCGGAAAATATTATAGTGTTTACACCTGCAGTTAACTTCTGCGGTTAAGATGATACTTGGTATTTATTAGTAAGACTAACTCCATTGTGATTTTCTAGTTTTAATATGCGGATTTCTCATAGAAGTCGTTTTAATAATCCTCAAATGGTTGTTGAGGAAAAACAATGTGGGTCATTACCTATGTACATGTAAATCAAATCAACTGTACATACCCAGAATACAAGTCTAGGCTCACGTGAATGATTAATACTGTTAAATACTAGTATTTCAACAGTTTATTCTATGTGTACAATCACACTATGTCGTATGTAGACCCCGTACCACGAGGGACAAATTGGCATTCTGACAAAAACGCAACGAACCGTATCGAACAATGTACATGCATATTATATACTTACGCATAACAAGTAGCAGAGCAGTGTGATCGAATAACGCCCAACTGCAAGTACTTTTTTCCACTTAATTTGAAAAGAAGCACACGATCTGAATGAATGGTAGGTAATAAGTGTTTTAGAATTAATCTCTACTAAGACGAGCCATGCGAAGTGCAAGGGCACTACCTACCTTTTCTCGAAGTGCTTCGTCGTTTTTTTGAACCCTCATAACTTTCGTTGCCAGATAGTTCAAATTCTCAGGATATGATGTCAATAATAGACTAATTAAACATACAAAGTTTCAATTGCATTGCTCTGATACTTTAGATTTTATTGACATCTAAAATATACCGATTTCGTCACTGACACTGATGATCATCAAAATGTTAGGGCCAAAATTGGGAGGTGGAAGTTTGTATGAGACTCACACATTTTTATGATAGAGGTTATACTTTTGGTATACAGACTTTATGTTAGACACAAAAAAAGAAAAATAATAATAAAAATACTGCCATATGCAACTTATAAAAAAAGCCATACATTTTTACTGAGATGTAGAGTTTGTGAAGTTAGGGTTTGTAGAGTTAGGGCGTGTAGATTCAGAAGCTTGGCTCTACATGAGATTTGATATCTTTTTCACAGGGTAAGCCATATGCAGTCGTCTTGGCAACATTTTACATGTAAATGTTTTTAGTGGGATTGGTATTTACTGATGTACCTTTTTATTGATTCAGAAAACAACTTCGCAACTTAAAAAACATAAATGACTAAATACTTTGCAGGGATATCCGTGTACCGGTTTCTTCCTCTAGACCGCATTAAAGGAAGAGCGACTGGAACTTTAAAAAAGTTATTGTACAGAAAAAAACTAGGGAGATATAAAGTTCTACTGTTTCCAAATGTACTAGCGACTTTGCGTTTCAGATCCCTTTATGGACGTTTAGGATGAGGAAGAACATGAATCACAACACAGATCAACGTTAATTGTACGATCAGGGAAGAAACTTGAAATCAATCATTATGTACCTTGTACCTAGATGTGATTTCAAAACTGATTACCAATCGATTGGTGTTAAATTGCAATCGCAGTCTTGAAATTAGGTATATACCTTTTTTTGACCCGACATTCGTTTTTAGAGACGTTTCGGAGAAAAAAAAGCCGTAAAACATTGTCTATTGACACGCTGCCTCGTCATTACATTATCCGGTTTGGTGTTATCTAGTGCGAGTGATATGCATAATTTTTATCACCGTAAACAGACATCTTAACAGCCCAGAACCACACAACGATTTGGGAAATGAAGCCATCGCTGAATTTTGTTTGTTTGAGAATTAGCAGTGGGCAGAAAACGAGTGGTATTTGCTCATGACCTTTTGGTAGTGCTCACAATGGCTTTATTTAAATTCAAAACATCTGTTTATGCAACTTGCGTTTTTTTTCTTCTTTATTTTTAAGTTAATTATTTAAAGTGTTTCCAGTTGAAAGTCAACTGCGCCGACTTTAATCTTTTTACAATCTTTTCATCAAATGAACAGCTGATGTCACCGTTTATTTGATTAATGAAATCATACTAGTACTAGCAGCGGTTTGTATACTTTTATCCTGTTTTTGTTGTATATAATAGGTCTTTACCTATAAAATTGCCGTTTTGTATGCCATAAATGAAAGTACTTATTTTTTCAAACTTTTTTATTTCTGTTATTCGAAGTAATCACCCATGCAATCGACGCATCTTTGCCAACGCATTGGCAGTTTATTGATGCCCTTCTTGTAAAAATTAGCTGGACGGGAGGCAACAAACTCTTCAAAGGCATTTTGTACTGCCTCTCGGGAATTGAATTTTTTACCCACTAAAAAGTTGTCTAAATTTTGGAAAAAGTAATAGTCGGTAGGTGCAAGGTCTGGTGAGTATGGCGGATGAGGGAGAGCTTCCAACCCCAGCTCAGCTCCAACAAGAGCTGGGGTTGGAAGCTCCCCCTCATCTCCCTCATCCCGTTTCCAAAATTTAGACAACTTTTTAGTGGGTAAAAAATTCAATTCCCGAGAGGCAGTACAAAATGCCTTTGAAGAGTTTGTTGCCTCCCGTCCAGCTGATTTTTACAAGAAGGGCATCAATAAACTGCCAATGCGTTGGCAAAGATGCGTCGATTGCATGGGTGATTACTTCGAATAACAGAAATAAAAAAGTTTTAAAAAATAAGTACTTTCACTTATTGCATACAAAACGGAAATTTCATAGGTAAAGACCTATTATTATGTAATGATATGATAAGATACAATAGACAATTCAGGTTTGAATAAAAAAAAGATTATAGGTTTATTAGTAACAAATATTTAAGTTACCTGTGCTCTGCTGATGACATCGTGTGGTCCTCGCCAAGTGGTGGCTGCAGGTGATTTCCTCTTGGCTAACTCTAGCGTAGCTTCACTTGGACATCGTTCAAACATAAGAACACGTTCAGCAACAGAGCCACGTGTAAGGAAAGGTCGCACAGGCGCCGTTCCCGACGCGGAGGCGGGTTCACCGGCACCGGCGCTGGATGCACGCCGAGCTCGAGCCTCAAACTTCGAGCGCGCCTCAGTTACATGTGAGCCCAGTGATGCCCGGCGCTCGCCGCTGGCGCCAGCGGCGGGCTTCCGAGCTCCGGTATCCAGCCTGTCCTGATATCTACTCTTCGCGTAATCTACTAACGAAAGCGGAGGCACTACGTCTGGACGTTCGGCGGTGCGTTCAGCAACCACGCCTCCTGTGCGCAAAGCCCGAAGCAGCCGCTCCTCCTCGCGGGCGACCTCGAGCCGCATGGCGGCAGGGTCAGCGCGTCGCGCGCCTGCGCCCGCGCCTGCAGTGCCATTCCGCTCTGGTACAAGATCTGGAGGCAGAGACACCTCTATCGTCTCCCCCTCTGGCTCTATTCTATCGTGACGTTGCTCGATTCTCTGCTCCCTGCGAATGTCCACTCGCTGATCTCTACCGCCATCCGGCCGATAATCTCGTCTGAGATCCGGCCTCTGTTTTATTTCAGGTTTTGGTTCAGGTCTAGGTTTAGTCCGAAGACTTTCTGCCAATTTTATACCGGGTGTGGGTCTACACGACAGTATCTCAGTGGGCGCGAGGCCGCGCGCCTTCCAAGTTTGATAGATAGCTTCGGCGTGATCTGAAATCTGTTTGGCTATAGCAGCGATGTCTTCCTCACCCGTGTCTATCTCGCGTCGGGCAGTGGCAGCCATGGCCGTGCTACAAGCCGCTGCGTCCTGAGCAGTGGTTCGGAGACACGCCGTACCGGTAGTTCTAGGGCCACACTCGTAACCCCATCTACACTCACAAGCACACCCACTGGAAGCACACTGATAGAAACAAAATCACTAAAACGACACTGCGGTAAAGCCCGATGCAGCACTCTACTGAACAGCTGTACAGGAGAGCGCGTCCAACAATAAACAAAGGCGACGATCGCGTGTTACAATGCGGCTTGCGACATGCGGCGACAGACAACGAGCCTCAAGCGGGCGCTCGCGCGGACTGCGGCGCGACACCCGTGCGGACCGCGCGCTCTCCCCGGCCCCGCACTCTTTACGCCGCCGCTCCTGGTTCCCGTTCCCTTCAGTCTACACGGCTACAGACAGACGCCCTCCTTGCTCATTCACTGACACTAACAAACATTAACAATACATATCTGTTTTCACTATGCAGCTCCCTGTGACCTGGCTGAAAACAGAAATGAACAACAGTTATATGGTCATCTGTAGGTACCCATTTTAAGCCATAAATTAATCTAACATGAGAAACCATAATACCTATTTTGGTCACCGGAATCTATGTCTATTTACTGGATAATAATTTTGAGGTTCTGATTAGAACGAACTGCGCCTTTCAAACAAGATTCAGATAACTTTAGTTGTTCTGAATCAAATGCTATTTTTTATTAGGATTGTTCTTCACTAAGAAAATAAAGTTTCTTCTATTTCGTGTCGTATACTCACCGTGGGAGAGCCACGCTTCGGCATGAATGGGCCGGCTCGATCGGAGTGGTACCACGGCCTCACAAAAACCAGTGTGAAATCGTGTTTTCGCTGTGTTTCACCAAGTGAGTGAGATTACCGGAGACCCATACCCCAATCCCCTACCTCCTCCCATCCCCAAAAGGCCGGCAACGCACTTGTGACGCTTCTCGTGTTGCAGGTGTCCATGGGCGGCGGTAATCGCTTACCATCGCTTACGTCTGCTCGTTTGCCCGCATAATATTCCATAAAAAAAAATAAGTACTTTATTTATTCATTCAAGACTGTATTTCTACATAATTAAATAGCTATTTAGTTTTATTATTTGGAAAAGATGATGAAAACACAGGAAACCTAAAACACTAGTAAAAAAAGAGTATAAACAGAAAAACTATTTCAGAAATATAAATAGTCAATGTTTTAGTACATAAGTTTGTTACAAAATGTGTGAATATTAGAAAACCTAGACTAGGAAATAGTTTGTCTGATCACATGACTAAAAAAGTGACGAATATTTTTTAATCTGTGGCGCGGCCGGCAGCGTGTCGCGCACGCGCGTCCTGACACAAATAGCATGCGACATGTATTTTAATTTATTTACATGCTTATTTACAGTTTTTTTTTTATCATTCTCGGAAGACAAATCCGACGCCGACTGTTGCTAAGGATTAAACAGTGCATCTACAGACTGTTCTTTAAAAAACACTAATATGTAATACCTACAAAAACAGTAATGTAGTTAATAATAATCAAGAGATCTCAGATTACAAAAGAAAGCCAGATGGAGCGCTTTCTTTTGTTGTCTGAGCAAGAGATTATTATGATCATTTAAATTACAACAAATGGCAATAATGCAGCACCCAGGTAACACCCAGCACACAGGTAACCCACCCCATGGCGGCCTAGTGATGCTTCTGATCATTGGGCCACCACATTAGTGATACACGGAATAATTTAAACTTTAAGTCAGTTCGATTCTCCCATAAGACTTCATCATCACTTTGTGAAGAATGACTTGTGTTGATTCTAACAATAAAAAAAAACAAATTTATATCACTAACTAAAATAAATGATTCTACAGTAATTAAGTAAGCTTCTATTATGTGTACTAGACAACTAATATAAATACATAAATTCTTTTTTTGCAAAAAACACATAGAAAACACTCAAACTCCGAAACAAATATTTGCAGATCATACAAACATTTGGTCCCACCCGGTAATCGAACTCGAGGCCTCAAGCGCAGCAGTCGTGTACGCTAACACTGCGCCACCGAGGCAGTTATCGCTTTAAATGATGAATAGAATAAAAAGTTCATCCATTAATCATTTACACTTGGAGATGAAAAAATATTTTCTTAAAATTTGAATTGGATCAATCTTGAATTAATTTCAATAATCAATCCACAATTCATAAAAGAAAAGAATTGTTGAAATTGGCTCACAAAATCAAAAAAATGAGCCAAGAAAGCGCTACAGTAAAAAAAAAGTCAGGTACAATTAACTGTCTTTTTTTTTTCACATATTTTGTCGGTTTTTTTTATTTTTTATGTTTTAGTATGCCACCTACTTTATCACTTTTTACAAAATATTTTTCTTCCTGATACAGGGATTAACAAAATTCTTTATTTCTTCCTTAAATTCTTCTTTTAAACCCCAATGTAAAATATGAGATGTTATAAGTTTAACGTTTGGATAGCTTCTTAGTGCACAGATAG
Source organism: Diaphora mendica (assembly GCA_949125395.1). Taxonomy (NCBI): domain Eukaryota; kingdom Metazoa; phylum Arthropoda; class Insecta; order Lepidoptera; family Erebidae; genus Diaphora; species Diaphora mendica. The sequence goes on from OX421314.1 coordinate 22,048,722, forward strand.
GTAGTAGAGCCACGCTGATTTCAGCACGAATGGGCCGGCTCGACCGGGGCGGTACTACCCTCGCACAGAAAATCAACGTAAAATGACAGCATGCTGTCGTGTTTCGTTGGAGAGTGCGAGACCGGAGGCCCAAATAGTCTAGTCAACAAGTTCCATACTTGTTGACTAGACTAAAAGATGCAGAAGCATCACTAGGCCGCCATGGTGTGGGTCGCCATACTGCATTCGCAGTGAGTATGGTGACCGCCACTCTTGGATTCTACTTATGCTTTCCATCAGGCAAAGTAGAGTCATTTTGTCGGGCCATACATAAAAAAAAAAAAAAAAAAAACAGTCCGATTATATTATATTTGTCTTATTGGAAAGTTGGCTTATGAAGCCAAAACACAGCTTAGCACACACCGCTTAGGAAGAAACAAAAACTTATCAGATTTCATCTCATCAGAGATTTTAGTTAGACAAAAAAAAACTTGTATAATTTTTAGACCCAAGCTTTCAGTCTGATTAGTTAATCTAATATCTGATATGGGACTAATCCCGCCCACACGCCCACCACTGTAACTCCTGTACACCAGGATCAACAGCGGTGACCCACGAAAACACCGAGTTATGGCATTTGGGAAGTCCTAGGAAAAATTTAACTGTCTTGGAACCCGCAACGAAATTAATCAGAAGAAAACTGGAGGAGTTGGAAATATAATAAGTCCACTTCCCTCCTTAGCAAAGCGGGAGACAAAATGGGCAGACGCCTTTTTCAAACCGGGAAGCACCACGCATAAAAATATTATGGGTCCTAAGTGAGCTATATTTGATTTCTATAGTATGTATGGCAGAATCGCTTAAACGCACGGAAATTCTACGCAGTTGACACAAGATCCCCATAATATACTACCCCAGACGTCATTTGTAAGCTATTTAGCATCATGTTACGTTCATTGTACCAAAGACTACATTCCCAGAGGATATGATGAGCCGACTGTTCACAGCTAGAATCAGGTGTTGAGCATTGATACAATGGTGAATCGACTAATTTAAATGAGTATAGTTTGCTCTTAAAGTTACCGTGGCCTGTAAGAAATTGAGCGACACAGTGATCTACCTCGAGCCATGTCCTTGACAACCTTTCGCGAACAGATGGAAAGAACTGGTAGAGGTGGCGCCCCTTAGATGATTCGTCCCATCGTTGCTGCCATTCATCCAAGAGGTCGTTATAGACATTGGATTGTTGTTGAAACAATCTTATGATTTTACCGCGGTCTCGTATGCCCAAAAAAACGCATTCCATGTTTTGTAGTGTGGAATAGTACATGGCTGCACGTCTTTGCACCTCGAGATCGACCGGAAGAACACCTGCCAACACCGGTAAAGCCTCAGTGCTAACCGTCCTATATGCCTTGCATAAGAAAATCAATGCAGGTCGTTGGCCTTGTAACAGTTTGCGACGGACAGCACCTACAGTCGCCCTATCTGCCCATACAGGAGCACCATAGCAAATAGAATCCAAATAAGTAGCTCCATATATGATCTTTAGTGTATTATATGACAGACCCCATGTCGCAGTTGATATCCTCGTCAGTGCAAAGAAACTCTTTTTAGACTTTTCAGTAACTGTTCTAATATGTTCAATAAATGAAAAATTTCTTTCTAAAACCAATCCTAAATAACAAACCGAGGTTTTATTTTTAATAGTAACATTTTCAAATTTAATACACGGCGGTGATTTGAGGTTACCTTTCAGAAGTAGCTGGAAGGTTTTGTTTGGTGCAAACGTCAACCGAGATATTAAGTCCAAACATTCACTGGCCAGCCTCTCAAGCCCCGTTCTAGTATCCGACTCTATCAATAACAAACCGTCGTCCGCGTACGCATTCAGGGTACATCCGGACGGCACAGGCATTGCCAGAAAATCGTCGAAGCCTATGTTCCACAAGTATGGTCCTAGCACTGACCCTTGAGGACACCCCATCGTAAGCGCCTGCGACACAGAATGATGCCCAAGTCTCAATTTAGTAGTACCTTGTAAGAAGTACGAGGAGATAAGGGAATAAATATTTTTAAAGCAACCTCTTAATTTTAATTTTAGCAATAGCATGGGCCACCACGCATTGTCAAATGCGCCAGATATATCTAAGAAGATGCCTAAAACGTAATGAAAATTTGACTCGGTGACAGTTTTCCTTACAGATATAACCGCATCAGTTGTCGATTTTCCCAACGTAAAGCCGAATTGTCTATCATGAAATTTAACTCCACCCGGTAGAAGTCGTGGTACTACAAGACGCTCTAAAAGCTTTCCCAGCGATGGTAACAATGTTATGGGTCGATAGGATCGTCCGGCGGCTTATCGCCGCTTTTTGGTATTATTCGAATATTACCGCACCGCCAAACACTAGGAAATACTCCTTCCGCAATGCAACGTTTAAAAACTGTTAAAACCGTATCACTCGAAAGTTTACAAGCTTCTTTTATCATTTTGTTTGATATTTTATCGTCGCCCGAAGCCTTATTTAGTGGTTACCTAACAATACTGAGGAATTCGTCTGAAGATGGTAAGTCAGACATTGGAGATAATGGTGGTTCAATAGCCCACTGCCTAATTTGTCGGTGATAATCCGTGTCATCCTCCGGCCGATCTTCAGGCACAAGTGATTCTAAAAGATATTCTGTGGTTTGTTCTACTCCTGTAGTATAACTATTATTATTTTTGATGTTCTGTACGTATGCAAGGTCGATTGATCTATTTGCTTTAAATTCATGATACAAAGGTGACCAGGGACCCTCTCTATCGAGTTTATCAACAAGTTTACGTATTGAATTTCCCTTTGATTTCTCCACAGCAGCTCTATAATGAGACCTGGCAACTCTAAGAGCAATAAGAGCATTATTGTAAATATCTCCTGTTACGTTACGCTTTTTAATGTCATTTAGTTTTTTACGCTCGTAAAAAACTAAATGACATTAAAAAGGTTACGCAAAGATGTTACCGTAAAATTAGAACTTGCAACATATATCCCAGCCCGCGACCGGCCATCTAGTTGTACTACATAATTCCGCAATTGAGCGCTTTGATATTGCTCTTGTATAAGGACAATGTCTAACTTTTGTTCCAAAACTAAGCGATCTAATTCTGACGTGTCTATTTTATCATTATGAAGATTTAACTGGCCTATTGAGATATTACCCATTTTATTAAAAAGGTACTACAACTACTACTGTATAAGCTATTCAGAAATTAGTATTTAGGATTAGCTGCTCTAATTTAAGTTTAAATGTGGAGCAGTCTTGTGATCCAATCGATGGTCACATGGTTTTTTGTACCGGCTGCATTGTGCGCATTTCGGTTTAAAATCTGGTGTGTCTTTATCCGGGCAAGCCCTTGTATCGTGGCTGGCCGCGCAATTAGTACACGTAGGAGTTTTAATAGTGCAAAACTTTTGAACATGACCGAATTGTTGGCAGTTTAAGCAACGAACTACTTCTAAGTCGTCTATAAACCTACATGTGGCCCAGTCTATATATAATTTATCTTTTGTGCTAGCCAAGTGTTTCCTAACCTCTGTCTCTAATTCTAAGCCTATCCATTGACGTCTGTTTTCCAGTTTACGATGCCTGACAATTTTGGTTGTTTTTAAAAAATCGCTTTCGCTTAATTTTAATTCGTCCTTGATATTCTGACGATATAAAGCTGTTAGGAAGGTACGATCCTCCATAGAACCGGGCACGTCTTTTACAATTATACGGGGCCTTCGGCCTTTCGGCATTTCTAAGCGTAAGCCTACAGATTTAATGACGCCTATAATTTGAAAACCTTCGTCGCTAGGTTTAATAGCCTTCATGAGAGCTTCTTTTGTAGCTGACGAAGTTGCATAGTCCGCTGAACGTTCCGTAGTAGGATACGCAATAATACACGGCCTAGATACGCGTGCCTCAGCGGACACCGGACACGGGGCTGATCCAGGTGGTAAGCGAAGCCTAAGCTTGTCCGCGTACGTCAAGCCCGGCTGTTGAACGGCGACACCCCCCACCTGGCGCTCGAGATTCGCTAATTTCGTTTCATTGCTAGCAGATTTAATTGCCAACAATGAGACGATACCGGTAATCCGCTGGGTTACGTCCATAATGGCGGTCCTATTTCCCACATTCATTCGCGACCCCTGATCGTTTACCAATTCGTTAATTTTTGCCAAATATTCGGTTGCCTGAGACACCAACTCAAAATAATCATACTCCCCACAGCTATCACGACCACTAAGAGACGAAACACTCTCGCCCAAGTCCGAAGCCCTAATTCGTTCAGTTCTACTTTCCTTTGACGATAAATTTGGTGGCGACATTCTACCAAACAATCCCTTTCCGGTTGGTGTTTGAAATTCATTTGTACCAACGGGATCCGGCAACTCGCCAACAACCGACATGGCCAAACAAAGACACACCAGACAAAAGAAATATCAATAAAAACAACTTCAAAATCAAAAAATACGAAAAGAAAATTAATACAAACAAAATATTACTCCTACCTACCTTTAAGAATAAAATAAATTGACTTAGCGATAGCCTTAGTAAAAGAAACTAACACAATATTTGTATTTATAAGGCGTAAAACTTACAGATTATTTGTCAGAAACACTATACACAACCTTATACCGCCCACAAACCGTGTAACAGTCGCAAGGATACACAAAAACAATATTTAAATTATTAAAACGCGACGTCACACGTGAACCGCACAGAGCCGCGGAGGGAATATCTGATATATTGACTTTCGATCTTCTATTAATCCTATGTCCATTACTTCATTATCGTATTAAAGAGTAGCATGTCTTTCCTCAAGAACAGACGGACAGAGTTATTTCAAATTCATAATGGATGATAGAACAGAGCTACAATACAAAACGTTACATTGGCGTGTGCGACTGCTGATCATGAGGTCTCGGGTTCGATTCCCGGGTCGGACCAAATGTTTGTATGATCTTCATATATTTGCTTCGGAGTTTGGATGTTTTCTATGTATAATATGTATGTATTTGCAAAAAAAAAGTATATATGTATTTATATCAGTTGTCTAGTACCCATAATACAAGCTTTGCTTAGTTTGGGACTAGATGGCGTTGTATGTTAGATGTCCGAATATTTATTATTATTTATTCGTTCACACTTAGTAAATATCAATTAATTAACCTTAATCAGAGAACATGACTAGCAACAACCGATTTGGTGAAGGATATCGGGCTATCGGCCACAATTACAGCAGATCTAAATTAAGACAAGGCTGATATTACATGTAATTTTAAACAATGATATCATCTAAACTGGAAAATGAAATGATTCGTTTTCCGTTTACGAATAGATTCAATAGATATGATAATTGGAAAGCCAACGCCTTTAATCGTAATACTTTCACGAATAACTAAGTGGATTTGATAAACTATGTTTTTGCTCATGGCTTCGCATTACATATTCAAAGGTAACCTTTAAATTGACTGACGAAGCAAAGTGCAACCTTTTTTTATTTTTTATTTATGGCCCTGCCAAAATGACTCTACTCTGCCTGATGGAAAGCATAAGCAGAATCCAAGAGTGGTGGTCACCATACTCATTGCAAATGCACACAATGCAGCATGGTGACCCACACTATGGCGGCCACGGCCTAGTGATGCATCTGCTGCCTTACTTACTTGGGACATTAGCCAAGATGTTAGTGTTTCGCGTCGAAACTCTTTCTAGAATCACTAACGCTTGTATTCTCTTGTGTTATTGCAATTTTTTTTTGAACCACGTGACTTAGCTTTATGTGACGTCTTTCCCATTTATTTGTTAGACTTAAGCCCAACCCCTCCCCCCCTCCCCCCTTAGCTAAGCCCATGAATTATAGGTATAAACTTCTAATATAAAACATATGTTCATAACATATACACACAAGCAGTTTGATTTCGTTACCAAATGTATTCAAAGATCACGTTTCTTGGAATCTCTGTTGTATTAAACACGATTCATTAGAATATTTGCATTATGTATTACAGCCATATTACAGCACTAAGTTCATATATTGATTAACTATATATCAAATCTACGATTCACATTACATCAACATCTTTTTTTCCTCGTTCACACAACGCTATCTAGTCTCAAACTAATCAAGGCTACTTACTAGATTTCTAATATACCCGGAATGCGAGCTCGAGACTTCATACCCGGAACGCGAGCTCGAGACTTCAAGCACAGCAGGCGTATACGCTACTACTACGCCACCGTGGTGAAGCGCACCTTGAAGCTCAGTTGATAAAACTGATAAAACAACGTAGAAGTTTTAAATAATATATTTGCCAAACACAATAGGATACAAGATTATAAAATTATAGTAAAACACGGAATGTATAAGTAACAGATGTAACAGAAGTATAAGATGTAATGTTCCTAACAAACATATTCAAACATCCGTCATCTCTTATACCAGCCAGTCTGAGTCACGCTTCCAAACCTCTTTCTAACACTCCTCCTCAAGCGTTTCTCTCTGACTCACTCTTGCACACCCATCACCTTACGAGAGAACTCGTGCTTGGCTCTTAGGCACAGGTTTTGTCATACTATCAGCAACCATCTCATTTCTTGCGAGATATGTAAGCTTTATAATCTCCTTCTCTAAGGCCTCTCGAACAAAATGATATCGTAAATCGATATGCTTAGTCTGCTGATGGTGCACTGGATTTTGAGCTATGGCCATGGCTGACTGACTATCCGTGTGAACCGTGATAGCTTTCACTTGCCCGTCCATTAGTTCCCCAAGGAATCTCCTCAGAAAAATCGCTTCCTTGGCTGCCTTAGACAAACTTACATACTCCGCCTCTGCGGTTGATATAGCAATACTCCGTTGTTTTGTGCTCTGCCAGGATATTGCTCCCCCTGAAAACGTCAATACATTTCCAGAATAAGACTTCCTGTCTATTATATTCCCTCCATGATCCGCATCCGAGTAACCTTGTACTTCTGTACTACATGTATCGCTTGTATACACTAGTCCCATGTTCTTAGTCGCTTTAAGATACCTTAGGATTCTCTTTGCAGCACTCCAATGAATTTCTTTATAGGAGTTGCAAAACTGACTCATAATATTCACTGCATGAGCGATGTCTGGCCGCGTACACACTGCCAAGTACATTAGTGATCCAATCAGCTCTCTGCATCGTATTTTGTTACTTGGTATGTATGAACCCTCTGGCTTCTTCAAGTGTTGCCCAGGTACTGCAGGTGTGGCAACTGTCTTGCAGTTCTCCATGCCAAATCTGCGTAACAGCTTCTCTATATACTCTTCTTGGTCTATTTTTATGTAGTGATTCTCTTGCTTAAGCCTCATCCCTAAGAATAACTCTGCTTTTCCTAAATCTTTCATCTCGAATTTAGTCATAAGCTCTCTCTTAACCTTCTGCATTTCTCTTGCATTGTTATAAAAAAATAGGATGTCATCAACGTACACCGCAAGAATAATCATATCCTTCTCATTACGTCTCGTGTCCACACATGGTTCATTGTTACACTTCTGGAAATTCAGACTCTCTAATTCTGAATGAAGTTTAGAATTCCATGAACGCGGTGCCTGTTTCAGTCCATATAGAGATATCTTCAGCAGACATACATGATCTTCCTTCCCTTTCTCTTCAACGTGTAGTGGTTGACGCATGTAAACTTCTTCTTGTAACTCTCCATTAAGAAACGCCCTCTACACATCCATGTGATCTATTTGCAGTCTCATCTGCGCTGCCAGTGCCATTAACAGTCTCAACAAGCTATGACGTACAACAGGGGAGAAAGTCTCATCATAATTAATACCCTTTCTTTGTCTGAAACCTCTTGCAACCAATCGAGCTTTATACCGGATCTTATTTCCCGCCTCCTTTTTGATTCGGAACAACCATTTCGAATCAATAACGTTGCTCGCTTGGTCTGGCTCTACCAATACCCAAGTATGATTTTTCTTCAGTGCGTCGCAACTCCTTCTGAATCGCAACCTTCCACTGTTTTGGTTCATTTCTCGACAATGCCTCTTCTACTGTAAGTGGGTCTCTCTCCTCCACTATTGTCTCATAGATGACCATATCCTTAAATTCCACAGGTTTCCTGTTTCTGAGTGGATATCTTCCCTGTTCTACCACAGGTCCTGGTTCAACAAGTTGTTCTTCTTCCGGTCTTTCTTCAAATGATGTCCACTGCTCATCTTCCTTTTCAATGATATTAGCATCTCTACCATCATCTGTATGAACTCTATCACGTTGAAGGACGGTCTCTTCTTGAATAACAGCTTGTCTCTCTTCATCTTTCCTTAGACGAATTGTAGCAGTTTCTCTTTTCTCTTTAGTATGAGTCAACTTATGCTGCTGGTATATCTGGTTTTCGAAAAATACCACATCTCTCGCTCTATGAAGATCTCCATTCATAGGGTTAACTAACCTATAACCTTTCGATTCTTCACAGTATCCTACAAATACAAGCTTTTTACTCTTTGCATCCCATTTGGTTCTCTTCTCATCCGAGATATGCATAAAAGCTCTGCAGCCAAACACACGAAGATTAGATAAATCTATCTTACGGTCACTCCAAAACTCTTCAGGTGTTTTGTTCTTCACTGCAATTGACGGGCTCCTGTTCTTCAAATATACGTCTGTATTTACTGGTTCTGCCCAAAATCGAACGGGAAGACCTGCTTCTTGTAGCATAGTTCGTGCTTTTTCTCCTATGGTACGATTGGCTCTCTCTGCTACACCGTTTTGTTGAGGTGTATAAGCAATCGTGAGTTGATGTTGAACACCATTACTTTTATTACAATATTCGCGCCCATTGTCAGTTCTTAACACCTTCATCTTCTTTCCTGTTTGTGTCTCAGCAAAACTCTTCAACTCCTTCATCTTCTCAAAGGCTTCACTCTTTTGCTTAATAAAGAATACGAAAGTTTTACGCTAAAAATCATCTATAAAAGTAATATAATATCTAAAACCTCCAAAAGAATTCTCACTCATTGGTCCACTATCCGAATGTACCAATTCTAATAAATCTTTGGCTCTCTTAGCTTTATTTTTCTCAAACGGTTTCCGCGTTTGTTTACCCATTAAACAAGCTCCACAGTCTAATCTATCGTTACCTTGTTCAAAGTTTACTCCAGTTGCCATTATATCCCTTAGTAGTTGTAGATTCCGTATACCCAAGTGTGCCATTCTCCTATGCCATAGCTTCATTGTCTCTGTAGATGCTAAAGCACAAACCTGTAGAGAAGGGGATTTAATTTTGTACACACCTCTCTCAAGTACACCTGTCACACATGGTTGTCCACTCGACGTATACTCACACTCGTTGAATATCTCGCAACCTCTATTAGAAAAAACTATTACTTTACCTTTTTTCACTGTGTTACTCACACTCAGTAGGTTCGATGTCAGTTCTGGTACATACAATACATTCTCAATGTTCAGATACTCATCTGCTACAGTACCATAACCCTCTCCATACATCTTACCTCCATTTGCACAAGACACCTTATGACCTGCCTCATATTTACTCATCCAGTCTTTTCTGCTACTCATATGCATGGACGCTCCTGAATCAATAAACCATGCATCATCTTGCTGCTCTTCACTTCTCGTGTGAAGCACCGTCGCCGTCGCCGTTGCCGTCGATGTTGCAGTTACCATATTAACCGCCTTCGCCTTCTGCTTCGGATTATCTGGACAGTCACGTGCTTTATGCGATCCATCGCAAATGAAACATCTTATTTTCTTTTCTTTGTCTTTGTTCCTCTGAACAAACTTCTTCTGATTCTGATTCTTTGTCTTAGCTGTAAGTGCATTACTCGCCGAACTGGAACTTCCGCAAGCTGTGACTTGGTCCATTTGCAACAGTTTAGTTTTGACATAGTCTGTTGTCAACTCAATATTGGAGTTCTCTATCGCCAATCTCATCGGATTATACTCCTCCGGTAGTCCTTGTAACATTAGCGCCGCTAACAGGTCATCGTCAACCTCTTTTCCGATATCTCTCAGCTGCTGTGCTACTAACATTAGCTCAGTCACGTATCCTCTGATAGTTGTGAACTGCTCAAGTTTTAGGCTTACTAGCTTTGATAAAAGTTTGCATCGGTTATTTAGCCCTTTATCCTCAAAAGCTCTCCTCAAAGAATCCCACGCCTCTTTTGCCGTTTACGCATTTCTCAAATGTATCTGGCAATGCGACTGTATCATCATACATATTCGGACTCTAGCTTTTTGGTCTCGCCTTAAGTCTAATACATCTGTACTGTCTGGTGTCTTCTGAGTGTACTCCCACAGATCATCATGGATTAAATACAACTCCAGATTAAATTTCCATGAACTATAATTCGAGATTCCTTCAAGTTTCTCTATCGACATGAAACTCATACCTCCTGTATCTCCTGTCGGCTGCGAACTCTCTAGTTTGCCACCCGTAGTTGTGTTTACCTCTGTAGGCATACTATTTTCTCTTTTCTACGTGCATACGTGCAAGCCCATAACCTGGTGAAGCACACCTTGAAGCTCAGTTGATAAAACTGATAAAACAACGTAGAAGTTTTAAATAATATATTTGCCAAACACAATAGGATACAAGATTATAAAATTATAGAAAAACACGTAATGTATATGTAACAGATGTAGCGTTCCTAACAAACATATTCTAACATCCGCCATCTCTTATACCAGCCAGACTGAGTCACGCTTGCAAACCTCTTTCTAACACACCGAGACAGTCAACTCCTGGACTGGCTGGCTTTCTCCTTAGGTAGGAGGTTTGGCCTATTATAAGCAGCCACTTTGGCCAGACGGGTTTGTATATGATTTTTTTCAAGTTTTCCTTCACCTTGCAGTGATGTTGTCCTGCTCCCTTATTCACCTTCTACGATACCCTCGGGATGAAAGAGGTGGTGACACAGAACACCGATGAATTTTGTTGGATCCATCCAATCCATTTTGACCTATATGTGAATTATTGTGATTACGTGCTTGACGTATAAATGAAGTACACACACAAACAATGGAGAAATTATAAAGTATCGAAAGTCATCATCATGGTTGTCAGTATTCAGTACTACTCGTAAGTGAAATGTGAGGAATATCGAGAATGCCCGGCCCGGGTGAAATGAGCACAGTGAATTCCCGGGAGCAAACTAACTGCGAATAAATTATACCTAACGTTCATTCATATCGTGTGCATAAGAGTATACAACATATATATCAAATTAAAATAACGTTTATTTTATGTGTAAGAGTTTGGTAACCATAAACAATATTTGTTAACGTTGAACACATGGACGTTTTAATATTTTACCATGTCGTGTGGTGCGTCTGAACATTCGCATGCATATTCGATTTGCATTTGGGTTTTTTTCTTTTTAAATCGACATACAGATTTGTACCTGTGTAGTTATATAGTTAAGAGGAAAAAGAGTTAAACATAGCTATTCAGAGCATTTGCACCAAGTTTAAATTACGGGGACATAGAAGACGTAGTGGTGGCTATTTCACCTAACTCTAATATACGAAAAGGCGCAGGTAGTGGACCTAACCATACCTGTCCATACCATAAATTAGAAGTTAATAGTTTTAATCGCGTATTAGAAATATTAATTTTATTTTGACACTTTTGTTTAAGTGGTTGGAAATTCGAACTGGTAAGCCGGGGGTCGATACCTATCCAGCAGATTCATTGTCTTAAGAGCGCTATAATTTTTCTTGTGTCTAGGTAATTTATGATTAAACAAATTAAAGTTAATCATCAGTGGCTCGGTGGCGCAGTGGTAGAGTTTGCGACTGCTATCGGACGGATCAAATGTTTGTGTGATTTGCAAATATTTGTCGGAGTTTGGATGTTTTCTATGTATAACATGTATGCATTTACAAAAAAAAAGTATCTAAGTATTCTATCAGTCAATTTAGCTATTATAATACCTACAAGCTCTGATTAGTTTGAAGCTAGACGGCATTGTCTGTGAAATGTCCGAAATATATTTATTATTTATTTATTAGTATTTTTCAGACAGCTATAAACATGTGAGTTATGTAATAATTGTTGTATTGTCTTAGCATTTTAGAGATTTTGAAGTTCTACCCTATTTCACTATTGCCAGTGTTAGTGGCAAATCGAAATAATGATAAATACGAAATAGACAGAGTCTCCTGTCATGTTTAATTACAAAAGAACAAAGCAAAGTTAATCTTTTGCAGCAGGACTGAGGGTAGCGTGAATAATATGTTAATAAAATGTCAAGTGCGGCGGCCACCCTTGCGGGGTGCGCCGACCATTGACCTCCGTCCTCCAGGTAAATAAAACAGTGCTACAAAGTAAATTGAAACGCTTGCCCTTTAAATGTTTTGTCAGTTCACTACAATTCATAGTAGTATTTCAGCAAATTTTCATGACAGAACACCCATCATTAACTAATTCCTTGAATATGTGTCTGTGACTGCATTCATCTGATTCCGTCTGACGTCTCAGAAGGTATGAACCCGGTAGAGAATAATAACAATCAGTAGTTGTTGCACATATGAAATTTAAACAGCACAGTTTTAGTTAATTATGAATACCTACATTTTAAAAGTCTTTCACATACAATAACAAAATTCGTAATCAACAACGAAGTAACTTTTCAGAAAATTAAGGTGATTTAATTTGTTTTAACTTGTACGATTTCTCTTGGATGCCATCATCAGATCTTAGTGTACTTATCATGGTACCACCGTTGGGATATCTCCTTTCCATTAAAAAAGAATCATCAAAATCGATTCATAAACGACCAAGTTAATATCCGCGAATACACATTTAAAAAAAAATGGTCGAATTGAGAACCTCCTCCTTTTTTGAAGTCGGTTAATAAATGAATCTTGATGGAATTTCTAAACTTCAGAACGATTTAGAAAAAAGTTACAGGCGAACGTCACTGTCGTTTAGTCAGCTGTCAAGTCAATTTACGACAGTAACATGTCGCGGCGGATTTGAAATAAATAAATGTGAAAATTTCAATGTAAGACATTTGAATATAACATACAAAGAGTATAAATGATTATTTCAATAGCGACATTATTACTTTACACTAATAAGTTTTTGCACTTAGCTGTCGAGAAATATTTTAAGTAAAATCAAAATATCAACAAAAATTATGAGTGTAACAGAATCAAAATCGAGAAACGTAGACTTTGGTTGGGAAGCGATTGACATATTTCTGTTTTCCAACGGCCAAAATAGTTCGCCACCAAGAAAGTATCACTTGCGTACGGATGGATTGGATTGGTGGGAAGCCACGCTGAACCATTTGGCGAAATCACATTACGGATATACGTAATTATTTATTTGTTATTGTTTTCATATATTTTTTTTTTATGGAATAGGCCGGCAAACGAGCAGACGTATCGCCTGATGGTAAGCGATCACCGCCGCCCATAGACACCTGCAACACCATAAGCGTCACAAGTGCGTTGCCGGCCTTTTGGGGATGGGGGGGTAGAGGTAGGGGGATTGGGGTATGGGCCTCCGGTATCCTCACTCACTCGGTGAAACACAGCGCAAGCACTATTTCACACCGGTTTTCTGTGAGGCCGTGTATCCGGCCGGGTATCACTCTGGTCGAGCCGGCCCATTCATGCCGAAGCGTGGCTCTCCCACGGTTATATTTCTTCGTGTGGTGACGGATTAAGAACACAGAGTGTTTTACCATCCCTATTCATCCCGTTGGCGCAAGGGGAGCAAACTATGGAGGACAACATTACTGCAAAGAGAAGGCAAACTTGAAACAAACTATACTACTGGCATTCCGAGATACAGGCTATGCGCGCACTGCGATTTTTATTCGTTGCGATTTTTTAAATGCGAAATAATATCGCAAACGACAATAGTTCCTACGCGCACTACGATTTATTTTCGCTTGCGTAATAGCGGAGGCAAATTATAGTTATGATCTAAGATCCGACCCAAGAACAACCTTCACCGAGCTAAAAATAGAATAAAACTTAGTTTATAATAAATTTGGTATATTAGAAAACATATTAAAAATGGGTTATCTAAAAAACACTACAATCCGCGCACTACGAAAATAAATCGTTTGCGATTTTTTCCGCAATGCGCGAGATTTGATACCACTCCATACGGTACAAAATTTACATACGATTTCGCATCTGCGATTTTTAATCGCAAACGATTTATTTTCGTAGTGCGCGGAATGTAGTGTTTTTCTATTGTTAACAGATTTGCGATATTATTTCGCACCGATTCGTCATCATCACTGTCGCTGGTTCAGTGTTACCAGTAGTATGAAATAATAACTCCCAACCACCATTATTCCCTTTCCGAATTCGATAGAACAATAAAGTTTTACGTTATCATATATTTAAATATTTTGTTTGATCAGGTACACAAAACAACAATTTAAATGCATTTTACATATTTTTAAATAGAATGGTGATTGAAAATGTTTCCATCATTTCATGTTAGGTATGTTGCTATAAAGTGGTAACTGGATAGTGACGTCACCCTGGGTAGCTTTCGGAATGTCATACCTGTATTGTTATACCATACTATACCATAGCTTATAGTATGGGGTTTTCGCCTATAGTCTATAGGCGAAAACCCTTGCTAAGGAAAGTCAGCCTGTGTCCAGCAGTGGACTATTGAAGGCTATTGATGTTTTTTTTAAACACAATTTAAGGAAGATGTACAAATTTGTAGATGTACTTTTTCTAAAAAACCTAGTTTCAAAATAAAGCCTGTTCAAATTATTGAGAAATCTGTATTGCCTTTAATATTATTTAGACAGTAGATTTTTATAAATATTCAGACTTGATTCACTGGTATTCAATGTTAAGATTTTTAAGTTTGATATGTATATACATATGTATGTACATTGCAGACATACAGCTATAGAACTGTATACATTAAATGGAAACAGGATAGAAGGTCCTCGAGAACTATGTGATGGGATGCCTTGCGTTGCTGTTGCACCACCTGATACATTTACTGATGCCGGTTATGAGAAATACCTCATGAAGGCTTCTAGGTATGTGTGTAATATATCTGCCTAACAGTTCAAAAAATCTAGTAAGGTAAATGATGGTAATTAGGTAAACGCTGATAGGTAAATGATGTCAGACACATCATGTAAAAAAAAAAATAATATATACTGTATATAATAAATTATGAAAGTTGTAGGTAATGTAAAAAAAATATTAATAAATACATAAAAACTATGAGCAAAATTGTATAAAATATTTGTAGTTCATTAATTTGTTGTGTTAAAAATGCTAAGTTTATTAATAAATAGATGTTGATAGATAGATCTTGTTTTTTTTTTTTGTCTATTCTAAAAATGCTGGCTTAACTAGATTGATACCATGGCCTTAATATAAGTGCAGCAATAGTCTCTTACCATCAGGTCATCTAAAATTCATTGATTGATCAACCAATCGATCTAAAAATTAGCTTAAAATTAAATGTTTTGTAGATTATTATAGTATCAGTAAATTGTTTGTTAAAAAATTCTTAAATGTAAAACCATGCCTACTTATGCCATCTAGTAGACCATTAGTGAACAATCGCTTTCAGTAGTTCATGTTTACAATAATAGGTGGCAGCGTCTTTTCTAATCTAGTAATAGTGTTTAAAATACATAATATTATTATAATTTTGTACAATATTTAACTATGTTTTATATTACGCTATTGTGACTATTAACTAGAAAGGTACTTTTCCGCAAAAGCGAGGTTAATAGGAGGGAAGAATTTCGGGAACCATTAATGTTCAGTTGTAGGTTGGTACATGAATAAAGCAAATACCTAAGCTAAACGGGTCAACCGATGGTGACTACTGCCCCTGGAAACATGCAACTCAAATGACACAAGTGATTTGTCACCTTTTATGTTATGTTTCTGGAAATTCTCGGGAGAGGGGGAAACCGGAGCGCGAGAATAGGTACCATAGCTCAAGCAACTTGTTATGCTTCAATAGTACTTAGGTTGGTGAACCAGAACACATAAAACAAAAATTACGCCAAAGTTTGCTTTATTAGTTACTTGCGAGCCGGTCCGTATTCGCGCGGCAGTTTTTGAAATCCTCGGATTTCTTTTTTTATAATATGCATGTTTTTCACATTTAAACCTTTCTATTAAATCACTATATATATCTATTGCTGAAAACTGCATTAAAATCCGTTGAGTAGTTTAAAAGATTTAACCAGACAGACAGCGGACGCAACTTTATACTTGGTAAAGATTACGGAAGAACCTAAATGAGACGACTTCGTTTGCGAAACGGTAGTTTTTTGGATAGGTAAGTGTCTTCATAGTCTTACTAATTAATTATTTGTATTAAGGTCGTTCGAAAAGCGAAAAACAAAGAACGCCAATATGTCACACCAGGCAGAAGTAAGAATTTCAGGTAATTATCAATTCCTCGTTTGTTGTCTTTTAAAAGTGAGCAGTAGTTTATTTATTAGTGTATT
Organism: Diaphora mendica; assembly: GCA_949125395.1. Classification (NCBI taxonomy): domain Eukaryota; kingdom Metazoa; phylum Arthropoda; class Insecta; order Lepidoptera; family Erebidae; genus Diaphora; species Diaphora mendica. The sequence continues at coordinate 22,065,205 of OX421314.1, forward strand.
TTTATCTAAATATAACTAGTAACATATGTATATATTAGTGTATCTAATCAGCTCGTTTTTATGAAAGAGATGCCTACTGATACAAATATTTGTATTTTTTTTATGTATGGCCCGCCAAAATGACTCTACTCTGCCTGATGGAAAGCATATGCAGAATCCAAGAGTGGTGGTCACCATACTCATTGCGAATGCAGACAATGCAGCATGGCGACCCACACCATGGCGGCCTAGTGATGCTTCTGCATCTTTTAGTCTAGTCAACAAGTATGGAACTTGTTGACTAGACTATTTGGGCCTCCGGTCTCGCACTCACCAACGAAACACGACAGCACAAACGCTGTCATTTTACGTTGCTTTTCTGTACGAGGGTAGTACCGCCCCGGTCGAGCCGGCCCGTTCGTGCTGTAATCAGCATGGCTCTACTACCTTTTATTTATTTATTAGTTTATTTTTATCTAAATATAACTAGTAACATATGTATAGTTTAGTGTATCTAAAGAGTGTAGTCATATTTTAGTGTAAAAATATACCGACAGCTCGTTTTTATGAAAGAGATACCTACCTAATACCTACTGATACAAATGTTTGTAAAAATATATATTATAAATATTCTCATGTCACGTTGCTATTCACGATGAAATCCAAAATTATCTAACCGATTTTCACGTTTTTTAAATGTGTGTTTAGCTGGCACGCCTAAGATAGAAGATAGTTAACATCACGTTTAGACCAATAGGAGATATTAGAGCATAAAATGAAAAGAAGCACTGACGAAGTTACGTACGTGACTCAGTTGTAATTAAATAAAATCATTGAAATGTTACATAACTAGCAACCTGTCCCTTCGCAAGGGCTGAAAATATAATATAGCCTAAGATATCTATATATTTTTAAACAAATATCGTTATATTTTAGCCAATATACTCAAAAATTTATCAATTTTAAATACAAAAACCTTCCTCAACAATCACTCTATGTATTGGTACAAATCGTATCAAAATCCGTGCAGTAGCTTTTGAGTTTATCACGAACAGACAGTCAGACGCGGCGGAGAACTTTGTTTTGTAATATGTAGTGAAGAATATTTTTCGAAATAATAAATGAAGAATAAATTAGTATCTAGAGTATAAATTCGAAGATTTATAGTTCTACGATAATATCGAAGTCTCATAATTTCGAAGATTATTTTATTTTATAAAGAAATAAACTACATTTGCAAATATTTAGGTATCTCAACAATTTATCGGCTGTATAGCCTGTATACAGGGTTACTGGTAACATGTAGCGATCCTTTTAAGAGGTGATAGTAGAGATCATTATAGACCGGGAGCTGGTGACGGGTGACGTTCCACGATTTTGTCGTGCATGCCTTTTTAAGGCTTGATAACTAACCATAAAATATTAATGATAGTCGGGGTTTTAGCCCCCCCGCGCGTCCTCTTCATAAGGAAAAGCGCTTTTCTTTGTGTGGCGTATTTTCGTGTTTTTCAGTGATAGTATACTGCATGCCATTGTAATATACGGAAGTTTAAACAAATTAAAGCTGTAATAATTGATGGCATTCACTCCGCAGCGGCCCAAGATGATCATAGGATTCTGAAAACCTGAACAAAATTAAAGGGCAATTCCGTGTTTTGAAATTGCATGCCCATATAATGAATGGAAGTTTTTGTAATAAACACATTCTGAAAAAAATGGCATGCACCCCTCGTATGACCAACGGTGGTAAATTTCAGGATAACTCTGTAAAATTTGAACACAGATTTTCCGTGATTCCAAAGTGCATGCCATTGAAAGGATACTTAATTTGTATCATTAATTAATAGTAGGAAAATTGGCATGCACACCAGGATGTTGCAAAATAGAGGCATGCATGATGAAAGTTGCAAAAAACACTGTGCAAATTTAGGTGACTTGTTTTTGCATGCCGTTTTGTATTTAGTGAATTTACATTATTTTAAGTCATGAATGTAAATGACATGCATGTAGCTACAGCCCAACATACAAAATTGTGAAAAAAATGAATAAATATCAATTTCTCAATTGAAAAAAAAATATGAAAAATGCCGTGACTTCTTCCTGCATGCCGCTTTGTATTTTGTTAGTAGATACTATTGTAAGCTGAAATGCGAAATGGCATGCATGTAGCTTCATGAAAATTATTAAATAAACAAAAAAAGAAGGTCTGATTTTATAATTTGTTTTTTTTTTATGAAAAATGAAAGTACAAAATTATTAGCAGCATCATTATTTTAAACATTAAGTATTACTAATTATCATTATCATCAATCGCTTCATCATCATCATCGTCGACACTAGCATTAGCATCATCGCGGCTATGTACAGACTCTTCTTCCGTAGTGTAGCCAATATCGGATTGGCAATCGCTGTCATCCTCATCATTTGATTCTTCATCCTCTTCATCATCAAAGTTTGCAAACATCGATACGACTTCGCTTTCTTTTGGGGCTATGAAAATGACAGAAAAACATGTTTCATAAAAATAAAAAAACAAATTCTAAAATCGGTCCTTCTTTTTTTGTTTATTTAAACAATTTTCATGAAGCTACATGCATGCCATTTCGCATTTCAGCTAACAATATTATCTACCAACAAAATACAAAGCGGCATGCAGGAAGAAGTCACAGCATTATCAGATTTTTTTCAATTGAGTAATTGATGTTTATTTAATTTTTTCACAATTTTTGTATGTTGGGCTGTAGCTACATGCATGCCATTTACATTCATGACTTAAAATAATGTAAATTCACGAAATACAAAACAGCATGCAAAAACAAGTCACCTAAATTTGCACAGTGTTTTTTGCAACTTTTATTATTATTTATAATACGATGGGCTTATTCAACACGCATGCCATTTAAATTAGATAATTATTTTGTTATAAAATTAATATTCATTTTTAATAGGAGTAATTTGGAATCACGGAAAATCTGTGTTCAAGTTTTACAGAGTTATCCTGAAATTTACCACCGTTGGTCATACGAGGGGTGCATGCCAATTTTTCCAGAGTGTGTTTATTACAAAAACTTCCATTCTTTATATCGGCATGCAATTTCAAAACACGGAATTGCCCTTTAATTTTGTTCAGGTTTTCAGAATCCTATGATCATCTTGGGCCGCTGCGAAGTGCATGCCATCAATTATTACAGCTTTAATTTGTTTAAACTTCCGTATATTACAATGGCAGGCAGTATACTATCACGGAGAAACACGAAAATCCGCCACACAAAGAAAAGCGCTTTTCCTTATGAAGAGGACGCGCGGGGGGGCTAAAACCCCGACTATTATTGATATTTTATGGTTAGTTATCAAGCCTTAAAAAGGCATGCACGACAAAATCGTGGAACGTCACCTGTCACCAGCTCTCGGTCTATTAGGTATCAAATTGTCCTTGGGTAAATGAGTCAAAAATGTACCGTTTTGGAAATAAAATAAAAAAACTCATTTTTTTAAGAAAAGTGGATCACGCTACTTCAAAGTGCTCTTAAAACAAACACTTGCGTATTTAATGGTTCTTTTTGATGTTTTTAGTTTGCTAACATCCTAATACGTAATAATAACACAAAAAAAAAAGAAATGTACTACCGTTTGTGAATGATGATTCAAGGAATCTAAAAAATTTCATACTTTTTAATGTTTCTTAGGACTAAATGCAATTTTATTACAAAAAATGACCTTACAACTTTATCGGCGTAATATCTTAAAAATAAGTATGTTTTATTAGCTATCCAACAAAGTATAAAAAAAATTAAATACGTTGACAAATGGCTGAGTAAATGAACTTAATCGGGAGTAAGTAAAAAATCGTAATTTTTTTAAATTTAGTTATTTTGCGGTCTAAACTTAAATTTACAGTCGATTTTCAAAGTGTGAGCCCCTATTTCTAATGCAAGCACGCATTCTTGTCCTTATTTGAGTTTTTACAACACCACTAGACAACGAGTTTTTGATGATTTCACTTGCGGCGTTAACTATACGGATCCTTAAACCTGCAATATTTGGTACAGGCGAGACATCATAGACCAGGCTCACACACACGTAATAATCCATCAGGATAAGATCAGGGGACAACTTGCTGGTCATAGGGTATCTCCTCCCCTACTAATCCAACTATCACGAAAATTTTGATTTAACCATTGGCGGACGGTAATTCTGTAATGGACATCCATCATGCTGATACTACGTCATACGCCTTGTCTCCAAAGGTACGACTACAAGAAGTCCAAACATGTCTTCCCTCAAAAAGTTCTCGTAACTTTGTGCGTTCAAATTGCACCTTACTCTGACCTAACCTAACTCTGACCTAACTGAACTCTGATCCAACTTAACTCTGACCTAACTTAGTTCTGACTTAACCTAACTCAGGCACACAGGGCCCACCAGGGTTTGCGGCAGGGTGATGCGACAGAGTTAGGTTAAGTCAGAGAAAATTTTGATTTAACCACCTAACATAAATTATTTATGTTAGGTGGTTAAATCAAAATTTTCCTGATAGTTGGATTGGTAGGGGAGGACCTACCTCATGACCAGCAAGGTGTCCCGATCTTACCCTGATGGATTATTACGTGTGTGTGAGCCTGGTCTATGATGTCTCGCCTGTACCAAATATTGTAGGTTTAAGGATCCGCATAGTTAACGCCGCAGGTGAAATCATCAAAAACTCGTTGTCTAGTGGTGTTGTAAAAACTCAAATAAGGACAAGAATGCGTGCTTGCTTTAGAAATAGGGGCTCACACTTTGAAAATCGACTGTAAATTTTAGTTTGGACCGCAAAATAACTAAATTTAAAAAAATTACGATTTTTTACTTACTCCCGATTAAGTTCATTTACTCAGCCATTTGTCAACGTATTTAATTTTTTTATACCTCGTTGGATAGCTAATAAAACATACTTATTTTTAAGCTATTACGCCGATAAAGTTGTATGATCATTTTTTGTAATAAAATTGCATTTAGTCATAAGAAACAGTAAAAAGTATTAAAATTTTTAGATTCCTTGAATCATCATTCACAAACGGTAGTACTTTTCTGATCTTTTTTGTGTTATTATTACGTATTAGGATGTTATCAAAATAAAAACATCAAAAAGAACCATTAAATACGCAAGTGTTTGTTTTAAGGGCACTTTGAAGTAGCGTGATCCACTTTTTTTCTAAAAAAGAGTTTTTTTATTTTATTTCCAAAACGGTACATTTTTGACTCATTTACCTGAGGACAATTTGATAGCTAATGATCTCTACTATCACCTCTTAAAGGGATAACTACATGTTACCAGTAACCCTGTATAACGATCCTAAGACATGACCAGACTCAAAACAGAGAACAGAAACAGACGTAAAACGTTGAATATGTGTTTAAACATAAATTTTATTGATGTAACATCAAAAACTCGTAGTAGTAACAAAAGTAATTGTAGTTGAGTTTTATTTTAGCTGGCTAGGACTACTATTATCAATTCTGTGTAATTTTTTTATTTGAATCTTGAAGTACATTTTGTCTTGCCTAAACGATGTTTATATGCCTATGTATACATATATATATTATATAGACGTATTACAGATTCACCGCAGTTAGACAACGAGAAACCAGTACCGGTGTATTCTACAGATCATTTAACGCTCAATGCACCTGAGGAAACCATAACAGCGTCGACTGTACGTAATTATTATTTTTTCATGAATAAAGTAACTAACATGTAGTTTCTATTACAATAGGTCGTAATTAAATTGTTTTCGACTTTATCACAGGTCACAGTCAAGTCACCAAAGAGTATAAACAAAAGAACTGTTTTACCTACGCCTTTACCAAACCTGAGAAATGAAAAAAAGCGTTCGAACTTGACACGTACATCTATCTTGAAAACACAAATAAAGTCGACAAAAAACTTCAGGCATGAGTCTGAAAAGAAGGGATCTCTTAAAACAAATGCACCTTCATCAGAAATACCTGATAAATCAATTGAAAATAATCCTCTATCAGCATCTCCACCGTTAGGAGTAGCATCATCTACACCCAAATCATCAATATCTGTCACACCATTGAAGTTTCACACAATATTAGATATAAATAGTAAAGATTTATTAACGGAATCTTTGCCCCTGGAGAGTCTAATCAGTGATAGACAAATATTAATTTTGGAGGAAGCCTCAAATCTCTATCAAAATCCGGTGCATGAAGTCAAATCAGTTAAGTTAGATGTGTACCTTCCGCCCAATGTGGAGGAGGTTAACGAGTGTGTCTCCAAGACTTACGTCGATGAGGAGATACAAACGAGAATTGAAACATCTTCATGCGAAGTCAACACCGCACTTTATTCTCCACCTTCTAACAGAAAAATTAGAGTGATCCCTGCCACTATTGCCTCGCAATCGAATATCTTGAATTGTGATACGCCTCTTGGAGATAATTACATAGCTGTCATAAACAAAGGAGATGCTGTCAACTTAAAGCTACAGATAGAACTACAGAACGTTTCAAATCACTCGAACAAACAATCAAGTTCAAACTGGAAGAATGTTAGAGAAACAAATTCTTTATCGGACATCTTTAAAAAGAGGAAATCTAGTAACAGTGGGGACGAGGTGGTTGCCGCAACCAAGTCATTGGAGTCTGTAATATGTGGAATCAACGAATGCTACACTAAAGTGGTTGTAGTGCAGTGTTCTTGTTGTGGCAACAAAACTACTATGCCCCGTGTCGATACCGTGCCTGTTTATAAAGATCCTAATGGGTTCTTTATATTGATCCCAACTACCGCACAGCAAGAGAACCACACGTAAGCAAATGATATAATCAAACAGTTCATAGTTGACATCATTTAAAACCTAGTTACTCTTTTATTTTCCAGCTGTTTGTGTTGTCGAGATCACCAAAAACCTTGTTCTGGTAACTACGCGATGTCAGCGTTATGTGTAGAAGAGTTGTGTAAACCTGAGACTAGCGCTATTTATCCGTGTGTTCAAGAAGTTGGAATGGTGATGACGTTGACGGGTTCCTTTGGCTCCCAAACAGAGGACCGGCAGAGGAACGGAGCTGACCGATGCTTGGTGGCTAAAACAGTATTGGGCAATATGATGTCTATGAACAAAGAGCGATACACCGTGAATGAGTGTGGTACATCGCCGTCTCGGTTCAAACAGCAGCTTGAATATATTGTTTCTACGGCTAACATTGAGAGATCATTGAAATATGGGCGTATGGACTCTTTTACACAGACTGAATGGTGCAGCATTTTGGTGAGATAATAAATATATTATAAGGATAAGTTATGATTAGGAGTTAGCTTTAATTAGGTAGGTTTCCTTTACAACTATTGTTTTTAGGTGTTACTTTTGCCATATTTTCTCCTGGACCGAGATGGGAGACCCTAGTCGACGGAAAAGACTGATAAAAATATCAACTTTCATTAAAATAGCAACTCAATGGGTATAATGTAAATACTTTTATTTAAATTTACTGCTATCTCACGCAGACTCACGCTGTATTTTTACTTCGACTATTATTTCGTCTTTGGTAAGTACCTGTCAAAATTTTTATCGCAATCAGGTACTCCTAACAATCACAAATTCTTTGTGTTTTTGAGCATAGTCCCATTACATTATGGGTATTTCTAAATTCATTTTTTCTCATATTTCTAAATTCATTATATCTTACCATAATACGTACTTTCTACTTTTTTGTTCTTCTTAGCTGGAGGCGCATCTTCATGAAGACGGTCGATACTCCTTCCATTTTCCATCGCTCCAGTTGCTCAAACACAACTCTTTGATATAATAAAGTATAAAAGAACATTTAGCTTTTCTTAATTTACAAACCATTCAAATTATTGCACGTGTACCTCTGCCGTGAACGCATAGCATAGAATTACATGGGGAGCTATATTTTTTAAATTATCCTCATTTTGAATAGGCTCTAATTACTAAGCTACTTAACAAAAGTTAAAATATAATTATTTAGAACAAAAATTCGTTGTACTTGTTTTCAAATGGAGTGCAGTTTACAAGCGTAAAATCAAGGAATTAATCATGGTTAAAAAGCAGCAAATAATACTTCTAAAACTGACTAAAATGACGCTGTAGTAGTAGTTATAGTTAAATTTGCCGAAATTACTACATTATTAAGTTATTATATTTTTTTCATAGTCCACATTTCGTTATGATTATTTAAAGTGATATAGCACGGTGACTTGGTGACAATGTTGACTCTAACAACTTACTGCCGTGGCGCCACTATAGTTTGAAGCTTTTTTATCATTATTGCACCCTCCTACTGTTATAAAAGGCGTATTCCTTGTTAATCGTGATAATGTAAAAAATAACTGAAGTAATCAAAATATGATATATCTCTTTTGTACCAATCATTTCTTCTATTTCATGATATTCTACAAACGCAATTTAGTATTTGCATCTTTTCTATTTTGACTTATAGGTCATTACGTCATTTACAGTTGATTGCCAAGTCATTACGTTACTAATAATTATTAAAATAAAACAATGTCTATGTTACAATCTCTATTATCTCACTTAGTAAAATTAATATTAATGTAATATTAAACGAATAAATAGACCCAGTATTATTCAATCTTTCCTCACCTCGTTGGATGCGATAAGCATTTATCTTTTTTGCAAGGATATTCAGAGATTTAGGATCCATGTAACGCAGCTGCATTTCGGTCACGGAGAGCAATACCTCCGTTGGTATATGTGTCACCACCTGTACAAGTTTTAACAAGTTAATAATTGTTTTTATAAAGTACTGCAAAAGAGCCGACGTATCACCTGCTGGTAAGCGATTACCGCCGCCCATGGACACCCGCGACACCAGTGGCGTCACAAGTGCGTTGCCGGCCTTTGGGGGATGAGGAAGGGGGAGAGGTTGGGGTATGGGCCTCGGTATCCTCACTCACTCGGTGAAACACAGCGCAAGCACTGTTTCACACCAGTTTTCTGTGAGGCTATCACTCTGGTCGAGCCGGCCCATGCATGCCGAAGCGTGGCTCTCCCACGGTAAATTTCAAATGCAGGTCTAGAAATGGTGTTCAATATTGCCCTTTCTACCTACTGTTCTTGCTTTTTATGAAATAATTTAAGCAATCGATGCCAGCTACCACATGACCCATAGGAATGTGCAATTCAAGTGTTCAAGCCCTTTGAGTAATCCTCTCTCCGTATGAGTTACTTTTGATTAAAGTTTAGTCTCATCTGAATAAAAGTCTAATAATGAATGTGAACACCACAGAGCCCTATCTGTTGCTTTTTGCATCCAGTCGCTGCCAAGTCGTCCTATGCAAGTCGTTCCACCATCTGGCCGGAGAGCGTCCCACACTGCGTTTGCCAAGACGCGGTCTCTAGGAAATGTAATCTCGTTCTCGCGAGATCTCGTTTTCGCGAGATCTCGGCCTTTTTTAGCGAGATGAGAAAAATGGGCGAGATCTCGAGTCTAACGAAATTGCATACCCTACAGGGGGCCCCCTAGTTTTACTAATGATTCTATATCCATGTGGTCACTAATAGGCAGGAAGAAACACTACTCACTAATAACAGGAAGCATTGACTGTGTTCAAAGAACCTAGAGACAGAAAACTAACTACGAATTCGTTGGAGTTTTTAATCAATAATCATAAATTTTAACAAAAAACAAACCGACTTCAATCTGGACCAAATTTAAATGGGACACGGGAAGCACCAGCTTTCAAATAAAAAAGAATCATCGAAATCGGTTAGCGTAAATTGAGTTATTCGTCAATTTATCGCGCACATACTTAATGCAAATTGAAGACTTATATGGTTTTCTCATGGATGACATGTCAGAACTCGACCAAATTGAAATGGGACCACATGGGAAGCACCAGCTTTCAAAAAAAAAAGAATCATCAAAATCGGTTCACCCAGTCGAAAGTTATGAGGTAACAAACATAAAAAACAAAATACAGTCGAATTGAGAACCTCCTCCTTTTTTTGAAGTCGGTTAAAAAGGAAATGAATTTATACGAGTCCGGGGGGTCAAAAGGCGAACTTTTACAGTTCGCGGATGACTGCCTTCTGAATCCGAAAGGGTCTTCTGAGCGGCTGGTTATCTTAACAGCAGCAGTATAAGAAGCCATTTAGCAGACGATTCTTTGGACATATTGTGCTTCTTAAAAAGCTACTTTCAAAATAATTCGTAATAATGGCGTGTACTGTGAACTAAACAAGCCTTTTATTTGATTGGAATATTTTGTTAACTAATCACTAATTTCTAATAGATCTGTGAGTAGGTTTAGTTTTCTTTAATTGATAATAATATCTCAGTTTAATAGTCAACTCAACTTAGTTTGTGAGTTTCATTTTAGTTTTTACCCGACTACGGCAAAGCCAAAGGATATTTTATATTTATTGTTATTCATAAACTCGCGAGATCTCGCCTGAGCCCCAATCTCGCGAGATTGCATTTCCTAGCGGTCTCCACTCCAGAAGGCGCTTACTCTGTGTCGGCGCTTAGACAGGGCTCTGTGGTGTTCCGTGGGAGAGGCATATGTCCAGCAGTGGATTGCAACGGGCTGATAATGATGAATGAAATTGAATGAGTCTAATGGTGAATAAAATTGTTCTCGCAGTCCCACAAAAATAAATGTTAAACGCATTATAAAAAAGATATTCTATTGGATAAACGTTCTACCATTATGACAATAAGAGAGCTTGAGGCTAGCCCTTTAGCTACATTGGACCTTCACTGAAATAGTTCTTACTTGTGACGTTATGCCAGCCATGGCTTCAGGGTTAATTGCGCTGAAACTCTGTGCATCCACTTCAGCTAACAGTAGGCCTAGTCGTGATACATCGCGGGCACTCCAGCTATAAGACTTGCCTAACGCCTGATGAATTAATTATAGCAATCTGTTGTACTGTACAACACAATTGGACAGCGTTATGTAAGAATAGATTAAGCGACACTGGAGAGAATTTGAGAAAATGCGCCTCAAAGATTTTAAAATTAAAATTGTCGCTATGTGCTCATTACTTATGTTATATGTTTGATATTTTTACTTGAATGCAAGCTGTGTGTGTAGTCTCGATTAATTAAACATATATTACGATACATAATATACATTAAAATATATAGTCAATTTTCCGCTTGATTCGTTATTATATTTTAGCTATATTCCGACTGCTTAAATAAATCAACAACGTAGTATGCGACATTATAGTCGTTTGATCCTTTAATGCGGGTTGTTTTGGGAGAAATAAAATGCAGTATAAGATTAAATCCAAATATTTTTATGCAAAGTTCGGAATTTAACTAGAAATTGTACCATTTCATTAAGATGATCTTGTATGTCATTGCTGATTAGAAGACACACATAAATTTGAATAATTTTTTATAGTTAAAACCCGAATAATAATACAATTTTTGCTTGTCTCGATACCCTTTGTACCTAAAATCTAAACTCTTTTCATTGATTTTGAATCTTTATTTAAAAATACGCTATACTACTGTTTACCTCGTTATCATCAACTGCATACAAATATGTACTGTTGAAGTTTAACATCTACTGCATAAACTAAAAACACACCTTCTCAAACTATAAACACTCCAAATAATAAAAATAAATGTACCTACCCACTCAATCATTATTTTTCTGATTTGCTTCTTCTAAATTCTAAATCATTAGATCCTGTTAAATTTTCGTAATATTATCTGGCATCAGATGGAATAAGAATAATGTGATGTATAAGTACATGTAGTGATGTGTCATACCATCCAACTTCGGCTGAGTTTTCATTCTCCCAAAATTGCTACTAAAGACCAGAAAAATGTAATGGGCCGCTCATTTTCGTGAACTACCCTGAGTTTATATCCTTATAAATGTTTTTTCACATATTTATTTATTTATTTTTAACCAATTCACAGCATTTCCTTCTATATTTTTGAAGTAAAAAACGTATTTAGCCGCGTTGAGCACTTTTTGGATTCGTGTCACCGGCATGCTAATGTTTGATATTGATTACTTTAATTTAAACATTAGTTATAAGTTTTCACTTCTATCGATAGTTCGTACTTTTTTAAATAAAGTTCGTATGACTGCCAATTTTTTTTTCTTTTTACAATGTACATTATGTTAAAACAGTACAAATGTATTAAACAATCCCCAAACGATAAATAACAGATCCCTTTGACCAATTCCCAAAGACTAAAATTGATACAAAAAAATATTCCTCCTGTCCTATATTTTACTCCTTTTCCATTTAATTTTTTTAATAATGTTCTAGTCTTCATTATTTTGGAAACTCCGAAAAACTTGTTTAATTCTTCATTTCAAAAGCTGTGAAATTGTTGTCTTGCATCTACGTATTAGCTGCCATTTTAGGCGGTTAGTTCGATATTGCGTTTTTAAATAAAAAAATAAGCGGATCAACTACAATTTTTGTGGATATAATTCTTTTATGCAATTTCAAATCCTATTTGTATATTTTGTAACAGTAACTTAGGCGATTAATTCTTTATTACGTAATGAATTTGTGCACAAGCCCTAACAAATGTTGACATGTCGCTTGATTCACCCCTTATTAAAAGGCACTAGGAGTGAGTTTTGAACACAAAAATTGCTGAGTACATAGTTTATTATGCCTGGAATCGATCTGCATTCAAAACTCATTTTTTTCAATTTTGTCGCTTAATTCGTTCTTACATAACGCTGTCCAATTTACCTATTGAGAAAACACTGTCGTACTTTAATAGCACAGTGTTTTAGTAGATAGATAAGTAGGAAACGACAAGTGTTCATACGTAAAATGACCCAAAGTTAGATGACTGATAAAATCTTTATCGACAAAGAAAACTAAGACGCCATCAAAACGAAGTTCTTGAGGACTTAGCGTTTTTCACCCATTTACGGATATCTTTAGGTGTGGTAACATCTAAAATAATAAGCATACTCATATATTTTATGGTCTACTCATCAATAAGGCGACTTTTTATTTTATAAAGTTTGAATTTAACAATGGACTAAAGACTACCAATATTATTATTTTAATATTATTTGGCACCTGTGTCCTTGTCATCATTTGAAGATAAAACTTGCGCTGCAATGGATCGCATGCTCGTATGTGGTAAAATAACTGGAAAAAAGGTTATTGTTGTAGTTTTTTTTTAAATTTGATTTGTTTGTATATATGTGTACTATTGTTGGTGTAGCGTCTTGCCTTTTCAAATAGTTGATCATAAACCACAAAATTAGTATCATGTTTTATCAGTTTAAGCTTATTGTCTTGTATAGTCATAGTATGTTAGAAATTTAACGTCATAGTAATGGCAATATTTTTGATTGTCATTTTTCCTGTTTGACGTTTTGACGTTTGAGGTTAAGAGAGTACTTGAGACGCTTGGATCGGCCGAACACGGTTTTCGGAATTGACTGACGGTTTAAGATAATTGAATTGATAATTAGCTAATTTTCCAACGACTCGGTGTTTCGTCGGTCACCGTTATGATTGGTCTGGTTAGGACTCGCGAGTACAGCACCTTAGGAGTCATGTATGTGTGAACGCGGCAAGAAAAACGGCAGTGGGGTACCCCATCAACGGCCGACGAGATCAAGGCATCTCCAGAAAGTGCTTGATACTGCATTAGTTTAGAATAAGAACACGGTGAAACGCCGTAGTTCATTGCTCTCGCCAGTGAACTAGTTTTAGCGATTGTATGCTTATAACATGGGCCTATAGGTATTGCAAACGTCATAAGGTGATCGCTGCATTGGCGAGAGGATTGAACATAGTACCTAAAGCAGATAGAATAGATAGCGAAGCGAAGGAAACAATAACATATTCAAATCTCTCACTATTCAGTTAGCAACTTTTAACATCAGCTTCGTAACAGTAAATGTAGGACTAACATTCGTTGAAAATACGTACGTTATACAGTTACTAAGGAATGTTAAAAGATTTTTTTCGGCCTTCTTGCTACTGTGTGCAAAACTGTAAAGTACAACTATTCACACGGTTCAAAGAGTGGTAATTATACCTGATGTGTCAGTTGCAAGTATGTATGCTTAGGTATTCCTCTCATAAAGAGCATTGGCACGCCGCAGAGTAAATTGTTCATAACATTCAGGTATCGAGCTTGTGTCCAATTCGGGTTGAGTTTTGTATAGTGGTTTGCTACAACGCCCACCTGTTTTTCATAGAAAGTAGACACCTTGGGCAATATTTACACTACGTCTAGCAATAGATTTTAACGACTATGGGAAAGATAAATAACGGTATTCTAAAGTTTGTATTTTTCCATTATCACAGATTTATAAAAGAGGTAGGTAGGTAGCTTTTGTTTTTAGCGTGTATACCGGACAACAGCAGAGCGGCGCGGCGCAGAACTTTATAGAGTAAGATCCCAGAGCCGTAAGACACAACTTATTTTCTAAAGCATATAACTTTCGGTTCTCAGTAGTCTCTTGTGTACTTTTTAATACCTGAATGTTTGTGGAGCTTGCCTGGTGACATCTACGCAGGTACCAGGTGAGAAAGGTAACTAAAAATCAGAGTTACTTAACTTAAATTTTTATGACTGATTTTTATATATGTTTTGTAGAATATTACTCTGAAGTCATATAAAAAAAATCAGGCGCTTTCCATGGGCCAAAACTTTAATCAGACGCTTTAAAGCTGTAAGAAAAATAAATAAACTTAATTTATTTTTAAATGTCTGATTTTTTTATATGTTATTAAGATAATTATTACAATATTATATTTAATCAGTCAGACTAATCCCCTAAACACAAAAATTACTCAACCATGAGTATGAGCGCGAGTGCACTACACATGCGTTTTAGAGTAAAATATCTTACTATTTAAAAAAAGGTAAGCAAAGACCATTTAATATAACGATGAAGAAACATGAATATCAGCGAGCTTTTATGCGATTCGGAGATCCAGAGTCATTTACCGATGAAAACATACTACAAGATATTTTCTACCAAGTACAAAAAAATATCTGCGATATTTAGGTATAAGTACCTAGGTAGCATTACATACCTGATGCCTAGTCAAATCGGGGTGAGTACCGATAAATGAAAGTATCCTCTTATCCAACAAGTTGAGCCTGGCCATCTCTTTGCCGTTGATGTACTTGAATAAGGGCCGGAATCTCTCAAGGGTCTCATAAGTCACTTCGTGTGTGGGTGTAGAACCTTTTACCACGAGCCACGTGGTTGCCAATTTTTCTCGTGCGATTCTCATCATTGCTATTGTTCGAGCCTGGTGGCGAAGTTCTACTAAGCTAGGTTGCTGTTGGATGCCGTGCATTCTAATTCGATATTTAATTGTAGTGTTACAAAAGTAAGAGGGTTTAGACTTTCCGGTAATAACTAATTATAGTACAACTCTAATTAATTTAATTACAGAAGTTTTTTTCAAGTATACTTCGAGAAAACGTGTACAGTCTATTGAAGATCTTCATTCTTTTTCTAAGTATTGAAGGGATTGCAGAATCGTACATTACGAGTAACGAGTTAATTCGTTTCATTCCCGTATATATATATATACATATATATATATATCCTACATATCAAACTAATGTCACGTACTGATTGTAATACATAGGCTGGAGGCAATCGCATTATATCTTCTATGCTACCCGCAAGGAAAATAGCGAATGCGTTAACAGCTGTCTGCATATGGTCTCGAGATATCATCAGATAAGCGTGGCCACGATGCAAGTATTCAGAAAAGGGCAGGTGCACGCTACTCTTGTTGTGGAAAATCTCCGCCCTAAACACGGTTTTTTTTTTTAAATATACACAGAAATATTAATAGAAACATAATACAATGAAGATGTAGCGTGGTTAAACTTGCTATTGTTTTTGGAATTACCAGACCAGATTTTAACAAACTGAGTTGGGTGAGTGTAGATCAACTCATTATATTAGTTCTACATTAAAATTTATTTTATAGAGCAGGGGGGAAATCAGCATGCGGTTTTGTCTAAAGTTGTTCATCATTTGCAATTCAGGGGTCAAAGATCTCCCTTGGAGTCTTCTCTTCCAGACAACTCCCATAAGGGAGTATGGGTTTTTGGTAGCTTTATTCATTCAGTGAAAAGCAATAAATGGTTTTCATTTAGGCCACGGGAAGATTAGCCAGGCCGGTTGCTCCACGTGCCGTCAAGTCGAGTCATTAGGTGTGAAATTATAAAATCTCGCAAAACTAGTCGGGTGATATCGTGAAATGATCGTAGATTGACTTAGATAGTTTTGTATATACCTAACAATAACATGCAAAACTATCCAAGCCAATTTACCTTACTTTTGAGATTAATCAAAAGAACAGGAAAGGTACCAGTGATACCAAAGAGTGTGGTTTCCGTTTCCAATTTCACTCAGACTTATGTAAATTTTACTCAGAATTATGTGTACTGGCATCTTTTAGTAACTTTGAGTGGTGACTAAAATACGACAATGCTGCAATGTTATCTTCCACTAATTTTGAGACTAGAACACATCAGAGCTATACGAAATTGAGCTGCTCGCATCCAACGGTTTCCCGCGACCTTCACCAGGTCGTCGGACTACCTTGTCTCCAGCTCCTTTTCAAACGTAGACGTCCTTCGGCTGCGATGATGATGATACCAACTCAACGTGAACGATGAAACGACGTGAGTGTCATGACGCGTATTGCCTTACATTATTTAGATACTATCTATTGTATATACATAATTTTATTCTCGTGTCACGTTGTTGAATTCCGAACCTTCTACACCAATTTCAGGATTAATCTGTAGTTTGACTAACCGCATTTTTGTCCCCGTAGGCCAATGCGCTAACCTATCCATATATAACTTTGTAACTTCAACTTTTAATACTTCTTTGGGCTGTACTTTAGCTTCACCTGCAAGATATTAGTTTTTTTTTATAAGTTCATTATTTGTCTCTAAGTAAAGTGAGTACTTACTAAATACATTACACATTACTCGCACCTTAGCGCTAGTATCATAGCAGCCTAGGAGGACCAATGATAACTATTTTCACTTCGTTTCTTCAGCATTAATTTCTTAATTGCCGGAACAACCATATAAAGCACTATATTATATTTCATCTTAAACTATTGTCTATACGATGAAGGCCCCTTTTTTAAAATAACATTACGGTTATATGGTCATTTTCTTATCTTGAAACCCCCAGAAAACGTAAACCTGACTACACCCGCGGAGCACAGTATAGGGTCATTTTTTACATTAGGTTTGTATTTATTTTTGGCGACAATTATTTAGTTCAAATTTGCCATCGGTCATCGGGGCAGCTACAGTGTGCACAAGCAAGACTTAGCAGGTCACAGTGCTTAAATCCTCAAATTTATTTTTGGAAAATTGAGACCATACTTTGATTTCATTGGTTTTGTTTGTAAGGGAATATCTTATCGGAGAGGCAGACGAAAATCTGTTAGTTACTGACAGCTTAACTCCGGCAAATGCATTCTGATATTATACATTTCAATATAACTCTGTACGTCTGTTACGCTTTCACATCTAAACCACTGAACGGATTTGGATGAATTTTGATATCGAGATATATTGGACCTTGGCGGAGGACATAAGCTACTTTTTGCTGCGATAACAGACATACACGCGGACAGAGCCGCGGGTAAACGCTTGTATTTACTGATCAGAACTTACCTTTATTGGGGCCATACACAACTTGCTGTATAACTCCTTCAAACACGTGATATGGATCTAGAACAAATTGTCGTTGTTAAAAGTTATTGTTAATTATTAAGGAACACGGATGGCGGAGTGGCTTAAGTGGTCACCTCGCTGTTTTCTTCTGAGCTGAGTGTTGTAGGTTTGATTCACAAATTTCCAGATTATTTTTTTGTGTAAGTGCTTTATTTTATTATAAATTTGACTGCACGGTTGACCAAGTAGTCTAAGCGATCACCACACCGCTTTCTACTACGCCAATTGTTGTGGGTTCAAATTCCACATGGAACAACACTTTGTGTGATCTACAAATTGTTGTTTTGAGTCTTAGTGTTCTTTGTGTCCGATTCATGTATGTTTGTAAAGTACCCCGCGACACGGGATGTATATTCCTAACGCGGGAGTAGTATTAAAAAAATATAATTAATCTGTAGGATATGATAGCACAAAATGAAATTGAAAAAAAAACTGAAAAACACGTACTAAAGTCAGCTACAAAGAAAGAAACACAGGTGAAGCTAATAAAATCATATTAAAATTGCAATTCTCAGTTCAAAATTAAGTAAAGAAAAAAACTGTAGTGCCTTAAACCTGAGATGTGCCTGAAATCTATAGTTCTAAGTCAAGTCGAATAAAAGAAAAAACCTTTTAGATCGAGTACGGTAGGTTTAATGGTAGGAAAACTGTTGTTTTTTATGTCGATAAGCCGTGTGGGGTAATCCCAAACCTCTGTATTTTTTAACTTCATTTTTATAGAATGTAATGACTGGCCGTTGCCCTCGTCACATTGGAAATCTGAAAAATAAATGAAGCTTTCAATATTTAATATTTATTTATGTGGTTAATATTTCTCTTACTCGAGATTTCGCTCGGTTTTTCATCCTAATTCCCGCTCTGAAACCCGTTGCAAATGCGTTATCTATAACTTGTGGTTGTGTAAGATGTTCTAGCCATTGTGTTTTTCTTGCAAAGGTTCTAAAATATATTGTACAATGTTGTTGTGTCGTTTAGTATAATAGGTGAGAGCTAGTTTTTCACATCCCGAGACAATGTGTTGTGTGGTCTCGTTTTTTACTAAACATAGCCGACACTTACCCGTCCACTGCGTACAACAGTGGACTGGTAAAGCCCTATGTACAATAGGGCTTTCCTTAGAAAGGAGGTTTTGGTCTACTGTACCCAGCTGTCAAACATGTTGATATAGGGTTCATTTCAAGTTTTCCTTCTCTTCGCAGTAATGTTTTCGTGCGTAGTTTGCCCCATAGTCACCTACACGGCGACTCCCATGGGATGAATAGGGGTGGTGAGACTCCGTATTCTTAATCCATCCCCACAAGCACAACTCTATAATTCTATATCTCTCAATTTTGGTTTTAAAGTTACCATAATAGGGCCGGCCCGACCGATACCACGGCCTCACAGAAAACCCGTGTGAAACAGCGTTTACGCTGTGTTTCACTAAGTGATTGAGGATACCGGAGGCTCATACCCCAAACCCTCCCCTCATCCCGCTCCCCATCCCCCAAAGGCCGGCAACGCACTGATGACGCCTCTGGTGTTGCGGGTGTCCATGGGCAGCGGTAATCGCTTACCATCAGGCGAAACGTCTGCTCGTTTGCCGCGCTGATTCCATAAAAAAATCCTTAGTGTAGTCCTAAAGTTGTTTATTAACAAATATAATAATTAAAGTTACCACTTAGTCTGTCCTCTTTTACGATGGTAAATAGTTTGTTCGTGTAACAAAATGCAAATTGAACACCCATAAAAAAGAAAATTAAATTTCTAGCTAACATTTTCGCTTGAGAAACTACAATAAATAATGGCTTAAAATCAAGTGATCAGTAAGGCTATGGTAATAGGCATGTTTACTTTTTTTTCTCTTTTATCTCGTATTTGAATAGCTATTAACAATAATTTTTATTGAACAATATTAAAAAACTAGAGACTCCAATTTAATTAATCTTTTTCGAATTCATCACCTTGTGCACCCTTAAATTCCACATATTTATTGTAAAGCTTTTGAAATATCTTTTCAAAAAGGCATTATGCTTGCTTTTTATACTTACACAACCACTTTCATAGACAAGCTCAACACTAAAGAGAAAAATTCGAATGACAGCAACACTGTCACGGACCAAATTAGTTTTAAGACAGAACAAAACACTTACAATAAATTTAAAACATTAAGTATTTATACAACAGATTCATGCAATTAATTAAAATTTCCCTAGCTTGAAATTCTTTACAATGTCTTCATCATCTTTGAGTAGCAACGATGATTGCGAATGTTGCCAATGCGTGTTCCAAGACAGCTATGGCAGAAGTTATCGCCCTGGCCCGCCAACACCCTTTTTTAATACAATGGGACAACCCCTAGTGTACTACGCGGAGCTGGTAAGATGTTGATTAATAATTATCATTTATTGGCCGACTTGCGCAACTTTGTCAGCGTCTGTAAAAAAAAAACCAGACATTTATAAAAATAATCAGCACCTTGGTTGCAGCGTGATGGTTTAAGCCTATAGGTACACCTTCCTTGATAATGGGCTATCAAAAATGAAAATATTATATCAACCATTGATTTCTGAGATAAGCGCACTCAAACAGACACATTCTTCAGCTTTATAATATTAATATATATATAGATGTACTTTGATTTCTACAACTAACCGGATGTATGTTATATATGTTACCGTCGATTAGTTTCAGCAAACTAGACATGAAATCAATGTTAAGTTGTAAAGACCGCTTTTACTTGCGGCCAAAGAAACATTAAAATTAACACACCTACGCGTCTTGATAGGCCTGTGATTAACAATGACACATTTGATCATTGTTACTAATAGTTTTCGTCCCTTGAGATTGTGGTAAACTTGTTTCTTCCTTACCACTTTACTAAATTAGCTGGCTCTTATCAAAATTAATGATTCTATGTAGAGTATCAGACCTTGCTAGATACACCACAAACTTACTAAATTAAGTAATATTATTAATTAATATTCATTAATTTAAGAGTTAAATAAGATTTTGAAAAAAATGTTATTATAAGTATAAATAAATAATAAATTGAATGATATTACAAGTAAATAATTGAATAGAGTTGGACGTTATTTCAAATTATCCCATGTACTTAGTACATTTTTCTCATATACATAGTCCAGGGATGTTAGTCAAATGAGGGCAAGAATCTCTGAATGAGAGATAGTCAGCTATAAACTTGTTTAAACCTTTATTTTGACACCCTAAAACTTTTCTCAAAACCTACCTATCGTAGGGTATCCGCGTCTTCAGATATTCCAAGGTCAAAGGTAAGAAAATCGTGATTTTACATTTAATGCAAATATCTCGTTTCTTATGGGTTATAAGCTATTTGTATTTTAATAAATATTGACTAGTATAGTAGTAATGTATTAAAATAGTTATAATCGTCCGAGTTATAGCATGGAAATCTTCATAAAAATGTACAAATACACTTTCTGTTTGACAATATTAGCTGATGATAATTTATGGAAGAGAAAGCTGTGTCTAGCGGTGCGTGTGCAAATATGCGTGACCTTTGTCCTATAGCATATGTTATAAACTTAAAAGTGTTATAACATTAGATTTTAAAACATAGTTTGAATAAAATTATTATACCCGACTGTCCAATAAGAAGCCTAACTAACTAGATGAACCTTTGTTCCTTAATTCCTAATTTCCTATAAAGAATATTAAACAAACTTGATTGGCATGCCTAGGCCTGAATTGATGAGGAAATTGTCATGTGCTAAGTTATACAAATTTTTATTGCTATAGATACAATTCTTCTCATTTATTATGAAGTATCATGTTCACTGTTTTATCTGTTTACAGCAACCGAATGATGGTAAGCCAAAACGGGAAGGAAATAAGAACTGTTTTGTCAGAGCATTTAAATGGTATACCCAGGTATAGTTTGTTTTCATCCTTTTCATCCCGTGGGTTTCATAAGAGACGACTAAAGGAATAAACTATGCAGGACGAAATCACTGTAAAAACAAAATAAACAAATCCCACACCAACCCGTTTGGCCACGTGGTATAGTAGACCAAAACCTTTTTTTAAAGGAAAGGCTTACCTCCAGCAGTGTACTGTTATAAGATCTTCATGATGATAATGAGAGGGGCATCTGACGCTCGGTTGTCGCTGAAGCTTAGGAACACTTTTGCCTGGTTATGAGTTCTGACTGTAATATGAGTCATACCATTTGATATCACCTCACAATATGGGATGACTGTTTTCTTAATTCTATTAAAGACACATAATTGCAAATTGTTTGTGATTCATGTGTGTATTTTTTTTTTTATGTTTGGCCCTGCCGAAATGACTCTACTCTGCCTGATGGAAAGCATAAGCAGAATCCAAGAGTGGTGGTCACCATACTCACTGCGAACGCAGACAATGCAACAATGCAGCATGGTGACCCCCACCATGGCGGGCTAGTGATGCTTCTGCATCATTGGGCCTCCGGTCTCGCACTCACCAATGAAACACGACAGCACGATCGCTGTCATTTTACGTTGATTTTCTGTGCGAGGGTAGTACCGCCCCGGTCGAGCCGGCCCGTTCGTGCTGAAATCAGGGTGGGTCTACTACCTGTTAATATATTTAGCTGCTTTGTCTGTATTCGCAATGAGTATGGTGGCTCTTGGATTTAATTCATGCTTTCTATCAGGCTGTGTAATCATTTGGCAGTTTCTTATAAAACTATTTCATCTGTTCTGCTATTCACTTTACATATTTCACCTTTTATTTAAATATTTTAATGCATGTAGGATTTAAATGAGATGCGCCGTCAGGACAATAGAGCAACTCCAAATCTATCAGGTTTTGCGAACTGGCTGGATACGAAATACAGCGAATACCTGTCAGAAAATGAGACACAAGAGTCTCATCGGGTCTCTACCTTAGCCACCCCTGCCTGCCCACCTTGGTATTACAATTTATTAATTACAGATTAAGTAGTAAAAAAGTAGATTAAATTACAGTTTAGTACTGAATTTGGAGCTTCTACTAAATATGTATTGATTCAAACTACCAAGGTAATTTACCTTTAATTAATACTTTATTATAAACCGAAAGTTTACCATGTTTCATGTTCAAGGAGGCAAATATAGTATAATAGTTCACTGCTGTAAATATTATTATGTCCTACTACTTACTGGACTATTAAAGGCTTTTAACGATGATCTGACATCTCACCTTTAATATGACGGCCAATTCCAGCACCGTACGCACATTAGACAAATCAAATAGCGCGCGCTTGCCCGACCGTTTCTTACTCATTTCCGTCCCATTTCACAAAATCACTCTTACTGAATGTAGAAAAGCGAGGCGAAAGATTACATCAATATGTTATCTAACAGTGCTCCTAATAGAATTAAGCGTGAAGACTGAAAAATTAGATTCGATAGTTTTCAAATGTGTAGCTATTTCCCCGAAATTATGAAATGATTTGACTATAATGTTGTATGACGTCAGACGGTCAGAAGCTGTTATAATATACAAATTTTTACAGAATATATGTAACTGTCGTTTAAAAATTTTTCCGTATTTACCTTATTCCAAATCATAAATCACTTTGTATTTGATAATGTTGAGCAAAATGTGCAAAAAATTAGATTCGATAGTTTTCAAATGCTATTTAACCGAAATTATGAAATGATTTGACTATAATGTTGTATGACGTCAGACGGTCAGAAGCTGTTATAATATACAAATTTTTACAGAACATATGTAACTGTCGTTTAAAATTTTTACGTATTTACCTTATTCCAAATCATAAATCACTTTGTATTTGATAATGTTGTGCAAAATGTGCATATGACCATGATAACCTTTTTAGGGTTCCGTTCCAAAGGAAGGAACCCTTATAGATTCGTCATGTCTGTCTGTCTGTCCGTCTGTCCGTCCGTAGGTCACAGCCACTTTTTTCCGAAACTAAAAGACCTATAATGTTGAAACTTGGTAAGTAGATGTATTCTGTGAACCGCATTAATATTTTCACACAAAAATAAGAAAAAAACAATAAATTTTGGGGGTCCCCATACATAGAACTGAAACTCAAAAATTTTTTTTTCATCAAACCCATGCGTGTGGAGTATCTATGGATAGGTCTTCATAAATGATATTGAGGTTTCTAATATCATTTTTTTCTAAACTGAATAGATTGCGCGAGAGACACTTCCAAAATGGTAAAATGTGTCCCCCCCCCCCCCCTGTAACTTCTAAAATAAGAGTATGATAAATCTAAAAAAAATATATGATGTACATTACCATGCAAACTTCCACTTAAAATTGTTTTGAACGAAATCTAGTAAGTAGTTTTTTTTTTAATACGTCATAAATCGTAAACTGCAATTTACCTTTGATTCAATCAAAACAAATATAAAAAAAAATGTTACTTGCTGCTGCGGAACCCTTCATGGGCGAGTCCGACTCGCACTTGGCCGCTTTTTTTAAAGTACTTAGTTGCTATAAGTACCTACTTACTGAAAGGTAGTGTGGTTGGAATTAATGTGTTTTTGAAATATTTTGATATTCCAGCCCACCAGGTACAACGAAAAGATTTCCAAGAATGAGAAGGTAAAAACTATAATATCGTGTACTTACTTATTGAACTCTTGTTTTAACGAGTTTCAAAACGAGTTTTTTCTCAGTGGTTTTTGTTTCTGGTCCACGGGATTTATTTTCCCTAGCAATATATTAAATAGTTTAGAAATAATCTCCATGAAAATATATTCCACGAGTAAAGTAGCTATCCAAAAATATCTTCAGGGTCTTGAAACGAGCTAGTCAGAGGTTGAAAAGATAAAGTTAATTTGATCTGTCCTGTCCGAAACTTCTTGTAATCTCTGTTCATTTTCTATGTCCTTTACTCGTTAATACGAGACTGCAATTTGTAATGCCGCCACTACGGAATGAAAGCCGAGTTGTCTAACAAGCACGGGCCTTAGTAATGATGCAGCATCAGGCTGAGCAGCATCTGTTTTTAATGTACACTGCGACGCAACTTAGCAGCAAGTTTTTGTATTGTATTATTTATATTAATTGTCACAATATTAACCATAAAACCACTCGTATGTATATCATGTTTAATACTTAACTATGCTTTAAGTTAATGCCTCAATTTAATACTGTATTATGTACCAGTTCCTATAATAATGTGTTTTGTTGCAATGTGGTTAAAATAAATTATTTTTCTTTCTTCTTTCTTCTTACTATATATTCTGTGTCACGGGGGACTTAACAAACATACATGTAACGGACACAAAGAACATCCAGACTCAGAACAAAAATTTGTGGTCCTATGTGGAATTTGAACCTACAACACTTGGCGCAGAGAGTTGCGTGGTGACCGCTTAAACCACTTTTTTTTTAGGTGTGGAAATCCCCTCGTACCGCCACCCCGCCGGTTTTTGCGGCGGGGCGGTGTGTGGGACTCGAACCGACTACAACCACACGGTGTGCCACTCTGCGCCTGTGAAGGGAGGAGTCCAGGAACTGTAGTTATTAACACATCCGGACCCCTCCCAGCGCTTGCCCGCACAATCAGACAGACGTGTATGAAGTGAGATAGTTATTACTTTTATTTATATAAATCTCATTGGAAACAAATAATTTCACAGTCCATGGAGTAAACGCAAATCTGCAAGTCGCAATGCGAACGACAAAGTGTGTAAATCGAAATCGTAAGTGTATCAATTATTTCCCTAATAGCTGCTCTACCTAAGTTTTATTAATACGTATTTACATCTTTACATTTTCTACTAAGACAGTCGTCCTAACACTTTCAAGCTCCTTTATTTTAAGGATAAAGTAATTGTTTAACCTTTTATTGCCTGACTGTGTTTTAGGCCAACTGCAAGTTGTCAATTTATTTTGCATCCACAAAATCTGACTCGACCGGCTTCCGCTTGTTACCAGTAAGTAGGTACTACTTATCATTATGAAAATTAGCTGAAAAGTATATTAATTAATTTAATTAGTGAACTAAAAATGGTCTCAGAAAGAATGAAGAATGTAAATGTAGCTAAATATAGGTACTTGTGATTAATTATTTCTTCTGCATAAATAAAAAATACTAAATCATGTCATCATCATTGTAAGTTTTTCTCGATAAATCGCTTTCTTTTATTTGTCTAACTTTATGGTTTATTTTTTAGAACTCCACCAACCTGTCCTAATAGATCTAATGCCACGATGATATCCAATGACGCCATAGACACAAAGAAAAGCGTACTGAAATCTCGAAGCATGACAAGTATCTCTCACGAGAATATTACTCGAGACTGCATTGATGTAATAACCGTTCAAGAAGGCCCAACCAACGTACCCACAGTTGTCTGTAACCGCAAATGTAAACTTGATAAAAAACTTGAAATGCAGACTAAACAAGAATTAAAAACTGGTGAAGAAATTCTACAAAATACCGTAACCCCACCTGAAGTGGAGAGGCTGCAGGTGCCTTGTATAGAACCGTGTCAACTAGTTCAGCGATCTTGTGATAAAAAATGCAGGACCAAATCAAACTTCCAAAATTTAGAACGAGAACAACGAGTGCCTTCGATATCACAAAAAAATGAAACTCGGACTGATGACACCTGCACCTCCAAACAAGAAAATCATTCAGGTGAAGAAGTATCACATGCGCTTCATGAGAAATCCCACTTAAATAAAGAAGAGTTCATGAATTACGTGCAAGGAATACAATCGCAAGCGCGTAATTCACACTGTGATCCCAACTGTATGTCCAAGGGAAAGTGTAGCTTTCTTCGAGAAATGCGTTTACTACCCTTAAAATCATGCCAATTGGACAATTGTGAACAAAATTCGAAAGGAATAAGCGATTTAATGCGAAAAGCACAAGAAGATCAGGGGCTCTTTGGGACTCAGAAAAGTCCCAATGAACAGAATTCAATTGGTGACGCATTTAAAATTGGAACAGAGCAAATTTTTTTAACCCGACAATCAATAGACACTACTTTTGACAGAGACTTTTTAACCAAAGAAAAGTATACAGGTCAGATGGAACCTCTAAAATCCAATAAAACAGAACTACTTTGTGACGTGAACTGTCCGGCAAAACAAAATATCTATGTTGACGAAAAATGTCTTACACAAATACAGGGTACTGCTTTCCACGGCGACCAAAGAAGGGCAAGCTTTCGAAAAACTAAAGAACCCTCAAAAGAGTTAAAGGTGGAAGTTAATTGTCAATGCCCCGAAGAAAAACGTCCTGATCCAAATATAAATTCACGTGTAACACCCACCGCTACTGCTCCTACTTGTAACTGTATTGTACTTGAAAGAACACCTGTTGATGTACAGGTAAATATTAGCTTACATGTAATTGTGGGTGGCTATAATAGTCGTGACGATGTTGTTAACTTTTTCACAATTGTTACTTGTACTGATGATTTTTCACTTTTCTTCAGGAACAACAAAGCCAACGTACGATACAACAATATACTAAAAGCAGTTTTAAACCTCCTTTGACGTACTTTTCTAAGAATACGCAAAAGCCTAAGGTCGACGTAACATGTCAGTGTTCTGAAGAAGATATTATGCAGTATGATACCACCCGCCAATTTTACAGAACTGCCCAAGCTGCTCCAAAATCCTACGTTTCATATTACTCAAAGAAAAATAGCAACACCACAACAGATATTTCATGTCAGTGTTCTGAAAGTGATATACAAAAGAACTCGCCTCAAATATCTGACCAACGGCCTCAAGTAAAAGCTAAGGCTTTTAGTTTAAATGTGCAGAATAAAAAGAGAGGTAAAATGTTTGAAGTATCATGTGAATGTTCAGAAGAAAATGTTTTACAGTATGACACGCCTTCTCAATACAGGCGAAATGATTTCCAGTCGTCCGCTGATACAGCGTGTTTTTGTCCAAATCCGGTAATTAATACATATATTCTCAGTTACTTGTCTTTGTCCCTTTTGATAATGTAAACATGTAAACGATACATTTCAGGTACAGCTAATAACGCCAATATGTAATATTCAGAGAACAAACTCTAATACAGTGAAAAATGTATGCCAATTGAGGAGAGTAAGTAATTCCCAGGCAGTTTTTAGAAATGACGGTGTACAAACGTCGGATCACTCCTTGAGTACCTTGGTAAGTTATTAACAACTATTATTATTAACTAACTAGCTGACCCGGCGAACTTCGCACCGCCATTTACATATCTGTCTCAGCTTCCCTCAGGCAGTGTACAGTCGCGGACAAAAAAAAACACTTTTGCCGTTATCTTTTATTTTTATTTTTTCTAGCAAAAAAAAAAATAATTAAATCGGACTATGTGTTATTGAATTACAACTAAGTACATATTTTGACTTTCTTCCCCTCTCTCCAGGAAACAGTGCTGAATTTCGGGATAAAAAGTATCCTATGTCCTACCTCGTAGTATGAACTCAAATCATGCCAAGTTTCATTTGAATCCGTTTAGTAGTTTCGGCGTGATGCGCGGCCAAGATACAGACAGACAGACAGACGGACAGACAGACAGACAGACAAAAATGAAAAAAATTACAGTTTTGGCTTCAGTATCGATAATAGAGAGCCCTCCAAAAAAAAATTTCAAAATATCTTTAATGTACAGAATTGGACCTGTTACATTTTTATTATAAGTATAGATATATAAAATTCTCGAGTCACAATGTTAGTTACCATACTCCTCTGAAACGGCTGGACCGGTTTTTATGAAATTTGGTGTGCATATCGGGTAGGTCTGAGAATCGACCAACATCTATTTTTTATACCCCATTTTTTTTATGGCAAAACAACGTTTGCCTGAACAGCTAGTAAGTAAGATTTTCCGTTTGCTTTAATTTTATATTTTTAATTTTAGGGGAGAAGCCATGTACATGACTATGCACTCTTTATGAAAATAGTTTGTGCCGATAAATTAAACGACAACATTTAGTTGAACATGATAATCTGAGACAGTAATATTCAATAAATGATTTTTATTTAAATAAAACAAGTATAACTTTTATTTTTAAAACTACAACTAGTCTGTGACCAACGTGATTGCGATCCCAGGTTTTGCTATTGGGTAGGACATAAGATTCGCTGAAACTAGGTTGGAAATTGAATGGTCAGCTGGAAATGAGGTGGCCTAAGACATCATGGAATTCAAATAGAGTCCGTAGCATGAGGGTCAAAACTTTGTATTCAATTGGTGGAGATTCTTCATGATAGTATTATGTAGTTAAGCTTTTACCACAATAGATGGCGGTCGATTCATTTTTAAAAACATCAGCAATAATCTACATGTAAAATAGACGAATACAACATATATTAGTGTATTGCTCTATGCTAGTAAATAACGTTCCTAATGTTATTGCCCCATGGCCCTATTGCGTCATACATTTTGCATACGGCGACTCTGTTTTGATATAAAACCGGCATATGTAACAGTGGCTCTTGTAGGTATATGATTTTAAAGACTTATGGCAGATTCTAATAAAAACATATTCTAAAAAATCAAGTCTCGCATTGCACAACGTACTTTTACTAGAGAAATAATTGTAAGATCTCATTGTGACTTTATTTGTTAACTCACAATATCGTAAGCGTCCGCGCGTCCGTGCTATTGTTTGGCATTTTTATTTTTAATACTTATAAATAATAAAATCTGACCATCACAGAAACATCTCAATAGGCCGCCATAGTGTGGGTCACCCATGCTGCGTTGTTGCATTGTCTGCATTCGCAATGAGTATGGTGTCCACGACTCTTAGATTCTGATCCTGCTTTCCATCAAGCAGAGTAGATTCAATTTCGGAGGCCACATATTATAATAAAAAATGTCACAAGACAATAATCGAATTTACTATTTTCCACAGTCTAATTGAATATATCGCTAGTGAGCATTTCTCATCCCATCTCATACAAACTCAAAAATGAATGATTCGAGAAAGGTACAACTGTACTATTGGTTTTTTAACCAACTTCCAAAAGGAGGAGGTTCTCAATTTCATCGGTTTTTTTTTTTTTTATGTATGTTCATCGATTACTCCGTCAATTGTGGACCGATTTTGAAAATTCTTTTTGTATTCGAAAGGGTATGCTCCCCATGTGGTCCCATGGCCACCATATCAGGATGTGATGATGGGATCCTAAGGAAATCGAAGGAAACCCTCAAATTTACGTGAGCGCCTGCAATGAAGTTACGAGCAATTGTCTGCATACCTTCATATTCTGTAGACATCACTACATTTTAAATGAAATGATGATGAGAGACTTGAGAAAGACTAAAAAGCGAAAAATAAAAAAATAAACTTCGTTTAAAAGAACCGACTTCAAAAACTAAAAAGTATAAAATAACTTTTTTGTATGTGCTACCTATTCATAGGTTTGAAGTCGGTGCCGTGCCAAGCCAAAATCTAATAGTAGGTACCGCACTCGCCGCGCGTGACCTAGATCGGGATAGCTGCTCTTCGCGTTGAACAAAACAACCGAAGCGTCGATGACGTTCGTCTCGAAATATAGCGATTGTGGTACTTACTATTCCATTGGCTTGGCACTGACTTCAAACCTATGAAGGTGAAACCTAGGTAGCACATACAAATTAAGTTATTTTATACTTTTTAGTTTTTGAAGTCGGATTTTTTAAACGAAGTTTTTTTTTAAATGAACCGCTGATTTAGTAAAATTTTATTTATATATCTAGGCACGATAATTTATTTTTTATTCGCTTCGAATTTTTTATTATAATATATTAGCTACGGAAAAAAATTGTGACCAAATTTGCACGTTTTGGACTTGCTATAAATATTTCCAAAGAAACCTGGTCGAAATGTCAACGTCAAGTTACGTTAGGTCCAGTTTCGTTGCGTAAATACAATATATGTACCTATATTATCACGCAATGTTCGTGAAATATCAATATTGCATTAGGCCGAATAGAAAAGTGTGGTAATAATTATTACACGCATTTATAATTCTGTTTGACCCTCCTGGCTCACTGAGTGTCGTGTCTTGCTGAAAAGCCATTGTTAAGTTGTATGTATGTGTGTAACAATTAAAATATAGGCAAATTAAGTTCTATGTCTAATCAGTTATCTTTTATAACACTAATCGCCGTAGGCTTTGTTTTTACGTCAAAAACGATAATACCCTATTTTTTCACTGTTTTTTTTTAGGAAAACCTAGCAGCTTCCATCAACATGGCATATTTATTACCTTAAGCAACTATAAACAGAAGTATTTGCTCATTAAGACTGAATATTTTTATTTTTAAAAAACATCTATTCAATTAAAACCTCTGAAAACCCGTGTTTCATTTGTGTGTGTGGACCAGAGTCAGGATCTTTAGCAGAAAAATGATTTTCTTCATTCATTTGTTAATCTTAATTTAACTAAACTGATTTAAAAGTCATAACTTTTAAGTGTTTTTAAAAGTCAGTTTACTGCAATAACAGTATACAAAAATTAAATAAGTTACAAAATAAAAATAAGTGCATTATACAATAGTCGCAAATGGACGATAGAAACTTCAATTAGAATGCAAGTTTCGGAACAATAGGTATATGGCGATAAACAGTCACACCATTCTTTGACACATTACTTATCTACACATTCATTGACAGATATAGTGGGCTTGACATCATGTTGTATTGTATTTTATATTGAATGATCATTTAATTATATTGATTTGTCTCATAAATATAATAAAATAAAGTTAATAACAATAAAGTTTTAAAAGTTATAAGGGTTGAAAGTGGATAAAAGCTTTAATTGCGCTGACAAAGTTCACAATTGCAACTCACTGACGGCTGAAAACATTTTGTTTCATCAATAAGTTCTACACTCATTTCTTTTAATATAATTTTAATACAATGTAATGAGAACTAGTGTTTACATAGTTCGCACACTGAATGCGAAGGAAGACAGTGTGTTAACCGTTGTCCTGTTTTTGTAAAATACCGTTTGATATTTTTTTATACATAAACTAAAAATTATAAGTATCAAAGTATATAACTGGCAAACAATACACTGAACTATTTATTGAAATTGCTAACACTATCCAGCCGTAAATAAGAAACTGTTGTGTTGAAGTTTATGTAAAGTTGCAAAATTAATTATTTATAAACGGTTATTGAACATGGTACTTCTTTAAGTTAATGACTTTAGTTATTCAACAAAAGAAGAGTTATTGTAACCCATCCGTTATCTACACACAATAACACATAATTGTTAATAATATATTATGTCAATATTCCAGCGAAGATATTACACAATATGAGGCACACTGTCAGTATATAAACAATTTCCAGCTTTCTTCTAATACCACATATTGTGTTAGCAAGATCTCAAATATATAATAAGTACAATGTTTAAATGCGCTACCCGGATATTTACTGTTGCATTTTGGTGAGAGCGTCTGTATTTTATTGTATGATGTAACCAGAAGTACGTTTTGTTCTAGTGTTCAATGCTGCTTTTAAACCCACAACAATAATAATTATGACTTTATAATAATACAATTTTTAGGAAACAGACAGTCAGGTAACATTTTAACGGCGTTTTAACGTGGACTTGAAAACATCTTAGCCTAAAAGCAGTATTGTGTTAGTTAAATATTACCATTCTTCTTAGTGATATCCATTTGTCCCTTATTGTATAACATTATGGACCATTTGTACTTTTCTGTAAAATTACATTAAAAAATTAGCGTACCTACCGCATGAATAGTTTGTGTAGAGTGTTTAAAACTACACGGTACTACAGGACTTTTACGAAGTAAAACGAATATAACATGTTGTAATTTTTATTCCTTATTTTATTTACACTATCAATTAAATATACAAGTGTTTTGTACAAATATAAAAATTAAAGTTATATTATCTAATTTGGTGGGCCATACGATGTGGCTGGTTTAGTTTGAGGTAAGAAATTAAAATTTGATGAAACCGATCCGCTCGACCCTGACTGTTCGGAGACTGATGAACTTGAACCAGATGTGTGTGAAAAAGATAAAATTTCCAGACTCGGCTTAGCATTCTCGAGAGATACGCCCGAGACTAATGATTGGTACCCGGCGTTTCGCGCTACATCATGTTCGTCGTTCTTGATTATACTTTGAACACGATTCACTACAATAGGATCGAGAGCGTCCCTGTGAACTTGTTCGTTGGAACTATATTGGTTCGAATCTGCCTGGTAACTTGAAAACGCGTTTGATTGTTGGGGGATATTTATCGGCTGAGCTTGAAAAGGCTGGATCGCCTGAATCGGTTGCTGATAGGAATATCCTGATTGCTGATATTGCTGTTGTTGGTATTGTTGGACAGGTTGCTGGTAAGGAATTGGAGCTGGTGCAATAGGTTGAGGTAATGGTTGGGGCTGTGGTGCTGGTTGAGGAGCTATATACTGCGGCTGTGGTGCACTGCGAATGTCAATTTGTGGGGACCCGTAAACTGGACTCGGTTGTGGGTAGACTATGGGTGCAGGGTAAGATATGGGCTGTGGTTGAGGTACTGGCGCTGGTACGTGGTAGTGTGGCGCGGGTGCCGGGTGAGGATAGTATGGAGCTGGTGCTGGAGGTGAAGGTTGATAATGAATTGGCTGTGGTGCGGGGCGTGGCTGTATATAGTTTGGATTTGGCGCGGGGTAGCTGTATCCAAAGTTCGGTGTGGCAGGTTGTTGAGGCGGGTACTGCGGTGCCGGAGCTGGGTTGATGAAAGATGATTGTTGAGGATATAAATGTTGTGGCGGAGGTGGTGGCGGGGCAGGTGCCACAGGGTAGTGAAGTGCCGGAGTGTGCGGGCCCGGTCGAGGAAGTTGGTAAGGCGCCTCCCCGACTATTACTCCAACCAATGATAGTAAAACCAGCTGTAAAACAAATAGGAAATTTAGAACGGCAACGAAATGGAAATCTTTAAACCAAATATGCGTTGGGTGCGCGTGTTCACACAAGTTTCTCTTTGGTGTCAACTCACCGCGCGCCTCATGGTGTCGCGGATGTGTGCTTGTGTGTGGTGCATCGATGAGTCGTCTGAGACTTTATACTACTACTGCCACCTCTACGAGTCAAAAATTGGGGATCGTCTTCATCTAACACGTGGTAACGACACGTCTATTGTGCAGAATGATGATGAAATACTGACACATGTATTATCTAAGACATTGTGTTAATTTTATGATACTTTATTTCGTCGCCTTTCAATGTTTATTATTCTTAATATGTTTGTCTTAAATTTTTTTTTATCTTTTCATTGATTATTTATTTATTATTACATTAAGACATCCAAATTAAGGTATAAAAAACTTAATTAGAATTTAAACCTTATTATTTGTAGAATGAATTAGGTACCTACTTTTTAGAATTTACAACGGTTTTTCGCTCCGCGGCATTGTCGTATTACTGTCTTGAAATGCAAATGTCAATATATTGACATCTAATAATGCAATTTTAATTAATTTTAATTTACATATACAATAATTTGTTTTCTTAAAATTTTGTAGTTGTTTTTAAATGTTATGTGACTGATTGTTTTACATTTAAGACGATCCAACTTCTTCCAACTTACCCCTTATAGGACGAAACATATTTTTTTTGAATTATTTAGGATTACCTGAGCACGCGAGAGTAACGACACTTCCATTATCGTGAGTGTACGTCGTGCATATTTTCATTCATTCGTGCATTCTTCTTATTTTGTAATTAAAACAAAAAATAAAACGGTTACATTTCTTACGTATCATTTATTTTGTCATTCTATTACACTAAATGAAATGTTTCCCACGTAATATTAATATGAATTAAGTAATTACGACGTTTTTTAGCGTGTTACGTTTTAGCAAATTTTATTGAAATGTTCAGTTTACTTTCATGTAGATTCGTCTCCATGTAAAACTTATAAAGATTAACCTAACCTTATGATATTTTTTTTTATTTTTTAAAATATAAATCGGTCCTTTATATCGCTCTTCCACGAAGGAAATATTTTTACTTTCAACACTAATATAGGCGATACTACTACATGGTTGAGGAGCGATTCGACCTGAGTGGTACAACGAGGAAACTGATGTCAAACAAATCTTTCGATCCTTACTCTCCAATTCTAGGGTGCTTTTCAACCAATTGATGGTTATGATCAGATGATCATCAGCTCGTTATTAAGAAAATACATAGACACATGATACGCTAAGCATTGTCTATGTGAATCACATAAATCGTAGCCCTGTTAACCCTTAAAGCCTTCCTTATATAAGGAGCGCAAAAATCCCGATTTTTACCTGCCAGCCATTTTCCTCAATACGTTTACGTTATGTTATCAACTCTCAGTTAGTAGTTTAAAAAACCGACACAGCTATCAATAATTTTTAACACTTATAACATTTTACCAAATAATCTTCAAGGTATTGAATAATACGCGTATACTACTTAGGTACCTTTATCTCTAAATGTACCTAATGAATTAGGTTAAAAATACATTTAATACTTTCTTTAATACGAGTATATACCCGCTTTAATATATACCTTTTTCTATTGTTTTCGGATTAAGTTATGACACTCGAAAATAACGTGGCTTGCCATTGGAAAAAAAATCGTTTCAGTACATCCATAGGTTACCCCTGCAACCTCACGCACTCACAAACTTGTAGGTACCTCTTTATAATATTATTATAGATAATGTGTGATAAAGTAATAAATGATGTGTTTGAGATCATGCTAATCAAAGAGAATAGAGAGATCAATGTAACCAAATAAAAAAAGTCAAAATGTCAACTTACATTTTTATGTTTGCAAATCGGTTTCTACTTTTATTAGGTCGGTTAAATTCAATGTTCAATTAACACGGAATTGTTGAGTTCGCAATGAACGATTTTAATCTACCTTCGAAACCTTTTTTTAACCCCCGACGCAAAAAGAGGGGTGTTATAAGTTTAACGTGTCTGTCTGTCTGTTTGTCTGTCTGTCTGTGGCACCGTAGCTCGCGAACGGATGAAGCGATTTCAATTTAGTTTTTTTTTGTATGAATGGTGAGTTACGCGCGAGTGTTCTTAGACTTTAGTTTCATGAAAATCGGTTGAGTCGTTTAAAAGTTATGGGGAAGAACAACATAATGTCTGCAAAAATATCATTGGCGTATGATTACTCGATTAAGTGCTTGAGTAGGGGTTTTTTTTTAAATTTTGAATTTAATATTATTCAGAACTAGGTTAGGATCGGGGAGTGTACCATGGTACGGCTGAATTTCGAATTTTCAGGCGGAGCGACACAGACATTTACCACCCAAATAATAAGCGATATCAAAGTTCTGTGTGACTGCTTGCTGTTGGTCTGGCGGTTAGCCTATGCGACTGCCAATCAAGAAGTCTCGGGTTCGATGCCCGAGTTAGGCAGAAGTTATATTTCGTGTATGAAATTCTTATTAACCGGCCCGGAGTAAGGAAGATGGCGGTGTCTCCCGCCCGTGGCTCGCATGAACGCGTTAAGTCGTCGGTCGTGGTTGCCATGCCGTGGTTCTGGCTAGAATTACTTTACTTTGTAATTGTTAACCTGATGAAAGTGAGGATCCCAATTTCGCTAAGAGCCCCACTAAGCCACAATGAACGAATGCTTTAATAAAATTAATAAATTAAATAAAACGAAAGAAAAATGATCTTGTCTAATATTTTTGATGTTAGTATTATTTATGATGACTGCACGGTTGGCCTAGTGGTTTAGGCGGTCGCAACGCCGCTTGCCAATTCGCCAAGTGTTGTGGGTTCAAATCCTACACGAGACAACACTTTGTGTGATCCACAAATTGTTGTTCTGAGTTTGGGTGTTATTTTTGTCCGTTTCATGTATGTCTGTAAAGTCCCCCGCGACACAGGGTGTTTAGGTTTTCCTAATGCGGGAGTTATGAACTTTTACTAAACGATAGGAATCAATAAGAAAGCAAGACAATTCAAAGCATACAAATAAAAATTACAATATAAAAATAACATGAATAATAATGTATTAATTTTTAAACATTATTATTCATGTTATTTTTATATTGTAATTTTTATTTGTATGCTTTGAATTGTCTTGCTTTCTTATTGATTCCTATCGTTTAGTAAAAGTTCATACATATTTTCTTTCCGTAACGTCTCATTTTCTTCCCTGACGATTTGTCAAATTATACTCAAAATTGCAAGAACTAAACATATTTTCAAGAAATATAATAAAATTGACCGTCTTTTTATAAAGGAAAAAAATAAAATAAATTTATGACTAGGTAATTCTTCACTTCGTGTTTCGAAAAAGATTTTTGCGCTGTGTAAGTAGTTGCTTAAATGTATTGTGTATAACATTTGTTGAAATGCGTATACGCATACATTTGTTAGCAGAATCCATTTGATGGGATAACAATTGACCAAGTGGTGTTATTGCAATCAATTAGAGGGTGTTACCACCGTAAGTAATATGTGTTAGTGACACAACAAAGCTACACTGTTAAGAGGTTTGTAATAGTAGACCTAGTTCCAGCGCTATCCGCGATTCGTGGATTTGTTCCAAGTCAGCAGTTTGCATAGGTACTCAATGATGTCTCAGACTAGTTTTGCTAGAAAATACACACATCAAAAGTGTCTAGGGATCAATATATGTGTCTAGGGATCAACATATATTTTTGCAATAACTTTTCTCCTGATTGATATTAATTAAAATTTTCTTTAAGGATTCATCAAATAAAGTGTTTTCGTTTGTCACAGTAACGATAAACCAAGTCACCTTTGCATTAATAAAGAAATTTGCCATTTTCCTAATAAAAGGATTTTTGACATTTGAACCACTAACATTAAAGTTCGAAAAAAAGACTGAATTAACAGTTTTCTTTAAAATTTTATTAGGTAACTTAAACAATTAATAATCCGTGTTTCTACCGCGAACACTAACACAAGAACAACGGTTTGGCATACTCAAAATGAGTTCATCCAAATCACGCTGTGGAATGGCCGCCCATGTTCGTTGCAACAACAAAAAAAGGTCTTCTTGCGACTGGATACCCTCCATATTCGGCAGAGCTCTTCTCTGTAGCATATCCCATGCATGCTCAATCGGGTTCAAGTCTGGCGACTGAGCAGGCCAGGGCCAAAGCCACATCTCAATCTCAAGAAATCCGCATAAAAATGCTTGATCCCTAGACACTTTTGATGTGTGTAGTTATTTTAACGGTAAAGGAGCAAAATTGGCGGCGGTCGATCGTAAGTGGCCACCGCTGATAGTCACAAGAACTATGTAGGTAGAGAGTTGCCATCTTAGAGGTAATAATAACTCTAAGATTGCCATGCACAGGCGTTCCCCTCTTTCAAATAATAAGCCCAAATGGGCCTACACGTTACACTGTTATGACACAGAATGTACTTATATGTGCGGGAAATTCTAAACGTTTTGTTTTAATTGTTGTGTGTGAGTTCGTAGTGAGAGGCGATTGTTTTTTTAGGCGAGTCTAAAATTTGTATGCGTGAAAATTCCCCCCCCCCCCCTCAAAAATGACAGAATGAAAATACGCTATGGCTACTCCACTCCAGTTCGCCGGCCTGTGTGTCGCTCTATGCATGAAGCATAGTACCTAAGCTTTGTTCTTTAATGTAGGTACTTGTTGAAGAAATGTAGTGAGCGCAACGAGTATTTTTTTTTAAACGCGAAAGTTTGTAAGTATGGATGGATGGATGTTTGTTACTCTTTCACGCAAAAACTACTGAACGGATTTGGATGAAACTTTACAGTAATATAGTTTATACATTAGAATAACGCGATAACCGACACTAATGCGGGCGGAGACGCGAGCAACTACTAGTATAGAATATTTTCCATCGTGTTTTAGACAAGGTAAATGACAACTTTAATTTCTGGTGTATTATAACTTTTACAATGTTTCTATGATTATATTAACCATTAGAAATAGGAGGAATCATAATTGACGGAATCCTGTAAAATCCAGTATTTCTTGGAAATAATGGATTGTGATAAAAGAAATTATATTGTCTGACGTAGCAAGCCGATATCAATGGATTATGAAGATGTTTTCATCATAATTCACGCGGAGCTTCTGATTAAGACAGCAAACATAGTAGTTACCTTGACTATCAAAGCGAAATCTATAGTTTACATAGTGGGTTTGTCAAAAAGCGACATGTGGCCGGGGCAGCCGATGATGAAACAGAAGTATCAAATATTGCATGCGAGTTCAAGTTTGTGTCAAAAAATCTTAATCATACAGAGCGTTGGTAGGCTGGTTGGCTGGTTGGGTTATTATTCACTCGCATAGGTATTTTTAATATAGATAACCACATGAAAATATAAAGTTTTTATTATCAACTTTTCATTTAAAGATCTAGGAACAGTATGAGCAGTGAGTGTTCTGCTATGATAAGGTAAATGTTAAAGCATTGCATCGTAATTTTTAATGCGGTCGTTATTCGTGAGATTTAAAGTTTGTAGTAGTCTAAAGGGGATATTATACCATCCTAAATTCAGGATCCGATATTCAGTGTCCGATTTAGGACAGTAAATTCAGTCGCTGCAACTCCTAATTACACGTTAACTGATTCAGGGCTCTGAATCAGTCTTAAAGGACGAGCGACAAGTGACGGACGTATCGAGTGACGAAATGCCTCCAATTCTATCGAAATACCAGGAGGTCTCGGGTTCCATGCCCGGTCGGACCAAATCTTTGTATGACCTACAAATATTTGTTTCGGAGTTTGGGTGTTTTCTATGTATAATATGTATTTACAAAAAAGTATATATGTATTTATATCAGTTGTTTAGTATCCATAACACAAGCTCTGCTTAGCTTGGGACTAGATGGCGTTGTGTGTTAGATTTCCGAAATATGTATTTCTTAATATATTATTAAACCTGATAACACCGTATATTAGGTCTTTACCTATGAAATTGCCGTTCTTCAGTACTGGTCATTTCAAATAAAAAAAAGTTTGTAATGGCTCTGTATTCTAAATTCAAATTAATTTTGTTTTAAAACCATGACATTCTATTTACAAACTCAGTCTTTTGTTTTCTGATTAGCGTTGTATTTTCATTACATTTGAACATTTTTCGTCATAATGGATACTTTTAAAATTCGTGTAATTATGGAATATGAGTTCCATCGCGGCACCAACGCGACACAAACGGCACGTAACATCAAAAACGTTTACGGAGAGAACTGTACAAACGAACGCACAACCCGTTATTGGTTTTCCCGGTTCCGTTCTGGAAATTTTGACTTGAATAATGAAGCTCATGGTCGTCCGGAGACTTTGGTTAACAATAATGAATTAAAGGCGATTGTGGAAGCTGACGAAACTCAATCTACAGCTGAGTTAGCAGCAGCTTTTAATGTAAGCATCAAAAGAATATTGATCCATTTGCGACAAATTGGCAAGGTAAAAAAGCTTGATAGATGGGTGCCCCACGACCTTAACGATCGCCAGCGCAACGTACGCGTCGAGACTTGCCTTGCGCTGCTCAACAGGCAAAGAAATTAAGGAATTTTGAAACGAATTCTTACGTGCGCCGAAATATGGATTCTGTTCGACAATCTAAAGCGCTCAGCAAGTTGGTTAGACCCTGGTTCAGCACCAAAGCAATGCCCTAAACCAAAAATGGACCCTAAAAAGGTGATGGTCACTGTTTGGTGGTCTAGTGCGGGTGTGATTCACCACAGCTTTTTATAAAACGGCATGAGCATTAATGCCGATGTGTACTGTGAAGAACTGGAGAGAATGATGCAGAAGCTTGCATATCTGCAACCAGCTTTGGTCAATCGGTCGTCCCCACTGCTCCTTCACGACATCGCGCGAACTCCATACTGCGCAACAGACAGTCTCCAAGCTGCAAGAGCTGGGGTTGGAAGCTCTCCCTCATCCGCCATACTCACCAGACCTTGCACCTACCGACTATAACTTTTTCCAAAATTTAGACAACTTTTTAGTGGGTAAAAAATTCAATTCCCGAGAGGCAGTACAAAATGCCTTTGAAGAGTTTGTTGCCTCCCGTCCAGCTGATTTTTACAAGAAGGGCATCAAAAAAAATGCCAATGCGTTGGCAAAGATGCGTCGATTGCATGGGTGATTACTTCAAATAACAGAAATAAAAAGTTTAAAAAAATAAGTACTTTCACTTATTGCATACAAAACGGCAATTTCATAGGTAAAGAACTATTATTAAAAAGATAAATACTTTTTAGAGACAATACTAGTATTAGTACAAAGCAGAGATTAGTCGTAACGTTGCGTTTTCTCGCTATTTTGCGTACGCGTGCAATAGACGGAGCAAATATAAAACGTGCGCTCGCGACGGTAGGCAAACGGCGACTGAGCGTCCTAATCCAAAAGTGATTACACCCATCCGATTTAGCATCCGATTTAGTATTTAGGACGTCGGAAACCGTCCTTGTCCTAAATGGGCTCCTAAATCGGATGCTACTATTCCTAAATGCGATTTAACTTCCCTGAATTCAGGATAGACTAAATATCGGATCCTGAATTCAGGATGGTATAATATTCCCTTTAAGGGGATTTTATATTATATAGTCGCCGTTTGCCTACCGTCGCGAGCGCACGTTTTATATTTGCTCCGTCTATTGCACGCGTACGCAAAATAGCGAGAAAACGCAACGTTACGACTAATCTCTGCTTTGTACTAATACTAGTATTGTCTCTAAAAAGTATTTCTCTTTTTAATATACGGTGTTATCAGGTTTAATAATATATTAAGAAATATATATTTCGGACATCTAACACACAACGCCATCTAGTCCCAAGCTAAGCAGAGCTTGTGTTATGGATACTAAACAACTGATATACGATGATGTACGTTGCGCTGGCGATCGTTAAGGTCGTGGGGCACCCATCTATCAAGCTTTTTTACCTTGCCAATTTGTCGCAAATGGATCAATATTCTTTTGATGCTTACATTAAAAGCTGCTGCTAACTCAGCTGTAGATTGAGTTTCGTCAGCTTCCACAATCGCCTTTAATTCATTATTGTTAACCAAAGTCTCCGGACGACCATGAGCTTCATTATTCAAGTCAAAATTTCCAGAACGGAACCGGGAAAACCAATAACGGGTTGTGCGTTCGTTTGTACAGTTCTCTCCGTAAACGTTTTTGATGCCGTTTGTGTCGCGTTGGTGCCGCGACGGAACTCATATTCCATAATTACACGAATTTTAAAAGTATCCATTATGACGAAAAATGTTCAAATGTAATGGAAATACAACGCTAATCAGAAAACAAAAGACTGAGTTTGTAAATAGAATGTCATGGTTTTTAAAACAAAATTAATTTGAATTTAGAATACAGAGCCAATACAAACTTTTTTTTATTTGAAATGACCAGTACTGAAGAACGGCAATTTCATAGGTAAAGACCTAATATACGGTGTTATCAGGTTTAATAATATATTAAGAAATACATATTTCGGACATCTAACACAGAACGCCATCTAGTCCCAAGCTAAGCAGAGCTTGTGTTATGGATACTAAACAACTGATATAAATACATATATACTTTTTTGTAAATACATATTATACATAGAAAACACCCAAACTCCGAAACAAATATTTGTAGGTCATACAAAGATTTGGTCCGACCGGGCATGGAACCCGAGACCTCCTGGTATTTCGATAGAATTGGAGGCATTTCGTCACTCGATACGTCCGTCACTTGTCGCTCGTCTTTTAAGACTGATTCAGAGCCCTGAATCAGTTAACGTGTAATTAGGAGTTGCAGCGACTGAATTTACTGTCCTAAATCGGACACTGAATATCGGATCCTGAATTTAGGATGGTATAATATCCCCTTATGGTAGGAACACGTAAGACACCTGTGTCTATGTTCGATTCTACTTTAGAAATGTGTGACCGGCTCATTGTCGTACCGAAGCGAATTTCTACCTTAGAGATTGCAAACTAATAGGAAACACACAAAACGTGTTTGACCTCGACACCGAACTTATAGACCGGGAGCTGGTGACAGGTGATGTTCCACGATTTTGTCGTGCATGCCTTTTTAAGGCTTGATAACTAACCCTAAAATATCAATGATAGTAGGGGTTTTAGCCCCCCCACGCGTCCTCTTCATAAGGAAAAGCGCTTTTCTTTGTGTAGCGAATTTTCGTGTTTTTCCGTGATTGAACTTCCGTATATTACAATGGCATGCAGGTATACTGCATGCCATTGTAATATACGGAAATTTAAACAAATTAAAGCTGTAACAATTGATGGCATGCACTCCGCAGCGCACATTTCACAATTTTTGTATGTTGGGCTATAGCTACATGCATGCCATTTACATTCATGACTTAAAATAATGTAAATTCACGAAATACAAAACGGTATGAAAAAACAAGTCATCTAAATTTGCACAGTGTTTTTTGCAACTTTTATCTTGCATGCCTCTATTTTGCAACATCCTGGTGTGCATGAATTTTCTAACTATTAATTAATGATACAAATTAAGTATCCTTTCAATGGCATGCACTTTGGAATCACGTAAAATCTGTGTTCAAATTTTACAGAGTTATCCAGAAATTTACCACCGTTGGTCATACGAGGGGTACATGCCAATTTTTCCAGAGTGTATTTATAACAGAAACCTCCATTCTTTATATCGGCATGCAATTTCAAAACACGGAATTGCCCTTTAATTTTGTTCAGGTTTTCAGAATCCTATGATCATCCTGGGCCGCTGCGGAGTGCATGCCATCAATTATTACAGCTTTAATTTGTTTAAACTTCCAAATATTACAATGGCATGCAGTATACTATCACGGAAAAACACGAAAATACGCTACACAAAGAAAAGTGCTTTTCCTTATGAAGAGGACACACGGGGGGGCTAAAACCCCGACTATCATTGATATTTTAGGGTTAGTTATCAAGCCTTAAAAAGGCATGCACGACAAAATCGTGGAACATCACCTGTCACCAGCTCCCGGTCTATTAGGTCTAAATGCGGCCAGCCATATTATATTTGGCGCTATCAAGTCTGTTATCGTTCTCAGTATGAATAATCACAATATTTTAAACTTGACTGCGCAAGATGCCTCCGTCGGGTGTGAACGAGTGTAAATATGTTAGTTATGTTATCTATGAAGCTTCTTTGTCATGTCCTTGAGTGAATTTGGTTATTTCGATATATGTGTGATTTTAAGCGGCTGTAAAGTGGCAGTGACATAGACAGTTAGTTAAATTAGACTGCGTGTGTAACACTTGTGACGTTATTATTTTAATAAAAGAAACCTTTACATTTTCACAAAATTGTTAACCTCGTTTACTTATATTTTATCCGCACAGTTGATTTTAATCAACCTATCGCCGATCAGAGCTGAAGAGTAGAGATAAAGGTTTCTTCAACCGTCTCGATCTTGGGCAGTCCGCATCCATCCGATGCCAGCCACTATCTTCAAATCATCGATCTATCGTCTACCGTTCGGTTCTGAGAAAACTTATTATACGAAAGTAAAACAGCTCTATCAAAAGCTATGTTTCAATTTAAATAGATTCAAATTATTATTCAATCTCATTATCTTGTCCTTCGTAACTAA
Source organism: Diaphora mendica (assembly GCA_949125395.1). NCBI lineage: Eukaryota > Metazoa > Arthropoda > Insecta > Lepidoptera > Erebidae > Diaphora > Diaphora mendica. The sequence goes on from OX421314.1 coordinate 22,109,461, forward strand.
CATAATGTATTAAAAATATACTAAAATATTCAGAGCTAATGTGTTTATTGACTAATCTTTAAATGTAAGCTGTAAAATGCAAGAAAAAGTGCTAAACGTATGTCGAGTATGTCGACATCTAAACAAGAAATAACAAATGTATATGGGTAATTAGGCTTTTGGTATCAAAAGTCAAGAATATTAAGCATCAGAGAAAACAGATGAATCTAAAAGAGGTTTTACAAAACGTCAATATCCGTAGGTATTGTATAGCACGGCTAATGATTAATTAATTACTGTGTTTTCGAATATTCCAAGCAAGTTCTAAATCGATTTGACTCTAAAAAGCGTGGGGCGACATTATTGAAATATTTTCAGAAAGCACCCCACGTTTTTAGGGTTCCGTGCCAAAGGCTAAAAACGGAACCCTCATAGATTCGTCATGTCTGTCTGTCTGTCCGTCCGTCCGTATGTCACACGGACACTTTTTCCGAAACTATAAGAAGTATACTGTTGAAACTTGGTAAGTAGATGTATTCTTTGAACCGCATTAACATTTTCACACCAAAAAATAAAACAATAAATTTTAGGGTTCCCATACTTAGAACTAGAAAATATATGATGTACATTACCATACAAACTTCCACCGAAAATTGGTTTCAACGAGATCTAGTTAGTAGTTTATTTTTTTGTTCACTTTTTAGTTTCGTATATTTAAAAAAGTAAAAATTGAAACCCAACTACGACAAAAAACGACACTGAAAAAGTATGAAACAAGTTTCAAAAGCCGTAGTCACGCGTTGTTAAAGTGTTATGGACTATGGTACATTAAACTACATGGACTAGGACAGCTTTTGTAACTTAGTAATGTACCGTCCATAACACTTTAACAACGCGTGACTACGGCTTTTGAAACTTGTTTCATACTTTTTCAGCGTCGTTTTTTGTCGTAGTTGGGTTTTAGTTTATACTTTTTTTTATTTAAAATGTTTTGGTGCCTCTATAATATTAATTTCTTTGCAAAGTATATTTTAAATAGGTACCATAGAAATATCAAAATTATCGAATAAATACGGACAAAGTCAAGAGAAAATACTAATAATATATATATTTTTGAAATGTACAAGTAACGCCCTTTCGAATGATGCCAAACACGGCATATTTATCTCAAATTATTTTTTTAATACAGTACTTTATGTGGGCTAGAGGGCGCCACATTAGATTCAGTGACACTTCATATAGCCTATAACCAGCGGACAGTCAAGACGCTTCTAAAAATAACTCATTTGTCTTATTCTGACTAGTAATTTAGAAAGAATGTGGGAACAGACAAGCATACCATAGAAATATCACACTTATCGAATAAATACGGACAAAGCCACGGGCAAATGCTAATAATATACTTATTTTTGAAATACAAGTAACGCCCTTTCCAATGATACCAAACACGGCATATTTATCTCAAATTATTTTTTTAATACAGTACTTTATATCGGTTAGAGGGCGCCACATTAGATTCAGTGACACGTCATATAGCCTATAACCAGAGGACGATCAAGACGCTTCTAGCGATACCTCATTTGTCCAGTTCTAATAAGTAGTTAAGGAGCTATGAGGGAACAGATGAACATACATACATACATAGCCTGTCAAAATCATAACCCTCCTTTGGCTTTGCCGTAGTCGGGTAAAAATGCATGTTATTTAGTTTTTTAAAACTATTTTTTTAAACTAATTCTTTTTTATTTTATGTTCAAATTATGGCATTATCATCGGCCCTTGACCCCTGTGCAAATTTTCAAGTTAATCAGACTCCTAGAAGTAGGTGAAAATGAAGTTAAAAGATTCCGTTACATACATACATAGGTATAGGTCAAGCTAATAAAAGCGTATTATAATATTAATTTTGTTTGAAAGTAATCATTTTATAACATTTTTCACTGCCATATTTAGCAACACTATCTACAACCGATATTCTGTTAAGAAGACATAGGTCAAATTGATTTACATAGGCAAAAGTTACATCAATTTATGTAACAAGCGCGTATCGATATCTTATAGTATAAATGTTATATCGAAAATTATAATTCGAATAGAAACATATTCGATTCTACATTTAGCTGTCAGGAGTTAGGCAGCTGTTGATCCGTGTCATTAAACCTAATGTATATTATGTAATGAAAAGATAAATTACTATTAATTAATGACAACACTTGAATATATTATAATTTTGCGTGATAGATTAGTGTTACACATTTTAGATTCTGTAATTAACGGTGTTCGACATTAGATTTGAAATGAATATTTATTAGCAGATAAATGAATATGCCGATTAATAAAAACATGTCTAGTGAATTAAAAGGCCCGATGAGTATGTGGATGTGTATCTTCTGCCCTCTACTCTAGGGACAGAATTTCAATCAGTAAAGTAAGTATTTTCATCAGTTCTCTCTCTACAATACATTGTATTATATACCAGTGATTAGTTTATTTATGACTTCCAACAAGTTGGCGTTAAACGTTTAACGGTTGCGTTAAACGTTTAACGCTACCATGGAGGGGGTATGAAAGCACTGTTGCACATTACGAAGTTTTTTAATATTATTGAAGTGAAACTTCTAATGCGACTTCCAACAAGGTTGCTTTAAACGTTTAACGCTACCATGGAGGGGGTATGAATCTAAGAGAATGACATAAGAGGGGGTAAGCCGGGCCTCCAGCTGTCCCTCGGTTGGAAAGAGAGAGACACCGCGGTACATCGTACTGTCTTACTCTACTCGCGTTTGCGCAGTTTGCGCGGAAAAGCAGAACCATGGTATCAGAAAACAAGGTGACGTCACTATCCAGTTACCACTCTAAAGCAACATAACACGAAATGAACCAACCAGAACCAGCGCTAGCGGTAATGACATAAGGCTCGTGTCACTCACGTGATCACTGTGTCTCGGAATGCTATAGCCTAGCGAAGTTTATCGTTATTACATGAGCACAACGATTTGACAGTTAATTGTTGTGATGATCGGATTTCTGTAGGTAATGCTTTTATAAAGTAACAAAAACGTGTGTTATTGATAAAAAGCAGCCTATTCCTGGCAATTACACTCGCAGTTTTCACAAGTAAGAATTATTTATATAGTATATTTTGTTATTTGAATAAGTGTATACCATATAGTTATTCTATCTGGGGGCACGGTCGTGCAAGACGAGCCAAGCGAAGCACAAGGGCACTTTGAACTTATGTTAATTTAAATTGCAGATTTCCTGCAAATAATGAGTTGAAGGAGATGTGGATGGAAGCAATCGGAATACAAAAAAATAAAAAAGTATCAACTGTTTGCAGTGATCATATTGGAGGTAACTCGTATCATCAAACGGATGAATACACTAAAACCAGAAGGCTGTTATCAAACGCGGTACCTGTTCTTTATAGAAATACAGTATTAAAACAAATTACCAATAATATTGTGATACTGAGTTCAATAGAAGAAACTGTTCATAAAACTTGTTTAATGGATTTAAATGAATATTCTTTAAGTAATTCATTAGACTCATCGAGTAACACGAGTAATTTTGTTAATAATTTTAGTATTCAACTCTATACTTGTAGTTGTATTGATGAAAGTGAAATTGAGCGACTTAAATATCAGATAAGGATGAAATATAACAAATAAGGGATTTTTAGTGGTGAATAATATAATAATAATAATAAATATTTCGGACTTTATGATTATTAGCATAAAGTCATTAGAATAATTATTATAAACAATGTTTAATATTATCTACTAAGTATGTAAATTTAGTATTAAAATAAATAAAATAATATTTAGTATTAAATATAAGTATATAATTGATTTTTTATTTATTTATTCAAACTTCCTGCAAACATATTGCACAAGGCGTGCCCGTGAGGCCGTGGTATCACTACCGTTGAGCTGGCCCATTCATGCCGGAGCGTGGCTCTCCCACGGTAAAAATATGGTCTTACACTATTAATGAGCGCTAAATATTGAAATAATAATTAATACTAAATCCCATTTATTAACTTAAAAAATACGAAAGTCAACTATAGTCTTAGTTATAAGTACTAAAACTGTTAAATTAAGGGTGGTATTCCACACGTTATTATTATTATTCCTTCTTCTTGTATAAGCACGTCTTTCTAAATTTACATAAAGACAGGCTGTGCTCGATTTTGATTGCTAATTCTTACATTACAGGCGCAATAGATAAGCGGTTTTATTAATCAATTTATTTTGAAAAATAAAAATTTGCCAAAATTTGAACTTTCTAGGTCATCTGGAACTGGGTTAGAATTTTGATCTATAGGTGAGTCAGTGATAAAAATGAGGACTTTTGGACGTTAATATCTCTAAAGCCGTTTGATGTGTGTTTATGAAATTTGGTGGGCATATTATGTATCTCGCAAATCTAAATATGTGGGCCAAATTCGACATGTCTATGTGAAATAGTTTTGGAGTTATGAGGCTGTCAAAAGTGGTGCCGAATTTTTCGTGTAATATTACACACGATGCTGCTCACCAGTTCTGTTAGCTTGAACTTGGCTTGACACGCTACCGCGTGTCTAGATTTCATTACTTTAAACGACTTTTTAAGGTATTTGATTTTATTATTAGAGGTTGTCATAGCAGCAGTCAAGCAGTCCTTTACTACGCATGCGTCAGTTGAGAGACAGATGGTGGTACCGCGGGTCTACTCTCTATTTCCAACCTTTGGACGTTTCCACTTACAGGCAGCCCTATGTCTATGCTCCTCTAATACTATTAACTCTAAGATATGAAAGCACTGTTGCACGTTACGAAGTTTCACTTCTTCCGCGCGGAGGGACTCCACGCATTTTTTTGAAGCGAAACTTCTAATGCGACTTTCAACAAGGTTGCGTTAAACGTTTAACTCTACCATGGAGGGGGTATGAAAGCACTGTTGCGTGAAACATTCAACGCTCCTGGGGAGGGAGAATATGAAAGAAACAATATTATTTCACTATATTTCACTAAAATCAATTTCTACCCCTTCCTATTTTGATTTCCACATTACAAAGTTTTCCTTCTTCAGCGCACGAACTTTTTTTTTATGGACTAGGGGGCAAACGACCAGAGGTATCGAATCACCTGATGGTAAGTGATTACCGCCGCCCATGGACACCCGCAACACCGGAGGCGTCACAAGTGCGTTGCCGGCCATTGGGGGATGGGGAGGGGGATGAGGGGTTGTGGGTATGGGCCTCCGGTATCCTCACTCACTCGGTGAAACACAGCGCAAGCACTATTTTACACCAGTTTTCTTACATAAACTGAAGACCGTGTTTCGATAAATCGAAATACATTTTCGGCGATAAAATCACTCTTTATATTTTTTTCATTTTATAGCCAGTTTTCATTTATGACTAAATTCTAAACTTCTCGAACGATAAATAAGGCGTTACCGCCAGCATAACATAGATAAGATATAGTAAGTAAAAATGACGCTCCCTGTGCTAGCCTAATCGTAGACAGAGAATAGAGGTATAGACTAGCTACTAAATTAATAATAATTACTAGAGTGAGTAGGATTGAACGACAAATGTGTAAGAGGAAGCAAGACGGAGTATGAATTTTTTGTCTCTGCGTATAGGGTTTTTTGTTGTTTGCCACCATTGTCGTTGATGGCAAAGAAGCGTATGGTGTCAAGGAAAAATTGTTAATCAAACTGAATAACGCTTATTCCGTGTCACTTGTAACCTAAAAGGTGTTTTAAAAAGTAATATTTAGTGTGCAGTGATGGTAAATTGCTGTGTAATTGGCTTATGGTTTTATGGTATTGGTTATGAAACGATTAAGTACTATGCTAAGGTATATTTCATGTTATTTTTATGCACGGGACCATTAAAATTAAGTTATAAAAATCCAGTATTTTCCGGTATTAACCGACCAAAGTGAGTGTGTGATACGTGAGCTAATCTGTATAACAACATCGTGTCATCTCTGAATAGTCGGATTAAGGTTCGAGCATATTATGTCGGGCCGCAGCGGGGCGGAGCGGGCCGCAGCGTAGCGCACAATGCTTACCTAGCACATTAGTGACGGGCCGGGTCGCATTGCATTGACGGATTTTGAGTAGGTACCGTGTACTGCCTGCGCAACTGCTGTGTATTTGCGTGCAATTGTAAGTTATGGATAGTTCTGACGAAGAACTTTCTTTTTTTTGCCTGCTGTTAGAAGAAGAACTTAATGAACAGCATAGACAAGAAGTTCGTCGAAAAAGAAAACGTAAAATATGGATACATCTAATTTGTTCCAAGCGAAAGGTATTCGGCGAATACCATCATCTTTTTCCCGATCTTTTAGCCGACAAAGACAAGTTTTCGGGATATTTTCGTATGACTCCTGATCGATATTTTCAATTACTCGAAATAGTAAAGGAGGATCTGCATAAAAAAACGACAACTTTTCGTGAGAGTATCGGACCAGAAGAGCGGCTTGTGGTGTGTTTAAGGTAAGTTTCATTATTCGTGATTTTTAATTATCCTTTTATCCTCCTATTTAATCCTGTGTAAAATGTCTCTTAAATTTGTTAGTGAGGTGGTGTACATGTTAGGATCTTGTGGTTTTGTTTTAAGGTAAAAACAGGCCGTCATTACAGTCGCCAATCGAGAATTCTTTATAAATAAAATAAGTTATTACGTTTTCTAAAGTTTAATCATAAAATACAACATGTCAAAAATATTTATAAATGTGATTAATGAATGTGTTCAAGGTTTTAATAAAATAAACTTAATTAAGCTTATCTGAAAAATGGTATGTAATCATTTGTCTTTTTAATAGATAGCAGCGGCGCTAGTTACGGTATGTTTTGAAAACGCATAATGTCAATATTATATTATTATAAAATCAAGGAACAAAAATCTTTCTAACTTAAAGACTAGTAAAACTATACTTTAATCAACATCTTCCATTTCTCTTTGTTATTGGCCTCTTATTAGCCTATCACTAATAATACTATTCATTGGTTATCTTTTTGTTGTTGAATAGAATTTAAAAAAGCATTTAATGCGTTATCATCAAGACCAATCTCTTCCTGTGAGTCAATGTCATTTGGATTCACAGTGTTTGTTGAATTTGGTGTTACTATTTGGTTTGGAGGTTGCGCATCAACATCGTTTGAATTAATAACGATTAAGGGCGGTGCACTCTCTTCAGATAATTCTAATACATATTGTGGTTTAGATTTGTCCTTGAAAACCAACTCCTCTGCATCGGTAACTATTTTAAAAACTTCACATTTTACACGAATTTGAACATCTTCCGGAAAATTTGAAACAGTTTCCCCCAAGTTCTTGAAAAAGACGTGTCGTCAACAATTTTGTCCGAATTATTTTTCTTGGAACTGTATTTTTTTTCTAAATACTCTTGCAATAACGAGTGTGTTGGTGAAAGCTGTGGTGGAGTATCTATACTTCTGGAATTTCTTTTGTAAGGACGAGGTGAACTGTCTTCTGGACGATTTCTTATAGTGCTTTGTGAAGTACCAGCACTTAAACCAGGGCTATCACGGCTATGAGTATCATCTAAAAGACTATTATCCTCATTACTTGAGTCTTGGGAAACATTTTTTGGTGGAAAATTTGAAAAAGTTTCATCCTCGTTGCTAATATAGGGGTTAAGGAATGACAATAAATCTTCATATTTTGGTTTCTTCATATTTGTAGCAGCTTGTCCACTTTTTGTTTTCCTTAACTTTTTAGCGCGTCTATAATTATCTCTTATACGTCTCCATTTGTCTCTGCAAGTTTTAGCTGTGGAAAAAAATATATAGGTATTAGTAAAGTTAGAACATAAAACATAAATAGGCTGATGATGATGCCATTAAAGGACATCAAGGAGCATAACCTTATTGGCTTGCATAAACGTAAGGAGTGGCCAAAAGATGCAAGATGTTTGAACCACATAGCTTTTTATGTTTCAGATATTTGGCAACAGGAAATTCAATGAAGTCATTAGCCACTACTTTTCGACTTGGTGAATCAACTGTTAGACAAATTATTTACGAGGCATGTACAGCCATATTTAAGAAACTGTCACCTATTGTCATGCCCGTACCGACAGAAGCAGACTGGAAACGTAAAGAACAGCGTTTTAGAAGGCAATGGAACTTTCCAAATTGCATTGGGGCACTGGATGGAAAGCATGTTATTATTGAAGCACCACCGAATAGCGGTTCCCTTTACTTTTCTTACAAAAAATCGTTTACTATAGTTTTATTGGCCTTAGTCGATGCGGACTACCGTTTTACAGTCATCGATGTTGGTGCCTTGGGTAAAAATTCTGATAGCCAAATACTCAATAACTCTAATTTTGGCAAAGCTTTAATCGATGGACAGTTAAATTTGCCTGTTGATCGTTTAATAACGGGTACTGACTTATTGTTACCACATGTCATTGTTGGAGACGAAGCTTTTCCTTTAACTAGACATTTGATGAGACCATATCCAGGAAATCAGTTAACAAATGACGAAGACAAGAAAGCTTTTAATTATAGGCTGAGTAGAGCTAGGCGTGTGAGCGAAAATGCTTTTGGTCTATTGGTGAAAAAGTTTAGAGTTTACGAAAGACGTTTTTCGTTATTGCCGAAACATGTTAATGGTATTATATTAGCCACTTGTTGCTTGCACAATTTACTGCGAAACGACATTTGTTACTGGTCTGAAGAGGAAGCTCAGAGAAATGTGGTAGTAGAAGCTATAACAGATTTGCCATATATTGGAGGCCATGCAGCACTAGACGCAATGTGTGTCCGTGATCAATTTAAAAGATATTTCGTATCTCCAACTGGTACCGTTGAGTGGCAGTCGAGGGTTATTAGAAGAGGTATTCGAAGAAACTAATCTGTTGACATTTTATTATTACTTAGTTATATTCATTATTATTGTCATCATTAATAAAGTAATACCTACTCTTATAATGAAAGATACACCATGGTTGTTGGTATCAGACAGTTTCGTTGTAATAAACATTTCCTCAGAAATCTGTCTAAATACCTACGTCGTAAGTAATCACATTTTTCATATATTGTAACTTATGAAATAAATACTTGTCAGTTTACTTACCAGGTTCTTTCATTATGTCCCCTATTTCCTTCCAAATATTATCTCTTCTTTGTTGATCATCGTAATGAGGATCTTGCAAATCATAAAGTTCTTTGTATCCTTGAACTAAATTAATCAACAGTTCTTCATTCATTTTTGTGAACACCACAGGAACACGCAAATACCAAAAAACGCAAATATCGTAAAATAAACACGTGCGCGCGTGCACACCAATCCGCTTGCTATAGCACACTGTTGACGGGGCGCAACGGGGCGGGGCGGGCCGCATCGCATGGACGCAAATGCGCGTCGCAATAATGCGAGCCGCTGCGGCCCGACACAGTGTGCGATACTTCTTACAAATTGTATTCAAGCGATTTGAGCGGATTTTTGCGCTCCGCCCCGACACGCTGCGGCCCGGCATAATGTGCTCGAACCTTTATACGCCATTGGGGATACCAGAATCACTGTTTTTAACACCCTGTTTTTTTTTAGTTTTCCAAATGAACCATATCTAAGAAATAAATGGACTCAATGTACGGGCCGCATAGACTGGCATCCAAGTCGCCACTCCAGTGTTTGTTCAAGACATTTTGAAACCAATTGTTTTCTTCAGATTTTTTTTATCGATCTTTTTTAATTTTATCGATAAAAAAATCATGATAAAAATGTATACCAGAATAATTATTTTACTAAAATTAAGATTGTTCAAGTCATTTTGAAACCAATTGTTTTCTTCAGATTTTTTTTATCGATCTTTTTTTAATTTTATCGCTAAAAAATCATGATAAAAAATGTATACCAGAATAATTATATTCTTTATACCTTGAATAGAACTTGCAATAAATATTTTTAATTTATGGAATTTCGTTCCTATCTGGTGTCCCACGACACCGCACGTTTTTTTTATTTTATTATAACTATTATAGAATCTTAAATTGTCTTTTATTATTTCTCCTATTATATCTGTAATAACATTTTATTGATTTTCTACTCTTCTGTCAAACTTAGATAACTTACCTCCCGATTATGTCGAAACGAGAACTCAGATAATAGCGCAAGGTAAACTGCAGAGTTTACCCCAAAAACGGAGTAAAATTTAAAGTGTGGCAATTTCAAAACTATAGATCTAGATAAGTTGAACTATCGCTATTTCACACGGTATACGTTAATGACTTGTCTATACCTCTATTCTCTGTCTACGAGCCTAATACATGAATATGCCATATTATGCCATCAGACCAAATCACTGTGAAAGTAAATAATGTCTAACACTTTTATGACTTGTAATATCTGAAAAGATACTCGTTAGATATCATTTATCATACGAAAAATTGAAATTCATAGAAGAAGACTTGTGAAGACTAAATTATTACCAGATTACGGCAAAGCCAAAAGGAAAGGTAAGTAATAGATTTGGCAGTCTATTTATGTTCCATCGTAGCATTCGTAGCGCCTAAATAACTGAACCAATTTTAATGAATGAGGTATCAACAGATTCGTAATAAGAATGGCCCTAGCAATTTATCATTTTTTTCTTGTTTCAGATTATTTTTTGATAGGATAGTCTCTGGCAGGAGGCAGAGGTACGCCACTCATTTTTGCGGCTGCAAGACGTGCTTCACGCTGTCTCCGTTTTTCTACTATACGTTCATGAGTGCGTTTCATTTCCAGAATTTCTTTCATCTCTTCTTTATCTTCATCCTATAAAACAACTGATTAATTAACTTTACCTAACTAAGAAACCTTACAACAGTTACATAATGCAGGATGAATCTACTAAATCATAGACATTTTGATTGGCATACCTGTCAACCAAAATGTCTATGATTTAGTATTTATATTTATTAGGCGTGTGTCTAATGAATATTCAATTATCTGGTTGCTCACTGATTTCTCACTATAGTATATAGTAACTATAAGATTGTTGCAAATGCGTCAAAATAATATAATTGAGTGACACTAATGTCCGAGTATTGGTTATTGACAGAAATGAAATCGGAATAATAATGGCGATTCTTTAAACATACTCCAAACCTTGATTAAAAAAATTAAGAAAGTTATTTAAAAATAACCTTCAAAGAGGTATTACTAAAAGACCTTTACTTTATTTTTATTTGCACTGTCAGAATTTTGTTGACTTTTCGCATACAAACCTTTTGATTAATCCTCAAAACAAGCGCTCTCTTCCCATTTGCCATAGGTTGGCTGTATGTCATTAGCTGCTTGAGTCTTTGCGCTGGTGGAACTCCTCTTTCTACTACCAGTACGATACGCGCCCATTGTCTCTGCCATTCGTTCCGAGTCTCCGCGATCTTCTGGTATGTGTTACCCATCATGGCAATCAACATGTTCACGAGTAATATCGCCACGATTATCATGTAGACTACGAATAGGAGCTGCAAGTGAAAGGTTAAACTGTCAAATCAATAGGCAGTTTTGATGCTTTGGTTGTAGATACTCTTTTAAAGACAAAACCAATTATGATATTGTGAATTCGTTCCTGTATTTGATGGAATTCAGAAAGACACGAATCCGTTTTTTTATAGATTAGCTTTAATCTATAGGTTACATTAAAAAAAAAAATTCCTGACTGATTGACTGATTCATTGACACAGTGCCTAAAGCCTTTTCAAATTGTAAGCACTTAAAAACAACCTGAAGACATCAATAAAGAATTTCATGCAAAAATTAAACGATTGAACGGTAGTTAGAAAACACGAAATAATCAAGTGTAAGCTGGGCAGCTAACTAAGTTGTCCCTACGAGTTATCGTCATCACATCAACTGCCTTTAAAAGCCCACTACTGTGTATCCGGCACTCTTTTGAAAGAAGGCTTTGGTCTACTACGCTGGTCAGACGGGTCTATAAAGGGTTTTCTTTCTCTTTGGAGTGCTTTTGTTCTGCGTAGTTTAGTCGCCTCTTACGACACCCATGAGGGTTGGGATGAAAAGGGTGGTTACACACCGTATTCCTACTAAGTTGCCACACGGATTTGACTAAGTCCCTATAAATAATTAACATACATCATGCTACGTGGGCTTATAAGTAAAGAGATTAGCACAGAGAACATCGTTTGCTCATTTCTAATGTAAATGCCACGAACGTATGATTTACCACCTGTGAGGTCACCTTACACCGCTAACTCAAGTTTATTAGTTTATTCAGTGGACTAAACCTACTACATTTGTTCTTTTAGTTGAATATTTGTTATTACCGATTTGAACATTAGCTGCCAAAATGACTTTACTCTGCCTGATGGAAAATATGACCAGAATTCAAGAGTGGAGGCCACATCCTCATTGCGAACGTAGACAATGCAGTATGGTGACCTTGTGAGATGCTTTTCATTCCCTGCTTAAAGGCCCCAGGATCATATTGGGAGGGAAACACGTGCGATGGTACTGATGGTAGTTTTGTTAATAAAATAAAGCATTCGTGTCACTCGTTTCTGCAAACACGATAGAAAACCATTTATAAAACAGAAACACTCAACGGCTGGTATGTACTAGCGATCTCCATTGATACTTGTGTCTCTCTGTACTTTCTTTTTACTTTTAATCATTTGAGTGATTATCGTCACTATGATCAGCAATCGTTTTTATTTCATTTTATATACTATATAATAACTGCTTTAAAGGATGATTTGATGTCTCTTTGTGTTTTTAATAGGTTTTCAAGAATTAAAATTTCGTACAGGGCAATGTAATACTAATAAGTAAATAAATAAAACTGATTAGACAATAGAAGGGTAAATAAGAAGGTACCTTCACTTACCTTTGCCTCAATCTCGTGATCGGTGCGGTCAAAAGCGGTGTAATAGTCAGAGAAAGAAGTTAATGACATAAGAAACATTGCCATGATGCTCTCCATTGGCGAAGGCATAGGGTTCGACATAGAATCGTCCACGCCCTCTGGAGTATCCGGGTTGTCAAAAGATAGAAATATGACGTAGTATGCTGCAATAATAATATTTATACAACATCACACAACGTCGACTGATTCCAAACTAGGCAAAAACATGTTCACTATCGTAAATGGATTACTGATGAACATGACATGCTAATATATTGCTAGGGGGATAGCCCCCTTGTCTCGACACGACATTTGAGGGCACTGACTTCCCAATAACGATTGCCATAGATGTTCATGACAACCGGGACCGACGGCTTAACGTGGTCTCCGAGGCACGGACGTGAAACACCGCCTAATTTTCATTCTCCGGAATGTTATTAAGATTTTTTGTAAGAAAAACCCGTCAACACTTTTGACCCGATCCGGGAATCGAATCAGAGACATCTCAATCGGCACTCGGATACGCTAACGGCTACACTGGGCTACACTAACGAATCAGTAAAAAGATACTACACATATAGGGGTGTCCCAAAATTAAGGCAAGATTTTAATTTGCTTCCATTTGTGCAGTAAAGTATTGGCAACCCTAAAAAAACACAAGTTGATAGCTGACAGGTTAGGGTTAGTAAAAATGGAGCGCTACACGATAGAACAACGTTTTCATTATTTAAGAATATTTTTAAAATCGCCAAAATTACCGCATTTGAGGTCCGGAGACCCACATGCGACTGTCGAGAAAACAGGAGAAAATTGAACGTTGCATCAATTAAATTCAGCCAAATTTATGCAAAATGGTCATGGAAAATTTTGTTTAAAGTGCTTATGAGCCAGCAAAGCCGTGGAGGCCATTTGCTCGATGTGATATTTGATTAATAACCCTATACTAGGTATTTTAAGATTCAATAAAGAAACCACAATCTGACGTGTGAAAACTACATTTTCTATTTAATTCAAATCTTGCGTTAATTTTGGGATACCCTATATCAACAGACATAAACAAATATACATACAGATATTTCACTGACCTAGAACCGTACCCACAAACTCTGCTGTATTGGTAAAGTTAAAAGCACAGTCAAATTCGTCACAATCTTTGTTTATTATTTCGTAACGCCCCGTTCTATGGTTTTATTTCGATAACTGTATAAGTGCAGAAAAGTGTGTGTCTGCAAACATATCTAAGAAAATCTACAGTATATCGTATGTTTTCTAAATAATCATTTTTTGAAAAGTGCTTAACAAACAATATTGTTGGAAAATAACAAAAGTGTGTACATTCGCAGACTTCACGATGCCAATATGAGTCTAGTGTGAGTTTGTTTCACATTTACGCGATTGTTAGTGACCGCGTCCGACGCGACGCGACGCGGCGACGTTGCGATTTGCCCGCAATGAAATCTTCACCAATCATAACTTCGAACGCGGTCATTGTCAACAGCGAGCTCATGTGTAAATATACTCACACTAGGCCCTCTGATCTAGAATAGACTAGTATTTTGCTGTTATAACAACGTTAAGTTACTATTGCCGGCACTGTTTTATAGGTTAGGTATTTTAGTTAGATAAATGTAGGCATAATGTGCGCATTTAAAATATGATTGTTTTCTAATCCTCTACCTTGCGAGAATCCCATCACAAATACAAGATAGATGCAGACAAACCGTAGCAAGTCTCCCATGACCATTCTGTAGATCATCACCACGAACGGTCCCACAGTTTTGAATCCTCTGTTAAATATAGAAGAAAACTGATTATTTGTTATTTATACATCAAAAAACAGTTCTTGTGCCCTCCTAAATGTTGCAATAAATGTACAATTGTTAACTTTTGGGCACTGGTCAATAAAGAAATAAATTCTAAGATCTTGTAGGTGTCTGTATACTGGTAGGAATAAATAAGACTTACAAAAATCTTTTATCCTATAATGCCATCAACTTATTCTTCAATTATTATTCAGTGTTGCCAATTAAATAAATTTACCAAATATTTGGTAAGCTTATAAATATTTTTTTGAACATTTATTTTCAAACAACAAAAAATAGACTTTTATGTAATACAGACATTATACGAGTACATTGAAAATTCCTAACTCCGTAACAAATATTTATAGATCATACTAACTCAACACAGCAGTCTAAAGCCGAGTCGCCACCGAACAAAAGTTCAAAACTTTTGTGTTGTCAACACGTGTTGGTGACTAAAGTTTCTGTAATTTCCTTGTGTTGGCAACAAAAATTGTCAACAAATGTTGGAAACCATGTTTATGTTTAAACATCAAAAGAATACGCTTGTTGCCTTGTTGCAGATATTTACCTATTGGCTCTGTGGAGACGGTTATTTGGAATGTTTTTTGAATTGTTGGCGACTCGGTGTAGACACAATGGAAACAAAAGTTGGCGATTTTCTGAAGAGTTGCAAACAGTTGGAAACACTGAAATTGCCAACTGTTTCGGTGGAGACGCGCCTTATAATACGTTACCACTGCACCACTAGGGCAGATCAGGCTTGCAAGTATAATAAAAAAATAAAAACTAGGTATGTTTTATGTAAGAAATCTAACAAATTATACATTCACACGTGTCTCTTAAGTAGGCCACTTCTTCTGTAATCTTATCTTATTTAAGCACAGAAGAAATTATTTAATTACCGGCAAAAGAACAGAAAGTATGGTGCTGTAGTTAACATAATGATGACAGCCAAGTGATCTTCCTCTTTCTCTGCACACCATAAACGTAGCACTGGCAACACCAACATCAGCAGGCATGACATTAAAAACATTACTCTGAAAAAAAAGTTAACTGTTTCTCATTTAAAATTAAAATATTTACAACGATTAACCACTTATTATGTAGAGTTACGTACCTAATAGGCAAAGAAAATTCTGCACATACCTTTTTGAACAAATACGGTGTACGGAAGCATTTCACATTTCTATTTATTGATGAAAATATTTTGAAGAAATACAGAAAGGTAATTCTAAAGGAAATGTACCTTAAAGTTAGAAAATTCGGAAAAAACGGAACGGCATAAACAACGCTTTAGTGTCCAGTACGTTTGTTAAGTCATGGTATTTACAAAAGTTTATCCAATGACGGGTCAGGTTATACTGGTCAATTATATGAAACGAGATATCCAAACTCACTAAAACTTATATATGTTACCGTCAGATTGTAATATATCTCGCGAGATTTCAAACAGTCGAAAGATTGTGAAATGGTATCGACGAATCGCAAGTCGTGCGCTGATTAGTATTAGTTGAACAGTATATTATGTCCCGCGCCGCCATATTTGTTTGTTAATTCGTCTTTGTTGCCGAATGTAAAGTAATTTTGTGATTGGAAATTGATTTCATGTTGAAAATACCTCATAGCTTTAGAATTAGTTATGTAAAAATTGTTGTGACAGTAAAATTAATTTGTGATTAATTATAGAAGTTCTAACCTAACCGAACTATATGGCTATTGAATGGCCTACTCTAAAACCGACCAACCAGAGGCTGTTGACAATTTGACGCGCGTAAGCAGAATATCGTAGTTGACAATCTATCGACAGTTTGCAGTCTCGCTAGGTAGATTACAATCTAACGGTTTTTACAATCTTACGGTGACATATAGATAACAGTAACCTTTTGATAATGCTATAGGGCGAAACCAGTCAGGATTAAAGTTAATAATAACTATAAATTCTCAAAATTTAAAAAAAAACCCGATATAATAACCTGAGTTCCCTTTAAAAAGTAATAACACGTTATGCGCTTTCATTTGAGACCCTACTCGATGATATTTTTGCAGACATTCAATTACTCTTCCCCACTTTCACCCCCATAACTTTTAAACGGCTCAACCGATTTTCATGAAACATGTCTAAGAACACTCGCACGTAACTCACCTTTCATACAAAAAAAAACTAAATTGAAATCGCTTCATCCGTTCGGGAGCTAAGGTGCCACAGACAGACAGACACGTGAAACTTATAACACCCCTCTTTTGGTCGGTGGTTAAAATAGTGTAATAAATAAGTTCAAGTGAATTTAATTCTAGAATGTTTTTCAAGAAGTTCCATCAAGTTCCGACAATCGAGAGTATAAATTACATAAGGACTGATCAGTAATTTATTAATAGTGTTATTCTGAAAAGCTATTTTTTACAAGCTTTTTATTAACTTGCAATGTATGTATTACTGTGTATGTTCGGGTGGAATCTTGCTACACAATTTTGAATATCTTCAACCGATTTTACTGAAATTTTGCAAGTATGTACACAGCGTGACAATACAATATTATAATGACATGGAGCTGATCTGATGCTGGAGCTGGAAGGTGGCCATAGGAACTCTGTAAAGAAACATCGCAACACCATCGAGTTTGGACTCGATTGATTCGTCTCGAGGTATTCCAGTAAAAGCTTGTTTTCTAAAAAAAGTTTTTTAATTTATCTATATATATAAAAGAGGAAGGTGGCTGACTGACTGACTGACTGACATACCCTGAGATCAACGCACAGCCCAAACCGCTGAAACTAGAATCCTGAAATTTTGCATGTAGGTTCTTTGTATAACGTAAGTGAGCACTAAGAAAGTAATTTTTGAATTCTCACCCCCTGTTTGTTACTCTTTCACGCAAAAACTACTGAACGGATTTGGATGAAACTTTACAGTGATATAGCTTATACATCAGAATAACACATAGGCTACTATTTGCCGCGATAACCGACATACGTGGAGTCGCGGGCAACAACTAGTTTTATATATTCAAATTAGATACCGAACAAAGTAACAATTATTTTTTTATCAAATGATTGCTTACCTAGATGGGACAGTGCTAAGGTTCTCTATAAACATCTTCAGACCCAGAAACTTAGCTTCTCTCAGAGCAGCTCCGAAGTATGCCAGTGCGCCCATCCACAGAAGAAGTTCTGCTGATATTCTTATCTGAAAAGTTATTATAATTAAAGAGGACAATGTCTTTCTTGCCTGATTAAGATTATGGTTGAATTTCGACCAGATCCAACTACCTACCAGTTGATTTTATTTCAATGACAAATCTGGCACAAGAACTCCTGTGTCGCCAGAGACTTGACATAAATATAATAAGACACCCAAATTCAGAACAACCATTTATAAATCACACAAAGTTTTGACTACACGGTTGGCCTAGTAGTTTAAGCGGTCGCCACGCCGCTTTCTACTACGCCAAGTGTTGTGGGTTCAAATCCCACATGGGATAACACTTTGTGTGATCCGCAAATTGTTACTATAAGTCTGGGTGTTCTTTGAGTCCGTTTTATGTATGTTTGTAAAGTCCTCCGCGACACAGGATGTAGGTATATTCATAAAACGGGATTTTTTAAATGTGATATGCCATATAAGGATCGAACCCACAGTACTCAGCGTACTAGGAAACGGCCATGTTTAAACCAGTACGCCACCCGCTCAGTCATATGGGGAAGTAAAGATACAAAAACACAAGCTTCTAAATTGTAAAAAATAGTTTGAAATACATTTCTGCTTTTTAAAGATTTAAAAGAAAGAAGCAATAAAAAAACAAAAAAGAGAAAGCAAATATTTTAAATATTGTGTTATTGCATTACTACTTATTTTTATACCTTAGCCTGCCACGTGTCGAAGTTCATGAGCCTGCACTCTTCCGTCAGGCCCTCCCACCAGCCCGCCACATCTGTCTGTGGCGGAGGTTCTGTTTGTTAAAAGCATTTAGTTTGTATATTCATTCTTAACACAAACGAGCCCCCGCAGACTGCAGACTTTCGATTGATCGATAATTTGGTTAGTTTCTTAATCAGTATGAAGATGTATGGGAGTACGTACATTATAACGAATCAGTAGGTATTGGCCGACAACAACCTTCAAACTAAACTGTCGGCAGATTAAAAAGTTTGTAGTCTGCGGGGGCTCTAACGTGACAAATTAAATATTTTGGATACAACAGGTAGTAGAGCCACGCTGATTTCAGCACGGATGGGCCGGCTCGACCGGGGCGGTACTACCCTCGCACAGAAAATCAACGTAAATGACAGCGTGCTGTCGTGTTTCGTTGGTGAGTGCGAGGCCGGAGGCCCAATTTTTTTTTTTTTTTTATGTCTGGCCCGCCATAATGACTCTACTCTGCCTGATGGAAAGCATAAGCAGAATCCAAGAGTGGTGGTCACCATACTCACTGCGAATGCAGACAATGCAGTATGGCGACCCACACCATGGCGGCCTAGTGAAGCTGCTGCATCTTTTAGTCTAGTCAACAAGTATGGAACTTGTTGACTAGACTATTTGGGCCTCCGGTCTCGCACTCACCAACGAAACACGACAGCACGATCGCTGTCATTTTACGTCATCGAGATATTACGTACTACGTACTAGAGGAGCCACTCAAAACCAATTTTATGTTCCGTTTATAATTGAATTAAAACTAAAAAGCGCTGCAGCGCAGCTAAACAATAATTAGTAGTCTAATCCAACAGTATTAACAAGCAGCGCTCTATCGCATTTGTGCTATAGTTTCCTCGCGAGCGAAATGTCATAAGCGCCGTGATTTTCATGGCGCTTACGCGTTTTGGCCGACGAACTGTTGCAAAGTATCGCTTTCATAGAGTAAGCGCCAAGCAACAAAGCAGAACGGATAAATAGCTTTATACCTACGAAGCTTTATTAGGAAATTATTAATAAATAGTACTTCAATAGTTTTGCCAGTTTGATTTTTTTTGTAGAGGTATAAAAATAAAAGCCGAATAATCAATTTTATAATTTCACTTAAATGTTACAAAAAAAATATGGTTTATTTATGAAGCTATTTTAACAACATATTTTTATTACTTATCCAATTAAATACGTTAGATACGTTGTGTATATCTAGATTTAAATTGCGAAAATGAGAGTGACTAATACATAAAAAAAAAACAACACTAGTTACCCTTAAACAATATAAGTTTCGTTAACTTTTGCCGTTTCGATATATAATTGATATTCTGGTCAGTTTTAGCTTCATGTTTTAAACGAATTGTGGCATATTTGTTTACGATTACTCGTATCAAATGTATTCGGTGATTCAGGGTACTTGGTTGATTAAAAGAATGTTGAACTATAGATGAAAATACGTCTGTCTGAATAAAATGTTCCAAAGTATTAACAGTAATATAGTTGAAACAGTATTTCGTTGAAAGACTGATGCCACCGCTTTGTTTCATCAGTTTTCGTATAACCGTTTCCGTAGTCTTACATATTTTATAAACGTCTTCCGTGGAGTATGATAGGCCACCCATATCTTTAATTTGTATTAGTTTATGATGTGGCAATCTTTCTGTAGTTGTTAAGCAATCTACACATAACTCGCATTTCAACGATTTTGTTAGAAACCGAGCAATGTATCCAGATATGTATCCCACGATTAATTGGGAACCAAAGGGGATCTGTTCGCACCCGAGTGTCTCAGCGAAAATTTCACAGTTATTTTCGGCTTCTATGTCAGATTCTAAGCAGCGAGTAGCCGATAAGATTTCATATTGTTCATCGTCGTGCCTATTCTTGGAGGTAGTGCTGTTGATAACGTTAGTTGAAGAACTGTGCAAAATATTGAAATTGTCTAGCGGAATACAATTTCCGGTGAAAGATGAGCGAAGTTCCAAGTGATTTAATGTTTTTTTATAGGCAGCTCGGAACTGTAAAACGTTAGGGTTATTATTGCATCCACTATGTTGTCTTATTACCCCAAAAAAGAGTTCTAAGTGATCCTGGCTGATTCGATATGTAGAAATATAACTCATTATTTTTTTTTCGTTGACTGCGTATTGAAACATTGTCTTCAGTGATTCTATACAAATGATAGCCCCAATGAATCCCGTTTTATTTGCCGATTTAACGATTTTCTGTTTTGTAATAGTTAATGTAATACGAGGTTGTAAATTTTTTCTTTTAATTATCTTTCTGTGTTTAGTGTGAAATTCCAAATTTAATATGTATTTCTTCACGTTGTCTAAAAATTCAAACACTTCAGATTGGTTTTTACTATCGATGGGTCGCTTGAATCCATAAAAGTGGTTCTTTCTTGAATTTAACGTGTCGAAAAAGTTGTTCATAATTGTTAAAAAATTAACCGTAGCTGATGACTCGAGAAACTGCGAAGACTTCAGAACCTGGTCACATAGAAGCAATGCTTTTGCTACACTCATACTTAACAATTGAGTAGCAAGCTTTACCTTCATTATTTGGTTACGGAAATGAAGGTGGCGTGGTGTTATTTTGTTGCCAAATCTTAAACCTTCCTTCGTTTGAAGTTTGTTCAGGTTGACCAATAGCTGCCATCTAACTTTATTGCCATCTTTATCAAAAAATAGTCTCTTCTTTTCAAATGAATTTCTTATTAGTTTGATAACATGACATGGGTCAAGGAATATACATACTTTCTCTTGATTACTTGGGTGCGGAAAATAAGTAACAAAATGATTTGGGTCGCTTAACTGACATCCTAGAATTTCTGCAGCAGATAAGTTTGCAGGACATCCATCAAATGTTACGCTTATTACTGTAACTCCAGCGTCGTGACATTTTCGTAAGCAGGTTGAGATTAAGTTAGCCTTTGTTTCAGCAGTTATACCAGCTATTAGAAAATAGCCCACAGGAAGTTTCCAATTTTCAGTAAGTGATACCAACATAAATACTAAGGCCTGTGAGGCCACATGATCATCAACATCACCTTCTTGAGGACCTGCTCCAAAGTTAACGGCCCCGAGCTTTTGTTGGTTGTGAAATAATCTTTGCTTACGAATAGCCATCTCATCGAAGACCAAATTGCACACCAAAGATTTTTCACACGATGCCGCTTTTGTTTTCAAAGCTTTAAACGCCTCATTAGTGAACCCTGGCTCGGCATCAATTGTCCCATACCATCGATAAAGAGTTCTTGTATGTGGAAGGACGTTACTGTAAAGACTCCTCACATATTTGTATGCTGCAGGTGAGTAATAATGTAAGGTCAACGCGAATTTTCGTAATGCTGGAGTGAATTTCAGGTTATATTTATTAAGTTTATTTCTTTTTATAATTCTATTGTGTAGTTCGACCAATTCTGCTTTATCTAGTAAATTATTTTCGGCTATGCTATTGAGTGAAAATTTTGTTTTAAGTGTCTTTACAAGAAGGGTCAACGAATCACATTTCTTTTTAAGGTTTCTGTTCGTGCGCTGGACCTTCTTGATTTTGTCTGTTAATTTTATTTTAGCTGAGGTTAATCTATTTATTTTTCGTTTGAGTAGTATTTTCCGTGGGGTATCAAAAATTGATTCAGACTCGCTAACAGGCTCAGAAATCGGTTCCATTGTTCGAGCTCTGAGAGATATCTCTCGCTAAAACAAATGTAATATTACGTTAGTGGTAACAAAAACAATAGGTGTTTAGCACTTGTTTGCAATAAAAGGTATCTACATCATTTTATTTTTATTACTAACCTCGTCATAGGGTATAGCAAACTTTTTCAAAAAACGTCTTCCCTTTTCGGTTGTGTATTTATCCTGTTCGCGAAAGTGCAAGGAACATATATAACTATGGTTGGATGGTAACCAGGTGTTTTCACTTCGGTGGTTTTGTACAAATTTTATCCATTTTTCCCTTATTTCATGGCTCGGACGAGGAAACCTTATAAAGAAGATATGTTGCAGATGATAATTATGTCATTTAGAATATACATTACAGTATAAATTATAACATTCCATTAAAACATTAATATCAGCATGGAAAATCCCATAACCAAAACGTCAGGTAATTCTACCTAAATATCACTTCTGTATGTTTTACTCTATGTCGAGTGAGGCAAAAATGGCGTCTTAAATATTTTGTTCGTATTTAATTTTAAAACAATTATATCGAGTTACTTACCGGTGAAAAGTAATTCCTTTGCTTTTCGCCGTATTCCTTGTACTGTTAGTGCAATATCTCAGGACACAAAACGGCATATTTTACGAGTTTTACAACGTTTTTTAATTTAAACAATCACACGCTTAGGCCACCACTTCAGCAGAGTGTAGGCCAGTGTAGCTACCAAGCGACTGAAGGAAGTGCGGCGCACGCGCCGCAATTACATGGAACACCGCACTAGTACGTGGCGTCTTCTCTATATAATATATCTCGATGTTTTACGTTGATTTTTTGTGCGAGGGTAGTACCGCCCCGGTCGAGCCGGCCCATTCGTGCTGAAATCAGCGTGGCTCTACTACCTACATTAGTCTAGTCAACAAGTTCCATACTTGTTGACTAGACTAAAAGATGCAGAAGCATCACTAGGCTGCCATGGAGTGGGTCGCCAATGCTGCATTGTCTGCATTCGCAATGAGTTTCGTGACGACCACTCTTGGATTCTGCTTATGCTTTCCATCAGGCAGAGTAGTCATTTTGGCGAGCCATACATAAAAAAACTGATATAATACATAGGGTGAAATTTTGTAATGCCACCTGAAGGGAAAGTACTCTTAATATTGTAGATAGAAAATTTTACTCAAAGAAAACATTCCTTTATATTTGAAAAGAAAGAAAACTGCATTCAAAGATTTCCGAAAATTTTGCTTTTATGCTTTAAAATAAATTGCAACTAACTAGCTTTTGCCTGCGGCTCTGCTCGCGTGTATATCAGATATCGCGGTACAAAGTAGTCTATGTGCTATTCCGTTTTATGAACAAGGTATTTTACTGTAAAGTTATATACAAATCAGTTCAGTAGTTTTTGCCTGGAAGGGTAACAAATATCCAAACCAAAAACTTTCGCATTTTCTTTTTCACATCAACAATTTATAAAAAAAGGTTGTACTTATTATAAAAAATCATAAATACTTGGTTTATCTTTGTCTTGTCGATGACTTTTAAACCGGGCGCATTGTGGCCCGTCGGTCTTGCTCCCGTTGATCACCTCCACAGCTCCAGGGTCAAAGTCCGAACCGTTCAGTGGCATTGTGCAATTATCTACAACACAGAATTGCAAGTCTTCATAACAATTAGAACAATCTTTTATCTGATAACATCTAAAAACTAAAAAGTTTTTACAAATAAATTTAAGAATACGGAGTATCACCTACCCCTATTTATCCCTTGGGTGTCGTAAGAGGCGACTAAATATTTTTTTTATAAAAAACTTTTTGAACATCTACATGCAACGCCATCCCAGTTAGTCCCAAACCAAGCAGAGCTTATATTATGGGTACCAGACAACTGATATAAATACATACTTTTTTTGAAAATACATACACATTATACATAGAAAACACCCAAACTCCGAAAAAAGATTTGTAGATCATACAAACATAATTTGGGCCGACCTGGGAATCGAACCCAAGACCTCAAGCACAGCGCCACCGAGGCAGTCGACTAAGGGAGTAAACTACACAGGACAACACTGCAAAGAGAAGGAAAACTTGGCCACAAGCCTTCAACGACCTTTTCGGCTTACGTCTTGCAGTGGACTAATAGTCTGTTGATGTTTTTTTTTTTTCATGTTTGGCCCGCCTTAATGACTCTACTCTGCCTGATGGAAAGCATAAGCAGAATCCAAGAGTGGTGGTCACCATACTCATTGCGAATGGAACAATGCAGTAGTGATGCTTCTGCATCTTTTAGTCTAGTCAACAAGTATGGAACTTGACTAGACTATTTGGGCCTCCGGTCTCGCACTCACCAACGAAACACAACAGCACGAACGCTGTCATTTTACGTTGATTTTCTGTGAGAGGGTTGTACCGCCCCGGTCGAGCCGGCCCATCCGTGCTGAAATCAGCGTGGCTCTACTACCTACATACTCCAAAAAGGTCGTACTGTAGAAATTTTTATGCAATATTATAAACATTTGACTTTGACATCATACTTTATTTTGCATAATGTTATAAGAACTGTTGTTAATTTGTGTATATTTATATTTAGGTACATCTAATATCATCGTTTGTCTTATACGTTTTTTATATACCCATAACACAAGCTCTGTTTAGCTTGGGACTAGATGGCGTTGTGTGTAAGATGTCCGAAATATTTATTTATTCATTTTGGTATAGATTCTACTTTTAAAGGTTGGGAGAGAATGCTTCATGGCATAAAGTTTACCATTGTACAATATTGATTTGAAGTCGGTTGATAAAAGGGAAGAGACTATTTTGAACTTTATAACCCGAGTCATATGCATTAATTTTACAAATAATTAAAACTTATTGTTTTTTCAGGTTTTATTCAATACCGTAACTAATTGGACCACGAACCAAATAGGTTAGAATTGAGAAGCAAGTATGATGCCGTCATAGACAATGTAGGCACAGGATGTGTCTACTTACCCAAATCTATGTTCAGGGATGTGTCATTCGCAAGTCCTGTTGTAGAGTTTAAAGCTGTGCCATTAAGAGCTCTGTCAGGAGGCCCTCCAGGTCTTAGAGTAAAGCATACCAGCGATATAAGAAAATAGCACGAAAATAGAATAAATTGCCGATAGAATCGGAATTTTACGAACGTATTCCATTTGGTCTTCAGAAGGTCTATCAGCATACCTTCCAAGAGTAGTAAATGCTCTTCTTTTTCCTGTAAATATTGTGATTTTGTTATTTCTTACTGTTTTTTCCACTTTCTGGACTCTCAGAAGAGCGCAGCATTCCTAACATTTATTTCAGAACTGGCCTATTAAATTCATAAGTTATATTTAAAATTTAAATTTCAGCTTGGGATATTCTTATATTTTTGGTATTTTTAAGATTTATCCTTTTCGTATACCATTTAGATTTCTTTAGTAATGTGTATAATAACAGTTTCAATAATAAAATTATTAAGCTACTAGCTGACCCGGCGAACTTCGTATAGCCATATTTACATATCTGTCTCAGCTTCCCACAGGCAGTGCACCATCGCGGAAAAAAAAACCGTTATCTTTGATTTTTTCTTGTACACAAACTTTGTCCTAAAAATACGTAACACATAAAAAATAATTATTTAATTTGGTGCAGCCAATCGGAATTTATGCGCGTACATACATTTCAGCGATTCATCTTTATTATATAGATTGACCGCCAAAGTCGTGTTTACAGGATAGAGCAAAATGTGTCAAATTAGAATTGAAAACCTCTATAAATCAATAATCTTTCATTGGTTTCTGGACGTCAAATGGTCAAAATCGTTTTAAACTGCTACTTACTCCAAAAACTACCAAATTGAGCGCAGAATCTTTGCTAATGAGTCCAGTTTCTGTATCTATAGTATCAACTTGTCCCAACGGGTAGGCAGCACATGTAGTTGCTCCGATCTGCCAATAGATCTCTCGCTCAATGTTCAGGATGTGAAAAAACATCTCCGTACGCGCCAGTTTAGCTGCCAAAGTCAGTGGAGTCAAGTTTTGTACGTTACGATGTTTCAGAGACGCGCCTAGTTCATATGCCATGTCGAATGTTTCCTGTGGGAATTCAAATGAAAAGTAAAGCAAAAAAGTGTCTGATAGCTTTAACTTGACCATTACTGAACCTGACTTGAGTTATACTGATACCCTCATACCATACCACTACCAATACCTGTACTACTTAAAAACACTATAAAAATTCGACCGCTTTTTGGTCTGGTATTAAAATAACGTACCGATCTTATAATTTAAAAAAGCCATAAACTCCACAAATATATGCTATTCTACTCATAGTCTTTTCAAGCAATTCATAACCACGGAGTTCATAACTGTTTCTACAGCAGTTTTGTTTAAGTTTTTTTTTTTATATTTCGAACATTATAACACACAACGCCATCTAGTCTCAAGCTAAGCAGAGCTTGTGTTATGGGTACTAGACAACTGATACAAATACATATATACTTTTTTTTTTGTAAATACATACATATTATACGTAGACAACACCCAAACTCCCAAACAAATATTTGTAGATCATACGAACATTTGGTCCGACCCGGGAATCAAACCCGATACCTCATGATCAGCAATCGCACACGCCAACCGCGAGACCAACGAGGCAGTCATCATCCAAATTGATATCTTACTTATATACATACTGAATTCTATTGAATACTGGAGATAATATTAAAATAACACGTACGATTTTCTCATAAATGACAAGCATGTGGAGCACGGTGTTTCCATTCGTGTCCTGCTTGTCGGGGTCTGCTCCTCGCGCTAGTATCAATCGATAGCACTCTTCCAGCCCCAGGCAAGCTGCGAAGCTTAAAGGATACTCGCCCCAGTAAACATAGCTTAAATGTAAGAATAAATAATATTAATCAAGTATTGAGATCTTAATCTATTCATTTAAAATATTATTTGCCTTGACTGATCGATTAAATTGGAATCCATGAACCAGGGACTGCAAAATTTATTTAACTTTTGCAAACTTATGGATTTCCTTTTGTAAGAATCCATGAAGAAAGGATTTCTTTCTTAAGGGGCAAACTAAGGTATAAATGCTTGCAAGGTATTGCTCAATTTCTCTTGGATGCCATCACCAGATCTTAATGTCCTTATCATGGTTCTACCGTTGGGATATCTCCTTTCCATAAAAAAAAGAATCATCAAAATCGGTTCATAAACGACGAAGTTATCCGCGAACACACATAAAAAAATAAAAAAAACATATATACGGTCGAATTGAGAACCTCCTCCTTTTTTGAAGTCGGTTAAAAATACGATTCATCAAATGTTAAGCTCTTATTCATTATTAAGAGAAAAAAATTGGCTGTAATAAGGACTGCCGATAGAAGTGAAAACTTATAACTTAGAATGTTATTTGTAAAATTATTGTGTAAAATTAGAAATTTCTTAATGTTTAAATTAAAATTATCAAACATTAGCATGTCGGTAACGCGAACCCATAAGATTTTACTCTACCAAAAAGTGCTCAACGCGGCTAAAGAATTTTTCGCTTCAAAAAAATTAGTTCTTAGTTCGTTCGAGTTATTAGTTTTCAGAGGATATCGTAATATGTTTTTACCCGTTATAATTTGTCTCGGGCTGCACATTGACATATTCATGATCAATCGAATCACTTCTGGAAGCCTTCTGATCCTCGGGACACATAAAGTTTCCATAGCAACGCTCATGGTAGTTGGCGCCAGCATCTAATAGGAACTTTACCATTGTAGGGTCTTCGTTTACTATTGTTATATGGAGGACACTCTCACCTGAACAGGAAAAGTTCCTTTATATTTTGGTGTTTAACTGTTTTCATATAAATCATTTGTTTCAAATATCCTATCGTTTTATTGTGTACACATTATAGTTTGTTGATTTTCATGCTGTTTAATATTGTGTCGGCGTTCCATTGACAATGAAGAGCACGCGCCGGAGCGGCACGATCTAAATGTGACTATGAAAATGAACAAACTATATGTATGTATATTGTAGTATAAAAAAAACTTCGTTTAAAAAAACCGACTTCAAAAACTAAAAAGTATAAAATAACTTAATTTGTATGTGCTACCTATTCATAGGTTTGAAGTCAGTGCCAAGCCAATGGAATAGTAGGTACCACACTCGCTACATTTCGAGACGAACGTCAACGACGCTTCGGTTGTTTTGTTCAACGCGAAGAGCAGCTATCCCGCTCATGGTCACGCGCGGCGAGTGCGGTACCTACTATTACATTTTGGCAGCACATACAAATTAAGTTATTTTATACTTTTTAGTTTTTGAAGTCGGTTGTTTTAAACTTTTATTTTTTTTCGCTTTCTAGTCTTTCTCAAGTCTCTCATCATCATTTCATTTAAAATTTAATGATGTCTACAGAATATGAAGGCATGCAGACAATTGCTCGTAACTTCATTGCAGGCGCTCACGTAAATTTGAGGGTTTCCTTCGATTTCCTTAGGATCCCATCATCAGATCCTGATATGGTGGCCATGGGACCACATGGGGAGCATACCCTTTCGAATACAAAAAGAATTTTCAAAATCGGTCCACAATTGACGGAGTAATCGATGTACATACATAAAAAAATAAAAAATAAAAATACCGATGAAATTGAGAATCTCCTCCTTTTGGAAGTCGGTTAAAAATCAGTATTCGCTATGTCTATACATATGGAATAATAGATTAATCAATCATCATCGTCAGACTATTACTGTCCACCAATGGTTGTTTCTTTCTTTTTTTAAAGACAACTCCCGCATTAAAATATATCCTGTGTCACGGAGGACTTTACAGACATATATGAAATGGACACAAAGAACACAGGATTCAGAACAACAATTTCTGGATCACACAAAATGTTGTCTCATGTGGGATTTGAACCCAGCGCAGTCAATTAATTACTACACATGCATATATTGAAAAATCCGGCTCGTATGGGCTTTTAGCGTTTCTAAAAGGCTGGCATTAACACTGAGATTTAACTTTGACAAGTTGAATGACAGTTTCCAACGTTATCAAAATTCGTTCTTTGGAATATGACAAACTTTCAGCTTTTATAAAATAACGAAAGTCTGGGGTTCACGGGCTCTTGCTCCAATAGGAAAAGGCCTGCCTAACGGTATGGTTAATTAAATATTTTAAATGTATAAGAAACATCGCGTTAATCTTGAAACTATAAATATTCCTAAGACATTTAAATTGTTAAGAGTATTTTGATTATAAACAAGGTCAATATTCGCCATAGTCTCTTTAGTGACATAGAAAATCAATGAAATTAATAAGTCTCTGGTTCTGCAACATGGTCATATAGTATATTAGAAAAAGAAATTGATCATAAATTTCAGTAAAATTAACTAAAGCAATTATTTTAACACCTATCTAACACATACAACAACATAGTACAACATAGTAATTATTTATCGGATAGGCGTGCGTCGTGCACTAAATCACTGTCAGTTTTAATTTGACGGACGTTATCAACCTCTATATCAGATTAAAATATGGTAATAATAATATAAGTACATATTTGTAAAATTAAAGCCGTAAATATTACAACATAATGTAGGATTGTTCGTGACTGGGTTAACATGAAACATGAAAGAAATAGTCACGAAATATAGTGGTAAAGATTGAACCCAAACAAGACTGCTGATAAATTTATTAGGGTATTTGACACCTTAGTCAAATTATAATTTTATCATCTGTCAAAACGAGAACTTTGTATAAAAATGTACTAAATACAAATACGAACTTGTGACTTTACTGTTTTAGACTACTCAATTAAGCAATATATTTCAATATTTTTTTGATTAAAATTTGTAATAGAAATGATAAGCTGTAAAATTAAATTTTGCGAGATATTTTGTAATATTCGTTTTAATGAAGGAGATATCGGTATTTATTTACGTTATAGTCATCTACCTTTTTTTTGCTCGGAAATCCCCTCGGCTACCTCGGTTATGTCGGACTCGAACCGACTAAAAACCGTCTCGGGTACTATAACCTGGGGAACCAGGTGCACCCTCGAAAGGAAATCCCGACGTACAGTCATCTTCCCTGTCATGTTCCTAAATACAAGCTTATTTTAATAGGCTCATTACACAAATATACTTAGATACCTATTATATAATTCAACTTACCGTAGTATTCGTCTCCCATATAGATGTCATTGATGAGTTTGGGATAGAAACGCAATAATCTTTTTGCCAGATTAGCGAGTAATGAAGATGCATTTAGAATGCACAAGTGAAGAATTGTTTCTCCAACTGCACCTCTTTCCTAAACAGAATTCACTTTTTTAAAAGTATTACAGACTCATCTTATGATAAGTTATAAATATCGCCCGTAGTGTGGTTTTTTTTTCAAATTTTAATGAGGCTTATATGACAAAATACTAAGGTTACAACTGGTTTTTTTTTAAACCCTGTCATTAATTAAGGTGGATTAAAATCATTGAAGCAATAAACGGTATTTTCTTGTAAATTGACTTTTACTTTCAAGTCCCAGCA
This sequence comes from Diaphora mendica, assembly GCA_949125395.1. Classification (NCBI taxonomy): domain Eukaryota; kingdom Metazoa; phylum Arthropoda; class Insecta; order Lepidoptera; family Erebidae; genus Diaphora; species Diaphora mendica. The sequence continues at coordinate 22,140,243 of OX421314.1, forward strand.
AAGTTCTCTATAACCTGCAGGATTAGCGTCATATTCTTCTTGTGTGACTAACGGCCAATCTTTCTCTATATCAAATTCCTCATCCGGATTCTCCATACCACGTAATGGCGGTAGCTGCAAGAAATGAAAAGTAAATCTAAACAAAAACATTAGAACTAAACAGTTGATTCCAGGAAAGTAAATTTCTTTAAATATATTTTCCTGCATTTAACTGTTTAGTTCTTTAGATGAATATAGTGTAAGAAGAATATAATATTCTATAACTTTGTGTTTCCAAAAATATATTATCATTATATGCCCTTTTAAGCCTTTAACGAACATAATATGCAAGTAAAGCAAACATAACGTATTCTACCTGAAGATCAATGAGTTCGTTTTGTTTTTCATCAGTTTTTACTACAAACTTACTATTTAACAGTCTATGTTTCCTACTGCCTTTGCCTGCCACGCGTAGAACAAAAATAAATTTAAGAAAAGTTAAAGTTCTTTCTCTTCACTTAATTGTCAGTTGCCCATTCTTACACCAATACACAACTTAAAATTATTTAAAAGAATACTTCTAAATGACATTACCAAATTATGTCTGGCCCGTTCTTTGTTCCTAAGCAGTACGACATGCGACACGGGTATGTAGCGTCCTTTGCCCTTATTGTACAGGAACGGCTCCACCTTGGTCTTTATCGCGTGGTCTATCTCCGCATACTGCTTGTTCTGAAGTGCACGCTTCATCATGTCCACTAACAAACCACCACCTGCCAATTAAAACATTAGACATTTGATGTTGTTCGTCTTATAAATTCTTATGAAGTTTTTCAGACCGGCTTTTAGTCTAGCGATACGTCATCAAGGCCACCACCATCCTATGTGAAAGTATTATGTAACATGTAATGCGGTCCTTGACTACCTCACTCAGATTTTCAAAGTAATTTTTAAACTCATTATTCCTACAAAACTATACAATATTTGTCTGATGTCCCTCGAGTGCTCAATTTTTTTGATAAAAGAAAATGAATATACTTGGGGCTAACTTAAAAGCGTATTCCTATGACTAAAAAATAAAAGTGTTTTTGAATTATGTGTAAGCTATTGGCTTTCAATATCTGGGGTGCGAAGATTTCGTGTGGCCTAAAACACGAAATTAACTAACCGATTGTACTCACTTGTTTAAGGTCCTATGAAATTTCCAAAAATGTATTTTGATAATTATTATACTATTAACTAACTTCTTACTATCTACCTTCTTAGGCCCTTAACATGGAATTCATCTGAGAAAAAAATTAAAAAGTTTAAAAACTATAATTAATTGACTAATATAACCTTTACAATATCAGAAACATTAGAGATTTTGCAATATGTTACAACGGTAGGTCAATTTATAACATTTCTATGGCCATCAAGCAATTAATCTTATGTCAAATAGCATTCGAATATTCAATGAAACTAATGATACCTACATAATTTTTTCTTTTGTTCAATGTTACATAAACTACTCATAGTACTCATATTTCAATTCCGTGGGTGTCGAACGCAGACAACAGCACTGTTAAGACAAGGAAAATTTGACACAAACCCTATACCATACCGTCTGTATTTTTTTTTCATGTATAAACCTACCAAATTGACTCTACACTGCCTGATAAATAGCATGAGCGGTAGTCACCATATTGTCAATGCAGACAAAGTAACAATGCAGCGTGTTGTGGTGACCTATACTACGGCGGCCCATTGAGATGCTTCTGCATCATTGGGCATCCGGTCGCGAGACCGGATGCCCAATGATGCAGAAGAGTCGTGCAGAAGCAGATGACTCGTCAACGAAACACGATAGCACGAATGCTGTCATATTAGGTTGGTCTTCTGTGCAAGGGTAGTACCGCCCCGGTCGAGCAGACCGGTAGCACAAAACCTCTTTTTTAAGGTGAGGCTTGTGTACAGCAGTAGACTGTTGAAAGCCATTGATGATGATAATGATGACACAAACAAGATGTGATTTAACACGTGTTAAATCTCGATATCTCAACTTTTTCGAAATAGAGAACAAATACATAAGCAAACTGCGTAGATTACATGCTAAGTTGTTTAATATTACCTTTGATATCCACAAGTTTGTACAAATTCTGCAGTGATGTTCCCGCCTGTTTCTTTACGCCACTTGTCACATTACTTTCTGTATTACCCATAGTTTAGTACTAGTAGTAGTTTACTTCTATCAAAACTAATCTTCTTTGCAATACCGAACGATCGACAAAGATACTATACCCAATATTGTTTTGTAATCGACAAAACTTCTGCGGTTACTATAACGATGTTCACTGGCGAGGAACAATCTCCTCAATTTTGAAAAGGAGTAAGTATAATCATATGGCTAAGAATTCGTGCTACTTTTTACCCGACTACGGCAAAGCCAAAGGACTGTTATGATTTTGACAGACTATGTATTTATGTATGTATGTATGTATGTTCATCTGTTCCATCATAGCTCCTTAACTACTTATTAGAACTGTACAAATGAGGTAGCGTTAGAAGCGTCTTGATCGTCCGCTGGTTATAGGCTATATGTCGTGTCACCGAATCTAATGTGGCGCCCTCTAGCCGACATAAAGTACTGTATTAAAAAATAAATTAGAGATAAATATGCCGTGTTTGGTATCATTGGATAGGGCGTTACTTGTACCTTTCAAAAATATATATTATTTTATTAGCATTTTCTCGTGACTTTGTCCGTATTTACTCAATAATTGTGATATTTCTATGGTACCTATTTAAAATATACTTTGCAAAGAAATTAATATTATAGAGGCACCAAAACATTTTAAATAAAAAAAGTAAAACTAAAACCCAACTACGACAAAAAACGACCCTGAAAAAGCTACTGAACCGATTTTAATGACCGAGGTGTTCATTAATAGATTCGTAATAATGTCCCGGGTGGCATACTATTTAAATTTTATCAAAAATTTAAACGTATTCGGGTTATAGGTAGTATTTTAAACTTTTTTTTTGCTTTACAACAAAACAAACAATAATAAGCCATGTGATATGTCAATATTTACCATAATACAATGGATCTGGCTTTTTATTATTTTATTAAGTACAGTTAAAACTTCAAACACACAAAACCAAAACTTTTTGATTCGTAATTACAAAACAGCACGCATATAGTATAAATAACCAGTTTAAATGCGTTCTATATTTAAATGTATCTATTTTTCTTAGAGGCAAAAAATGCTAAATGTATTCAGCCTGCCAGTTCAATTTGGGCAGGAAAAGTTACACTTAAGGAAAATTTTAGGTAATAAAATTGATTTCTTAAAACTTATAGTAGTTACTACTTGCTGAATAACAAAAACAATAACAATTATTTTAAAGTTTTAAACAGTTGCGGTCTGAGGATAAGATAAAATATTTCAAGGAAACTTAGAATTGAAGCGCTAAAAAAAAGACCGGCAATACCGCCCACAGCCACTGAAAAAAAAAGAAAGAAACATTTAAATAAGAATAATATTCAAATAAAAGAGGTTGTTTGGCAGAATTTTGTATGGATATTTTTAAAAAAGGTACCACAAGCACACCATTATAATATTTGTACTATTTTGTACACTATTTGTATTAAATATCAGTCATGAACCAATTTTTTTATAATTTAGGTACTACACCACGACACCGCTTATTTAAAGTCAACAATTAAATTTATTTTCTGACTACTGTCACAGAAATGAATTTAATAAAGTAGCCTGTTTAGAGTCTAAAATGAAACTAACCAACTAAATCCAAATGGGTCTTTATAAAATTCCTCTGGTAACGCAGCGTAGGCAGCGACACCATCTTAATATTCACCCAAGTACCTGGTTTATCATCTTCTTTGGATACCCATCCTCTGCAACCATGAAATAAAAAAGTTGATGAACATTTTAGAATTTTTGATTAAAGAGGAAGCATTCAAGAAAACCAATAACTCTGATTAATAAATCAAAAAGACTTAAATATACGTATTTATTGGAAACTAAAGGGAAAGGAACAGTGTTATTCCTTTAAAAACATTAATGCGACGTCATTAGGTTCTCTTTTTTTATGGTATAGGGGGCAAACGAGCAGACGTATCGCCTGATGGTAAGCGATTACCGCCGCCCATGGACACCCCGAACACCCGCAACGCCGGAGGAGTCACAAGTGCGTTTGAGTCACAACGGCCTTTGGGGGATGGGAAGGGGGATGGGGGAAGGGGTTTGGTGTATGGGCCTCCGGTACCCTCACTCACTCAGTGAAACACAGCGCATTCGCCGTTTCACACCGGTTTTCTGTGAGGCCGTGGTATCACTCAGGTCGAACCGGCCCTTTCATGCCGAAGCGTGGCTCTCCCACTGATTACTTGAGTACTTATGGTACTTGTTTTCGTGTATTAACGAAAGGGCGTAGCCATGTTTTAGTTTCGGGGAGGGTTTCAAGGTAATAAAATGACTATGTTCCTTGAACTTTAATATTATTACGGATAAAATGAGAGGTGTTAAAAATATCTACTAGAAATAGGGTTATTGAACCCCAAAAACCCTCCCTGGCTACGCCTATGTATTAACGGTTATGTACTTGCTTATTTCAGCTTATTGAACGCCTTATTTGAACCTGATCTACAAATAACTTGAGAAGTTAACTTATTATATGTCCAATTCTCCGAGAATTAAAATTTACAGTAGTATTCATTAACACAATTAAAATAGTTATGAATACCCAAATACCTCTGTTAGTTTTTCTATTACAAGTTTTTTTTATGATTAACATAGATTTATTTACACCCTTTTTGTCCCGACGTGATATGATAGGTAAAAATCTCCGTTATTAGGAGAGATCTCTTTCTTATGATAAGATTAATCAGAGGACTATTAAATGCTGGCAATGATTATAAAGTATGTAATAATAAAATTGAAATTTTAAATTACTTCCAAAAGTGGATGGTAGTAAGTTCACTCTCAACACAAGATGGCAAGCACTCATTAATCACATTCTCCACACCAAGCTTTATCCTGAGATCTGAAACATGAGAACATCGTTAGTTTTTAAAGCAGTATCATTGGTGTGTCCGTCTGGTCTACGTGGTATAATATCTCCTTTATAAAGAGGGGCCTATCACAGAGAGAGACCTTCTACTAAGCTCTAAGCTCCATATTAAGGGTTGTAGATGATGATGATGTTCATTATGGTGTCTGTTCTATCGATCTGTTTATGACCGATCCCTGAACACGAGCGCGCGACCTTTGCAAATGCGGTAGGGACTTGGGTAATCAATACTATCCACTTTAAAAAAAACAACACACCCAGACTAACGATATAGCAGTACCCTAATTTTTGTGACTTTCAGTTTGGTAAAATGCATACCAGTCGCTGTAACACAGGCAAACCATGTGCGTAAACATATAGAGGACCGTTTTACCATTAAAAGTATTCCAACAGTTCATCCCCGTGTAGTTGCAGTAGTTGTCCTTATCTGCGAAAATAATTATTTTGATAATTATTATACCTCAATTAGACAAATATATGAACACAACACATCCCCGTGGGTTTTAATAAAATGTGAATGTCAGAATAAATGTTTATTCTTTCTTTCTATATAATAAGTCCGTCGTTAGGTATATGTTACCACTACAAAAATAAAGCAGCAAAGGGCTGTTCAACGAAAACCGTCAGGGTCATACTTACAAGAGAGGTCCCTGACTGGATGTATGCAGCCACAATGCGCGAACGATTCTTCGGTATTATAGGCCAGCCGACATGCACCATGGGAATATACCTGCAAATTCATTCGTATTGAGAACATTGCATGTTGATATATTTCTCATCTATCTCAAAAAAATTGCTTTGGCACTCAAAATATAAAGTTCCATTTCAGTTTATAGTTTCTATTGCATTTTAGTAATAAATTATCTATGATATAAATGTATTTCGAATTTAGTTTCATTTACCGCGTATGTATGTAACATTCTATTCGGGATTTCGTTTAAAAACCGACATCTTCTCTCGTGGACTTGTTCGGCGTGTAGCAACTTGTCATTCTCTATCTCCACTATGGAAAATAACCAGTCGACGTAGTTAAAGCTGTTAGTGCGTACTATGTTCTTTAGCTTTGTGTCCAACTTGTTTGTGGATAGCTCTTCGGAACTATGGATGGAAATCTGAAATGTAAGAATTCATTCTCCAAACATCTAAAGGGTGCTGAAGTTCACTAAATTAATATTTGAATTAAAAGTTTCCATAATTTCGAAAATAATTCATTTTTTGGCTTTCTGCACTCCTCCTCCATACAAACTTTAACTGTGCCAAATTTTATACTCGACCATGCGCATATTTTATGAAAAAGGGGTACAAAGTTTTTGCTTCACGTTTTAATATTTAAACTACTATTATAAACGCGAAAGTTTGTAAGTATGGGTGGATGGATGTTTGTTACTCTTTCACGCAAGAACTACTGAACGGATTGGAATGAAACTTTACAGTAATATAGCTTATATATCAGAATAACACATAGGTTACTATTTGCCGCGATAACCGACATATACGCGGGCGGAGTCCCGGGCAACAACTAGTACAGATATAAACTAAAACATGTTTAACAGGATGAAACCGAACTGCTTGACAAAGGAGCGACTGAAGAATTTTGTGAAGTGGTCAGGTATATTTAATTTCAGGTTCCCTAAACAACTTACGTCGTGTGTCATGTGATGTAAAGCAACATGGAGTAAAGGGCTTAAGCAGAATATTTTTAAGAAGAGAGGTATATATGTATTGGTAATTATTGTTTTATCTACTTACTTCAGCATCAAAGAGTAAACGAAATCTTAGGGCCCCAGGTCCGGTAGTCCTGTTCATTACGCGCAGACTCATCGGATTACTGAAATAACGCTAAATGTATTAGTAAACATCAGGCATATTCTATTTCGAAACAAGGAAGTACTGCTTAATTATTTTATAAAAAGGTATTATTGGTATCTTACGATATTTTGTTTCTTTATACCTAATAAGATTGGGTCGGCTTTAAGTCTGCTCTGAAACGGCACAACTTAATTTTTTTCTCATCGCGAAGCAACTGCCATCAAACCTCTACAACCCAAGTAGGTACTATTTGATTTCTAAATTCCATAGAAAGACAGTAGCATTGTTTTTTTTTAGGGTACCACATACCCGTAACGATTGCCAATGTACTCTCCGAGACACGGAGAGGTCTGGATAGTTTAAAAATGGTCACCAATCATCATACACTGACCTGGCTAGAATTGCTTAACTTTGCAATGTGTCAACCAACGCGGTTACCACTGAGCCCAAAGACTCTCTTCTTTCAGGTATCTTACGATAATTAGGTAAATAAGAAGCACTAACACACTATTCAAAAACATTTCTTTAAAACCAGTTTTTTAAACAGACCCTTGCTTAAGCACAGATAATATATATTTTTTTATTAACAAATACGGTTATATGTCGCAATTTTCACAAATAAGATACATAAAGAATTTCTCTTTCTCTTGTCTGTAATATAAAATCTAACACGAGTCATCATCACTACATAGTATAAAACAAAGTCGCTTTCTCTGTCCCTATGTCCCTTTGTTTGCTTAAATCTTTAAAACTACGCAACGGATTTTGATGCGGGTTTCTTTAATAGATAGAGTGATTCAAGAGGAAGGTTTTTATGTATAATAAATGCATAATATAGTATGGGAACACTGTTAATTTTCGAGGTTTCTAATATGATGTAGCAAATAAACACATTTTTTTGCGCTTACATTGCAAACGCTGGTTGCACCCTACGAGATAGATCAAAATAATGTACTACAGTATTGTACACCTTAAAAAGTACTACAAAAAAGTCAGCGACGGAATATGTCTATCTCTTAGGGATAACCCACAACAACCATTTTTTATTCCTTTCTTTTTACGAGAAATAATGGCTTATTTACGAAGTGATTTTAAGCAATACAGAATGAATCCTTATACAATTAAGTAAATTGAATACATTATGCATTTAATATAGATCAAAATTATCCTTAACAGTATTTAATTTAAATGAATATATTCAAAGATATTACAGATTTAAAATGCACGAATTGTGTCGTCGGCAGGGGAATCTGAAATCCACCCGTGCGAAGCCGGGGCGGGTCGCTAGTCATATAATACATCACTATATCATCAAATACTCAAAATTTACATTTTATTAACTACTAGCTGTTGCCCGCGGCTCCGCCCGCGTATATCGGTTATCGCGACAAATAGTAGCCTATGTGTTATTCTGATGTATAAACTATAGGTATTATTGTAAAGTTTCATCCAAATCCGTCCAGTAGTTTTTGCGTGAAGAAGTAACAATCATAAACACAAACTTTCGCCTTTATAATATTAGTGTGATTGAGGTACCAGTATAAGTATGTAGATATATTATAACTATGTATTATATCATTATTATAAACTTTTATTACAGAACATTAAGTGTAATTTGAAAGGATGACGCTCCTTAAGAAAATATTCACACGAATCAAAGGATACCTAAACCAAAAAGATTAATAAGTATTAAAGTGAATATCTTATAGTTTATTCTTCTTCTATATATTTCCTAAAACCTGAATTTTTTTAAAACTCATGAATAAACTGTTCCTGAATAAAGCTGTTTTAATTTTAAAAAATAGTAGCGTCTCTTCTTAAACGCTAAATCCCACCAAAAATATTTTCATGTAAAATGTTGCCAAGACGATTGCATATGGCTTACCCTGTGAAAAAGATATCATCTCATGTAAAGCCAAGCTTCTGAATCTACACGCCCTAACGCTACCAATCTTAACAAACTCTACATCTCAGTAAAACAACAGTTGGCAACAGTTTACATGAAAATGTTTTTGGTGAGATTTCATTTCTTTTTGGAAGTTGCTTAAGGCATTTTTTTTTTCTTTCTTTTTTGTAATTTGGTAAATTTCAGCTTTCTAGTACTTCAGGAAGTACCCTAACAGTTTTGATGATTATCAGTGTGTCAGTGACGAAACCGGTGTTTTTTAGATATCAATAAAATCTAAAGTATCAGAGCAATGCAATGAAAACTTTGTCTGTTTAATTAATCTATTATTGACATCATATCCTGAGAATATGAACGATTTGGTATATCGGAAACCAAAGTTATGAGGGTTCAAAAAAACGACGAAATACTTCGAGAAGAGGTAGATAGTGCCCTTGCGCTTCGCTTGGCTCGTCTTGGCGAGGGCAGGACCGTGCCCCCAGATACTTGTCATTTTCTTAAACCCAAAGAAATCAAGGGCATTCTTATTTCTATGAGTTCAATTAGAATGAAACAAAAATACACACAATTACACGGTTGCCCGTCGTGTCTCACACTTTTAATGTTATGCGTTCAAATCATACAGGCTCAAATTCAAAAAATAAATTAAGGATTGATGTCAATTATCATGATAGTAGAGCAACGCTGATTTCAGCACGAACGGGCCAGCTCGACCGGGGCGTTACTACACTTACTAACTTCCCACTGAAGACCAACCTAAAATGACAGCATTCGTGCTGTCGTGAACATCGTTGATGAGTGCGAGACCGGAGGCCCAATGATACAGAAGCATTTTAATAGGCAGCCATAGTGTACGTCACTATGCTGCATTATTGTGCATTGTTGCCTGCCTCGTTGACGCAGTGGTAGAGTACGCGACTGCTGTGCATGATCTCATGGTATCGGGTTCGATTCCCGGGTCGGACCAAATGCTTGTATAATTATGTGATGTATATTTATTACATTCATGTGGGTATGTATATATATAGCGCTAGTCGTGCACCGCGCGCAGCGCGCCGGCCGCCGAAGATTGTGTTAACTACCTATGTATATTGTATTATGTCTCAGTAATAAACTAGTATCGAACGTAAAGACTCGTTTCATTATCTCAGCATTTATATAGGTACGTATATATCATTGGCAACGAGTACTCACACTAAACCAAAATGAGTATGTATTTCAATCAGTTATCTATAAGCTATACCTATAATATAAGCTCTGCTTAGTTTTTGACTAGATGGCGTTGTGTGTTAGATGTTCGAAAATATTTATTTATTTAGTGTCTGCATTCGCAATAAGTATTATGTCCACCACTCTTGGATTCTGCTCATGATTTCCATTAGGAGTAGAGACACTTTGGAAGGCTCATACATAACAAAAAAAATCTAAATACAGAAACGTCACACAAACAGATTTACTACGCGAATATCTAGATATATAGATAATCAGTAGGTATCATTATCCTCGAAGCAGTATGTTATCGTAGATATCTACGTTATCTCTACGTACCATGTGAAGTTGATTTTACTCATAATTACTCGATACTCACTCGGGTTGTAGTGTGTTGAACGAGAAACAAAGCCCGTGTTCAGAGTCTACACACCTATAAAGATGACAGCATGGAAACTCTTCACCATTGTAACTGCAATCCGAGAGCATCTCATTGCAAGATCTGTGTATCTGTTGGAGAACATAGAAAAGTAAACGTTAAGGTATGTACCTGTGTGTGTGTAAGTTGTTATGTTTTTTATCCATGTGGAAAAAACCATTGCCTGGCATTGAAAGGCCTGTTACTCTACTACATAGTGGTTAATGACCCTGACTGGTGAACCAGAGGTCCTGAGGTCAACACAACTAAGGACAAATTCACCCTACTACCAAAAGGATGCGGTTTATCGAAATGCGAACATAATCATTTGTTTTGTGTCTGTGTGTAGTTAACCTATTATATGTTTTTGGAAATATATAAGTATATTTATCAGCTGTTTAATAACCATAATAAGTACAGGCTCTGTCTATTTTGGGATCAGACAGCCATGTGGTAGCGGCTGGTGTTAGATATGTAAAGTTATTATTAGTACGACCAGGAATTGTTTCAAAACTAAATTAAAAGGAAATAACGTTTAAAGAACTAAGTAATATTTAAAAAAATCTACAAGCATTCTCTACAGTTTTCGTTTGCTTTGAGTTCTTTTTTCTCAAAAAAGGCTCGAATCTCATTGGTTATTTAGTGTTCTTAATCTAAATATATTGAACTTACCCGTTGAATTATCTGCCTCCACGGCAAGTCACAATCTATGGTCTTACCACAGGAGTCACATTGCGCGTGGCTGCACTTTTTGCGCGCGTACACCAACTCACTTAAGAACCGGCGATGGTCGAAGGTCAATGGCTTCAGGAGGTCCGCTGCAGGATATACCTACTCATAATTTATCTTTTAATGCACGAAAGTAAGAAACTAGTACAAAAGATCCACCTGAAATGTCTGTATGTTCACTAACCGTTTTCGTAAGTTCTAGCGGACTGCACAGCTATGTTTGTTGTATAATATTTGATATGACTTAAGTGATTTGAGCAAGAGCATGTCATCAAGAGCATCATGTCATGCGTTTGTGCATCAGTAGTGACTACCTACTTAATTCAACTCCTCTTTGCAAATGACATTGAAGAACCTTTTTACTGTATTTGGATGTCGAAATATACAGCAAAAGAAAGCATAAAAATAGTAAATGGTGACTCTATGCCTTACATTTTATGAGGTGATTCCAGTGAGTCTAAACTGAATGATGCTTGTTTTGGTCATATCGCCTAATTTGACAAGCATAGTAATAATGCGTTACACACACAAAAGTGTATTTTAAAATTAGGCGCTTTGGGTTTAAAAAAATTCTTAGGCATTTCTTATTGGAAACAGATGTTTTTTTTTTTTACGAAAGAGATAAGTCTCTTTTGGAGCCTTAGAAGCTAAAACTATGCTTATGTCAGTAACTGACAGTGTTTTGGAACACATTTAATTGTTTAGAGTTAAAGCAGTATATACTGCAAAAAATGAACTAGGTAGGTATATTGTAGGTATATAGCTAACTTACAATACCTATTATAACAAGGTTAGCTATATAGTTAGCCCCTAGCGGCCAGTGACTAAGGACACGCACCTCTTTGGCTCCTAGGTAAATAATATTACCATACCCATTGGTCTCTTAAGTTATAGATAGATAGGTTAAGGTAGAAAACTCTTTATTTGTACACCGTATTACAGAGTTACAAGCAGGCGCGGACCGAAGGGGGGGGGGGGGGAGTTCACAGCGGACATGACCTCCCTGAAAATCGTAAATGAATTTGACAAAATTATTTCCCATTTATTTATTTGAGAAGCTGCTAAAATGACTATTCTGTCTGATGGAAAACATAAACAGAATCCAAGAGTGGTTACCATCCTCATTGCGCATGTGGACAATGCAGCATGATGACCCATACTATGGCGGCCTAGTAAGAAACCTAGCTTAAAGGACCCGGGAAATACATGCGCTGGTAGTGAGTGGCAGTCAAATCGACTGCTCGGCACAAGAAGTAAGAGCCGAACCGTTTGGTTCAAGAGCACATTTCTACCACTCTGAAGCGGTGACTTTTAAGGCATCACGTGTTATCCTGTAGAGGAAGGGAGAAGGTGAGTCTTGTAAAGAAGACACAGGTGCTCGAGCAAGAAGAACCGTTTCATCTTGTTCAGTATGCCTAGTTTCCGTGAGGCCGCCTTAGTGACGCTCTCAACGTACTCGCGCCGGTTGAGATCCCGGCAAATATCCATACCCAGGATATCGAGCTTATCTTGAAGTGGTAGTTGAGTGTTTTTAATGGTAGGAAGGGAAAGGAACGGAGGCTTTTTTGTAGAGGGCGCACACACGTGTGTTTTCTTGGCGTTGAACTCGACTAGTTTCACATTACCCCATTCATGCGGCTTAGACACAGGTCGAGGTCAGCGACAGGCTCCTATTATTTTTCAAAAAAATCGCCATATCGTATGTTGCCAAGGTTAACATGTCATTTATATGCAGAAGAAACAGTGTTGACGACTGGATGGAGCCCTCAGGTACGCCAGCATTAACCTGCTAATAATCGGAGACGACAGTGGCGCCGTCGCAAATGACGCTATAAAATGCGGTGCAGGGGCAGCAAGGTGGTAACCCAGTTGCAGAGTTTGGGGGCAAGTTGAATGCCTGAAGTTTAGAGAGAAGGAACGGTGTCAAATGTTATCGAAGGTCTTGGCTATGTCAGGGCTACTAGTGGCCATTGCTCCTCAATCCTAACAATAGCCTCACCCCAAAGGTATATTACGTAAGCTAGAAGATCACCCGTGGATTAATCCATACTGCCGATCATTTAGTAAAGAGTAATCCTCCAGGTAGTGGACCATTTGTTCTATCAGTCTTCACAACATCACATCATCATCATCGTCATCACAACAATATAATTTTACTCACCCAAAACTATACTTCACTGTTGCAATGGAATCTGTACTTAAGTGGTTTTAGAATGGGTTGTAGGCGATTTATAACCGACTTCAAAAAAAGGAGGAGGTTTCTCAATTCGACCGTATATATATATATTTTTTATGTGTGTTCGCGCATTACTTCGTCATTTATGAACCGATTTTAATGATTCTTCTTTTGTTGGAAAGGAGATGTTCCGACGGTGGTACCATGACAAGGAAACTAGGATCTGATGATGGCATCCCAGAGAAACCGAGGGGAACCCTTATTTTTTTCAGGCACGTACTATGTTTTTCGTATATTTTCTGAAGCTACTCCGGTATTTGCGTCTGGTAGTCATCATTTAATGATGATGAGCTGATGATGAAAGGTACAACTCCTTAACGGTTCGGAGTTAGAGGACAAATCTTTAAATGTCATATGCATGTATGTTACCTTTAGTCGTATTCTTTCAAGTTATTTAGGTAAGCTGATGAAATTCTTTCAATTTCATACGTATCTATAGACCTTTAGTTGTATACTTTTAAGTTATTTAGGTGGGCTGATGACACAGGCGCTATGATGACTAACCCCATAATGTATTTTGCTTTAAGTAACTCGCCTGTTTCTATTTCATCACGACATTTAAGCTTGGACACGATTCCTATTGCCCCGTAGACCACGTTCTCGGTAACAGAAATCTTGCATCTCAACATAATTTTGGAAACTGAGCATACTCAGTTTTAATACGTGTTCAAACCACTAAAGTTATTCGCATCAGCAGAAATTATATGAAATAGTTCAAGTTACTGATAACCTGCGATTGTTTGCACTAAAAATGGAAAAATAAAAAGTTTTTATAAATAAAAACCGACTTCCACAAACCATCCAACGAAAACTCTCTGCCAAAAAACACTAAAAAGCGTAAAATAAACTGGCTCTTCATAAATTGCTATGTGCCAATTCTTGTCTATACCTAATTCTTTATTCATTTAAATAGTAGTATTATTATGTGTGCTAGGTACCTAAAATATGTTTGAAGTCGGCGCCAAGCCAAAATGTAATAGGAGGTACCACACTCGCCGCTGCCGGATAGCTGCTCCTCGTGTGGCACAAAACAACCCAAGCGGGCAGACACGCGCGGGCTGACGCGACGTCGTTGATGGTCGTCTCGAAATATAGCGAGTGTGGTAATTACTATTACATTTGGCTTGGCGCCGACTTCAAACACATTTTAGATACCTAGCACACATAATAATACTACTATTTAAATGAATAAAGAATTAGGTATAGACAAGAATTGGCACATAGAAATTTATGAAGAGCCAGTTTATTTTACGCTTTTTAGTGTTTTTTGGCAAAGAGTTTTAGTTGGATGGTTTTTGGAAGTCGGTTTTTTTTTATAAAAAGTTTTTCACATTTTGAACTGTCTTTTTTTGTTTTAAGAAAGGTAGGCTACATGAGCCCACTTAAGCTCCTCCTAGAAGCAAAGAAGCCTCCTGGGGCATTCACAGGCTTAACATTCAGCGATTCTGTATCATGTAGTAGGATATTATTCTGTTGAGTGGCCACTCCCTCACAAAAATACACGTTATCCTGGAATACCAGGATAACGTGTATTTTTGTGAAGATATGATGTTTTATGTTGTGATCCTATTGTATGGGGCTGTTAGGGGGAGGCTGGATTGTATTCCATTAACTGATCCTCATCAATGTTTTATGGCATACTCACGTTTGGGCTATGTGGGCAAGTACCACACTTAGCCCAACCGTGAGAGTGCCCATGAATATTAGACTTACCTACAGGCTTACCAAAGAGAGACTTTCAGAAGAGCTAAACCTTACTTAAAGGTTTAGCTCTTCTAAATTTTCATTCCCCCCCATCATATAATAATATCATCTGATTTGGCAATAAATATAGAAGATTTCCATTTCTTTTATAATGTGTGTAATAAAATGTTGTATTGTGCAATGAAGTCTAGTTTACGCGACATATGAGTGACTCCCTCCAAAATTTCCGCATTTCCGGTTCAAAATTTCCGGTTACAAGAGGGTACATAAAATGTCAGTTATCTCATGTACAAACGGCTACCATAAAAAGCAATATTGTAATAGCATGTTAATAATAGTAGGATTTTAGGTAGAATTTATTTCTATTACCGTGTCAAACTTAAAAATAATAAAAAGTTTTGGTATTTTTTTTATCATAAACGATTGTCCATGTTAGTACACACATCACTGCATTATTTTTTTTAGAAAAAAAAACAGTCGTGTGAAAAATCACAGTAAAACAAGGTAAATGTTTTAGCGGCAGGAATGTTTTTGCTTCATTATAATTTTATTATAATTAAAAATGGAAAAAACAACTATGTGTTAACTCATTAAATAATACCTAACGACTTATCATTCTATGGATTGGCCTATTCGAATACAAATAATGACTACAAATATTAACATTGATCTAATAACCGAATAACCTAATTAGTAGCTTCAAGGACAAATTTGTTTAAGTTTAAACAGCAAATCAAAGACTAATTCGAATTGTGGATTTCCCAAGGTCATATATGAGACATGTTTGATAAAATACGTTTAATTATATGGCTCTCTGGGTACTGAAATTGTAAAATATATTTTACTATTTTTATGTATGTAATAGGCGGGCAAACGAGCAGACGTATCACCTGATGGTAAGCGATTACCGCCGCCCATGGACACCTGCAACACCAGAGGCGTCACAAGTGCGTTGCCTGCCTTTAGGGGATGTGGGAGGAGATATGGGGAGGGGTTGGGGTATGGACCTCCGGTATCCTACCGCCTCAGGGAAGTGTTGGACGCTAGCTTGGCGTCCGGACGCTTCCCTGAGTGCTGGAAATGCGGGAAGCTGGTCTTGTTGAGGAAGCCGGGACGGCCTGCCGATTCAGTCGCGGCCTATAGGCCCATAGTGTTGCTGGACGAGGCGGGTAAACTTTTTGAGAGGATACTCTCTGCCCGCACGTCCGGCACCTCTGCGAGGTGGGGCCCGATCTGTCAGACGCTCAATTCGGATTCCGAAGTGGCAGTGAGCTGTAGCGGCGTGGTGTTGGCGGTATCCTTGGACATCGCCAACGCCTTCAATGGTCTGCCATTTAGCTGCATCAGGGAAGCACTCCACTACTTTAGAGGAGCGTACCGACGTGTACGAGGACCGAGAGGGCGTCTTGAGACGGCGAACCATGTCGGGCGGCGTTCCGCAGGGGTCTGTCGTTGGACCACTTCTGTGGAACATGGGATACGACTGGGTCCTACGAGGTCGTCTCCCCCCCCGGGCTGGGCGTAATTTGTTACGCCGATGACACTCTTGTCACAGCCCGGGGGGCGAACTTCCAAGAGGCGGCGTGCCTGGCCACCTGGTGTGTTTCTCTGGTGGTCGGAGGAGGTCTCAGGAGGAGGCGGCGGAGAGGGCCCGGGAGGACGATATCCACTTGGACCCACTTGGCGCCAGGAGGCGCGCCTGTTAGCGCCTCATGAGTGTGGCCGCGGATGTTCGGGACGGGTTTTCCCCTCATCCGCTCTCGTGGCCACCCGCGAGGGGGCGACGTACACGTGTGCCGTACGTCGCCTAAATTGAGAGTTTTAACAGCAGACGGTGCCCGCTTCAGTGCGGGCAAGCGCTGGGAGGGGTCCGGATATGTTAATAACTGCAGTTCCTGGATTCCTCCCTTCACAGGCGCAGAGTGGCACACCGTGTGGTTTTAGTCGGTTCGAGTCCGACGCTCCGCCCTGCCGCAAACCCCGGTAGGGTGAGGGTCCGAGGGGATTTCCCGATTAAAAAAAAAATGGACCTCCGGTATCCTCACTCACTCGGTGAAACACAACACAAGCACTATTTCACACCGGTTTTCTGTGAGGCCGTGGTATCACTCCGGTCGAGCCGGCCCATTCATGCCGAAGCGTGGCTCTCCCACGGTGAAGTTGGTGCTAAACCAACTGTTAATGTTTAGTTTTACAAACGAGGAAAATAATCATACACGGGAAGTGGTCTTACCTAGTACACATTTCATTACTTAAAATTTTTGTTAACTTTTGCTACGAAATTATCAATTATTATTTTTTTATGAAATGAAACATTTTGTAGGGAACAAACTAAGCATAGAAATTAAAAAAAAAAACTATAACTAAACATACAAGTGTCAAAAAACTCCTACACATCTTCGCCTACTGGTAGCGTTCCCAAAAGACTGGCAACATTATCACGTTGAATGGCAATGCTGATTCTCTGTGCTAAAAAAGGCCGGTCTTCTGGTCGGGAGAAGCGTCAATTAGTTGATTAGCTAGGTACTTGTTTAAACATAGCCCGAGCACTCCGACCCCATAAACCTAGCGTCTCGACCCCAAACGGTTCAAAAATTTAATTACCTATTATATTTTGGTACTTACGCCGTTTGAGGCTTTCCGCAGAAGCAGCAGCAGCGCCGGCATAACCAGCTGAACTTAGAAGATGAGATGGCGTGAGGGTGGCGACGCAAGTTATGTCCCACACCAAAGCTTACCCATCTTCCATGGCAGTAACGCCATACCATCTGGTCTCTTGCCATCGTCCCGTATCAGACCATTTGGTTCTCGTACAGCTGGAACGCCGGCGGTAACGAGAGCACGACGGATAATGTTGTTAATATTGGCATAGATATTCAGCCAGCGCTTCTGCTACAAGAAAGGCCATGATGTCCGAGACTATCAACAGCTTCTCCACAGTGACAAAAATGCGGAGAAACAGAATTATTTTTTTTGCATACCTACATTTAAGAGTTTTTTTCTGATTATTGACTTGTCTTCCTATGATGTCATATTGAAAGTTAATGGATATTTTGTTAGTTGTTACACAACCTTACGAGTTACAAAAAAACTTTTGATTTGTTTATAGACTCGACATTTCCGTTTTCTGACTTCAATACATTCCTTGATTTCCTATTGAAAATAATCGAAATACTTACGATATAGGGCTTCGAACTTAAGCTGAACTTCTTTGATCCTGGGCTCCTCACACACCGTGATTCCTGGGAATGTGGTAGTCCAATTCAAATAGAAGGTGTCAGGTGTGTAATTTATCTCTACTCCTAGCTCCGCGACTGGTGCCATCATCAAGTAGAGGCCACCGAGAGACGCTATTATTATCAGCAGCCAGACCACCCTAACAAAGTATAAGATTGACTTGAATGTTAAAAGGCCTTTGTCTTTCCATTATTTTTATAAAAAACTAAAGTGTGTTTTTTTACCCGACTGCGAAAGGAGGGTTATGTTTTTCAAGTGTATATATGTATGTATGTATATTTCTTTGGCACGCCCTAGAGCCTAAACGGCTTGTCGTATTTTTATGTGAGTGGTGTCAATAGATGCGTCATAGTCGTACATCAAAATTAAAAATAAAAAAGATAAGGATTTTTGGCGCCGAAAAGTAATATAAAAAAAATTATGTATTCAAAATACATCGAGTGTGGTATCAAAATTACGATTTTTTTACGGTGATTACGAATATATTTAAAACTTATATGTTTTTTTGTTAAATATTGACGCAGTCGGGTTTTTTATTTTTAATAATTTGTACTTGTTTAAAGTTCGAAATATAAATGACTAGTGACCCGGGCCAACCCGGCTTCGCAAGCAAGCCTTTTTAAATTTCTTGGATTTCCTATACTATAATTATGCATATAAATCTTCCTTTTAAATCAATCTATTTATTGCGGAAAACTGCATTAAAATCATTTGAATAGTTTAAAAGATTTAAGCGAACAGAAAACGGAAGCGACTTCTTTTTATTCATCTAACGATTTTTTTGATATTTTTTAGTTATTTCAATGCAGCCATGCTTTGACACAAAAAGGCTGGCTCGATCGTATTGATGTCACGGGCTGAAGGAAAACCGCTATTAAGCTAATTTTTCGTTACTCTTACTTACGTCACCAGGGGTCCTATCTTCCAGTTTCCCCCTTTACGAGGTTACACTCAAAGGGTGGGAATGGACTAACGTCTGTCAGTCACTTACAATTTTGGTCCCGTTTACTATAAAACAAAATAATCAATATTAAACGTACCTTGACAACAGACTTGAGTTCGGTTTAAACAAATGATTTACTCCGTGAAAGGTACTATTTTGTCCAACAAATAGTAACTTCTGTTTCGCGCGTTTGAGTAAATACAACTGCATATTACGATTTTTCAAAGTTTTTGAAACTGGCATTCTTCCGAACTTCAAGCCAACTAGTTTTTGTACGGTGAAAAGCTTAATAATATCCGTTTAAATTCTGCCGATAGCGTGTGTCAATGGTGCAATTAAATTTAACAATTTTCAATCAGCATAAAGGCTATGATAAATGTTTTTTAATTATAAATAATTAGGTATACCACTCATAACAAATATTTTTTATTAAGCACAATTTTTTACAAAAAATAAAAATGACTTCAAGAACTGGACCAAATTAAAACGGGACCACACGGGAAGCACCAGCTTTCAAATAAAAAAGAATCATCAAAATCGGATCACCCTGTCTAAAGTTCTGAGGTACCAAACATAGGTACGACTAAGGGAACCAACTATGTAGGACAACAGCACTGCAGAGAGATGGAAAACTTGAAACAAACTAGTTCTAATCTATATCAACTCGTTTGGCCAGCGTGTTAAAATAAGCCAAAATCACCTTTCTCAATAGTCAAGATCAATGTTTCTATTGAGACTATGTCGGACAGTGGGCCAGTGGTGGATTTACCACTAGGCTGAGTAGGCTGGAGCCTAGGGCGGCGAATTTTAGGAGGCTGCAAATTAACATGATTTTTTTTCATACCAAAATAAAAAAAAACTTTAATAAAAACGGAGAAAATAGTCTTGACAGTTTAACAAACAAGTAAAATTTTAACAAAATAAAATCAGACTTCAAGGTTCGACTCGATTTCTCTTGGATGCCATCATCAGATCTTAGTGTCTTTATCATGGTACCACCGTAGGGATATCTCTTTTCCATTAAAAAAGAATCATCAAAATCGGTTCATAAACGACGAAGTTATCGGCGAACATACATAAAAAAATATATATATACGGTCGAATTGAGAAACCTCCTTGTTTTGAAGTCGGTTAAAAATACACTTTACGCATCTTTATGTATATTTCAAGTATTTAGGTAACTATAAGGATTGAAACTAAAAGACAAAACGGGTTTTTCAAACCTTTATTTTGTAATTGGAATACTCCACGCTACTCAATTGTTATAAAAATGCATCTTTAAAAAGATTAATGTTTTTTCTTAAAATTATTTCATATTATTTTTATTTATACTTCAAAATAATTTCGACTGACATTGTAATATGTACTTCAAACAAACGCAACATTTTTTTATTTTTAAAGTAGTTCATTATTAACATTGCAATTTAAATGAACTTACAAAATAATAATATTTAGGTAAATCAAATCTGAATATACATTTAATAACTACCCATAGTTATTATGGCCACCAACTGAGCCGAATTTTATTTCTAGTATCCGATCGGTTATATAATATATAACCGGATATAGGAATAATAAATAGAAAGAAACTAGAAAAAAAGAAAAAAACCTATAACATATTATAGGTATATCTGCCTTAATCTAACAACAAAAACAATTTAAGGGTGATTCTTCGAAACACGGTTTTGACGTGTTTTTGACTGAAGAACACATCTTTATTTTATCCAATTTCTACATCGATAGCAGGTTTTATAGTAATTGGCGATATCTATCCAGGCATGTATTTATTTATTTGAGATTACTTTAAATATATAAAATTAAATCAACAGGAAACGGTCAAAACTCATTCATCTGGTGTGCCCCCACGCCGCTTTTTGTTGAATTATTCGATTTTATGTAATATTACGTCGAAAGAAGTCATATTTAAAACTTCGTATCGATATTTGAATAAAGGTATTTTCAAATGTTGTGATTTATATTCAAAATATTTGTATATGTTCGTAATTACGTTAATTTAAAAAATGTCCCCAGATAAAATTATAATTCACCTGGCACAATTTGTTCGAACATATTTTCAATGTAAACACATAATATTTGGTAGAAAAATATCGACTCTTTGTTGGCCATAGCAGTCAGCACCGATGTATCATACGTAGTGCTAGTGTGCGGGTCTAATTTTGCAAAAAGAACGATTTATAGTTGTGATCTGGCTGTTTGTCACCTAGGGTGCATAATTAATCTGATTTCTTTTATAGATTATGTATCTTTAGTTATGTTTTGCAACTTAAATATGGTTTGTAAGTTTGTAAATTAATAATGTTTATTGTATCTTAGATTCCATTCGTCTATAAATTATGGAGCAGAGTGAAGGTATTTCCAAATTTCTCATTTTCCTGGCACCCATTAATCTGGTTTTATCTGGCTCTTATGACCCAGATGAATTTGGAGGAACCAAATAAATTAGATTTGGTACAGTTAAGGATGACCTGATAAGAGTAGATATTTCTTTCAGATGGATTAGTTTTCATAAAAATAAGTAACCATCGACGGGGTACATGTAGTACACTATATAGACCAGTAAAGACACAACTGATCACCTACTAAACCGTGGCTGTTTGGTGAACCTAATCGTCTTGTTTCAGATCTTTAATTTAGAAATTACAAAACCAGAAAGCAACCTAGGCAAGAAAGGCTTAAATTACATAATCGCGGTGTAAAGAGATATGAAAGAATTGAAATCAATCATGCAAGAAAAACAAAAGAAAACTATAAGACTATATAAGGAGAAAATGAAAAGAAACAGCTATCAGTTATTCATTAAATGAAACCTAGGTTACAAAGATAATAAAGAAAGTGGTGTGGAAAACTTTACAAAATATATTAAACTTGAAAGTAACAAGAAAAAAGAATATCAGAAAGAAAATACTCGAACCAGAAGTCTCAGCGTTTTGCCAGATACTAGACTGATAGTTTTCATAGTCAACAGTAATAATCTCCCTCTAAATTTAGTTTTCAAACAGAAAACTCGTACCACAACCATCTCTAGATGAAATCTAGAGATGGTTGAGAGAGTTCTAACAGAGAGACGATTAATTTAATTCCGAATATATTCATATTTATAATATTTAAACTCTACAGGTGGTTTAAATTCAATAAAATACCACACAAGAAATGCGGCTGGCAATATGGCATTAGGAATTTAAATATATTGTATTTTCATATTTAATTTTAACTAAACAGTAACCGATTTCAGACTCGAATACCATACAATTGACTTACCTCGCGATTACAGTACGTCTTTTTGATCGAAGCAGTACGTAATGAAATTAAAGAATACATTTGTAATGTGATAATGAAATATAGCTATCTTTTTCTCTTACGTGCTGCTTCGTATCTTTCGTACTATTCATCAGTGAAATTTGTCTATGCATGCAGTTTTACAGCACAGTTTGACAGCACGGCCGCGGCGCAAATTATTACGTACGTAACATATCTATGGTTTTAAAATATCATTGGTCTACAGAACATAATGTTCTATCGTAATGCGTATTGCGATTAACTGTCTTCTGGGTTGCCATCTTCTGGAATTTGTTCCCTAAGAGACAATAAATAATTATAAAGGCGAATGTACCAACTGACAGAAGTGGTAGTCTCTATATCAGCTGCGTTTGTCGTTGTTTCGACTGCTTCATTAACTTTTCCAATATTACATGGTATGATAGAAGATATCGTGGTAGCTCCGTTTGACGCTGTTGTGTCTGTGAGATGTTGGAGATAGTTTGTGATATCTTCTAATAAATCAGGTGAAGGTTGATGTTGTTGCCACTCCGGTACTAAAAAATAATGTTATTTAATTAATTATAACAGTAGGCCTGTGCTCTATTTAAATATTTTGTTATTTTACAATTATTATTAAAAATATAAATGTGATTTTTCTTAGCTAAGCCTAACGTTGTCCAAAAGAATCGTATGCGGTTAAACTTGAGGGAGATACTCCCGAAGAACCGGTCTATCCACTAAACCCCGCGGCGGCCTGCCTCAGCAGTCGGGAGAAGCTCCAGGTACGTATTGGCGGCTTCTGGAGACCTCCTTGCTGTATCGTACTTCACGACTAAACTACAGCCCGGGATGACCAGACACACATCTAGTCGACACTCTCCGGACCGCACCGGCGTTTCACCTGTTTCGGATCATGTTTTTAGCGGTCCCATCGCCCTAAGATGTGGCGGCACCGACCTTTAGGCTACAATTAGGGTGCTAGCGACCTCTACCGCGTCCCCTTCGCCACCTCCTTCGAACAGAACTCCTTCTGGTGCATAACACCCTCACAGAAGAAGACTGCGGCTTCCCATCCATCAACACTCTCCAGCATTACCGAAATACCTACCGAAGTTTGTCTGTCTGTTTGTCTGTACACTACTGTGATCCGCTATGCATCTTTTGCCTGCATAATTCAACATGTTTCAAGATGCCAAATTACAGTAGTGTTATCCGACTTTATACATATTCCTTTAAGTTCATGTAACAATCATTTAGATATATTTGTCCGCTAAGATTCTTGGCCATAAATAAACCTTATTTATATACATTTATTTAGTTAGTTAAAACTAAAGACTAAAGCACACTCAGACATAAGAAAGACAAAGCCTGACAGAGCTTAATTATGATACATATTTTCCAAAATCGGTGAAACCGGTATTTTAATATAATATACCGAAATGAAAAAAGATCATCTGCTTAGCGATCAGCAATACGGTTTCCGTAAGGGTCGATCAGCTGGTGATCTTCTGGCGTACCTGACACATCGCTGGGCACAGGCGATTGAGACTAAGGGGGAAGCCTTGGCAGTTAGTTTGGACATTGCGAAAGCCTTCGATCGGGTCTGGCACAAAGCGCTTCTTTCGAAGCTCCCTTCCTATGGGCTTCCCGAGAAACTATGCGAATGGGTCACCAGCTTTTTAGCAGGTAGAAGCATAAAGGTCGTAGTCGACGGTGAATGCTCTGACTCTATACCTGTGAATGCTGGTGTCCCGCAAGGTTGTGTGCTATCGCCTACTCTGTTCCTCCTGCATATCAATGACATGCTGCAAACTAGCGGCATTCATTGCTATGCGGATGACAGTACAGGCGATGCTCTCTACACCGGCCGCGCTAATATTTCTCGGGAAAACGTCATTGAGAGTCGAAACAAACTTGTGTCCCAAATTGAGACCTCTTTAGAAAAGGTCTCAGACTGGGGTAGACTCAATTTAGTCCACTTTAACCCCACCTAGACACAAATTTGCGCGTTCACCGCTAAAAAACTGCCGTGGGTCGTATGCCCTCGGTTTCAAGACATTCCCCTATCAGCCTAAGCCAACATTGGAATACTTGGTGTCGAGATATCGAGCGAAGTCCAGTTCCGTGGCCATTTGGAGGATAAGGCCAAATTGGCCTCGAAGAAGCTTGGCGTGCTCAACAGATCGAGACAGTATTTCACTCCGGCCCACCGCTTTCTTCTATATAAGGCGCAGGTTCGGCCACATATGGAATACTGTCCTCATCTTTGGGCGGGGGCACCCCAGTACCAGCTCCTCCCTCTGGACCGCATTCAACGGAGAGCGACTCGAATCGTCGACTGCCAGGAATCTTCAATTCGGCTGGACTCTTTGGCGCTGCGTAGAGATGTGGCTTCGCTTTGCATCTTCTACCGCATTTACTATGGGGAGTGCTCCGAGGAATTGTTCGGGCTGATTCCTGCCGCCTCTTTCCGCCATCGTCCTACGCGACAGCAATTTCATCCCCATCACTTAGATGGTTGGCAGTCCACAACTGTGCGGTTCTCTAGGAACTTTCTGCCTCGCACAACAAAACTGTGGAATGAACTGTCGCCTGCGGTATTCCCGGACCAATACGACCTTCAAACCTTCAAGAAAAGAGCGTACTCCTTCTTAAAAGGCCGGCAACGCACTTGTGACGCCTCTGGTGTTGCAGGTGTCCATGGGCGGCGGTAATCACTTACAATCAGGTGATACGTCTGCTCGTTTGCCCCTTATTCAATAAAAAAAAAAAAAAAAGATATTATTGAGCTTTACACAATCTCCTTATCAGATGCAGGACTACAAACTTCCTTTACCGAAATCATAGTTTGTTAAATTACGTAGGTAAATATTAATAATTTTGTACCATGTAGTTGTATATCGTTGTTCCAAGAATGAACAGAATGATTACTGATTTATCAAGGCGGAAACAACAAGGCACGCTACCTACGTCGTTGCAGTGACAGTCGCGATAACTTTGTTTACACTTCATGACAAGAAATGTCAACGGAACAGGACTAAATATAAAAAAAAATGTTGAAAAGAACAAGAGAAATTTTAAAAATATAAACCCACCTATGTAAGAATTATTTAAAACATTTATGGAGCCTATGTCACAATTGTTTTTATTCATAGGTTTTTTGTAAAAATATTTGTACCTAAAAACGGTCCTAAGTTTATTGCTTTTACTAGAAAAGTTTTCTTGGAAAGTGTATATATTTATTCCTAAGTAAACAACTGGATACTTTACTAAAACTTTACATAATTAATCGCAAAGTTTATTTTTGCACGTAATAAAATTTATAACATATTTGCTCGTAAAGGGTCTCTTATTTCACCAATTTCAATATCGTAATGTATCTCATTACGTAGTTGTGCGTTATTGTAATGTAAAACGCACGTTTTTTTTAATAAAGTAAAACTCACGGTTTATCAAGATGCTCGAACAATACTCTTTTAAATATTAGCAAAGAGTTTTTATGTCAGAAAAATGGTCAACATTTTATGAGTGAAAGTAGGAGAAACGAGACCACAGAGTTCCGCAGCCGCCTCCGCCGATTGCTGAACTCTGTCGTCTCGTTTCTCCTACTTTCACTCAAGAGAGTGAGAGAGATATTGGTGAAATTTTAATTAATAATAATAACTTGACAAGCTTAAAAATGCCAACTGGCAACGTAATAATCAATTTTACAAATTGTTAAATTTTTTTTATCTGTTTAACAAGTTTTTAAAGATTTATTCGATCAAGAAAGTCCGAGTTTACTATTATAAAGACATTAGACTATTATCTAAAAACGTTAGTTCTTAGGGTCAACTGTATATTATTTAAATTAAAACCTTAATTTAGAAAAGTTAAAAACTACTAAGTATATTTTTTTAAAGTTATGTTACTACGAAATAATTGATCTAACAATTATTAAACGTGCAAATAAAATTGTCTCTGCTACTTAGAACTGTATAAATAAACCGAGGATAAGTGCGGTTTATTAGTCAGTCAGTCAATAAAAAGGGCACTATGAAAAATTCTCAGAATTTTGCATTTATGCGGCTGCAGTTTCTCTACCTTTCACAGATTCAAGTTAAATATTAGCAATACAAAGCCTTGTGTGATTCTTTATTTGGTATCAATTACGTAAAACCGGTATTCTTTGAACATATACCGGAACTGAAATAGGTATAGTACACAATCTCCATATCAGGAAGACGGATGCAATTTTTCTTAATGACGTCATGCTTTGTTAAAATACGTAGGTAATTATACGTAATACTATAGGTAATTATATTATTGACGTATGCGACTGCCGATCAAGAGGTCGCGGGTTCGAATCCCGGGTCGGGCCAAAAAGTGTTATTGACTTTTTCTGATTATAGAAATAGTAACAGCTCGGAGTTTGGAAGTTGGGGCACGACAGTACTATTAATTATTCTGTGGTTGGGGTCTGAACCCCGTGCCTCGGAAAGCACGTAAAGATGTCGGTCCTGCGCCTGATCTCTCTCCGGTCGTGTCGGTTAACCGTCCCATCGGATTATGAGAGAGAGGAAACAGAGATTGAACCTGTGTTTGCGCACACACTTGTGCACTATAATATCTCCTGTGTAGTTGGCTGGTCTTCATTGAGACTGGCCGTAATAATTGTACCAAGCAGTTGTATATTGTTCCACGAATTAACTGAATATTCTATATATGCTATCCTACTTCCACATTACTTGTATATATTTTTGCGAAAGTTTGTGAAGATGTATGGATGTTTGTGACTCCTTCACGCAAAAACTACTGAACGGATTGAGATGAACATATACAGCCAGTAATGTACCAGATAAAGCTATTACACTTGCTAGTCTAATAGCTTTATGTACTACACTAGTAGGGGAGAGTAGGGTAATGGGAGTCAGTGGGTAATTGGAGTCACCCTCAGATCCAGGAAACAGTACTTGCGAGCGACGCTTAATCAGCGTCCCTACCTCCGCTCTGGCCCTCCAGTGCCGCCCAGAACGGGTCGCGCCAGTCGGCACGCGCACCATCGAGATACGCTGGTGTTATGTTTTTGTGCTCCGCTGTTCTAATTTTACGTCAATACGTATAATAGTTTTACGGTAAGTGTCGAATATCTTGTAGTATAAGAATAAGACTTTTACACGGTCTTACTTAGACGTTCAAAATTGTGAGGTGTAGTTCAGATTTCGTCAGTGTTTTAAAGATTTTTTTTATTTTATTATTTTTCTCATTAGTGTAATTGTGGGAAATGAGAGTCAGGTGACTCCCATTACCTGCAATGGTGCATTTTGAATTACGTCATTTTTATTTATTTCTAGATGCCGAAATTACAAGTTGGAACAACTGAAAAGGCTTCCTGGTCTTCTGATAGCCTGGAAAAAGCTAAAAAGCTTGACCGGTTCTTAGGATGTCTAAATAAGTAGGCCCACTTAATTCTGAACCAGATATTGTATCAGTCAAGTCAAATTAGTGCTAATTTGCCAGAGAAAACACCTATTATAAATACAAGAAAGGGCCGAAAGAAGCAACACGCTACAATTTTAACGGCAACGCAATTAAAGAAAACCTGATAGAAAATGAAGAACACAGGAGGTAAAGAAAAAGTTAAGAGATGGAAAGGTAAATGTCAGGGAATAAAGTCAATACAGAAGAAGGGTCCAGAAAAGGCAAAGCGCCAGGTACGGCAGTAAAGTAACGAAACTTCTGTATCAGATGTTGGCACTGACGACTTATGCCAGGACGATGAAGATGACGACGCAGAAGATGCTTGAAAAGATGCCTAGTGTCCAACGATTTTGGAAGAAATAATGAGATGTGGTTTAGATGCACCTCATGTGAGCTATGGGCTTACGCGGAATGCACTGAGTGGGACTTAGCTGAAGGTTATGTCTGCGATATCTGCTAGATTTTGTTTGACTCAAATCTGTTTTTTTTTTCAAACTTTTATAATATCCAAAGTGGATTTCCAAAATGTCTGAAAATTATTTCTAATAATAGTTAATTAAGTAAATAATGTTTAAAAGTGGTTGCAATATATAGTTTGTTTATAATTGAAATTTTATTTGAGTTCTCGCTTAAGTGACCCCCATTACCCTCTTTTACCCTACTTTTACTTTATGTACTTAGGCTACCATTTAATACGATAACCGATATCCACGGACAAAAGTTAGTTTTATATAAAGGGTTACTGGTAAGTAGCAGTAGCAGCTATTTCAAATTGATTAACTGCCTCTGTAGCGCAGTGGTAGCGTGTGCGACTGCTGTGCTTGAGGTTTCGGGTTCGATTCCCGGGACGGACCAAATTTTGGTATGATCTGCAAATATT
This sequence comes from Diaphora mendica, assembly GCA_949125395.1. NCBI lineage: Eukaryota > Metazoa > Arthropoda > Insecta > Lepidoptera > Erebidae > Diaphora > Diaphora mendica. The sequence continues at coordinate 22,169,105 of OX421314.1, forward strand.
TGTTTCGGAGTTTGGGTGTTTTCTATGTATAATATGTATGTATTTACAAAAAAGAAGTATATATGTATTTATATCAATTGCCTAGTACCCATAACACAAGCTCTGCTTAGCTTGGGACTAGATGGCGTTGTGTGTAAGATGTCCGAAATATTTATTTATTGAAATACTATATCCCAAACATATCCATTTTCGAGATATTGGCCTTTTAAGATTTTTATAAAAATTGAAAAAGTTTTGCCTTATGAATTTTTTTTAGAACTTATATTTCCATTACTCTTCTTTTATATATTTGAGCCCGCTAAAGTGACTCTACTCTGCCTGGTGAAAGAAAGAGTAGGTAGTGATCACCATACTCATTCATTACCAATGCAGACAATGGCGCATGGCGGCCTATTGAGATGCTCCTGAATCATTGGACCTCCGGTCTCGCACTCACCAATGAAACACGATTACACGACAGCACGAAGGTGACATTTTAGGTTGATCATTTGTTGGAGGTTTTTTACCGTTTTGTAACGTTGATAGATAGGATTCAAGAGTCGAAAGCTATAAGATAAGTAAATAATAACTCACCGCAGTAAGGTAGTTTGTCTTCGGTAAGTACAAGAAAACGGCCTCTCGCGTTCTTTGAAACTCTGATACCCATCTCAGGGCATGATAAATTGTGTCTGCCGCAGGTTGCTGCTATGCTCTTTCTTAAGCTAGAATATCATTTGTACACACTATAAAATAATACTTTGTATAATAGGTATTTTATAATATAAGAATACTATCCCAAAATGCGAAAGTTCGTGAATGACGTGAAAAACTACTGAAGTAATTTAAATGAAACCTTTCGGTAATATAGCCTTATACATCAGAATAACACATAAGTTACTATTTACGGTTCGGCCCGGCCCATTTATTACTTATTAACTTGACCTTCTTAATCTATATATAGCCTCACCCTGAAACTGTCAAGTCCCAATGAGATCCTCTGAAGCTGCAGTTCTTGTTTGTCAATGATTCCGTAAACAGTACGTACGCCCGTCCGTGACTGCATATCGCTTGATCTATCGCTAAAACATAACACACGGTATTCAAATATATTTTTTATTGAAGCCTGCCAAAGTTACTCTACCGTGCCTGCGTACATTAGTAGACTAAAGTTTATAAGTAGTACGGAAAAAAAATCAAAAAGAAAAACTTCTACTAGCCCTAATACCTAGGTGATATTGAAGTTTTATTGTGGGAGAGCCACGCTTCGGCATAAATGGGCCGGCTCGACCGGCCTTGACCTCACAGAAAACGGGGGTGAAACAGCGCTGGCACTGTGTTTCACCGAGTGCGTGAGGACACCGGAGGCCCATACCGCAACCCCTTCCCCAAAGGCCGGCAACGCACTTGTGACGCCTCTGGTGTTGCGGGTGTCCATGGGCGCCGGTAATCGCTTACCATCAGGTGATCGTCTGCTCGTTTGGCCCCTATTCGTTTAAAAAACTGTTGTCGAACTTTTTAGGGCTCCAACTACCGGTAAAGATTGTCAAAACTGTTCGTATAGCAAACTTGCACGGAGTAGTCTCAAAGTGTGAAGAATGGCCACCCGTCTAAAAACGGACCTGGCTAGGTTTGCTTACCTTTACTAGGTAAAATTTGGTTAATGTTCAGGCAAAACTCGGCAAAAGTGAAAAGTGTCTAATAAATAATATAGGTCAGAGTATTTCAAAACCACTGGTAAATTCTCATGTATGTACTTACTGTTATAGAATGGTATTTTGCTGATCAAGCAGCCCGGCTGCCTAATGCCACCATTAGGGTAGAAATCGACATGACCTAAAACATATTTATTTTATGATAAATTGGAACACAAGCTTGTGTAATGTACAAAGTATATGCAAGCTAGCGAAGGAAAGAGCCATATCATTCAACAACCCATAATGGTTCACTGCTGGGCTCAAGTCTCCTCTCAGGAGAGGGTTAAGGCCATATTATGTCCCCACGCTGGCCGAGTGCGAGCCTTACATTATATTAATACATACATAGATACGTTAATTGGTTCACTAATACGAAAACAAAGTTATTGCTTCGTACTATACTGGTATGGGTTCGATCCAAACATGTATGAGCCAAAAAATATTGTTCTAATTCTGTGTTTTCTCTGTGTCCATTTTAAGTACGTCTTTAAAGTCCACGCGATACAAAAATATGCCTAGAACTGGAGGCTTCATAGGTCTAGCTATACTGGAATATTCTAGACTGTTAATTTTTAAGAAGATATTACCTGTAGGATAAGGGAATCCAAAACCAAAAGCAGTTAGTTTGCCATTGGTGTGAATTACATCAACGAAGTCGGCATCTGATGGGTCCAACCTATCACTTGTGTTTGTTGTGTTGAAGCACGGGAGAGCTGGGTCCAAACCTACAATAGGAACAGTTTGTATTACTAACGTACTGATACCATGAATACGTACTAATGATAGTAATGAACGAACTAATAAACGTTACCAAAGTAGCATTTAAAGTACAACTAAAAAAAAATTACTGCAGGGTGGCCTAGTCGTTAAGCGGTCGCCACGCCGCCTTCTGCTACACCAAGTGCTGTGGGTTCAAATCCTACATGGGATAACACTGTGTGATCCCCAAATTGTTGTTATGAGTCTGGGTGTTATTTGTGTCCGATTCATGTATGTTTGTAAAGTCGCCATCAAAGTGTATACACGCTGTTTCACGCCTATTTCATTAGTAGTTATGGTGTGCCAACGTAACGAATCCACAAAACATTTACAATATTTTTTATGAACAAACAACTGTTACATGAACATTTAATTTATGGTCACTTTACCCTACATGATTAAATTTAAACTCATATTTTCCAGATCAATCCCTCACTGACTATAATTTAGAAGAAGTCGGTTAAAAACTTACCCGTTATTCTGCCAACTTTTCCCAATTCATACGACGCGAAGGAAATAATTTGAGCTCCCAAGCTATGTCCGATAAAATGGCATTTCTTAAAATTCAGTCCAGTTGCATTTTTTAACTGTTGCATAAAGCTGAAAACAAATGAAATGGAAATATATCAAAATATAATTCACTTTTTAATTAGCACTTTTTGTGTATTGTGATACACATTTTTTTTTCTTTTATGTGTTTGGTTTTTTACGCCTTTTGGGGTGTGAGAGATTGTCGGAATCGAACCTGTTAAAATTACTCTGTGTACCACGCTGTGCTTAAAATAGACGACATCTTATACTTTCACGTCGTCGACTACTTTAGATTTATTATATAATTAACCACTAATATTAGGTTAAGTGAAGAAAAATTTGGTACAATTCCAATACCAAAACGGCTCGTTAGCGTGCAATAGATCGAAACCTCCTTCGTAAGAGGAAACCTATGTCCAGCAGTGGACTGTTAGAGGCTATTAGGTTCAGACAATCAGACAGATAGACAGAAATTCAATCTTCTAAGATACTTACGTCACTATATCCCGCCCAACTGTTCTTGTATTCGCTACAGCGCGCCAGTATTTAAAGGTATTGCTTCCTCCACTCCAGTCTACGGCTATAACGTTAACATCCTCCTAAAAATACATCATTTATTAGAAGAATATCTTATCAAGGTTAATTTTAATAAGTATTTATTTGAATGCCTTTACAGATGTTTTAAGATTCGCATTAGCACCATAATCCGAAGGTTAATTATACCTAGATACTAAAAATAAAAATAAACTTGGGGCCATTGTTTAGATAGTTGTGACTTTTTGACTCACATTTAAAACATATAAAAAAGAAAGTTTCTTTGGAGATTTAAAAATTAAAACAAATAAGACAATGCAAGTAGGTTTTTAAATTATCTATACTATACTAATATATAAAGCTATAAAAGAGTTTGTTTGTTTGTTTGAACGCTAATCTCAGGAACTACTGTTCCAATTTGAAAAAATCTTTGTGTTAGATAGCCTATTTATCGAGGAAGGCTATAGGCCATATATCATCAAGCTAAGACCAATAGGAGCGGCGCATCAATGAAGAATGTTACAAAAACGGGGGAAATTAGGCAATAGGAGACATAAACTGATGAATATTTTTCGGCATCCAGCGATGATGCCAGCTTCTCTAGTACACCTTCACTGGCAGATACCATCTCGAATCAATTCTCTGATGTTCCAAGGAATTTCAATGTCGTTCATTTGAATGCCCAAAGTATTCCGGCACATTTCTCTGATATGCTGACAACCTTCGACTGTACGAATGTCCACGCAATTCTTGTATCGGAATCGTGGCTCAAGCCATGCCTGTCCACAGTATCGTACTCGTTGCCAGGCTTTCAGCTGGTAAGGAATGATCGAGCATGTGGACGTGGCGGTGGAGTTGCCATATATATCCGATCCCACATTCCCTTCTCCATAGTGAATATGTCTTCTCAGCCCCCACCCACAAATGCTGGCGAGCATTTATTCATTGAAATCCTTCTTCACAATACAAAAGTACTTCTCGGTGTATTTTACAGTCCCTCCTTACGAGTAGACTACTTTTCCTCACTCGAAATACTGTTAGAAAATCTAACTCCTTCGTACAGTCATACTATAGTCATGGGTGACTTTAACACTTGTTTACTGAAAAATGATTCTCGGTCTGTCAAACTTCGATCTGTTACTGAGTCCAGTAATCTCTCCATTCTTCCATTAAATCCTACACATAATCTCCCAAACCGTAATCCATCTCTCTTAGACCTTATCCTTGTGTCCTCTGTGGAGCACGTTGCCAAACATGGTCAGTGCTCTGCAGATTCATTTTCCTACCACGACCTTCTCTTTCTTTCCTATCTCACTCGCACTCCTAAACCTAGATCTAAAATAATTTCGCAGCGTAATTTTCGTGATATAAATGTCAAAAATATTTGCATAGATATCGAAAACATCGACTGGACTCCTGTTTTTAATTCTCAATGTGTCGATGAAAAACTTGATTTGTTCACTAAAAATCTGATAAGCTTGTATAACAAACATGCGCCGATGCGCCAAATAAAAGTGAGACATCTGCCTGCACCCTGGCTTACTGCCGAAATAAAGGAGGTTCAGAGAAGGAAAGCAAGGGCTCAATCGAAGTATAAAAAAAACCCGACAGCATCAAACTGGGAAAAATTTATATTTGTTAGAAATCACTGCAACAAGATGTGTAGGAATGCTCAGCGCCGACATATCCACAAATCTATTGAAGATGGTGACCCAGTTAAGGTCTGGGGATTTCTCAAGTCATTGGGGATCGGCAAGTCACGTCCTGCCTGTGCTTCAAAAGATGTTGATATCGAATCCCTTATTTCACATTTTTCTGCTTCCTCCAACTACGGAGGAGCTATCAAGACTACAACTCTGAATAATCTTTCTTCTCTGCCGACTCCTGACTGTTCCCAATTTCTTTTAAGTCAATTTGCTGCATGTGATGTTAGGAGGAGCATAATATCAATAACCTCTAATGCCGTAGGAAGCGATGGCATCAGCCGTAATATGGTACTACCTATCCTGGATGAAATCCTTCCCATAATTTGTCATATTTTTAATTTTTCCATTTCCATCAACACATTTCCATCTGCATGGAAAATGGCCCAAATTATTCCTCTCCCAAAGAAACGCAATCCGTCCTCCATCTCTGATTATCGCCCTATATCTATCCTTCCTTTTTTCTCCAAAGACCTCGAGCGTCTCATTTACACTCAGCTGAGCTCATTTCTTACGAAAAATTGTTTCCTTAATCCTTTCCAATCTGGTTTTCGACCAGGCCATAGCACTACCACAGCTTTAGTCCATATTACGGATGATGTAAGGTCAGGCATGGACGAAGGTAAGCTAACGGTTTTCACTTTACTGGACTTCAGCAATGCCTTTAACACCGTTGACTTTGATGTCTTACTAGGTATATTGTGTTCACTTAACATATCTCCATCGGCAATTGACTGGTTTCGTAGTTACCTGTACAGTCGCCAGCAGCGTGCTTGCGACCAGCCTTGCCACCAGCGATAAGGTTTACTCCTCTTGGCATACAACATCTGCAGGTGTACCTCAGGGCGGCGTGCTATCACCGTTACTTTTTGCAGTTTTTATTAACTCAATCACTAAACAATTACTTTCTTCCTACCATCTTTATGCAGATGATCTCCAAATTTACACACAAGCCACTCCAGACAGTATAAAACAAGCAGTGGACGTCATTAATAGAGATTTACAGCAGATATGCAACTGGAGCACGGAATATGGAATAAATGTAAACCCAAACAAAACACAGGTAATGATAGCGGGTAGCTCCAGGTTACAAAAAACTTTGAGCAGATACCAGATGTTTGTTGCAACGGCTCGGTTATTCCATATAGTGATAAAGTTAAAAATTTAGGGATCTATATGGATAGGTATCTATCCTGGGGCCCTCAGATTGGGGAAGTTAGCCGTAAATTGTTTGCAGCAGCAGGATCTATGCGAAGGCTACGGAATTTTCTTCCTATTAACACTAAAATTGCGCTTGCACAATCTCTTCTACTTCCCATCCTTGACTATGCCGATGTCAGCTATCTGGATCTCACCGAAGACCAACTGAATAAACTTGAGCGACTTCAAAATCTCTGCATTAGATTCATATTTGGATTACGCAAGTATGATCACATTTCTGAGTTTCGTTCTAAGCTCAGGTGGCTACCAATACGCTTTCGCCGGAATCTACATATTCTTTCTCTTCTATACAGTGTTCTGTTTCATCCTCACACACCTCTTTATCTCAAAGAACGTTTTCAGTTCTTAAAAAACACACATTGCAGGGACCTGAGGTCATCAGAGAATTTAATACTGAAAATACCGAAACATTCAACTCAGTTTGCGGACAAGTCTTTCACTGTGCAAGCTGTAAGACTTTAGAACAACTTGCCTGAGACAATTCGACAATCAAAAAATTTGCCTATTTTTAAAAAGCTGGTGAAGGACCATTATTTGTCATTATGATATATTAAATAGATACACACATCAAAAGTGTCTAGGGATCAAGCATTTTTATGCGGATTTCTTGAGATTGAGATGTGGCTTTGGCCCTGGCCTGCTCAGTCGCCAGACTTGAACCCGATTGAGCATGCATGGGATATGCTACAGAGAAGAGCTCTGCCGAATATGGAGGGTATCCAGTCGCAAGAAGACCTTTTTTTGTTGTTGCAACGAACATGGGCGGCCATTCCACAGCGTGATTTGGATGAACTCATTTTGAGTATGCCAAACCGATGTTCTTGTGTTAGTGTTCGCGGTAGAAACACGGATTATTAATTGTTTAAGTTACCTAATAAAATTTTAAAGAAAACTGTTATTTCAGTCTTTTTTTCGAACTTTAATGTTCAAATGTCAAAAATCCTTTTATTAGGAAAATGGCAAATTTCGTTATTAATGCAAAGGTGACTTGGTTTATCGTTACTGTGACAAACGAAAACACTTTATTTGATGAATCCTTAAAGAAAATTTTAATTAATATCAATTAGGAGAAAAGTTATTGCAAAAATATATGTTGATCCCTAGACACATATGTTGATCCCTAGACACTTTTGATGTGTGTATATAGAAATATTATATCCTCTTTTTAGCATATTATTTTGACCTATATATATTGTATGTATATAAATATAAATTGTATATATGTATATGTAGGATTATGAATATATGTATGTGTGTGTTACTGTATGTATGTTTGTAATTTGAAAGTGAATGGGTGCTATTTTTGTTCATGATTGTTTAACTGATATTTTTAACCATTCACGAAGAGGATTATGTGTTACATGTATGTAAGCTACCCAAAATTTTTGAATATCGAAAATCCGTGTTGTGGTTGTCTGGAAGAGATCGCCGTGAGCGATAAGACCGCCTATTGTAACATTTGCATGTATTGTAACTCATCCTTTGTTTTCTGTTTGTAATTTTGTATGTATACAATAAAGATATAAATAAAAAAATAAAATAAAATAAACGACGTTGCGTGGGTCAGCTATCTCTGAATCTGTGTGGTGACAGATTTAAAACACAGAGTGTCCATCACCCCTATTTGTCTCATGGGTGTCGTAAGAGCCAACAAGGGCTCCCACACATAACTGCGAATTCCCAACGCATCGCAAATATCTGTGAGCTCGCACGAATGCATTGCAAAAACTTCACGCCGCATCGCATCGCGTCGCAGTTGTGTGTGGGAGCCCAAAGGAGAAAACTACGCGGGACAACTTCACCGCAAAGAGAAGGAAAACTTAAACTTGTAGTAGGCCAAAATCTCCTCTCTAAAGGCGCGTCTCCACCAAAATTGTTGGCAATTTCAGTGTTTCCAACTGTTTGCAACCCTTCAAAAAATCGCCAACTTTTGTTTCCAATGTGTCTACACCGACAACAATTTGAAAAACATTCGAACTAAGCGTCATCATAGAGTACAATAAATATTTGCAACAAACGTATTCTTTTGACGTTTACCGCCAAAAACGGAAACACTGTTCCCAACATTTGTTGACAATTTTTGTTGCCAACACAAGGAAATTACAGAAACTTTTGTCACCAACCACTTTTCTGCCAACACAAAAATTGACAACTTTTGTTCGGTGGAGACCCGGCTTAAGGCTCTTCTTATATAGGATGTTCTATGTTCACCAGTGAACTGTTAAAAGTGTTGACGATGGTAATGAATACAGAAGAAGTTACACATCTATACTTATAATAAAAATGTAACAGGTCCAATTCTGTATATTAAAGATATTTTGAAAAAAAAATTGGAGGGCTCTCTATAACCGAGTACAGTTTTTTTTTTTTCATTTTTGTTTGTCTGTCTGTCTCTATGTTGGCCGCGCATCACGACGAAACTACTGAATGGATTCAAATGAAACTTGGCATGATTTGAGTTCATACTACGAGGTAGGACATAGGATACTTTTTATCCCGAAATTCAGCTCGGTTTCCTGGAGAGAGGGGATGAAAGTCAAAATATGTACTTCGTTGTAATTCAATAACACTTAGTCCGATTTCTTTCTTCATTCTTTTTTTGCTAGAAAGCTAGTACTTTAAATATTGTTCCGTGATCTATTTATTTGTTTATTATACGACTTTAGTGTGCATTTATCGGTTAGTTCTATAAAATCCTAATAGATGGCGGTTTGGCATCTAAGTTGCACAGATATCCGGTAGGTGGCGCCATATTTTTATTTCTAGATTATCCGGTAGATGGCGTCGTATTTCTATTTCTAGAATTTTCAGAAATGTAGAAACTATTTACAAAAAGCGGCCAAGTGCGAGTCGGACTCGCCCATGAAGGAACCCTTCATGGGCGAGTCCGACTCGCACTTGGCAGCAGCAAGTAACATAATATAATTTTTATTTTATTTTTATATTTGTGTTGATTGAATGAAAGGTAAATTGCAGTTTACGATTTATGACGTATTTAAAAAAAACTACTTACTAGATTTCGTTCAAACCAATTTTCGTTGGAAGTTTGCATGGTAATGTACATCATATATTTTTTTTTAGATTTATCATTCTCTTATTTTAGAAGTTACAGGGGGGGGGACACACATTTTACCACTTTGGAAGTGTCTCTCGCGCAAACTATTCAGTTTAAAAAAAAATGATATTAGAAACCTCAATATAATTTTCGAAGACCTATCTTCACGTATGGGTTTGATGAAAAAAAATTTTTTGAGTTTCAGTTCTAAGTATGGAGACCCCCAAAATATATTGTTTTTTTTTCTATTTTTGTGTAAAAATCTTAATGCGGTTCAAAGAATACATCTACTTACCAAGTTTCAACATTATAGGTCTTATAGGGGTCGTTAGGGCAAGATTTGTGTTTAAGAAAAATTTAAAGATAACGGGAAAAGTCATCTTTTTTGTCCGCGACTGTTCACTGCCTACGAAGCTGAGACAGATATGTAAATATGGCGGTACGAAGTTCGCCGGGTCAGCTAGTGATAAATAAGTGTTAGTCTAATAAGTACATACATATTCCAGGTAGGCCTCGGTCATGTTGGTAACCCAGTCTGCGCCACTATAGCTCATGAACCCATGAACGACCATTACCGTCTTCCTTTTTGGATCGAAATCAACCGACTCGATCCCGAATTGTGGTCCAGGAAAAACCTGAGAATATTCAAAACATACTAACATATGCAAAAGAGTATTTTTATTGTATTAGTAGTACTTTAAGATATAATAATGATGACTACTTTCAGTGCTGGAATTAAAACACATGAAACTAAGTCAAATAACACCCACAATCAGAATAATAATTTGTGAATTACACAAAATGTGGTCCCATGTGGAACTTGTAGAAGCGATGTATATACGACAACTGTGCATTCTTAAATTATATAATGGTTTTAAACCCACCAAGTTTACTTCTCACTTTTTTCATAATTTCCTTACATCGTCTGGCCTGGAAGTTCTGAACGTTCAGAATGTCCTATTTTATGTCATTGTCCAGTATACCTTGAACTGTCCTTGCATATTGTGTAGTACCATTAGAGGTCACAATATACTTAAACGTAATCTATTATTTTTATATTTAGTACCTACCTATTCTTTAACACATATATTTTATCTATATACGAGCATATAAAAATGCATCGCCGAATTGTATGTAGGTACCTACGCACATAGCTTCCGATCGGCTGCACAAAATTTAATAATTCTTTTTTTTATGTTTATTTGTTGTTGTTAGGACAGAGTTTGTGTACAAGAAAATTTAAAAGGTAACTTGAAAAGTCATTTTTTTTTGCCACTACGTAAAGCTGAGACAGATATGTAAATATGGCGGTACGAAGTTCGCCGGGTCATAAATTTTAAGTATTCCTTCCTACTGGACCTTTCTTCAAAAATTCTATTCGGTCGGCTTTAAATCTACTACGACACCGATAAACTTCATTTTTTATTTAATTTTAAGTAGGTATTCCAAAAGACGTATTTCCGTTTTTATGCGTTTGCTTAAAAAGTTTCTTGTAAACTTACTTTATGAGAAACTCTAGCAACAAAATAAACTTTAACTTATAGCAACGAATTTTCATTGTTTATTTTATAATATATATATTCATGGCCTTGATATAATGTAATATATTATCACACTAATATATAAAGGCGAAAGTTTGTGAGTGTGTACGTTTGTTACTTCTTCACGCAAAAACTACTGAACGGATTTGGATGAAACTTTACAGTAATATAGCTTATACATCGGAATAACACATAAGCTACTATTTGCCGCGATATCCGACATACACGCGGGCGGAGCCGTGGGCAACAGCTAGTGATTACATAATATATTTTGCCTTAGTTGCTAGCTGAGAATACGCATAGGTGGTTTAACTTAGCGCTACGAGTGTTTAACAATTTTAGATGACTTTACTCTTTATAGAATAACCAGAATCTAATAAAGTCGCTTCATACTGAAAGTACGAATGACATTGTATTAGTAAAAGTGTACTTAATACTAATATGTAATATCTTTTTGACATACCTGTACTCTGAATTTCATTTTCCGCGAAGAGAAATAGAAATGTGTATTAATATCGTCCGATGAAGCAGGTCTTAAGTTGAGAGAAAATATGGAATTTATGGCTCGGATCATAAAACCTCCAATACCGAAACACCCCACTGATTGTACAGGGCTTGGCGTTGTCATGGGGGATTGCTGGAAAAATAAAAATAACTCAGGTCATTAAAGTCATTGGAGATAAGATTATTCAAGGGCCTGTTGACTTGTTGGTTGGTGATCCTGTCTCCTAAGCCAGGGGTTAAACACTTTTGATCGAACATTTTAATTATATTGTAGTATGTTAAAATTTACGTACCGTTGCATTGAACATCGACGCATTATGTTGATAGAAATCTACAATTTTTTTTAGGTCATCAGGATTAATGAAGTTCTCCACTGCAAAAAAAGTAGTTATTTTTTTGATAAATAATTTTAAATGCAAAACATTATCTACTGTCAAAAAAAATACCAGAAAAGAAGCCTTACTAGACTCACAACTCTAGAGGTGGGCAACTTCCTCCCCCAAAAAAAGGGGAAAACTTTAGTGGCAGAATTCTTTCAATCTCATAAGGATTTCTATTTTTCATAGACAAATAGGTAAGTACAACACCGAACTTCTTACGTAATATTTATTTACCTAATAAAACTCTATAAACTAAACACGCTACGACCAATCAACGTTTTCATAAACATCAATTGTAAGTTAGCAAGTTGAAAATGATTTTATCAAAGGCTTTCACTTTCAGTTTTATATCGTGATATTGAGATTATAACAGATGATAGTGAGATTTTATATATGCGGAAAATTTGGAAATAGAATAAATTCCTGATAATAATGGGGAATCCCACGTAGTGTTGTGTAAAAGAGGTTTCCGTCCTATTTGTTATAACCACCTTTTTGCGTTTGTTTTAATCCCTGCACCTGTTTTACTGCTTCTTAAACTAAACCAAGCGAATACCATATCAAGAACAGTATAATAAAAATAAAAAAAAAACAAGAACAGTATATGAAGATTCTATTTTCCCGTAAAATCCTGGCCTTGAATTAATTTTTTTACGAGCGCCGAGTTACCATAACGACGACTCAACATTGTCCTGACCTCGACCAAGTAACACCGTGGAGCAGACTATTGTATGTATTAGGGGCAGTGTCTCGGAAAGTGTCCTCCAGCACGCCAGCCTGATAGGCAGACACGCAATGCGCTCACACAACTCTTCTTAGATCGTGGTTTAAGTTCAAAGTGCCCCGTCTTAAAACCACTTACTAGAGACCTGGTTATGTAAGTTTTAGTGGCATTTCCTTTGTATTCTAGTACTGTTTGAAATAAGTGAGTGAAAAAACAATAGGTTACACTTTTTTTAATTAACATGCTCTTTGTTTAACAACATTTTTACCATTTTAGTTCAAAGATTAACAAAATATGGGATTCTACAATTGACAATATCTTTGTTAATTGTAGATCCTACTTTTACACGGAAAGAAAAAGCTCTTAAATAATGTCGTTAATAATTGAGTAAGTTGCACAATGAAAATGTAACTTGTTTAATGTCGTTATTAAGTTATAAGCCATAAACATCAGCGGTTTTCATTCAATACACAAAAAGAATCAATCATAATATTACCCACTTTAAATTTCATGTTCTATAATTTCAGTCCGTCGGTTCCAAACAGAACCAATAACACAACTCATGATCACAACACGTACTATTACATTCAAGCACTACAATGCATTATAAAACAACTTCAATTCTGAAAACACAAACTAGCGTTGATTGTAACAGATGCTTACCTAATTGATAATTTTACGACAACTATAGATTTCAGAAAAATTGGACTTGCTATCCAAATACAAAGTAGCCCTCATACTAATCGAAGATTCAAAGTATCCCTTTAACTAATTTCCTTTAATTCGATTGAGTCGTTTCTGAGGTAAACGCGCACAAACTAACAGACAAATGGTGTTTTTAACCGACTTCAAAAAAGGGGGAGGTTCTCAATCCGACTTTAATTCTTTTATGTTTGTTACCTCTGTAGTTTCGACTGGGTGAACCGATTTTGATGTTTTCTTTTTATTTGAAAGCCGGTGCTTCCCGTGTGGTCTCATTCGTTATGTCTCTATGGCATTAGTACGTATTTGGGGGAACATGGTCTTAAATATATTTTGAAAACAGACAACTTTTAATTACAGTTAAATTTTAGGTTTGTGATAGAATAACTATGTTGTCCAGCAGTGGACTGATTAAGGCTGATGATAGATTTATATAAATTTCTAGAAGACACGTATTTGCATAGAGCAGCACTGCAACCGATACCGGGTAATTCGTTACCTATATGCAATTATGTTTCTTTTCATATCCAAATCTACAAGACAAAATAATAAATCTGGATTGCAAAGAAAACCTTTCTTGAGCATTGATACCACGTTATTGCATTTAGCAAGATAGAAAATACATAAAGTCAATTTATTATCTTCAATGACGGCTATTAAAAAATCAATCTGTCACGCAAAATAGAAAATCAACGTATATAATCACTGATCTAATGGCGAATATTTTTTGTATTAATATCTGATCTACTTTTTCAGCAATAAACCGTTTCAGAAATTGCTAATAATAATTTATATAATCACTGATCTAATGGTTAATATTTTTTGTATTAATATCTACTTTTTCAGCAATAAACCGTTTCAGAAATGGCTAATAATAATTTTGATTAAAAAAAATCATTGCCTGGCTTTGTCATAAAAAATAAGCAGTTATATTTAACAACCCAGCCAAAAAATTCTCATGTTCATCAATCCAAATAGGCTAATTTAAACAATAATATATTCATTTTATTTTTATTTACCCGAGCCTTTGGCATTAAACAGCGTATAGTTTTAGTGATGAAACATCGTGTGGTTTTACGGTTCGACTTCAAGTCAAGTCGACTTTCAGTGAGGTGATGACCCATAAGTGTTGCCTCACCATAAAAAAAATATCCTAAAGTAATTTTGCAATGATTAATTAAATTTATACCTATCCTCTTAAGGTATAAAGACCGTTATTGACAATCATCATCATCACAAAAGCCTCTAAAAAATAAATAATATTTCGGACATTTAACACGCAACGCCATCTAGTCCCAAGCTAAGCAAAGCTTGTATTATGGGCACTGGACAACTGATATAAATACACTTTTTTTTTGTAAATACATACATAATAAACATATAAAACACCCTAACTCCGAAACAAATATCTGCAGATCATACAAACATTTGGTTCGACCCGGGAATCGAACCCGAGACCTCAAGTACAGCAGTCGCATACGCTTTCCACTGCGCCACAGAGGCAGCCAATAGTCTTGGACTATCATACACGCTGGCCAGAAAGGTTGGCATAGAGTTTGTTGAAAGTTTTCCTTCTTTTTACAGTGTTAAGTCGGTTTTTACGACACCCACGAGAAGAATGGGAGTGGCTTAATTCATCATACACAAACGTTATTGTCAATCCTGAGACTGAAGAGCGAAGGTATAGTATACCTACTACTTTCTACATGCGCACGTGGAAAATGATTCTCACTACCTTTTCTTCACACTTAACGCTACACATTTTTTTTTTACTTGGGGAAATCCCCTCGGACCGTCACCCCGCCGGGGTTTGCGGCGGGCGGTGTGTCGGAATCGAACCGACTGCGCCTGAGGAGAGAGGGATGCCAGACCCCTCCCAGCGCCTGCCCGCACTGAAGCGGGCACCCTCCACACTTAACGCTACCCTGCCTCATCTCTTATCCATACAAAAATTTCTGTTGAAAAAGTAATACCTGCGTAGCTATTGCACTTGTTTGTATTACGGGTTTTTTTATCAGTGACGAATTATTTTTTGTAAACCTATTTTTTGTAGAACTATCAAAAAAATTAATGTCTTTATTTTATTATAACACTACTAAGTAGCTCACCAACTGATTCACGTAAATGAGAAAAATTACAATACAATTTAACTTTTTTACGTTACAGATAGGCCAACGAACCTATCTCACTGTAACATATTTTTTAATATTAAACTGTAATATATATTTTTTATTTTATATCAAAATAAAATACGTAGAGCAAAAGATATAATTAAAAATATCTTACTGTCATCAGTGGTCATAATGAATTTTTTCTCTGCACTTTTTGCAATCGTTAGCAATAACAAAACACACGCGATCTGTATGAAGCGGGCCATGGCTTCCATTTTGAAAAAAAAATAGTGCAATATTTCACCAGTCTTTAGTGTATGGCACTTTAACACTTTTCTTATCTGCACTGCAAATGCGCAACCTCGCCCACAACTCTGGCAGTACTGATAATTTGATATTAAATAAAGCCACCGACGTACTAAACGCTTTTATATAGCAATATTATGATACATAACTAGGTAAGTATTTAATGCCAAAGTGAATAAAAAAACATGTCCCTTCGTCACCACAATTACTCAGACATACAATATTTAACTGATTAATAAAAACGTCTATTATTCAGGGAAAGGCCGTTGGGTATATTTTTTTCATGTTAATTAAGTCCTGTTCTGTCCCATTTTCAACTGAAATTAAGTGACTAATATATAGTTTTTTAGATATACAGTGCGTTTGACAAGAACGTGACCGACATTTTTAATTTTTGGAATGCAATTTATAAACATGAATATTAGACTGAATAGAACAATCCTTCGCTCACAATGCATTGTAAAAAAACATACGTTTTCCTTCCACTTTTTCTTGTTAAAAATATTATTTTTTACAATGAATGCCGCATACACGAATGCCGCTTTGAAACACAGCTTTGAAGCTGTGTTTCCCTGTACTCATCCGAAAGGACTCAAAATGTCCCACGACCAGGTCGCCCATTATATGAAAAAGTCCAAGGTCTTCGTGAGCAAGTGGGTGAAGAGATATTTACAAACATAATGACAAATTAAAAAAAAAAAACCTACCTCAAAAACTGAACCAAATTGAAATGGAACCACATGGGAAGCAACAGCTTTCAAATAAAAAAAGAATCATCAAAATCGGTTCACCCAGTCGAAAGTTATGAGGTAACAAACATAAAAAGAAGACAGTCGAATTGATAACCTCCTCCTTTTTTGGAGTCTTTAAAAAACCGTCGAAGACTTACCAGATCGTGGCAAATCAAAAAAGACGTCCTTTATTATCATTTCGCTCTGGGCAAGAACAGTTGAAGAAAAAGGGTTTAATTAGATCACTTAACACCATCAAAAGGCGTTTAGTTGTAAATGGCCTGAAATATCAAAGGACTGTGAAGAAACCTCTCCTACGGCTGACAATAGACTGATGGTACGAACCGTGAAACCCCCTGCGTGTTTGGGGATGCTTCTCAAAAAGGGTTTTAGAAATTTGCACTTGTTAACCGGTTCTTTGGATGCTGAAAAATTAACGAAAATTTGCGAAAAAGCATTATTGCCGTCTGCTAAGATTCTGCAAGAGGATAATGATCCTAAACACCGAAGTCGGCTCTGCACCACTTGAAAAGCAGAACATGGTATTAACGTATTGCATTGGCCCTCGCAGTCCCCTGATGCCAATCCAATTGAAAAAGTTTGGGCGTGGATGAAGCTTACTAGCAATAAAGCTAGCAATAAATGTAGTGACCCTCGCTGACCTTACTCGTGAATATGCTATGCTGTAAAATTGGCGGAAAGTATGCCGCGAAGATGCCAAGCGATTATGGACAATAATGGAGATTGGAGGCCGTATTAATATAAAGCAACAAACAGCAATAAAATACTTAATTGATTACAATTTATCGTTTGATATTTTAAGGTTTTCATTAAATTTTGCCGGTCACGCTCTTTTCGTACATAGTGTATGTCATTGTCATTTGTATGGCAAATCGTACACAGTTGTAAGTAAGTACAAGCACAGATTTCATTTGTGTCGGCTGGGGCTAGAGCTGATTTGTAAGTAGCTAAGTCACTGCCCTTAGGTATCCTTAACAAATTTACTTTTATAATGTTGAAACAATTAATAGAAAAAATCAATAAGAGATAGTTTGTAAACAGCTGTCCGAGCTTAAACTGCAATACAGTTTACGTGCACTCACAATACATTTTTCTTTTCTGTCACCAGTTTAAGTAGTATAATGATCAACTATAAAATAAGCCTCAGTCTCAAATGAACCTTTTCATGGCCAAAACGTTCTTTCTAAAGAGAGGCATGCGTCCAGCAGTGGACTGTTAAAGGCTGCTGATGTATTAATGAGTGATAATAATTTTAGGGGTATAACAGTGATGCAGGATGACTATTCAAAAAATAAACTCGGAGCCTTAAAATTATTTATCTAATTGTCAGATCACCCGTAAACAATAACTACATACCTATGTGAAATCTGTAATGTTCATTGGAAACAGCTAATATTTTTCCGTCTTTTTTATGGAATAGAGGGAAACGAGCAGATGTATCACCTGGTGGTAAGCGATTACCGCCGCCCATGGACACCCGCAACACCAGAGGCGTCACAAGTGCATTGCCGGCCTTTGGGGAACGGGGAGGGGGATGGGGAGGCGAGGGGAGGGCAGAGGGATGGGTGAGGGGTTGGGCTATGGGCCTCCGGTATCCTCCCCCCAATGTATCCCTACGTTGTCGTCGTGGTGGGGCTTGCGTGGGTCGATGATTTCTGAGGCTATGCCGGTAGAGCCACTCATGCCGGATAGGCCCAGAAGGAGACCCCAGACTAAATGGGATACGAGACGGAGTCTTTAGAGACTGCCGCGTGGGCGGACTAAACGTCCCTCTGCTTTAGCAGAGGGCGTATTAGAGTGCCAGTAGTTCCGAGAGGGACAGGGGCGGACGGATCAGGTCTGGCGCAGACCCCGTCCGGCCCAGCCGTAATCCTGAACGGACAGGACCGGTGGCTCTTCGAAGCCACGAGGACGTAAACTTCTATAAAAAATACCCCAAGCTCACGCTCTGACGCCTGGCAATGAGCTAAGTCGCTGGAGGGAGTCCAGTGCCAAGGGCGTCCTCTGTAGAGGACATTAAACTTCAAAAAATTAATGACAATGGACAGTGATAGGAATAAACCTACCCAGGAGGGTCCTAGACGCGACGCGTCTGGGGAATCCCTCCCGGAGCTAGTCGGCTCCGGCAGCCCCCAATCGTACTATGGGGGGGGCACCCAATGTCTTACACGCCCGTCGCCGAGCGTCAAATCGCAAAACCAAAAACGCGAAGGACGCGGAAACCAGAAGTGGGGCAGTGTCGCGCCAGACGCGGAACAGCCATGGACAGTTCCGGAAGGCGGACGCCCAGTCCTCTAACGATGAGATTGCTGCGGCAGGAACGCCTGCAGCGGTGGGGCTCCCAGAAGTCAATCCGACTGCTGGGAGCCGAAGAACAATGGAACGCACGCGTTCTAAGTCCGCCGTGGTTTTGGCGGGCAGCGGTTCCGCTGCGAGGACAGACGCGCCGGAGCCGATGGACATGGAGGCAGACCGGAAGCGCGGACGCCCCACTGGCTGCGAGAGCGACATCGCTCGGGCGATGTTGCCTCCTAAGGTAGCAAGCAGTCACGCCGGGCCTAATTTCGCAGAAGGAGGTGGCGGAGAAGGCCCGGGGGGATGATGTCCACTCGGACCCAATCCGCCGCTGGCGAACCGGGCGGCGGAGGCGCGCCTATCAGCGCCTCATGCCGCCCTGAGTGTGACTGCGGATCGTCGGGACGGCTCTAGTGGCCACCCGCGAGGGGGCGACATACGCGCGTGCCGTACGTCGCCTAAATTGAGAGTCAAAAAGGTGACGGTGCCCGCATCTGTGCGGGCAAGCGCTGGGAGGTTAACGGCCGGACGTGTTAATATCAGCAGTTCCCGGATTCCTCCCTTCACAGGCGCAGAGTGGCACACCGTGTGGTTTTAGTCGGTTTGAGTCCGACACACCGCCCCGCCGTAAACCCCGGTGGGGTGACGGTCTGATAGGATTTCCAACCGTTAAAAAAAAAATGGGCCTCCGGTATCCTTACTCACTCGGTGAAACACAGCGCAAGGGCTATTTCACACCGGTTTTCTGTGATGCCGTGGTATCACTCCGGTCGAGCCAGCCCATTCTTGCAGGCATAATACTACTTATAACATTATCAGCCACTAAACAAGTATATAGACATGGATCTCCTCTTAGAAAGGAGGTTTTCTACAGCCCGCGTAAAAAATCCAATGGAAAATCCTCATCAACCTGAAAAAGCACATATGTATTTTTACAATTAAATCTATACTTTAATATATAAAGCTGAAGTGTTTGTTTGTTTGCTTGAACGCGCTAAACTCAGGAACCGCTGTCCGATTTGAAAAATTCTTTCAGTGTTGGATAGTACATTTATCGAGGAAGGCTATAGACTATATACCATCACGCTAAGACCAATAGGAGCGGAGCACCAATGAAGAATGTTACAAAAACGGGGGTGAATTATTACGCTACGGGCAATAGGAGAATTAAACGAGGTTGCGTGGGTCAGCTAGTTATAATAATAATATTTCGGACATCAGACACACAACGCCATCTAGTCCCAAACTAAGCAGAGCTTGTACTACACAATTAATACAAATCCAATTATACTTTTGTTACAAATACATACATATTATGCATAGCATTATTATTTTTTATTTTTTTTCTCTAATAATCAAGCACTTTATATCTAAATGTGAAAACGTGTAAATGGTTTATTTGAGATTAATTAAGTCATAAGATACTGTATGTTTCCGAATAAAATAAAATAAAAATAAAAAAATAGAAAATACACACAAAACTCCAAAATAAATATTTGCAGATCATACAAAAATTTGGTTTGACTCGTTAATCGAACCCGAGACCTCAAACACAGCTGTCACAAAGGCAGTCGATATATTAGTCATCGTGCGAACACGACTTTTAAATACCTAAAACAAAGTATTTAGACTAATTGGAAAACTCATAGACCTTAAAGATATTAACCGAAGTCGGAGCTCCAATAATTTGCGTCAAATAGTCCAAGGGTAAGACTTGACTCGATTATTCTACGCAATAAAATAACCCTTGGTGCTAACGTAGGACTAGAACACGTTCCTTGACCTATTTTGGTTTGCAAGACTAATAGTGTTTCGTCACCAGTATTTTTAAAAACAGTCTTGATGATATAACAAACTAGCTGTACCACGCGTTGTTGTTGTTGACGTTGTTGTACCGTCACAACAATAACCACGGGTAACACCAAAGTGCGCAGCTAGTCTAAAATAAAAGTAGCCCAAGTTACTCCTTGCAACATCAGCTATCTGCCAGTGAAAACCCCGTCAAATACAGTTCAGCCGTTCCAGAGATTAATCGGAACAAAAAGTCAGACAAGAAAAAAAAAAGGATTGTTTGATGATACTTCTATCTATATGCATTTAGTGAAAAGCTGTTAATGTGGAATTACAAACAAAACAAACACATCAATTTTTACCCGACTACGGCAAAGCCAAAGGAGGGTTAGGATTTTGACAGGCTATGTATGTATGTTCATCAGTTCCCTCATAGCTCCTTAACTACTTATTTAACGATACCTCATATGTTCAGTTCTATTAAGTCTTATTAGATCTGGACATATGAGGTATCGTTAGAAGCGTCTTTCTCGTCCGCTGGTTATAGGCTATATGAAGTGTCATTGAATCTAATGTGGCGCCCTATAGCGGACACTAAGTAATGTATTAAAAATAAATTTGAGATAAATATGCCGTGTTTGGTATCATTGGAAAGGGCGTTACTTGTACATTTCAAAAATACATATAATATTAACATGTGTTTGTGACTTTGTCCGTATTTATTGGATAAGTGTGATATTTCTATGGTATGCTTGTTTGTTCCCTCATTCTTTCTAAAGTACTAGTTAGAATAAGAGAAATGAGGTATCGTTAGAAGCCTCTTGATCGTCCGCTGGTTTTAGGCTATATGACGTGTCACTGAATCTAATGTGGTGCCCTCTAGCCGACATAAAGTACTTTATTAAAAAATAAATTTGAGATAAATATGCCGTGTTTAGTATCATTCGAACTTGTACATCTCAGAAAGAAAATACTTGAGAGGTGTCAAGGGACACCCGGATGGAACGAAGTTTATATATAGTTTTTTTTTATTAGAATAGAAAGACTGATGTTCAGAAAACAATCATTAAAAGGTACATAAGTTGGTAAAAAAAAACAATCAAGTTGGGAACCTCCTCCTTTTGGAAGTCGGTTAGTAGGAAGAGGTAGTAGAGCCACGCTGATTTCAGCACGAACGGGCCGGCTCGACCGGGGCGGTACTACCCTCGCACAGAAAATCAACGTAAAATGACAGCGTTCGTGCTGTCGTGTTTCGTTGGTGAGTGCGAGACCGGGGGCCCAATTAGTCTAGTCAACAAGTTTCATACTTGTTGACTGGACTAAAAGATGCAGTAGCATCACTAGGCCGCCATAGTGTGGGTCGCCATACTGCACTGTCTGCATTCGCAATGAGTATGGTGACCACCACTCTTGGATTCTGCTTATGTTTTCCATCAGGCAGAGCAGAGTCATTTTGGCGGGCCAAACATACAAAAAAAAAAAAAAAAAAAAAAAACGGGAATAAAATTGTAATAATAGTTATGTTCCTGAACCATTAATTACGAATAAGCCCGTCTACAAACACCTTAAGTTTGTTTTTCTCTGGCTTTACACGATTTGTGCGTTTACCTAGCTAATGTCGAGTTTTATTTTATTCAATAAAAGATAAGGAAAACCAAGTTTGTAGTTTCCCACGCTTTTTTTCCATTAGTTAGTCTAACACCTGAAGTTGGGAATAGGGTAGTTGACACCTTAGTCAAATTTGTTTACTTTTATCATTTGTCATTCAAAACGATAACCTCGTATGAAAAGGTTATAAACAATTAAAGATTTAAAAGTTATAAACAATTAAAGATTTAAAAAAAAATGGCATTTCATATTTTGCCAATATTTCATAAACCATTAATATTTAAGAAAATTAAAAAAAAAACTGAAAAAGGACGAAATTTCCAATAAAAAACTCCTGACTCCCGGAACTCTATCTCCATTATTTTTTTAATTTAACGCTGAAAATAGGTCTGCGCGCGACATTTTTAGGTTGCGTGCGCGGCGTCAAAAGCGAGTACGGCAGTATTTTTTTTTAAATTTGAAAAAATTATGGTGTGTTCTGAACACTATAAATAATTTATTCCCGTTGGAAATTTTACTTAAAGTTAATTTTTTAACAAGTTAAACAATGGTTAACTAACAAAATTTTCTCGAACTTCCGTCTTAATTGTAAGTGAAAAAATAATTATTTTAATGTCGAACATGGGAGATATTCAACCTCTCTACACATAAAACTCTTTAAAGATCGGTTATCATTCTCCAAACCGTAGGAGGCCATGGTAGCGACGGATATTAAAATCGGTTAGATATGATTGTTTTATAGTTATTTAAGCAACTGTTGCAAGGGGTATTAAAACACGAAATTAATACATAGAGTTGCATACAAGACTTTATCTACACCCACATGATATGAATCCTCTATAAAAAGGTCTGAAACCATAGACTGGTGTTGTAAGAACTCTATGTAAATTCATGGAAAGTTTAATTGCTGAATATCTAATTCAAACAAACTATGTATAGGTTATAATTAATAATAGACTTATTTATTGTAATAAATATTTAAATTTTGGATCGTACAATTATTGAAATGCATTTGAATATTTGCACCTTGTTGAATGTTGGCAGATCCTGATATACCTATTCGGAGTATTTATTTTCAACCAGGGCCGGATTTAAACTTAATGCCGCCCCTGGGCACCGGAAAAAAATACTACTAGGCGGTCATAGTGTGGGTCACCATGCTGCATAGTCCTTATTCGCATTGAGGATGGTGACCAACACTCTTGGAATCTGTTCATGCTTTCCATCAGGCAGAGCAGAGTCATTTTGGTGCGGCGTAGGGAACTTATGCCTTCCTGTTTTATTTGCACTCATAGGCAGTGCACAACACTGCGACATTTTTACCCGACTGCGAAAGGAGGGTTATGTTTTTCGAGTGTATGTATGTATGTACTATGTATGTATGTAAGTATGTATGTATATTTCTTTGGCACGCCCTAGAGCCTAAACGGCTTGTCGTATTTTTATGTGAATGGTGTCAATAGATTCGTCTTAGGCGTGAGAGTGACACTGGGTATATCAAATTTAAAAAATAAAATATGTTTATTTCCACCACAAAGAACACATTGTACAATATCAATGAAATTAGTACAGAGACAAATTTGTAGGTTGGGGTGGACTGGAGCCTAAACTAGGTCGAGACCTGTATTTCAGGACTCCAGGATTCACACCAGCTCAGTTTAGTCGTGCGATAAGTTGTGATGCGTTACTATGTGTGTCGTGCATAAGTGTCGTGCCTGTGTGTAGTGCGTATGTGTCGTGCCTGTGTGAGTGTGTGTGTAGTGCGTGTGTGAGTTTGTGCATTCTCGTATATGTACGTGTGTATGTATGAGTGTAATGTAAATGTGTGCTTTTTTTAAAGTTTTGCGTCACTTTATAATAGTGATGGTACAGTAGGAGAGGATTGATTGGACTAGAGCATAGTAAATGGTTTTCAATATTTTGGGATTGAGTACATTACGAGTTTTTTTAAAGATCCAAGTCATTTTTAACCGACTTCAAAAAAAAAAGGTTTCTCAATTCGACCGTATATATGGTCGAATCGTCGGTCGATCGAAAAAAGTCGGCGCCAAGCCAAAATGTAATAGGAGGTACCGCACTCGCCGCTGCCGGATAGCTGCTCCTCGTGTAGCACAAAACAACCCAAGCGGGCAGACACGCGCGGGCTGACGCGACGTCGTTGATGGTCGTCTCGAAGTATAGCGAGTGTGGTAACTACTATTACATTTGGCTTGGCGCCGACTTCAAACAGATTTTAGGTACCTAGCACACGTAAAAATACTAGTATTTAAATGAATAAAGAATTAGGTGTAGACAAGAATTGGCACATAGCAATTTATAAAGAGCCAGTTTATTTTACGCTTTTTAGTGTTTTTTGGCAGGGAGTTTTACGCATTCTGGCCGAAACAAGGTCAATATGTGGAGCCCATGATAGGAGTTCATCTAGCTGAACACCGAGGTATCTTATGCTTTGAACTTTTTCAAACTGTGTACAGGAACAAGTCAGTGAATTTAGGTCCAGGCAGGTATGTAATTTTATCTTAAGATTATTTAAACTTGGCTGGTTGTTTTTACTGATGGAGAAAGTAATATATTTGGATTTAGCGGTATTTCATGTCAAGAGATTTTTGTTCAACCGTAACGATGTCTGGTGGAGCCCCTTTTCCGCATGTGATTGAACATCAGCCCAAGTCTCTCCATGGAATATGAGTGCTGTGTCATCGGCATAAGAAAATATAGTGCCATTAAATGGATTGTACTGGCAGAGCTCATTAATGTAAATAAGGAAGAGACTTGGGCCAAGGACACTTCCCTGTGGGACCCCGCATGTGATTGGTAGGGCTGTACTAATCAGATCCCCAATTTTTATTGACTGGAATCTATTCGTCAGGAAGTCTTGGAGAAGTTTTAGGGCCATACCGCGTATATATAATAGGGCCAACTGCCTCTAGTTTTTTTAAGAGGGTGGTAGTAGAGACCGTGTCGAATGCCTTGGTGAGGTCCAGGAAAACACCCAGACATTTTCGTCCTTGATCCAGAGTGCTTAGCTACGTGATTAACCAATTTAGTTACGGCGTCTTCAGTTGATTTGTTAGGTTGAAAGTCAAATTGAGATTGAGAGATGATGTTCTCCTGAATAAAGAATTTCATAAGACGTGTGTTGATAATTTTTTAAAACAATTTGGAGATTCCAGTCAATACGGAGATTGGTCTAAAGTTTTCCACACAGTCTCTACCACCACTTTTGTGTATTGGATGAATCAGTGAACGTTTCAAACTATCGGGGAATACGTCTCTCAAACAGATGTTAAAAATATGTGTTAAAATTGGAGTAATGACATGTTTAATTTTTTTGAGGAATGTGACAGGTATACCATCCCATCCGGTGGCGGATTCATTTTTTAGACTATTTATCAAAGATTCAACTTCAACACCATCAGTTTCTAATAGCACAAAAGATTTCATTCGGGACGGGGTTTGGATCACATTGGATATTAGATATATCGGTACTCACAGGATTTTATCGCAAACGTACCTAAGTGTTTTTAATGAATTTATATGAAATTTAATTATATACTTAAATAACTCAATAGGAAAATAATTATTCCATCACAATAATTATAAAACATGATATTGTTGCACGAGATATCAAGCGTCACATCAATTTCGTCACGCTAAATTGTTCCATTTTTCCAAAATCCCACCTTCGTCACGTCTGCAACTTTTCGCGAAAATACCCACGGATGTCTCGTTTCCTTTCACCATTTTTCACGTGACTCAATATAAGGCCTTCGGTTATTTTTCCATGTAGGTAACACAAAGCAAGTTGGCAAGGAAAAAGCGCAAATATTTTACTTCTCGTTAGTTGAATAATGCAAGTAAATGGTAATTTATCATTCATTTATACTAGCTGACACATCCAATTAAGCTAAAGAAAACCTAAGTTCATATTATTTTAAGGGTTCAAACTCAAAATCCTCTAATACAAGAGCCGTATAGATCTCGTAGTCGTAGGCACGTATTTTAAAAGGTGTCTCAAGTATCCGTTGTACTCTGATCAGTGGAAACTAGTTTTAAATTCAAATCAAATCGACATATAAGATCCATATCCACTTTAAAAGTAGCCCTGTAGGAAAAGCGTTTTATATTTTTAAGTTCTAGGTAAGTAATTTTTTATTTTTTTTGGTGATATTAAAATCATTTTCTATGTAATGGAGCCATTGCAAACACGCTAAGAAGATTGCAAACAACCAAAACAACAACATTTCTATAACTACAAATAAAAGAAAGTAACTGGTTTAGACGCATAATGACCAATACATAATGGAAAAATAACGCAAAAAGACCAAAACGCATATTGACCAATACGCAAAATGACTCATACGTGAAATGACCAATCTATAATTCGCATTTTGACCAATGAACGCATATTGACCTATATGAATGACGCGAAGTGACTAATCTCTAAATTGCATTTTTAATATAATGTGTTTACTAATTTGATAAGAAGAAATTGATAAGAATGAAAGATTGTTTTCAATTGAGACCAATCGCGCCCACACGCCCACCACTGTAACTCCTGTACACCAGGATCAACAGCGGTGACCCACGAACACACCGAGTTATGACACTCGAAAAGTCCCAGGCAAAATTAAACTGTCTTGTAACCCGCAACGAAAATATTCAGAAGAAAACTGGAGAAGTTGGAAATATAATAATTCCACTTCCTTCCTCAGCAAAGCGGAAGAAAAAATGAAGTCAAAATAGGCAGACACCTTTTTTAATCTGGGAATCACCACTGATAAAATAGTATAGTGCAGCACCAAGGGTAAAATAGTGAGCTATATTTGATTTCTATAGTATGTATGGCAGAATCGCCTAAACGCACGCAAAGGCACCGCAGTTGACACAAGATCCCCATAGTATACCACCCCAGATATCATTTGTAAGCTATTCAGCATTAGGTATGTTACGTTCACTGCACCACAGACTACATTCCCTGAGGACATGATGAGCTGACTGTTCACAGCTAGAATCAGATGTTGAGCATTGACACAATGGTGAATCAACTAATTTAAATGAGCGTGGTTTGCTCTTAAAGGAAACAAATGGAAAGAACTGGTAGAGGTGGCGCCCCTTATATGATTCGTCCCATCGTTGTTGCCATTCATCCATTAAGTCGTTATAGACACTGGACCGCTGTTGAAACAATCTTATGATTTAATCGCGGTCCCGTACGCCCAAAAAATCGCATTCTATGTTTTCTAATGTGGAACAGTACATGGCTGCACGTCTTCGCACCTCGAGATCGACCGGAAGTACACCCGCCAACACCGGTAAAGCCTCAGTGTTAACTGCCCTATACGACGCCATTGACAGTGACAGTGGCCAACGACTTGCATTGGTTTTCTTGTGCAAAAATTGCACAAGAAAATCAATGCAAGTCGTTGGCCTTGTAACAGTTTGCGACGAACAGCACCTACAGTCACCCTATCGGCCCATAAAGAGAACCATAGCAAACAGAACTCAAATAAATAGCTCCAATATGATCTTTAGTGTAATAATGACAGATCCCAAGAATTAAAGGTTTACTTGAACAATACTTACTTTTTTTAGGGTTCATTATGTTATGATGGTTCATATAGTAAGTTTTCATATGACTCTATTACAAACTCGGATATTGGCGTATTGGTAATTTAAAGCGTTGGTCATTTTACGTATTCATGATGCTATTTTCATTGGTCAATATGCGTATTAGTCAATATTCATGTATTGGTCATTTAGCGTATTGGTCATTTTGCGATTGGTCATTTCGCGTATTCATGATGCTATTTTCATTAGTCATTATGCGTATTGGTCAATATGCGTCTAAACCACGTAAATTAGCCTGTTGAACGACCGTCATACAACTTTTCGGTTTAACTCTAAAAAAAAAAGTTCTTACAATATTTTTGCTTTTGTGAATACATTTCTATGTACCTAC
The DNA here is from genome assembly GCA_949125395.1 of Diaphora mendica. NCBI lineage: Eukaryota > Metazoa > Arthropoda > Insecta > Lepidoptera > Erebidae > Diaphora > Diaphora mendica. The sequence continues at coordinate 22,197,257 of OX421314.1, forward strand.
ATATATTTTCTAAGTATTTCTACAACTAAATCGTAATTTCAACTTTAACTTTTGACTTTGTGGTATGCATATGGGTATAGTGAAACCACAAATCACCACTATACTCTGTCCATTACTTTATTTTCTTTTTGACAGCTCACGCCTATAAATTGGTAGGTAGTAGAGCCACGCTGATTTCAGCACGAACGGGCCGGCTCGACCGGGGCGGTACTACCCTCGTACAGAAAATCAACGTAAAATGACAGCGTTCGTGCTGTCGTGTTTCGTTGGTGAGTGCGAGACCGGAGGCCCAATTAGTCTAGTCAACAAGTTCCATACTTGTTGACTAGACTAAAAGATGCACAAGCATCACTAGGCCGCCATAGTGTGGGTCGCCATGCTGCATTGTTGTATTCGCAATGAGTATGGTGGCCACCACTCGTGGATTCTGCTTATGCTTTCCATCAGGCAGAGTAGAGTCATTTTGGCGGGCCAAACATAAATAAAAAAAAAATAAAAAAAAAATAAAAAAAAAAAAAAAATTACCATATTTTTTTTCGGAATTATGTACTACAGTAATGTCGTACTTTATTGACGGTGACGGTACTTTAGTGAAGTGGTCTGTGCATAACAAACAACCACAGACTATAAAACAGTACTTGAAATACGATAAATCGATCATATGCTAAAAATAATTTGACTTCATGTAAGTATTTTTTCTGTAAATTTAATAAAAAAAGGAAATAGAAATTGTGTCTATGACTCCAAGATTGAAGTTTTGCAAGGAATTAAGTCGAAATCTTGGAATTTAGGATCAAACCAAGAGTAAAGAACAATAACTCTGTTCATTCATCTAATTTACTGATTTATTATTTATATTTTTGTTTATTTCTTACATAATATAAAAAACTAATGAAGGCATAATTAATATTTCAACAAAAAATATTTTATTAAAACGATTGAAAGTTCTTCATAAATAACATCGCTATTCGTTTCAAATCGAATCGGTAATGAGTGAGGGCGTCACTAATTTCAAAATTTCTTGAACTGTCAAAAAGAAAATAAAGTAATGGACAGAGTATAATTTCATTAAACCCATGATATAAAAATACAGGTAAGACCTCAGATTACTAAAGAAAGCCAGCCTAGACCGTAAAGAACACGACAATGAATCTACAAAGTAAAAATTACAAAGCGAATACATTCTCGCGGCAGTATTTGACAAACCGCCGCCGCCGCAGATTATTTAGTTGCTATAATTATTTATTTACCCGATAATTATATTGTTGTGTCGGAACACAAAACCTCACCCGTAGTTCGACTGTGATACCAGTTTTTGTCAATTTTTTTTCCCTTCAATAGGCTATTTGACAATATTGAAAATAAACTATGGATTGTGGTCATCCTATCAGATAATAGCTTATAAAGACATATTTCACTATGAATTAAACAAAATAACGTGATTTTTTCGCAGATTGCACGAAATAAATTGTAACAATTTTTTGAAATATTTTCTGCGACGTGAACGCCTTGTGATTTGTTGCAACTCTGGTGACGTCACACGCTAGTAAACGAAAGATTCCTCGACTGAGTATTGTTCGCGTTTTGTGAATTTATTTACTAGCGTGTGACGTCACACGTGTCATGTGACCAGCGCCAATAAAGAAATGTCGTTTTTTGACGCGGTTGTCAAACTTGAACTTTATCTTAAATTTTAATTCCTATTACAGTAGAAATTCCGTAAAATATTAACGCAGTGTGCTTATTACGTAATAAAGAATAATTTAAAACGATTTCCAAAAATCAGTCAAATAGCCAATTAGGGAAATTAGTTATTAGTCCAGACATAAGTGAACCTCATTTCTATATTAATGGACTTGGTTCCAAACCTCATCTGAAAGTATTCTTTGGTGATTACACTACGATTACACTACATAGCGAAATTGGAAACGAATTCTCGAAATTTAAACGCAAAACGACAATATTACAAAAAGTTGGTGCAAAATAAAGGTTGCTGAGAATTTACATAGTATGTAAAAATAACTGAATTAAAAACCATAACATTTAAAGTTTTTTAATATTAAAATACCCTTTTTTCAATCTTAATATTTAAAAAAAATAGGGATTTTTTTACTGTTTATGGTATCATTACACGCACACAGATGTACGTGTTCCGACAGTGTCGACGCCCGCTGCACGCACACTAAAATAATCAATCGGCGTCATGTTATTTGACAAGAATGTTCCATCTGGATTTCTTTAGAAATCTGAGGGTATGACATTCCGAGATACAGCACGAGATGACGTCATGATCACTATCGCTGGTTCTCAAACTTTATACTTTTGGAGAGATTTTACAACCTACTTAATATAGTCATTAATTCAAATTCAGTAAATAATTTGTATACATAAGTTTTGATCCTGATTATGAGGGACAAACTATATAGACTGAGAGTCAGCCCAGAATTACGTCATTTTAGGAAAAATTAAATTTAAGGATCGGTAGTCTAACATTTACTCAGAAAAGAATGGGTACTCACTAAGCTGTAAGTGGGGCCGTTTTTTTTTTGCCGGCTCCACCCGCATGCATATCGGTTATCGTAGTAATTTCCGTAGCCTATACCTAAAATGTAGAGATGATTGTATTATATTAATCTATTCTTTAAAAGGGTGTTTTACCTTTCAAAGTTCTGGAAGGGGTTCGATTGATTATGTAGTATTGCTTCTGCCCATAGTCTTTTAGAAGCATTTGCTTCTATCAAAAAAATTATTGTACCGCCTTTTATAGCTCTGCTCTTACAGTTCCGAATAGAACAACAAATCATTTTATTATATTTTGTTATATACTATAAATATAAAGAAATATTTGAGAATAGCTGTATACACTATCACAGAACGAGACAGACTTAAACGTGTAAGGTGGTAACTGGATAGTGACGTCACCCCGTATATCTTGCGGAATGTGATACCTGTATTTTTGCTGTCACAATATTACAACAATATTATCATGATATAAAAATACAGGGGGTGTAAGGGGGTGAACCCAAATCTTTCGCCCCAAGCCAACCTCACCTGCACGCGAACGAGGCTCTGGCAACCGACCGATGGCGGTATACCCATCCCAATAGGCGTAGTTAAATGTAATAGGCCGGTGACGGGCAGCAGCATCACCAGTGCAAGGAACTGCGCCCTGCGATCACCAACCCGCCTGCCCAGCGTGGTGGCATATTTTGGGGTTATGTGAAGTCCGAAGAGAGGGGGAGGACACCATAACCCTTGACTCAGGCCATCTCATGTACTTCCGTGAGGGAAACCGACAGTCTCAAGGTGGCGTTGGGTTTCTGGTTAACAAGTCCCTGTCTAGCAACGTTGTGGAAATGTCTAGTGTGTCGAACAGGGTAGCGTACCTCATTGTCAAGCTCACCGAGAGGTATATCCTCAAGGTAGTGCAAGTGTACGCACCGACCTCGGCCCACTCGGACGATGAGGTGGAGTGTATGTTCGATGACATATCGAGGGCCCTCCACTTCACTACTAAAGCCCACTACAGCGTTGTTATGGGTGACTTCAACGCCAAAGTGGGAGTACAAAATTGCAGCGAATCGGTAATAGGATCCCATGGATTTGGAAGCAGAAATCATAGGGGGCAAATGCTCGTCAACTTTCTCGAACGAGAGGGGTTGTTCTTGATGAACTCGTTCTTTAAGAAACGGCCCCAAAGGAAGTGGACGTGGCGAAGCCCCGACGCTATGACTAAAAATGAGATCGATTTCATCATGACGGACAGAAAGCACATATTCAGAGACGTCTCAGTGATCAATAGGTTTAACACCGGTAGTGATCACCGACTTGTCCGAGGCTCTCTGAATATCAACTTTAAAGCTGAACGTGTACAATTGATGAAATCCAGGCTCCGACCAACTCTGCTCCAAGCCGCAATGGGATCTGAAAAGTTCCAGTCAAATCTGGAAAACCGATTTGCTGCTATGGAAACCACAACAGGCGTAAACCAGAACCTTGAAAATGTGGTTCGAATCCTCAGGGAAGAAGGTACGAGATTTTGTAAAATGCAGCGTAAGGGCAGGAAATCTAAGCTTTCGGAAAGGACCCTAGGGCTAATGAAGGAACGACGTGAAAACCCACTTCTTACTTCGTCGGCAAAACGGACTCTAAACCGAGAGATCAGCAAACTAGTGCGACACGACGTCCGATGCTCCAATACTCTTTCGATCGAAAGAGCGATCGAGCAGAATCGGGGGTCAAAGGTGTTTGTACAATCTCTCGGAAGAAGCCACCTGACGAAGTTGACTACAGCAAGTGGAGAAGTCGTTACTTCCAAGCCGGCCGTCCTTTCGGAAGTGGAACGTTTCTATGGCGGTTTGTACGCTTCGCATGCATCTCGACCTGATCCCGAAAATGAGGACTCTAGAGCCACATTAACACGCCACTACACCGAAGATCTGCCAGAAGTCAGCATTGACGAAATCGAGATGGCTCTTGGACAGCTTAAAAATGGAAAAGCCCCTGGAGAGGACGGCATTACCACAGAGCTGTTAAAGGCTGGAGGTAAGCCCGTACTGAGGGAGCTCCAAAAGCTTTTTAACGCTGTCCTGTTCGAAGGGAGAACTCCAGAGGCGTGGAGCAGAAGTGTGGTCATCTTGTTCTTCAAGAAAGGTGACAAGACCAGGTTGAAGAACTATCGACCCATTTCGCTTTTAAGCCACGTCTACAAGCTGTTCTCAAGAGTCATCACGAACCGTCTTGCGCGAAGACTCGACGAATTTCAACCACCGGAGCAAGCTGGATTTCGGAGCGGATATGGCACCATAGACCACATCCACACAGTGCGGCAAATTATACAGAAGACAGAGGAGTATAATCAGCCCCTGTGTCTAGCATTCGTGGACTATGAGAAGGCCTTTGACTCGATCGAGATCTGGTCTGTTCTGGAGTCCCTGCAGCGTTGCCAAGTGGATTGGCGATACATCCAAGTGATGAGATGTCTCTACGAAGCCGCCACCATGTCCGTCCAAGTACAGAATCAGCAAACAAGGCCCATACCATTGCATCGAGGAGTGAGACAAGGGGATGTTATTTCCCCGAAATTGTTCACAAATGCAATGGAGGATTTGTACAAGACGCTACACTGGAAAGGACGTGGCATAAATATCAATGGCGAATACATCTCTCACTTGCGATTCTCGGACGACATTGTCATTATGGCAGAGACGCTGCAGGACCTACAACAGATGCTGAACGACCTGGCTGACTCTTCTGTGCACATCGGCCTACGGATGAACTTGGACAAAACCAAGGTCATGTTCAATGAACATGTACTACCGGAACCGATCGCAGTACACGGTGCCGTTCTCGAAGTTGTTCAAAATTATGTGTACCTCGGGCAGACTTTGCAGTTAGGTAGAAACAACTTTGAGGATGAGGTGAACAGGATAATTCAGCTGGGTTGGGCAGCGTTTGGGAAACTTCGTCGGGTCTTTTCATCGTTGATCCCACAGTGCCTTAAGACGAAAGTCTTCAATCAGTGCGTCCTACCCGTCATGACATACGGAGCCGAAACGTGGACACTTACGGCATGGCTGGTCTACAAGTTCAAAGTCGCTCAGCGTGCTATGGAGAGGGCTATGCTCGGCGTTTCTCTGAGGGATTGCATCAGGAATGAGGTAATCCGGCAGAGAACCAAGGTCATCGACATAGCCCAAAGGATTAGCAAGCTGAAGTGGCAGTGGGCTGGCCATATTAGCCGCAGAACTGATTACCGTTGAGGTAAACGGGTTCTTGAGTGGAGACCGCGTCTCGGCAAACGTAGTGTAGGACGTCCACAGGCCAGGTGGAGTGATGATCTGCGCAAGACGGCTGGCATGAGCTGGATGCGAGAAGCCGAGGATCGAACCAAGTGGCGCGCAATTGGAGAGGCCTATGTCCAGCAGTGGACTGCGATAGGCTGATGATGATAAAAATACAGGTATGACATTCCGAAAGATATACGGGGTGACGTCACTATCCAGTTACCACTTTATAGCAACAAAACATGAACTGATGGAAACATTTTCAGTCACCATTCTATTTTAAAAAATGTAAAATGCATTTAAATTGTTATTTTGTGTACATAATCAAACAAAATATTTGAATTTAAATATATGACAACGCAAAACTTTATTGTTCTATCGAATTCACAAAGAAAATAATGGTGGTTGGGAAGTTATTATTTCACACTACTGGTAACAGTGAAACGTGCTATGTCAGTGGTTTTCCATATGTCGTTATCTTCGTTACACGCATAATTCTGTCTCGTTCAGTGCTAGTGTATACAGCTATTCTCAAATATTTATTTGTATATACAGTAATAAAAAAATGCTTTGTTGTTCTATTCGAAACTGTAAGAGCAGAGCTATAAAAGGCGGTACAATAAGTTTTATTTTCGTTTCCTAAAAAAGAATCTGTAGCCAACGAATGGCTGCGCTACTGTAGACCATAAAATATGGTACGTACATAAAATTACTAATGGCCTATATAATTATTGTGTCTAAATATGTGAGCAAATTATAATCCAATAAGAGTTAGCCATGACACGATTAACAACAGGCTTTTAAATATAAATGTATAATCGTATCATGTATCTTATTATTTCATGTGTTTAAATTGTAATTCGTAGTGAGACTAGTCTTAAAACTACTAGACTAGTCTCAGACTAGTTAAAATGGGATTAGTGAGAGGAAAAATAGATCATTATTGGAAAAAGTCAATAAGTTCCAAACTTGTTGACTAGACTAAAAGATGCAGCAGCATCACTAGGCCGCCATGGTGTGGGTCGCCATGCTGCATTGTCTGCATTCGCAGTGAGCATGGTGACCACCACTCTTGGATTCTGCTTATGCTTTCCATCAGGCACAGTAGAGTCATTTTGGCGGGCCAAACATAAAAAAAAAAAAAAAAAAAAAAAGCCAGATGTGTCTTGTCTTGAAAGCAATGCTTCTAAAAGACTATGGGCAGAAGCAATACTACATAATCAATCGAACCCCTTCCAGAACTTTGAAAGGTGAAACACCCCTTTAACCCTTAACTTGGCAAAAATAAAAAATATGAATTTACGTATTTTTTTATGAAAATTCTATTTAAGTATACATCCGAATGCTAGGAAAAATTGAGAAAAAAATCCTATGCTTTTCAGTATGATGATACTCAATGTATCCCGTGAGATACATTGCCTAGTATGTAACAAATTATTGTCATGGGGAAATGTATCTTATAAGATACATTGCCAAAATAAGGAAAATAAATAAAATGCATCAAAAATTCAGTTCTTGTTTTTTTTATTATTGAAATTTGAAAATGCATAAAATAGTGAATTATTCCTTGTAAAAACATAAATATTATTATTTCAGAACAAGGTACTGCGGATCTCTTCTTTTTTTCCTTATTATATCGCAGCATTGTTGATACAGGATGTGCATCGACATAACTGCTTGCAGTAGTTACGCATTTATTGTCATACCTACCGCTGAATGACACACACTTTGTTCTTATTGTACAATGTAAAAATGTGTCGTACGTACGTACGTACGGTGGTAACCTGTACCTCCTGGTTTCTTCTTTAGATTCTTGGTCGTACGTAGTATTTTTTCAGATTGGCTCTTATGCTTATTGATTGTGTTGACATGGTGTCGTCACCGGAGATGCACTGACGGCTTCTTGAACAGGAATTATTTCTTCACCATAGAGTAAATTCAGGTTTTCCAATGATGACGGTAATGTGGGCGCGGGTACGAATCATCGTCTACTCTACGTAAAAATGGAAAGTCCTGCATTTAATTTCCAGACTCAGCAGATGATTCATCGTCCGTTGATTGCCTGTCCGATTTTGGTACAAGTGCTCAAATTTTTTTGCTCTTTTGCTGTTGTACTCCCCCCTGAAACAAACACTCAAAGCTCACCCTTCTTACAAAGCAACATTGACCACAAATTCATAATTTACCCAAGCATATACAAGTATAAGGTTTGAACAAGATTTTTATAATCCCCTTTAGTCAAAAGTAAGTATTTACTACAGCATTTCATAATAACGAAAACCACATGCACCCTATATAATAAAATTATTTTTTTAGTTTATAAATATTTACATAGTATATTTGGCAATGTGCACTACAAGATACACTTCATTGAAAAAATAATAATTAGCGAACATGGCAGTGTGCACTGCGAGATACATGTCATTTCAGAGTTAGTTTCCAATAAAATTATTACGTTTTTACTCGAAAAATCTCTTTCCTCACACTAACCAAATATTCTAGTTTACCATGCCATGTAAAATAAACACTCCATTGAACAAAATAAATAAAAAATAAATTATTCTTACCTACCTTTTTACGTGGAATTGCATTCAGTCCGTTTGGCATTTTGAACTAATATGAAGTAACCGTAAAGCCGAGGCCGCACTACGGCTAAACCGCCGCGGTTTTTAACCGCCTGATTTTGTGACAAAAGGAAATGAATGGAAGCGGCCGCACTGGCGGTTTTTTACCGCGACTGATTAAAAACCACGACAACCGCGGGCGGTTCTGTCCAGTGTTGCCAGAAGGTTACTTTTGTAACGTTTCAGGTGATTTTTCATATCTTGGTTACTTTTAGGTTACACAAATAAGTTTTTTTTTGAAACACTCCCTATCTGTCTCTGCCAAAATTGGAATACTTGCTGTCGACATATCGAGCGAAGTCCAGTTCAGATAATTGCATTCTTGCAGATTCCTCCGTAGAGACGTTACTGAACTGAGGGCCCTGTACTCGTATTATGCCGCCATAAATCTGTAATGTTTAGTTTTTATCTAAAGTTTTAGGATTTTCATAAAACTTTTAGGAAATTCTTAAATAAATTCTTAAATAATAAGCATTGACCTAGAGATCCCATCTCAAACATTTAGAAACCAGAACAACAAGCGTAAAATCCCAGGATATTTGCGGTCATAATCCGAACACTTTTAATTTTTTTTATTTTATTTAGTCGAAATAAAAAGAATACATCGTTCAATTAGTCGAAATAGTTCTTTTATTTATTTTCATAGGTAGTCAGTTTAATAAAATTTAGTTATTTTTCATCGAAATCAGTGATGGAAAAGTAAAATCTCACAGTTGTGAAAAACCTTTTTTTTAAACCAGACTAATTTGACAAAAATATCTTTAAGTTGAAACTCATAAGATATCATTCCAGTATTCAAGCTCTAAGTTTTTTAGTTTTATCTTCTTATTATATAAAAATAAATTGCTGTTCGTTTGTCTCGCTAAAACTCGAGAACGGCTGGGCTGATTTAACTGATTTTGGTTTTGAAATGTATGTCGTAGTCCAGGGAAGGTTTAAACTGTAAAAAAAATTAAAATAACTTGAAAATCCAAATCTCACGTGTACGAATTAGCGGGCACAGCTAGTAACAAATAAAAAATTATCTGCTTAAAGTTTTCATCAGCAGTCATATTAAGTTTTTTTTGTGTTTTCATCTTCTTTCTTTAGAATATGTACTCTGAACATTCAATGGCAAGAAACTTTCTCTATTTCGATCATCCAAGCTTTTTGAAATGGTTGCAAGTAGGTATCCTTCTGGTTTTAAAGACTGAATTATATATTTTTTCTAATGCTTTTATTTTTGAGTAAATGATGTGCATAATTGAATGCATGAAAAACAGGTATGCCTCCGATTTAAAAAAAAATCAGATCAGGGGGCTTTTTTAAGCTTTTGAAATAATCCACATTCAGGACTCACTCGATAGCTGAAAACAGATTTCGCCAACGCGTCTTTGAATGATAGAGAAGCTGTTTAAACTCAACCTCGGTTGTGTCAGAGAGTTCTTTATGAACTTTTTAGACTGTAGCCTTTATTATTCCCAATTTTATTTGGGGTCGGCTTGTTTAAGTGGCAAAAACTCTTTTTTTTTATGTTGTTGAATCAACATCTACTGGCAGTCAATCACATGCGTGGTGCAGTGCGTTATTGATAATGTGCGCAGAGCATCCCACACCAACTATTTTCGAATTCAGATTTTGTTTTAACTTATGGAATTATAAAACATTGTTGGATCCATGGCGCTCTATTCCACCGAATTTCGTATTGCACTGCACCACGCATGTGATTGACTGCCAGTAGATGTTGATTCAACAACATCAAAAAAAAAAGTTTTTGCCACTTAAACAAGCCGACCCCAAATAAAATTGGGAATAATAAAGGCTACAGTCTAAAAAGTTCTTAAAGAACTCTCTGACACAGCCGAGGTTGAGTATAAACAGCTTCTCTATCATTCAAAGACGCGTTGGCGAAATCTGTTTCCAGCTATCGAGTGAGTCCTGAATGTGGATTATTTCAAAAGCTTAAAAAAGCCCCCTGATCTGATTTTTTTAAAATCGGAGGCATACCTGTTTTTCATGCATTCAATTATGCACATCATTTACTCAAAAATAAAAGCATTAGAAAAAAAATATAATTCAGTCTTTAAAACCAGAAGGAAACCTACTTGCAACCATTTCAAAAAGCTTGGATGATCGAAATAGAGAAAGTTTCTTGCCATTGAATGTTCAGAGTACATATTCTAAATAAAGAAGATGAATACACAAAAAAAACTTAATATGACTGCTGATGAAAACTTTAAGCAGATAATTTTATATTTGTTACTAGCTGTGCCCGCTAATTCGTACACGTGAGATTTGAATTTTCAAGTTATTTTAATTTTTTTACAGTTTACACCTTCCCTGGACTACGACAAACATTTCAAAACCAAAATCAGCTAAATCAGCCCAGCCGTTCTCGAGTTTTAGCGAGACACACGAACAGCAATTGATTTTAATATAATAAGAAGATAAGACTAAAAAACTTAGAGCTTGAATATTGGAATGATATCATATGAGTTTCAACTTAAATATATTTTTGTCAAATTAGTCTGGTTTAAAAAAAAAAAGGTTGTGAAAAGTATACTACTGTTTGAAAAGCATTTTCACAACTGTGAGATTTTACTTTTCCATCACTGATTTCGATGAAAAATAACTAAATTTAATTAAACTGACTACCTATGAAAATAAATAAAAGAACTATTTCGACTAATTGAACTATGTATTCTTTTTATTTCGACTAGATAAAATAAAAAAATATAAAAGTGTTCGGATTATGACCACGAATATCCGAGGATTTTACGCTTGTTATCCTGGTTTCTAAATTTTTGAGATGGCAGCCCTATCTCTAGGTCAATGCTAATTATTTAAGAATTTATTTAAGAATTTCTTAAAATTTTATGAAAATCCTAAAACTTCAGAATACGACATTACAGATTTATGGCGGTATAATACGAGTATAGGGCCCTCAGTTCAGTAACGTCTCTACGTAGGAATCTGCAAGAATGCAATTATCTGAACTGGACTTCGCTCAATATGTCGACACCAAATATTCCAATTTTGGCAGAGGCAGATAGGGGAGTGTATTAAAAAAAAAACTTATTTGTGTAACCTAAAAGTAACCAAGAGATGACAAAAGTAACCTCCTGGCAACACTGGACAGAACCGCCCGTGATTGTCGCGGTTTTCCCGCTAGCCATTCTGTACCAAGTCGCGTTTTAAAAATCAGTCGCGATAAAAAACCGCCAGTGCGGCCGCTTCCATTCATTTCCTTTTGTCACAAAATCATGCGGTTAGAAACCGCGGCGGTTTAGCCGTAGTGGTGCGGCCTCAGCCTAAACCGTTACATTTAGGTGCCTTTCTTTTTTTGAATGCCTTTAAATGTTACCATGCACAAAAAAAAACTAAATTATTTTCTGAAAAAATAAACTACGTGGTACTTTTACTGCATCTAACAAACTGTAAGAAAATGTTAATGAAATTAAATTTATGCACACTCAATTATCATTTAAAAATTAAACATCTTTCTTAATTGATTAATCAAGACTTAAAGTGAACGAGATGCTTATGAGATCCCAAGCGCATCATGAAAAACAGTTTTAAATCGATTTCTTAAATCTTAAGGTCTATCATAATTGAAGAACAATTTATATATATATAAATGACCCTAAAACTGTATTCTTAAGAGCCCGTTCGCACGAGTGATAAAATTTAGGTCGCATTGGCGTTAATTTTACGCTCGGCGCAAATATTTGTTTCGGAGTTTGGGTGTTTTCTATGTATAATATGCATGTATTTACAAAAAGTAATATATGTATATATATTAATTGTATAATACCCATAACACAAGCTCTGCTTAGCTTGGGACTAGATGGCGTTGTGTGTTAGATGTCTGAAATATTTTTCTAAAAATCGATGTAAATACAATAATGTCAATTTTATAATCAATTGAACCATTATTTTAAGTAGTAGTTTATTTGTTTAGTATGTATTTGTGAACGCGAAGATTCTTATGTTCTATTCCTTTTACCGCCCATCACTAACGCTCAAATAAATCACTGCGCGATAAAAATTCGCCGTCTTAAAATAACGCTCGTGTGAACAGCTACTTGGAAATACGTATGTTCTATTTGAGCGTATTTTTAACGCGCGTAAAAAATATGCCCGTGCGAACGGGTTCTAAAGATACCTCTCGTCTTTCGTCTCGTCTTTGAAGTCTCTGTTGCCCAAACAAAAAGTTTCTTACTCTAAACTTCAACATCAAAAGATTGGCAACACCGTTTTCAAGTTAATTTGGTTTATAGCCAGCGTAAATTGAACTAATTATCTTTCTGTACTATGACTTGATATAAAAGCATAATTTTTTAACTTATAGAAAAATACGTTTTATTTATACAACAAATATGCAAAACGTTTTTAAATTATTTTTCAAACTTACAATTCAACGTTCAACGAGTTTCTTTATAAAAACCTAACTAGAGTTACCTATATTTGTATTTATTTAAGTACATAAATATAACACTAAATACAATCTACAATCATATGAAATAACTTTACCTACACACATTTTTTATGAACCCTAAAAATTTTTTAGTTAATAAATAGTAGAAATTAAAACAACCCTCATGTCGCACACTGGTAGAAAAAGATGCATTACTATTGGGTTCAAACTAAAACCGTTCAAACTTCAAATAGCCTTCAAAGTTTAATTCAAACGTATGGCCGTTTGAAATCTCCTTTGTGAATTTGTCAACAATCATCAATAGTTTTATTGTAATATCATAAATTTATTTTATCTAATTTTATATTTTTAAGCTAGTTTAAAATGACATCGATCAAAGAAGACGAAAAGAAAGAAATACCTGAAATTATACATGATCCTCAAACTAACTGCACATATCAGAGGTTACGATTCTTTGGGAAGGTAAGTTTTACTGATTCGATATATATAGTGTTATAATAATTAATATTTTTTTATAAATCTTTATCCCCAAATAAATATAGTGCTCGAAAGCTGTCTTACCGAAATTAAAATTCAACTAACAACGACTTTGCACCTGTTGCTTTTTAAAAACCAAACTTAAGTTACCGTTATTGTAAATGCTGTTACAAACAATCCATTACGCTATTATTTGAAATTAAATAAGTCCAATTTTGTACAACATGTATCCATTCATGACATTCTCGTATTCGTCGGTTAATTTTCAAATATTTTCCGAGTTTATCAACAGGTGCGACATCTTAAAATGTATTCGTACAGACGTGTTTTATACTTACATTTCTGTATGATTTAGGAATATAATAATGTTTGTGTATTACATATTGAAACATCCATGTAAATTTTTTTTTTCATAGTACTTATGTTAATTGAAATATTCTTTCTGAGGAGAGGCCTTTGATCAGAAGTGAACTATGTATGATGTTGATTTATCCTTAATGATTATGAATTCAGTCAACAACTTCAGTTAAACTTGTGTTTGTAATAAAAATGTTTATACATGCTATAACATACACATAAGGTTCAAGAGAAGTAAAATATTCAACATAAATTCAGTAAAAATTTAAGTCTACAAACTTCATGTTGTTTTACACCTCATTTTGGATTGGATTGAAAATTCAATGACTACACAATTAATTATGACTTTATTTACCAACTTTTATTCAAATACATCATCCGTCCATTGCTGAACAAAGCCTTTTAATGGCACAAACACATACATATAAAACTAACATTCGATGTACTTTGTGTTCATTTAATGTATGTTTGTAAAGTTCCCTATGAAATAGGAATAGTCTTTAATATTGCAATGAAGCTACTCTATAAAGACCTTGCTGTCTTTAATTCTTTGACTATTAAGTAACAAGTACCTGGATGATGATGTTGCTCGGTATTATATTTCTGGTAAATTTTCTAACAATGAATCCTAGCTAGATCAATTTATCGCCCCCAGAAGAAAGCCCCTGTATACTAAATTACATGAAAATCATTGGGGCCGTTTCTGAGATTAAGATTGTATAATACAACTAGCTGACCCACATATCGTCGTTTACGTCTCCTATTGCCCATAGCATAAAAAAAATCACATTACATTTAAATTAAAATAGATATATAGCCTATAGCCTTCCTCGATAAATGTACTCTCCAACACTGAAAGAATTTTTCAAATCAGACCAGTGGTTCTTAAGATTAGCGCTTCCAATAAACAAACTCTTCAGCTATATAATATTAGTATAGATTAACTCAGACTGCCATGTGTAAGGTCTATGAATTTGTTTTTATTACGGAAGAAAATTTTTAACAAATGCATATTTATTTTAGGGTGGTTTCGCCAAATGCTATGAAATTCAGGACATTGCCACCAACTTAGTATGGGCGGGCAAAATAGTATCAAAGAAGTTGATGGTGAAATCCAGCCAAAAGGAGAAGATGGCACAGGAGATTTCTATTCACCGTTCCCTACAGCACAAACATGTAGTGGGCTTCCACAGCTTCTTCGAAGACTCTCTCAATATCTACATTGTGTTGGAACTATGCAAAAGACGGGTAAATATGAGACTGACATATACATATATGTGACTATACACATAAATACAATAGGAGTGAATATATAGCAATACACATGTTCACATAAAAAATAACCACTTGAGATTTTTTTTTTTTTTTTTTTAATATTTGGCCCGCCATAATGACTCTACTCTGCCTAATGGAAAGCATAAGCAGAATCCAAGAGTGGTGGTCACCATACTCACTGCGAATGCAGACAATGCAGTATGGCGACCCACACCATGGTGGCCTAGTGATGCTGCTGCATCTTTTAGTCTAGTCAACAAGTATGGAACTTGTTGACTAGACTATTTGGGCCTCCGGTCTCGCACTCACCAACGAAACACGACAGCACGATCGCTGTCATTTTACGTTGATTTTCTGTGCGAGGGTAATACCGCCCTGGTCGAGCCGGCCCATTCGTGCTGAAATCAGCGTGGCTCTACTACCTACACACGATATATTTATTATATTTAACACAACATACAGAACCCTTAATTAAATTCTCTTTCTCTAGTCTATGATGGAATTGCACAAGAGAAGAAAAGCAATCTCAGAGCCAGAGACAAGATTCTACATGCACCAAATACTCCTTGGAGTGCAGTACTTACACAGCAAGCGCATCATCCACCGTGACTTAAAACTTGGCAACCTGTTCCTTGATGACGATCTCCATGTCAAGATTGGAGATTTCGGACTTGCTGCTAGGATTGAATATGAAGGTAACTACTTATTCACTTAATATTAGGGCACGATGATGACTCGCCTAAAGGCCCACATTCACTTTGATTAGTGCGAGTGCAGGTGCGAAGTGCAAGTGATCAATGATTGGTAGAAAATACGTGTGGACAGCGCATTCGCGGGCCACACGTATTTTCTACCAATCATTGATCACCTGCACTCGCACTAATCAAAGTGAATACGGGCCTTAATACTAAGTGGTCTCAAGTGTATTCCCACAGTGAAAATCGCCTTACCTCCCCTGCACAATGCACACTCCGGGAGGATTTTCGGCTCTGGGCACCTCACTCTCTAATTAAAAATCTATGAAATAATTGTCTAACATCTATCTTTTCTCTCTTTTCCACAATCACTTGGTCAAGCCAGCCCATTTGAATCGAGTTATGCAGAAAACAACCATGTCACTTAGCTGTTGTAGTTCTTTGCATAACTCGAAGTAGCATCATAACTGTTGTCTGCATAACTCGATCTATTCGCGTAAAAGCATATTTCCCAGAATTTATTTTATTGGTCAAGAGCCCAAAAATTGTGATAGTTAAAGATACGAAATTAACAGAAAAAGCTTTGAATTACTCTATTAACTACTCTTGCAGGAGAGAGAAAGCAGACACTATGCGGCACGCCTAATTATATTGCACCAGAGATACTGACGAAGAAGGGGCATTCCTTTGAAGTGGACATCTGGAGCTTGGGCTGCATCATGTATACTCTGCTTGTTGGCAAGCCGCCATTTGAAACCTCTACACTCAAAGATACATATAAGAGGATCAAACAATGTGAATATAGGTATGTGATTATTATATCTACTACATCCATGCCCTATTAGTTTTTTGGACTAACAGAAACTACTGCATACTTTCTATCTTTATTTTACTAATATTATAAATTCAAGAGTTTATGAGAATGTATGGAGGTTAGTGACTCTTTCACGCAAAAACACCTTCAGTAAAGTACCTAGCTTGTATATAATATCAGAATAACAAATAGACTACTATTTGTCGCGAAATCCGACATCCACGCGGGCGGAGCCGCGGGCAACAACTAGTTGATTATCAAGAAATATAAATACAGTGAAACCTGGTTAATTGGGATCTCAAGGGACCAAGAATTTTGTATCATTTAAAGGATTTTCATTTATCCAGTTTTCCAATTAGACAGGTATAAAAATGTAGTTGTCTCATTTACAGAGCCCCCTCCCCACGCTTATAGAGGTCGAAATGTACTTCTATTCCATTTATAGAGGTGGAAATGACAATACAAAATAGTATTTTTGGTCTTATGAATTATGTCTAGGTATTTTTTTAAAAGGACTTGCGAAACTTTGTAAACAAACCAGGGTTCGAAAATATCCGATATTTATAATAAATATCAAAATATCGGATATTTATGATATATATATATATCCGATATATATCAAGTTTGATATAAATCAATTTTGTAATCCATATTATCATTTTATTGTATTATTTATGAATACTATTTGCATATGTGTTACCTAAACATACTGAAATTATAAAAAAAAAAAATGAATATGATGTTAATGTTTTAAAATATTACAAATAATAATAATAACTTTATAATATCATAAGTCTTTTAGTTACCAAATCAGTCGTCAGTCATTCGTAATAAACTGTCAAATATTATCAAATAACTAGCTGACCCGGCGAACTTCGTACCGCCATATTTATATACAATAATTAGCAATAAATTAAAATTACGACTATAATTTGAGATTTAAACTATCCTATCTCTCAATTTGAATCGAACTGCACATGGTGTGCAAATTTTATTATAATCGGTTAAGTGGTTTAGGAGTCCATTGAGGACAAACATTGTGACACGAGATTTATATATATTAAGATTAATAAAATCATCAAAAAATGCAGTATTCATAATACTCGTAGTGCGACTGTAATAAACTGTTTAATATTATCAAATAATTAATAAAATCATCAAAAAATGCAGTATTCATAATACGCGTAGTGCTTAGTTTGACTGCAAGGAAGATAAAGATAGGTCATCGTCTGAGTCTGGACTGGATTATAGGACATAAACGACATTTTGAATCATATCATCCGCTATCATCATGAGAAGGATCCGATATCCAATCTAATTTCAGCTAGCATTGATATATATCAACGAAACCAGTTTGATATATATCGGATATATATCTTGATATATATCCATTGATATATATCCTCGAACCCTGAAACAAACGTGTCAAAACCTGTCCCAAGCTGATAAAATATCCCACTTATACAGGGAATTGAGCCACAGACTCCTAATTTTAGAGTTAAAAATCGGAAAAATCCTAGAAATCAAATCTCATTTAATCTGGTTGAAAAGTCCCATTAACAGAGGTAATTCGATGAAAAAGTGCCTGTACCTCATAAGAACTCTCAATAATAGCGATTTCCCACTTATCCAAGTCCCATCTAACCAGGTTTCACTGTATTTTAAAAAAGTGAAATATAAACTTAAAAAATATTCATATGAAACCCGTGTACACGAGATAGATTTAGGATATTAAAGACACTAAATGCAAAGTGAAGTTTACTACAATGCATTACAGGAAGCCGCATCCAAATCGATTATGTCACTTCTCGAGATTAGCTGGATTATCTCTGGAACGGCTAGACCGATTTTGACCGGACTTTCACTGGCAGATAATTGGTGATATAATGAGTAATTTAGGCTACTTTTTATACTAGCATCGCCCCGCGGGTAACACCGTGAGCCTCGGCTAGTAAATAAATTAATGTATAATTTATAGTCGTATATTTATTAATAGATGTTTTCATCGCAAAACGCTGTCTAATATAGGGGTCTTGTTATCATGGTAGTGATAGAAAACCGGTTCAAGACTGTATAACGGTTAAACTCATTATCAAAATCTAATTTTAACGTCTTTAGTGAACCGGTTTTTGTTTCTACTGCGCTATTTACAAATACGCAACCTGGTAAAAAGGTGATTGGATGTATTTTATGTTATTTTTATTTAAAGTTTATTTGAGTCTGAGAAATGTGTCATTAATTCCTTTCGTAATCCTACGTCCCTCCTTTCTTTCGTAATCCTACGAGAAAGCAAACGATTTTACCGATATAGACTAACTCCATAAATCGTCTTAGTTTAACGCAAACAACCAATGGTAGAAACTGGCCCATATTTCTTAGGCCACTTGCGGAATATTAAACCCTCTGAAAGCCCAAAAATATATAACTACGGTGCTGCTTTTGGCCTGATAGCTCGAGGAGATAGAAAGCCTTTTGATCCACTCTCTTTTTTTTGTTCTAAGCGACGCGAAAACAGATGCTTTAATCCCCTCCCCATTTGCATAATCTCTTGTAACGAATATAATGTAGTCCTAGCCGATATTAGCAACGGAGGTCAGTCTCAACGAAGCCCAGCCAAATACGCAGGAGATATTATACCTAGTGCACAAGATGCGCTAACACAGTTGCATTCTCTGTTCCCTCACTCATAATCCGATGGGACGATTATTATAGGACACAACCAGGGAGAGATCAGGCGTAGGACCGTCGGCTGCACTTGCTCTCTGAGGCACTGGGTTTTAGAACACAACTTCCAAACTCCGGGCTGTTATTTAGCATTTTTATAATCAGAAATAATCAATAACACTTTTTAGCACGACCTGGAATTCGAACCCGAGACCCCTCTTGATTGCCAGTCGCATACGCTAACCGAGATCAACTAACGATGTATAAAACCTAGATTTTGGTTTATTCTTGTAGGTAGTCGCGATGAGTTTTTTTTTATGTATGGCCCTGCCAAAATGACTACTCTGCCTGATGAAAAGCATAAGCAGAATCTAAGAGAGGTGGTCACCATACTCATTGCGAATGCAGACAATGCAGCATGGTGACCCACACCATGGCGGCCTTGTGATGCTTCTGCATCATTGGGTTAGTTTGGTTGGTTGAATAATCATTGGGTTATTTTATTGGCTTGTTTTATTTTCTCTATTAGAGGTTTTTAATATTTGAAATGAATGAACCCAGGGCAAATTCTCCATTAGTTGTTTTCACGTTAGTGACGTTACTGGAAAAACAGTCTATATATTATAATAAAAGCCATTTCGACCTCGTTTTTCGGGTTCCGTATCTAAAAAGGGAAAAACGGAACCCTTATAGGATCACTTTGTTGTCTGTCTGTCTGTCTCTTAAGACCCTTTTTCTTAGGAACGCGTGGAGGTATCAAACTGAAATGCACTGAACAAGAAATGCAATCAATAGATATAGCCGTTTATGCTGCAAATTTTCGACCCTCGCCAGGGAATCAAAACCGACAGGGTACTTCCTGTGAACTCAGAGTCTTGAAATTCGGTACGAAGCAACAACTTATAGCACAGATAAAGTAAAAATTGCGAAAAGTATAAAGTTTTAGTTGCTTTATATAATAGGTTGTTTATGATGCAAATTTTCGACACTCTTAAGGGAATCAAAACCTACAGGGTACTTCCCGTGAACTCAGAATCTTGAAATTTGGTATGAAGCAACGTCTTATACGACAGATAAAGAAAAAATAGCGAAAAGTATATTTTTTTTGTTATATCAATATTAAAAATATTTTTTAAATATTTAAACTTACTACCCCTTTACTTATGAACGCGTAGAGGTATTAAATTGAAATTCATATCAACTACTCAGGTCTATAATACCTTTAAGCTGTAACAAAATCAAACTTCTATGTTAACGCATAAGCCCCATATTTTGAAACTCGCAAATACTCGCAAGGGAATCAAAACCTAGTATTTGTTAAGAAGCAATAGCTTACAGCACAAGTAACAGAAAAAATCAGAAAACTTTTACCTATACCTACAGGTTTGTATGGAACCCTCGGTGCGCGAGTCCGACTCGCACTTGGCCGGTTATTTTTTTTGTAAACCCTGATAGGTTTTGATCATAAAATAACAAATTTACAACAACAATCTTCACGAAATAAGACTGAAAGAACATTATACGAGTATAAATCACTGCCACTCGCCATTACGTTACATACAAATAAATATTAAGTATGAGCAGGCCCCAACTAACTTAACCGAAGTAAACAACATTCATAACATTTAATGGGTGTACCTACTATCTTTTTAAATTTTAAATATTTTATATAAACGGTATTAGATAACAACAGACAATTTTAATTGTTAAAAGTGATTTATAATATGGAAATAAATGAATTGTAACCGTAAATAATGTATAATAATTTGTATTGTTAAATAGCGAGGGAGTGTACCTAGCGATGAGCGTATGTTGCACGGGGCCCTGGCACTCGTTGGGTAGTCGGTACGCTCGGGCCTTAGTCGACGATAATACGGTCAACCAACGCTACAGGTGGATACCACATCAATACGCTTTGTGGTGAAGGTGGCCGTGTCTTCGTCACGATTAAACATCATAATTATGTGTCCTCATTCATAAACAAAACATGCAAATTGTACTGATTTTGTCGGTGATTTTTAACGCTTGATGTGTGTGTGTGATATGTGCCAAATAGAGAGTCAAAACTATATGTTGTGTTAATATCATTTGTGTAACCATTTCCCCTAATCACTGGTCAGACACTAAATTATCAGTACTAATTAGTACAATCATTTTATGTTAACAGATGTAATAACATACTTAATCTTTTAAATGTCCTAGAAACTAGAACGTTTCTAATCTCAGTGTAATGTTGATAGGATTCCATCGTCACTGCGCAAGCCGGCGGCATCAATGATAGTACTACAGCTCCAGTCGAACCCTGCACGACGGCCCTCTGTTGATAAACTGTTACAACATGAGTTCTTCTCGTCGGGAATAATGCCGGCCGCACTGCCGCTGTCGTGTCTCACCACGGCACCGAGAACCGACCAGCTCGAAGGCATTGCGTTACACCGCAGGCCGCTCAACGAAGTTAATAGCAACGGTAATATTCGTTCCGAAAAACCGGTTCCGGTTTTGTGTTGAACGTTCTGGTTGTAATATGTGTGTTTGTTTCTCAGATCATGTGGCGATGGCGGTGGACTCTCCGGTAAAGCGCGAACCTGCGGCGGGCGAACCGCGCGCTGTAGAGCCGAGCTCGCACAAACAGAACCTCGTCGCTCTCCGCGATCAGCTCGCTGCATTGCTCGACAGCAAGGTACTTCCACACACTAATATGTCATTTATTTTTGCTGTCTAATTTTGTAGGTTTTTGAATATCATCTAGAACTGCACGAATGGCGTAGTAGTTTAAGAAGTCACCTCGCCGCTTTTTACTTTCTGAGAATTGCGAGTTTGATCCTCACATGAGATTGCGAATTGTGCAATCCACAAATTGCAGTTTTGAGTGCTATTTTGTGTTTGTTTTATAAATGTTTGTAAAGTCCCCCTCGACACAGGATACATTCCTAGTGATCCAGTTATCGTTTTAAAATTGAAATAATAATTCACTTACAAAACGATATACTGTTATAAAATAATTGAATAAGTGGCGGGATATATCCCAACCTTGTAATATATATGAAAAAATAAATGTTAATTACAGCTTAAATGTCGTGCTGAGGCTCTCACCGACGAACTGATGGACCCAGCGGCTCAGCCACTAGTATGGGTCGGAAAGTGGGTAGATTACAGCGACAAGTACGGGTTCGGTTACCAGCTGTGCGACGAGAGCGTTGGTGTTATGTTCAATGATACCACCAAGCTTATTATGCTTTCTAACGGACTGTAAGTAATACTATTTATGTTAATATATTTATTCTTATATAACTGTGTATGTTTGATACTTCTCCATGCTCTAACAACTAAAACAAATTTGCTTTTGGTATGGAAGTAACTGAGAGCCTTGATCAACGATATAAGTAGACTACTTTTGAGCCTGAAAAAATATTAGGTCTTTACCTATGAAATTGCCGTTTTGTATGCAATAAGTGAAAGTACTTATTTTTTCAAACTTTTTTATTTCTGTTATTCGAAGTAATCACCCATGCAATCGACGCATCTTTGCCAACGCATTGGCAGTTTATTGATGCCCAACTTGTAAAAATCAGCTGGACGGGAGGCAACAAACTCTTCAAAGGCATTTTGTACTGCCTCTCGGGAATTGAATTTTTTACTCACTAAAAAGTTCTCTAAATTTTGGAAAAGTAATAGTCGGTAGGTGCAAGGTCTGGTCTTGGCGGCTGAGGGAGAGCTTCCAACCCCAGCTCTTGCAGCCTGGAGACTGTCTGTTGCAAACTGTACCTGATAACTGACCAGAGTATAAACAAAATTCACGATCTCATTTTTTTTTCGTTGTCCGCTTGACGTGAAATGCCCCCTAAGTGGAACATAGGGAACTGATATGTCGATGTGTCCTAGGAACGTGCACTACATCAACCGACAGGGCCAAGAGCAGTATATGACGATGCGCGACTACCCACAAGAACTAGATAAAAAGATGAAACTTCTTACTTACTTCAGAAGATATATGACTGAGCATCTTATGAAAGCCGGTAAGTCATTGCTACCTTAGAACAATTTGAAGATACCTTTACTACCTGACGTAATAAATATCTGAGATCGACAGTGGCTTCCTGTCTATGGGTGGGTTCTTAATAAAGTGTAATAGAATTAGCCTTGGTAATGATGAATATAGGTAGTGTACCAATAGTTTTTATTTTCTAGTCCAGTTTGCAATTTAAAAAAAAACGGACGTGTGACATGTATGTAAACTTTTTTTGTAAATACACTCATATTAAACATAGAAAACACCCAAACTTCCAAACAAAAATTTACAAATCATACAAACAGTTAGTCCGACCCGGGTATCTAACCCGGGACCTCAAGTACTGCAGTCGCGTATGTTACCACTGCACCACCGAGGCAGTTAATTGACATGATTGTTCTTAGGTGCGTCGGTGCCGGTCCGTGAGAGCGACGGCTTGTCTCGCCTGCCGCATTTACACCAATGGTTCAGAACTACGCTGGCTGTCATTATGTACCTCACGAATGGCACACTACAGGTAAATAAATTGTTCATCACATGAGGGTGTTATAACTAATTTAAAAATATTTAAGTTGGTAAAAAACTTGTTCTAAATAATTCTTCATAAAAAAGTAATCACAGATGCATTTCAAAGTTTATCAAAAATAATGTTCTATGGGTGGAAACCTGGTATTTTATTCCTACACAGTTCCAATTTCGATCTAAACCTGTAACTATGTTTTAATGCTTATAAACTATTTTCTCAGATAAACTTCCAAGACCACACCAAGATAATCTTGTGTCCACTCATGCAAGCCGTGACGTATATCGACATAGAGAAGAACTTTAGAACATTCCCCTTCAGCACCATACAGGAACATGGCTGTGATAAGAAACTCTATACCAATCTCACATACGCGCTAGAGAAATTAAACAGTGTACTAGCCAACAGGCTGTGCTAGTCTTCACCCTGCTGCGGTACTGGTACATAATATTAAAATGAATTAGCCTATACATAATAAGACGATCAGATTTGTGATCTGCATGTATAGGACTCATACACTAGAGGTGATTCGGAGCACATATTGTATAATTTGTTAGTTTATTAGCAACATACATGATTTTGTTAAAGTTTATTTCATCCCAAAAATCAATTTCAGTACTCTTTTTTTATTCTTAATAATAACTTTTATGTCCACTGATTTTAACACTATATTATTTATTTAGTTGTTTTCGTACATTTCATACAATTAGCATGTATGAGGGTAGAGTGAACCTGCGTGCTAATATGTTTTGTATTACTATTTGGGCAGTTTTGCTCAAAATACAAACTGTAATCAGGACACTGTTTACCGCCTACCGTTATACTGATTTTAAAATGTGTAGGTTACATGTAATTATAATGTATTGTATACCTAATTAACGAGTTTCTGCCTTATCTGCTACTTAGGTATCTCTTACACCTTATTTAATTGATGAACAGTTGATAGACACAACATTAATGCGTTCGTAAGTTCTTTAGTAAGTTAAATTTTAGTTAAATAGTCTCTTGACGTGTTTAGTGGCAGAGAGCACCATGACTGATAATTGCGGCGGTGCAAGCAGTTCGGTTGCGTTTGGAGATTTTTATTTAGTTTTTTAACTATATTTTTATAACTTGTTTCTGTGCTTCAGTAACATCGGATAAAAATGTGTTAGTGCACTATTGAGAGAATTAGATCAGAATGCCGTCACTACTAGGTCCAAAATTACGATTAGTTAGTTCCACAGATGTGATGGGTCAGTATTATTGCAAATTCGATGGTGGTGAAGCACTTCTGATTTGTAACTCGGAAGTTTCTCAGAGGTCTCTTACCTCACATCATTGTAATATAATAACATAACTATTTGACAATAAAGTTATTAGAAAAAATAAAGTTGTTTCTTTTGCTCATGAAAACTGTTAAAATTAACTAGGCACAACTGTTAAAAATGCCTATAAAGTTATTAAAAGGTTAAAAAAAAAAACATTTGACTTAGAGAAAACCTGAATCCTTCAGCCACTACATAATTTAAAAAGGGCTACTAAGTGCGTGTGAACTGAGGGACCATAGTGCTATTTCGTAAAAAAAAAATACAGTAAGGTTTAGTACTTAAGCATTTAGGCATGCCTTTTAAGTTCTGTCGTTTCCATATTTCCCGGCAATTTTGAATTTGGAACTGTTCTATGTTCGAAGTGTTTAAATTTTGAATCTCAAAACAGTTGAAAGTATTAGGATCAAAAGCTAGCCACACACGCACAGATCTGCCCGACAGGCAGATCCGTGATTCACCACACACGAGTATGGGCAACTGACGGGCAGTAGTTCAAATCGTAACTGCAGCGTGTACGGTTGTCTGTAAAAATGTCTATTTCGAAACCTAAATTACTTTGTATCTGCAGCGGGATTGATTTTGTTGCATTTTCGAGCAATTTTTCGTATGCTTGTGCTTTTAATTCTATAATAAGGTACAATAGCTTATCTTTGACTCTTCAAAAACAACGCAAAGACTTAAAGGCTCTATAAAACTTGTCCAAAATGCTTAATTTTTCGCTTAACACCATTTCTGTGAGTTAACTAATTTTATACTGCTAATGCGCGACTGATGTCAAATCTGGCGGGCACATCCGTCGCTACGCACATACGCACAGTTGGGAGCTCGGATCTGCCTGCCCCGTGCCCGATCCGCTCCATTTGACCACGGCGGGCAAATCCGTGTCCGTTCTCACCATACACGCACGGATCTGTCTGTCGGGCAGATCCGAAGGGGCAGATCTGTGCGTGTATGGCTAGCTAATGCTATTGTTTAGTCACAGCCAGTGTTTCCACAGTGAGGGGAAATTAGGGTCCAGAGGGGAAGAAAAAGGGGAAAGAGATGAAAAGGGAAAATCGAGGGAAATCATGGATAAAGCCTAGCTTAAAATATTGCGGAAAATTTCTTAACTAATTTTTGTATGGATTATACTAATGTTAGCAGAGCTTCAGGACGTAATAATAATAATTTTTACGGGAATTAACGCGATCACTTATTTAAAGGAATAACATACCTCTGATTTGCCTGACGTTTGATTGACAGTCAGCCTGTGACAACGGCCAGCGCAACCCGGTCGAAACGTCGGGCAAATCAGAGGTATGTAATAGCTTTGAATAAGTGATCTGTGAATGAATAGTATACATTTCAGGACGGATTTATAGATTTTCAGTTTATTTTCCAAGCTAAGTGATGACTGTCTGCTTATCAGCCAGTAAATGTCTTTCAGTTTCCTGTTTGCCTGGTCTCTTTTGGTTCTATATGTTCTCGCCAAGTAAGTTCTGTCGAAGTGCATTCCTGGGTACTTTACACTTTTTTATGGCAGAATATCATCGCCAAGTTTCACAGGTGGACAGTCTCCCCTTTTGAGACTGAAAGTAATGTGGATCGACTTTGCAAAGCTAGCTTTAACTCTCCACTTTTCAGCCATGTTCCAATCTCATCTAGGTGATTTTGGAGTTTTGCTGATGCCGAAGTTCGATCCACGTCACAAGATAGAACCGTGGTGTCATCAGCGCACGTTACACTAACAATTAAGTTTGAGCACTGTGTACAGAATAGGTTCCAGTACAGAAACTTGAGGCACTCCCGCCTCTATGGAATAGAACAATGATAGGCAGTTTCCAGACCTAACTTGGAACACCCGATCTTTTAAATAAGATCTGAGAAGCATGTACGCAGAGTGTGTTAAGCACATTTTAAGTTTACTCAGGAGACCCTTGTGCCTTACTCAGCAAACGAGCAGACGTATCGCCTGATGGTAAGCGATTACCGCTGCCCATGGACACCCGCAAAACCAGAGGCGTCACAAGTGCGTGCGTTGTTGTGGGATGGGGAGAGATTGGGGTATGGGCCTTCGGTATCATCACTCACTCGGTGAAACACAGCGCAGGCGCTCTTTCACACCGCTTTTCTGTGAGGCCTTAGTGTCACTCCGGTCGAACCGGCCCATTCATGCCGAAGCGAGGCTCTTCCACGTTTATCGTGTGTGTTCCTGCTTGTGTGCCACTGTTGTCTTAACGTCCGTTTTACAGTTATCATTTCCCGAATTTCCAATGTGGAGTCCCGGTTTGAGTTCCATGCTTTATATTGAAAGTAGACGTCCAAGCAGCTTTTTGAATAAGATTTGTTGTGTAAAAAGCTGCCTTTTCTATGTCTTCTTCTGTTTTAAGTGGGATGTGTAGATTAGCAATATCCTCTTTAAAGTGCCGAAAGGTTTCCCAATCAGTTTTACGATTGTATAGCGTTTCGGGAGGTTCTTTTAGCATGGTTGTCGTGCTTAGTGTGCAGATCACCGGTATATGATCCGTCCAAGCAGGATTCTATGTGTGTATACAATCCTGACATATCTTTTGTTATAAAAATCTATCAAATCGGTCGTTTTATTGGGATCAGCTGGCTAGTAAGTTGGCTCACATATTGTTAATATGTTGAGCAAAAAAAATGCATATGTATCAATGTTTACGTAAGCATGGGGGGAGGGGGTGAGAGCTTTGCTTACTTTTGCTGACAAGGGGGATGGGGGGGTAAATAATTGTAATAAATCTGCTTACGTAATACTTGAACGGCCCCATATATTTTTTATTTTATTTTTAAATTTGTGTTGGTTGAATGAAAGGTAAATTGCAGTTCACGATTTATGACTATTAAAAAAACTACTTTCGTTCAAACCAATTTTCGGTGGAAGTTTACATGGTAATGTACTTCATATATTTTTTTTAGTTTAATCATTCTCTTATTTTAGAAGTTACAGGTGGGGGGGGGGGGTCAAACATTTTACCACTTGCAAGTATCTCTCGCGCAAACTATTTAGTTTAGAAAAAAATGACATTACAAACCTCAATATCATTTTTGAAGACCTATACATAGATACCCCACACGTATGGGTTTGATGAAAAATATTTTTTGAGTTTCAGTTCTATGTATGGGGACCCCCAAAATTTATTGTTTTTTTTCTATTTTTGTGTGAAAATCTTAATGCGATTCACAGAATACATCTACTTACCAAGTTTCAACATTATAGTTTCGGAAAAAAGTGGCTGTGACATACGGACGGACGGACGGACAGACAGACAGACATGGCGAATCTATAAGGGCTCCGTTTTTTGCCTTTGGCACGGAACCCTAGAAAGGCAGTGACATAAAATAGAACTAAAGCAGAATAATTTTTGAGGGGAAAAAAGTCCTGAGAAGGGGAAATCTCAATTGAGGCGTGGGGGAAGGAAATCATCAATTCATCAAAGTGGAAACACTGGTCACATCATCGATTGGAAGCTGTCAGGTTACGTACGAAAATGAATCTTTATAAGGAAAATGTACGTGCAACAATTTTCTACAACTTTAGAAGAGGCCTGACACGGCTTCAGTGTTTTGAAGAGCTAACCTCTGTGTTCAGTGATGAAGCCCCATGTCTGCGGACTGTCGAACGCTGGTATTTAGAATTCCAGCGTGGACATACTAGTGAGCGACAAATCTCGCGAAAGACGCCTAAAATCCGCCTTCACTGAAGATAAAATTATTGCAGTGAGAAAACTAATTCTCAAAGATCATGTGACGTATCGAGCGATAGAGGCTCTATTAGGTATCTCAGGGAAAACCATTCAGAAGATCTTGCATGAAACGTTTGGTGTGAGAAAGCTAGTTTGCCGTTGAATACCGCATCTGCTTTCCGACGATCACAAGGCGGCCCGCATCAGATGGTATAAGAAGACTCTGCAAAGGTTCAACCGAGGAGAGTCAAATCACATCTACGACATCATCAGTGGTGACATCTTGGATCTATGCCTACGATCCTGATTCCAAACAACAATCTACAGTCTGGGTCTTTCAAGACGAGCCAAAGCCGACTAAAGTTGTTCGTTCTCGAAGCACTTCAAAGAAGATGGTGGCCACGTTTGTTGAATGGAAAAACCGGCCATGTTGCGACTATTGCACTTGAAGATCGTAGAACGGTTAACGCAGAGTGGTTTACCACAAGTCATCGCCGAACTTCGAAAATCTAACTCAAAGCAACTCATCATCCTGCACCCCGACAACGCAAGCTCACACAGCGCTTGTCAAACGATTGAGTATTTGAAGCAGTAAAAAGTAGAAATTAAAGAAGACGTTAAAGTCCGGTGAAGAAGCAGTCGACGCTTTCAATTCAGCTATTTGGAACACCCCCACTTTAGAGTGGAATAAATGTTATAATAACTGGTTTGAGCGCACGAAAAAGCGTATTAAGCTACGTGGTGAATACTTTGAAAAACAATAAAAATGTACTCTAAGGTTCTAGTTGTTTTTTCTTCAAACGACAAAACTTAAAAGGCATGCCTCGTATTATACTGTGTGGACGGAAATTGGCTCAGATATTTCTCAAAAAATCTGAACCAATTTCCGTCCAATTATCGACCAAACCAATTATCGATAAAACTGCACAAGCGAACTGCACAGCTAAATCGCTACGATAAATCGTTGTAGTGTGTACCGCCTATTAGATGTGTGAGAATTTTATGTAGCAAGCTAGCGACTTTCCGACCCACTTTCAGGTTGACTATTGGAAATATTTAAGTACCTACCTGAAATACTTTTTTTTTCTAAAGAAATACACAGAAATAAATACCTAAATACAAGACTAAAAACCAGAATACAAAGAAATATTTTTGAACTGTCAACCCTTGCCTTCAAACTTTGGGAGAATTACCCTTTAAATTTAAAGTCTAGTCATACATCTCGACATTTGACATTTTAGGGGAATCCCAGCAAAAGATTTTATTATTTTCCATTAGTTACTTAGGACTCCTAGTAAAAATATTCTGCTCTCGAGTATAATTTTCGTTAAATTTCTAAATAGTGTCGCCTCATGTTAATAGTGTATTATGTGATACAGAAAAAGTCTTCAAGTTCTTTTAAAAAGTTTTCGGTTTGAACTTAACTTGGTTAGTGAGAGATTAATGTTTAATTTAAATATTGAAGTATCTACGCGTGTGAAGTGACTACGTAAGTATCATTTTTACCCGACTACGGTGAAGCTAAAAGGGCAATCGTTTTGCAGTCTCTGTTTGTTATGTTTCATCATCATCATACTGAATCATATAACATATTTATATTCCTTAAAAAAACCGAGACTATAGGACTAAAGAAAATGCGACCTGCATGATTTTATGAATTTTAATAAGTCTGAAGGGAGAATAGACCGAAGCCATAAAAATAAAACACGACAATACGTCACTGGTGTTTACTTAGCATGACAAAAAAAATAGGATCACATTGAATCGTAATGTCAATTCTTAACTCTAATGCGATATTTTTGTATTCACTTATTTACTAAAAATGCGCACTAGAGCTGGTCAGACATTAGTGTATAATTGAACTTTTTGGCTAAGAGTGTATCAATAACTTAAAAACATAATAACATAGTTTTTAATATGATATTAACATTATAATTCTGAATGAATTGCATGTTGGTGTGGTAGTTGTTCTCCGGGATGAATAAAGAGTCCTTCTTTGACTTGCCAGTCAGTATATGCACCATATTGAGATGATACACCCACTATTTCACCTTGTCCACTGATGGGGCGACCAAATGTTCGTCCAGATCCTGCCAGGAATCTGCAAGGCATTGAGAAATATTAAACATGCTTATTGATTTGGCCTTAATGTTAGTAGCATTAGTGCTTTTACCTTAATAAAATTGTATGAGGTCAATGACTGTACATACACATTGAAAAAACAATTCATAAAGCGGGTCTTTATTAAAATAATAGAACTTAAAACAACAGTTTTTAGAATTTTTGTAAGTTTATGTGTGTTTGCAGCGTGCGAGTTAAGTTCTCTTAGAAGTGGCTAAATCGATTTAGCTGCAGTTTTGTCTTATGTATTGTGAAAAACGTCACATAACATTTAGTGTTTCTTTTGCTTTAATCAGTTGACATATTAGAAAAGCAACATCAGTTGAATCACAGCAATAACCGACACATATGCAGGCAGAGCCGTGGTTGAAAGTTACTTAAAAATAAATGTGTATCATGTAAACAATTTACACAAATAGAATTGTAGAAGAGTAAGGTTTCTGCAGCATTAGACTTTTACATTACCAAAAAAAGTTATTGATCATAATATCATTTTTAAAGCATTAATAATGGAATTGCAACAACTACATTACTAGTTTTCCTTGTTATTATGTTATTAGAATAAATAACACAAATTTTACAAGTATCTAAACAGAATGATTTTTGATTTTCATGTTTTGTATCAAACATTATGTATTGCAAAAAGGAACCTATGAGCATTTTAAATAAAACTGTCTATGCTACAGAGATTTCAACCATGAAGTAACTTACGCTCCAGTATCAAGGTGTTTGAATTTGACAGGAGTGTCTCTTCTCCAGTAATCATTGTTACAGACCACAGACCAGTGATCACCACTGTCTCCTTCACCATCCTCATCACCATAACATGACACTTCTTGGTTGTTCGACAGAGGTGATGAGAAATAATGAGAGTGTAAATTCTTCTTTGTAGCTACATGGTGTAAGCGGATGTCGCTATTGCATTTTATAGGCACTCTGTAACAATTACATAGTCTTTGAAAAGGAAGCATTTTTTAATGAACATGTATTACAACTGAGGTACAAAATATTTATTAAAAGAGGCTCACCCCTTTGCAAGTAAAAATAAACAACAAAACATCGTTCAAAAGGGCAAGACCTGTTCCCACTCTCCTCTATGTAAAAAAAGTTTATCATTTTTGCAAATTTGATCTTCCTAACTAGAATATAGATATTGCAGTTCGAAAGGTTCACCATTATAATACATGGTCAAGTATTATGGTTCAAAGCACATAAATAACTAAACCTAATCTCCCCCAAACGAACTTACCCTCTTTTGCAAGCGTTAGACATGGGTGCCTTCACCAGCCAATGGCTGTTATAATCGTCAGATACGTCGACTGCCGTGACTGACTGCTGCCCAGAGCCAGAACCATACTTGACATCGTGTGAATGCAACCGCAATCGTAAATCTGTATTTATTAGTTTAATAATACTTCCGCACGTTACAAATTCGGCTTTAGATCCTGAAATTATTAAAATCTCCATAAGTCTTTACAAATAAAATAGTAGTATTAATTCATAATACCTCA
The DNA here is from genome assembly GCA_949125395.1 of Diaphora mendica. Taxonomy (NCBI): domain Eukaryota; kingdom Metazoa; phylum Arthropoda; class Insecta; order Lepidoptera; family Erebidae; genus Diaphora; species Diaphora mendica. The sequence continues at coordinate 22,229,526 of OX421314.1, forward strand.
ATATTACACTAAAACCCGTATCATCCTATATCAAAAGGCCACGTAATTTATTAGAAGCGCTTGAACGCACGATACACCAAAACATTTACGTTTAACAATTATATACACCGTTATTTACCTTCTGTAGTATATGCTAATAATGTGATGAAAATAAATATTGATAAAACACTTGTTAATGTGTTTGTCTGCTTTAAAAACGCCATAATTTCGCCGATAAACTGCCTCGGTTTCCTCCCCGTGCCTCTATCGTACCACTTTCACACTTCGTTTGTAGATTGATTTGACGACTAAACGTCAAGGTGACAGACTTGACAGCTTATCAGTTGACCTTCGGATTGAATCTCAGCGAATGTGGAATCTATTCTCCGTCAATCGAAGCTTTTGTAAATAAAAATATTAAGTATTTTAAACATCTGACACACAACGCCATCTAGCTTCAAAGTAAGCAGAACTTGTATTGTGCTCTGCTCGTATGTTTTTATTACCAAAAAACACATGTCACAGTAATTTCACGTAATAATTAAATATTAATGGAATTAAGTATTTGTGTAATATGATAATCTCTAAAGTGTCCAAAATTTTATTTAAAATAAGGTATCATAAGTTGTGGACAAGAAGGCATGATGACTGTGAACTTTCTGCCTTAGGGGGTATTATACAGTGTTGGCATTAATCGATTATTTTTTTAATCGATTACTTAATTTGATTAATTTTTATCGAAATTAACTTAATCACGATTAAAATATTAATCGTAATCGCGATTAATAAAATTAATCATTAATCGTTAATTTGATTAAGCCGATTAAAGTACTTTTATTGACTGGCAAAAAAGACTTCTTAGTCTATATTTGAAGCCAAAAGCTTAAAGGTTACATGCTAGATGAGTGAGGAATCATATATTTCTTCGATTTGGAGTCTTAGCTGTCATTTTGAGGGTTCCGTAGTAAATGGCAAAAAACGGAACCTTTGTGGATTCGTCATATCTGTCTGTCCGTCCGTATGACACAGCCACTTTTTTCCGAAACTATAAGATTTTGGATTCTGCTTGTGCTTTCCATCAGGCAGAGTAGAATCATTTTGGCGGGCATACATAAAAATAAAAATAAAAGAACTATAATGTTGAAACTTGGTAAGTAGATGTATTCTATTTTCACACAAAAATAGAAAAAAACAATTAATTTTGGGGGTGATACTTAGAACTGAAACTGATTTTTTTTTTTTCATCAAGTCCATACGTGTTGCCTATGGATAGGTCTTCAAAAATGATACTGATGTTCCAAATTTCATTTTTTTCTAAACTGAATAGTTTGCGCGAGAGACACTTCCAAAGTGTCCAAAATGTGTGTGTGTGTAGAGAATGATAAAACAAAAAAAAAATATGACGTACATTACCATGCAGACTTCGTTTGAACGAGATCTAGTAAGTAGTTTTTTTTAATACGTCGTACTCGTAAATTGTAAACCGCAATTTACCTTTCATTCAATCAACACAAATATAAAAACAAAACAAAAAATTATATTATGTTACTTGCTGCTACGGAACCCTTCATGGGCGAGTCCGACTCGCACTTGGCCGCTTTTGTTTTTATCTATGTATGTATATGTTTTAAAAAATTGAATATTACATTTATACATAGTATATATTAAATATATAGTGAAACTTTTATTTATTTAGGTATGATATACAACATAATATATTATCTTAAAATTAAATTAAAATACTAGGAAATAAATATAAAAAAAAGGAAACAACAATATTTACATACAAGCGTCAAAAAATTCCTCCGCATCATCGCCTACTGGAAGCGTTCCCAAAAGGCTGGCAGCATTGCCACGTTGAATGGCAATGCTAATTCTCTGTGCTAGAAAAAGGCCGGCCTTCTGGTCACGAGAAGCGTCGATCAGTTGCTTAGCTAGTTGTTTAAACATAGCGCGAGCACTCGGACCCCATGAACCTAGCGTCTCGACCCCAAAGGGTTCAAAAATATAATTACCTATTAGGTTTTGGTATTTACGCCGTTTGAGGCTTTCCGCAGAAGCAGCAGCAGCGCCAGCATAACCAGCTGTACTTGGAAGATGAGATGGCGCGAGGGTGTCGACGCGTCCCACACCAAAGGCTTACCCATCTTCCATGGCAGTAAAGACATACCATCCCGTCTCTTGCCATCGTCCCGTACCAGACCATTTGGTTCACGTACAGCTGGAACGCCGGCGGCAACAAGAGCACGACGGATAATGTCATTAATATTGGCATGTCGAGATATTCGGCCAGCGCTTCTGCTACAAGAAAGGCCATGATGTCCGAGACTATCAACAGCTTCTCCACAGTGACAAGAATGCGGAGAAACACAAGGCGCTCCTAAACGGAGGCAAGTGGCAAGGTGAAATGTAGTATCGTCCAACAAGGTACCTATGTTGGGCGATGGAAGTGCCTGAATCCATAAACCTGATTCCCACTCTCCCACAGCCAACAAACGAGCGCGCTCAGCAAGACTGGTTGATGTATCCAGAAGTCTTCTTTGCTTTAAAATACATAACGGCGCGTCCCATTGGCGCTAAGAAAATGGGTTAGCAGGTAAAATAGTAGTGGGACAAGCTATCTGCCAAGCATCTATAGCAATGGCCTTGCATGACACTTCAGAATCAACCAGTGTGTTGATAAGAATTTTCCTGGTTAATTCTTCTGTGCCATGAACTGAAGACAGAAAAGCTGGAAGGCTGACATCTACAATTTTGCGTACTCCAAGACCACCCAAACGAACTGGTAGGGATGCTTGGAGCCAGGCTCGATCGTTTAAAGCCACATTCAAAACTTTGCTGAGCGTGTTTTGTATAATTTTGTCAACTTTTCTTAAAGTGATGAATATTTCCAAAAGGGCGATGACCGAAGCGCATGTGTAAAATTAGGTACAAAAAGACAATGACGAATAATAGTAAAAGCCGAATGGATATTAATTTTAAGTAAACGATCCGAAATTTCACTAAAATTTTTAATTTTGTCCTCTATGAAAGGCTGAAAACCATCTTCCAAGACCGGAGACCCCAGAAGGCGAAGAGACATTTTTTCTAAAACTTTAATGTCAGGTGCCAAAGAATAAATATATAGTACACACAAATATACATACATTTTTTTTAAGACAACTCCCGCAGTAGGAATAAATGCGGTGTCACGGGGGACTTTACAAACATACATGAAACGGACACAAAGAACACCCAGACTCAGAACAACAATTTGTGGATCACACAAAGTGTTGTCCTACGTGGGATTTGAACCCACGACACATGGCGAAGTAGGAAACGGCGTGGTGACCGTTAAACCACTAGGCCAAACGTGCAATCAATTTACATATGTATGTATGTTTGTGTGTACACCTACAACTACCACTGTTTCCTGCATACATGTACATACATACATAGGTTGCCTGAGAGAAATTACTGTTAGCAATAAGGCCGTCCATTGTACTTTATAATTAAGACAAAAATTGACCACAAAATTTTGATTAGCTATGTAAGTTTTTTTTATTTTTTAACCATTTCAAGCTTTACCTATTAATCAAACATTTTTAATCGTGATTAACGATTAACGATTACGATTAATAATCATAATCAGAAAAATTCTGATTACGATCTGATAATTAATTTTAATCGCAAAATGTTCGATTACTTTTTAATCGTAATTTTTAATCGTTAATCGGATTAACTTTTTGCCAACACTGATATTATACCATCCCAAATTCAGGATCCAATATTTAGTGTCTGATTTAGGATAGTAAATTCAGTCGCTGAAGCTCCTGATCACACGTTAACTGATTTTGGGCTCTGAATCAGACTTAATTATCGTGATGATGAACGTTTGACGTTGGTGTAGCCACAACTTATTGCGATAATAAATAATTTTACAACGGCATTCACATTGCCGTTTCCCGTTTGGCGATAACTCGAGTGACGGTACATCAGAGATTAATGCGTTGAAGCGGCCACACTACGTTTGTCGTTGTGAACAAAATTAACGTAATAATTATCGCAGTATTTATCGCGTTGATCATCATTGACGTTTCCCGGTAGTGTGGCCCGTAAACGCCCCATAAACACCCGAACCGATCAACGCAAAATTTGAACCTTAGAGCATAAAACCAACCGGAGACGAAATGAGCACCAAATATCTATGCGAATGTGTCTGCCACATTCCGTGCGGGAGGGGATTACATACTAATGCATTTTTAAGTCGTTACGCATACACATGACTAAATTGTTGAACACAAGCATAAACTTCACGCACACGCACGCATGTACATATTATTTTGAGTGACAAAAGAAAATAATAGCTTTTTTCTATCTGGCGCTTTAACTTTTGCTACAATGATATTTTCTTTTCAAATAGGCTAGGTAACATATGAATTTAGAGCAAGACTATAGAATATGTAATTGACTCAGTGCAGTCTATTTATTATATGTATATACAATATGATGTTTAATATTCACTAGTCCAAATCTCGACTCTAAAGATATTATTTTTTATAATAAATCACAGTTGTAATAGAAAAAAATACACACTTATATACAGTCGTATTTAATACAGCCAAAACTTAATATAATAACGGAACGCGAGATAATATTCTAAAATTTGAAATACCAAAATAGATAAAACTGAATACGTTTATTTAAAATCTTTATTTTAAAACGAAATAAAAAAAATGATAAGTAAACACAACCTATAGTAAATATGAGATGCTATTGATTTTTAAAATATATTAATTTTTAAACATTATAAACTTAAAATTTGATTAATTTATTGACTGACTTACTTAGGTGAGACTAGAAATTTAAACTGCCACATTAGTTTAGTGGTTGCAAACACTACAGCTGCTGAGCAGGATGGGTTCGATCCCCACCTCAACCTATTCTTTTCTAATATAGGCGTGATATTATGTTGATTAATTTAATAACTCCTATTCAATTACTTGTATTTGCGATAAATGGTCATCAATAATGTCCTGTATCTATATTATGTATGTTTGAAATTGCCGCAATTAATCGAAAATCGATCTCTTAATGCTCGATTTGAACAAGAATCGATTCTAGTGGGCTTGTTTCGAATCGAATCGGAAATCGATTTTTTTTAAAGAGAATCGACAGGCATAAGCAGCAGCGAATTCCGAATAAATCCGTGTCCTGAAGCTTTACAGCGAAGATATTTTTCTTGTTAAAATCATGTGGGTTCAGTTTTTCTGTATTTGGTAAAATTTTGCTCACTCAGAGCGATATTCCTTTTGTCCTGTTAAAAAAAAAAAACAAATTTAATGGAAGGTGTTTTTAAACGTTGGCATCACTGGATGTCAATCTGTCACAACAACAACAAGAAAAAAACCTTCAAAGTTGAATTGTTATGAAAAGGAAAGAAAATTTTCTTAGATAATTTATTGTAACATATGTGTACATAACTTTGTTTTACTATTGAACGTTTTGTGTATGTTTTTAGGCATTTAAGATGAGTAATAGTGGATACACTCCAAACACAGGCGTTTCAGGTATGTATAAACAAAAATATACTGAAAACTATTGTTACCTGGAACTCGTGTACTCATTATCTTTACGTTTTATTTAGCACCTATAGATCCAGGCTGGAACGACCCGCCAAAGTTTTCGTACAACGCTCAGGTTACACCGAATCGACCAAGAAATATTTTGAACAAGAGAGTGGCTTTTCCCATGTCGAACGTTGCATCCAGTCCTGCGCCTATGGTTCCTCCAAACTTGCCTCCAATGCCACAAGTATTAACTCCTCCACCTATTGTGCCATTAACACCCACCATACAACAAGAACACATAGAAATTGATAGTGAAAGTACTTTGAAAGAAGTAAAGTTGATACTCATCAATCTGTTAGATAACAGTCCTGAGTTAGGTAATAAAGCAGATGACATCAGGAGGAGGATAGATGTAATGGAAAACATGTGGACTAGTGACAAATTGAACAATGGGATATTTCTGCAAATGAAAAATTTGGCTCACGGTAAGTCTATAAGTAACTGTAATATTTATACTAGCTTTTGTTCACATATATGGCGGATATCGCCATAATTATTAATTGCGTTAATTTATAGCCTACACTCAAAAATAATGTGGCTTGCTGTTGGTAAAACACTTTTCAAAATCAGTTCAGTAGATCTAGAGATACCTGCAACAAACTCACAAACATTACATTACATTACATTAATATAAGTATAGATATAGATTTGGCTACTATCTAGTTCACACAAATACAAATTATATCATTTAAATTAAATACAAGAGAGTATAAATATAATATTTTTTAAATTTATATTGTAAACCATTCTGTATGCAAGTATTTTCCTTATTTTGTCAACAGAAAGTTATTGCATTACTTCGAGCAATATTTACTTTTTGGTAGTCTTTGTTTTATGGTAATTCCAGATATTTAGATTAGATATTTAGATAAGGGCTTATGAAACTTCCGAAAACTTTTGAATAAAATCATTGTCTGAGAAGCTTAATTTAGCCAATTTAATTGTTTTCGCCACAATTAATATTATGGCAATTTTATTTTGTCTGGGTTAAAATATTTAAAAATGTTTCATATGTATTACTTATAATTACTTATTGTTAAGTGCAGCTAATACTGGCGTATCATTGATAAGATTTAAATTCAATATCTGATAATACTAAATAATAATTGATATGCTTTCTGAAGAATGTATGATGCTACTCCAATACAGGATATAAAAAAGAAAACCTTTTTTTTAAACTCTTATGTTCTGTAGCAGGGTTGATAAAAATCATGATTTAAAAAAAAATATATAAAAATCGGTTATTTTTTATTTAAATCACATTTTTTTACTTTCTTGTCTTTTTAATTACTGTAAGGTCAGTTATTTATTAAATGAAAGCAATGTATTTTTAAAAATTTAATTATTCATACAATTAATAGATAATTTAACAAGTTCTACTAAAACCAACAATTTAAAAAACAGTAGAGTTGAAAAGTAACAGGGAAAGTAAAAACTTAGCAATGCATTAAAAGTACATATTCTAATTCTTTCGAGATGAGTACACTATCTGAAAATGAAATTGTCGCTTTGCATTGAATTTGATTTCTGAAATACTTGATAACTTTTAGAACATGTCCTGTAGCATTTGGAATCCCGGAACTGCGTCAGTAATCGCTCGCTCACACGTCATTGTGCACGTTTACGCGCCGTAGTCTAAGTCGGGGGAAGTCCCCAGACAATTTTTGGCCAATTTGGTTGCATAAAATTTTTATGATTTAAATCACTGATTTTTATAAAAAAATCATTTGATTAAAATCACGATTTAAATCAAGTGATTTAAATCATATCAACCCTGTTCTGTAGCATATTATTGATAGGTAAATTTTATTTTATTATTTATGAAATTTTACAAAAACAATATGGTTACAGCTCTACGAGACGACACCCCAAGCAAAGCTGACGATATCCACAGGGCGCTTATGATAGACCATGTGAGCGCAGTAGGTACTTGGATGCCAGGAATCAAGCAACTCATACACCACTGTATTGCTCGCTCTGAACTACTCTCTATTGACAAAGAATAACCAGTCACTTGAAGTTAGCCGTCTACAAACACTGATGAAATTATTTCTGACATCTGACACACAGCACCATCTAGTTCCAATTGCTTTTGATATTGTATAATAAAAGTTGTCTAACATATTAGTAATAAGTTACAAAATATGTAAATTTTCATGTCACACTCTGTTAATTTTAATGTTATTAATATTTCTACTTTTTTGTAGAGTTCAGGATGCCAAACACTAACAATATATACAAACTCATACACATTGATATGCAATCAAAAAAAAAAAAAAAAAGAAAAAAGAAACCTTGCAATGAAGGTTTTCCATGAGACTGTCAATACATATATAGTTAATGGCTACAGAATAGTGTTGTTCTTTTCAAGAATCAAGCAACTTTATTACTACTAAATTGGAAAACGCATATGTTGTGATTTTCGGAGATCGCTTGAAAGAAGAATGCTGGAAGTAATATACATACCATATCTAAGTACAATAACGTTATATAAATATAAACAAAATGTTAATTTATATACAATGTCATAATTATTTTTGTTTAAAATATATTTCTTATTACCACTTTAATTTGTACTGTGTGTGGAAAAAGGCGTAACTACATGAGCCAATTATATAAGTAGTATAATTTAATGACATGCATTGAGTACTAATAGCCATTCGGTAGTTGTTTTTTATAGTTAATTAATGAAATGTTATTGACGAGAAGTAAGAAATTGATTTTCAAAAGCCTGTTTGACCTCGTTAACTCAGTTAAATGCAAACTATTACATTAGGCATTTTTTTTTTCTATTTGCTCATGTAAATGCCATACAGACCATACAAGTTTCAAAACGTCAGTCCAAATTAGTACATATTTAAATGTTGCAACATTTCGTTCACAAGTATAATTATGTGTAGGTTAGTCTTTACTTGATAGAGTATATTTTTATACCTAAAGTATCTGTTTTTAATACTTATTATTAGGTCAAGTATTGTGATGTTTTGCTAGGTTAAGTTAAGTTTGCCATGTACGAAATGTTTTAGTATGTATAGGTTTAAGTTGTGTTGTCGTCAAAATGTGAATAAAACATATTGTAATATAATTTTTTTATTTCACTTAGTTTTAGTCTGATTCCTATATAATAGTTTACATATACATTTCAGGATTATTACAGACGATATCCATCTTACAAAAGCCTATCAAACATCGTTTTTGAAGTTAATCTTAAGTATTTACAACAGGGAATCGTTTATAAAATAAAAATGTTGTAGTTTCAAATACGTTCTACGTAAAATATGCGCCTGCGCAGACGAGAATATTTCTGCGGCGTGCATTTGTTATTGCTCTCATTAGGTTCACTTTGTCTCCATATACGCGATTTTTTTTAAATATATTTCGGATATCTAACACAACGCCATCTAGTCCGAGGCTAAGAAGAGCTTGTATTATGGGTACTAGACAACTGATTTAAATACTTTTTTTTGTAAATACATAGAAAACACCAAAACTCCGAAACAAATATTTGCAGATCATACAAACGTTTGGTCCGACCCGGGAATCGAACCCGAGACCTCAAGCACAGCAGTCGCATACGCTACCACTACGCCACCGAGGCAGTTAGATTGTGTGGATAAAATGCAACCTTAATGCCCCTCGTCTGCGCAGGTCTTAGTGTAGATGTTTGAGTGAAGAATGTTCTAGAACGCGTGGTGTTCTATATGCCGCGTTTGATGGGTTTGGGCGCGACAGTGACCCTGACGGGGCGGCCGAGCTCGACGAGGTGCGGCGGGTCGCGGCCGGCGTCGTCCACGGCGAGGCACACCGAGATGTCCACGCCGCACGGCTCCGTCCACACGCCGTGAGAGATCAGCACCTTCGTCAGGAGACGCACGTTCTGTGTGCCGTCGTCATCTGCGAAACAACCATCTGTAGTTAAACGTAGCTGGACAGGTTACGGATGAGAATACAGAATAAAATTTGAAGGTCGCGTCAAGTTTAGAACATTATGATTTCATGTTGTCTGACGACATTTAGGTACAACATAAGAGATTGACATAAATCTATACTATTATATAAAGCTGAAGAGTTTGTTTGTTTGTTTGAAGGCGCTAATCTCAGGTACCGCTGGTCCGATTTGAAAAATTCTTTCAGTGTTGGATAGTACATTTATCGAGGAAGGCTATAGGCTATATATCATCACGCTACGACCAATAGGAGCGGAGCACCAATGAAAAATGTTTCAAAAACGGGGGAAAATTAACACACTACGGGCAATAGGAGACGCAAACGACGTTTTAGTATGACGCTATGTATGTGTGTATGACGCTAGTATGAAATAAAGCGATAGATTTTGACAATGTTAGCAAACAGTACAACTCCTGTCGGTCAGATTGAAATTTAGTAGAAAGTAATAATTTTTATTCCTATATTTATTTTACATAACAAACACCTAGACACAGAACAAATGATAATATTCATCACACAAAAATTTGTTCTTGGTGGGAATCGAATCCACAACCTCATGGTTCGTCAGTCAGGATCTCTAACCCATAGACAAGCTCAAACAAGCTCGTCAAAATATTGTTATCATAATATTTGAGGCCTTTTTAAACATACTTGTGTTATGATGGTCAAGTGGTCGTAAATGATCCTTGGGGGGTACAAGGGCGTGTACCCTCGTGTCGGGGTAGGCTACGCGCACTCTCAGCGCCTGGGGGTTTCGCACGCGGAACACCTCGGCCTCTAGCGCCACCCCCGCCACCAGCCCGGCACTGAACCGCACCACGGTGTCGTTGTCTGCGGGCGGCTCCAGTATACTCGCCGTGCACATACGAATCTAAACAACCATTATTTGTTAATTTAACAACGTTTTTTATGTTTGCTGTCAATCCAATTAAATATTCCACATTTACCTTGAGGCTAGGTTTTGGTATCACAGGCAAAGGTGCTGATTGTAGCAGGGGCAAGATAGCACGCGCCAATGCTGGTGGTTTATGGTCCGCGTTCATCGACAATTGACGGAATACTGCGATTGTGAAGGGATCCGGTTCTACTCCTGTAAATTATTGATAATTATTAAAAATATGAGTTACGTCCTGTGAGAGAGGCCTATGTTCAACGGTGGAAATAAATATTTCGGACATCTAACACAACGCCATCTAGTCCCAAGCTAAACAGAGCTTGTGTTATGGGGTACTAGACTGATATAAATACAAATATACTTTTTTTTTATAAATATATACATGTTATACATAGAAAACACAAACTCCGAAGCAAATATTTGCAGATCATACAAACATTTAGTCCGACCCGGGAATCGAACCCGAGACCTCAAGCACAGCAGTCGCATACGCTACCACTGCGCCACCGAGACAGTTATAGGTGTAAGTGTAAGCGTATATGTGTGTAGTACATACCAACAGAAGCGAGGAGTCTATCCAGCAGCTCAGCGTGGTGAGTGAGAGCGGCAGCAGCAGAGAGTGCGGCGGCGGCGAGGCTCCCGGGGCCAGCGCCCGGAGCACCCGCACACGCACACAGACGCGCCGCACACACTCGCAGTGCCAGTTGCCACACACATGCGTTTTCTTGCTCCGAGACTCCACTGAATTGATGTTGTAACCTGTGTTCATCTATGTATTAATACGTGAAGTAAAAGCATAAAATTTAGCACAGTTAAAGTTTACATGTAGAAAAGTGCAAAAAGCAACAAAAAAAAAAAGAATTACGGTCGAATTTCAACCATTGGTGATCACTAGTAGTAGTTTCTACTGATAGAATGTCCTTTACATTCAAAGAAAATTGTCTGGACTTTAAAAGAGACGATGATCCCTGAGTTTGTTTCGTCCTATCTTCTCATGGCTAGACCAGTTACGAAAGCTAAACTCATCTGCTCAAAAAAGTTAAACTTCTAAAAGTTCATATAACCTTATAATAAATAAATAATAATAGTAAATATTTCGGACATCTAACACACAACGCCATCTAGTCCCAAGCTACTCAGAGCTTGTGTTATGGATACTACACAATTGATATAAATACATTTATAGTTTTTTTTTGTAAATAACATACATATCATACATAGAAAACACCCAAACTCCGAAACAAAATATTTGCAGATCATACAAACATTAGGTCCGACGCGAGAATCGAACCCGAGACCTCAAGTACAGTCACATACGCTATCACTGTGCCACCGGGCACCGAGGCAGTTAAGTTATGACTATATGACATCGTTTAATTTCAAGCAGTAACAAGATTATCACCGTGTCAACGCAGACTTATCATAAATACTTATATGATTGTAACTATTAATATAACGAAAGTTTAAAGTTTTTTAACATTAAAAGTGATACCTGAGACAGTCGGTGGTGAGTGCGGTGAGCGCATGCGCAGGCGGTCCGGCCGTGGCGTGCAACGCGCCGTGCAACACGAGCACGCAGCGCGAGAACACGCTCGTAAACTGCGCCGCGCCCGAAACTGCCGGCTCCATCTCTGCCAGTCTGTAAACGACAACAACAATATTACAACACACTGAAGCTATTGACAAATTCATTTATTTCGTGGAAAGGGACTGGTCTTTGATTTAGGCGCGCCACAGACGACGGTGCGGGGTAGGCCGGACAATTTTGCCGCGAACGACAAAACTACGGCAGCCGTGTGCTTTGGCAGTATAAGATTCCCTTTGTTCTATCGTCTGTGGAGCGCCTTAATAATGACAAATGAAGTTCGTGAGGTATAAAACAATGACAGGCTTTTGTCTAACTATCCTGGAGAAAAAACGCATTAGCGTTTGTATGTACTATTCATATAATATTATTATTCATATAAACCATATAATATTCATTGTACAGTTACAATCATAGCAATGACATTTTAAACTTGTAAAAAAAATTGTGAGTTGCCTGCAACTAACTTAAATACATAAAAGACTGACATAACACACGTTATAAACATAAGATTGTCAACTGTTGTGAAATATAATGCCTATTTTGCATATTTAAAGTTAGCTACTTCTATTGACTTCCACTTCTTCATAGTTCATCATTCGTGCTGCAGTTGTTTTGCTAAGTCGCAGTAACATGCAATGATCACATCTGGTATGGGTATAATTTGGAGGAAGGAACTCTAAAGCATACCCATACCAGGGCTAATCACTACATTACCATTCTTCATTCCAAAGTAGTCGAAATGGAATTTGAAGAATGGTTGACTACCACCGCGACTCCTTCATTGAAGATCCATGCTGCAGATGTTTCGCCTGCTCGTAGGAAGTTGCAATGATCACATCTGGTATGGGTATAATTTGGAGGAATGAACTCAAAAGCATACCCATACCAGGGCTAATCACTACAAAACAATTCTTTATCGTAGCAGATTTGCATTTATCACGTCGTTCGACTTCTCCGTGTAAATCACGCATTCTGTTCTAAAATATTAACTTTATAATTACATATATCACAAACAAACAAGTATTTCAAAACCATTTCACTTCGGTAACGAATTCTCTACGAAACGGATAACAAAAGAATTGTGATTCCAAAATCATCCAAAATTTACATAAACATCTATAGAATATACTTTGCATTAATACAGTTCTGAAATAGAATTACATTGATGGTTGTCTGCCACTACCAATTCTTCAAAGGATATCTATGCAGCAATTGTTGTTCCAAGTTGCAGTAAGTTGCAATGATCACATCTGGTATGGGTATAATTTGGAGGAATGAACTCTAAAGCATACCCATACCAGGGCTAATCAATACAAAACAATTCTTCATCGTAGCAGTTTCGAATCCCTCGTGTAGATTATTAATTATGTACCTATCTTGTTTTCAAATGTCAATTCATAATTACACTACTTATAACACAAGAAATAAAATGATTCAAACATCTTGCATTTCATTAAAATTCGGTACGGATAACAAAACAACTTTGATTTCAGAAACGCAGGTAAGCACATAAAACATAATGTGTTTACTTCCATGCAAAACAAAAAAAAGCAAACGAAACCTACAGCTAGCAGAATGAAAGTATTTCTCCTCCGAATAAAAAGGTTTCCACATAAACACCTGTAGAATTTTCATTGCAATAAGAGTTCTGAAATAGAATCCAAATAACGGATGTCTGTCACTGTCAATAGATACTTCATGAGACATGTACGCAGCGAAAGTTGTTCCAAGTTGCAGTGATCCCATCTGGTATGGGTATAATTTGAAGGAAGAAACTCTAAAGCATACCCATACCAGGGCTAGTCACTACAAGACAATTCTTCATCGTAGCAGTTTCGACTCCACCGTGTAAATTGAGCATCCTGTTTGCGTGTTAATTTATCATTCTTTCAAATCCTTTTTAGTCTTCTATAAAGATAAAAAGACAACTAAGATCAGAATGGTAGGCAAGCACAAAACACAAAATGTGTTCACTTCCGTATAAAGTCATAAAAGCATAAATAACCTACCGCCAACATAAACGAAACTATTTCTACTCTAATATAAATTCATCATTTGCATAAACATCCATAGAATTTCATTAACAATGATACAGTTCTGAAATAGAATTCCACTTACAAGTATCTATGCAGCAATTGTTGTGTCAAGTTGCAGGAAGTTGTAATGATCACATCTGGTATGGGTATAATTTGGAGGAAGCAACTCTAAAGCATACCCATACCAGGGCTAATCACTACAAAATAATTCTTCATCGTAGCAGTTTTGACTCGCCGTGTAAATTGAGCATCCTGTTTTCAAGTATCAATTTCTAATAAGGTTTATAATATAGTCTGCGATATAGAGAACTAAACTACTGTGATTTATAAAACGAAGGCAAGGACACAATGTAAAATGCGTTCACTTCCATATACGAGTAAAGCTAAAAAGCAAGTGAACCTACAGCCAACATCAACGAATCTACACATTTTTACCATGCACGAAATTCGAAAACGTGTTCACATAAATATCTATTGAATTTCCAATGCAATAATACAGTTATGAAATATAATTAAATTTACGGTTGTCTGCCACTACCAATTCTTCAAAGAAATCTATGCAGCTATCGTAGTTACAAGTTGCAGGAAGTTGCAATGATCACATCTGGTATGGGTATAATTTGGAGGAATGAACTCTAAAGCATACCCATACCAGGGCTAATCACTACAAAACAATTCTTCATCGTAGCGGTTTCAGTTCCAGCATGTACATTGAACATACTGTTTTTTTATGTTAATTCAAATTTATACCACTAACACAAGAAATAACATTAGATGAAATCCTTTTAGAACACTAAAATTCAAAACAAAATAACTTTAATTTCAGAAACGCAGATAAGTACATAAAACAATGTGTTTACTTCTACGCAATGGCAAAATCGCTAATGAAAACTACAGTAATCGTAATAAAACTATTTCTCCTCCGAATATAAAGATTTTCACATAAACACCTGTAGAATTTACATAAAAATAAGACAGTTCTATTGAACGCAAATAATGGTTGTTTGTCACCGTCAATAGATACTTCATAAGACATGTACGAAACAAACGTTGTTCCAAGTTGCAGTTGCGATGATCACATCTGGTATGGGTATAATTTGGAGGAAGCAACTCAAAAGCATACCCATACCAGGGCTAATCACTACAAAACAATTCCTTATCGTAGCAGTTCCAACTCCCCCGTGTAAATTGAGCATCCTGTTTTAGTGTTAAGTTATCATTATTTCACTAACACAACAAATAACAATGATTCAAAATCCTTTTTAGTCTTCAATATAGATAACAAAACAACTATAAGATCAGAAAGGTAGGCAAGCACATAACACACGATGTTTCACATCCATGTACAGTCAAAAAAGCTAAAGAAACCTACAGCCAACATAAACGAAACTATTTCTACCATTTGCATAAACATCCATAGAATTTCATTAACAATGATACAGTTCTGAAATAGAATTCCACTTACAAGTATCTATGCAGCAATTGTTGTGTCAAGTTGCAGGAAGTTGTAATGATCACATCTGGTATGGGTATAATTTGGAGGAAGCAACTCTAAAGCATACCCATACCAGGGCTAATCACTACAAAATAATTCTTCATCGTAGCAGTTTTGACTCGCCGTGTAAATTGAGCATCCTGTTTTCAAGTATCAATTTCTAATAAGGTTTATAATATAGTCTGCGATATAGAGAACTAAACTACTGTGATTTATAAAACGAAGGCAAGGACACAATGTAAAATGCGTTCACTTCCATATACGAGTAAAGCTAAAAAGCAAGTGAACCTACAGCCAACATCAACGAATCTACACATTTTTACCATGCACGAAATTCGAAAACGTGTTCACATAAATATCTATTGAATTTCCAATGCAATAATACAGTTATGAAATATAATTAAATTTACGGTTGTCTGCCACTACCAATTCTTCAAAGAAATCTATGCAGCTATCGTAGTTACAAGTTGCAGGAAGTTGCAATGATCACATCTGGTATGGGTATAATTTGGAGGAATGAACTCTAAAGCATACCCATACCAGGGCTAATCACTACAAAACAATTCTTCATCGTAGCGGTTTCAGTTCCAGCATGTACACTGAACATACTGTTTTTTTATGTTAATTCAAATTTATACCACTAACACAAGAAATAACATTAGATCAAATCCTTTTAGAACACTAAAATTCAAAACAAAATAACTTTAATTTCAGAAACGCAGATAAGTACATAAAACAATGTGTTTACTTCTACGCAATGGCAAAATCGCTAATGAAAACTACAGTAATCGTAATAAAACTATTTCTCCTCCGAATATAAAGATTTTCACATAAACACCTGTAGAATTTACATAAAAATAAGACAGTTCTATTGAATGCAAATAATGGTTGTTTGTCACCGTCAATAGATACTTCATAAGACATGTACGAAACAAACGTTGTTCCAAGTTGCAGTTGCGATGATCACATCTGGTATGGGTATAATTTGGAGGAAGCAACTCAAAAGCATACCCATACCAGGGCTAATCACTACAAAACAATTCCTTATCGTAGCAGTTCCAACTCCCCCGTGTAAATTGAGCATCCTGTTTTAGTGTTAAGTTATCATTATTTCACTAACACAACAAATAACAATGATTCAAAATCCTTTTTAGTCTTCAATATAGATAACAAAACAACTATAAGATCAGAAAGGTAGGCAAGCACATAACACACGATGTTTCACATCCATGTACAGTCAAAAAAGCTAAAGAAACCTACAGCCAACATAAACGAAACTATTTCTACCATTTGCATAAACAATCGTAGAATTTCATTAATAATGATACAGTTCTGAAATAGAATTTAACTTACAAGTATCTATGCAGCAATTGTTGTTTCAAGTTGCAGGAAGTTGTAATGATCACATCTGGTATGGGTATAATTTGGAGGAAGCAACTCTAAAGCATACCCATACCAGGGCTAATCACTACAAAATTATTCTTCATCGTAGCAGTTTTGACTCCCCCGTGTAAATTGAGCTTCCTGTCTTCTAGTTTCAATTTCTAATAAGGTTTATTATATAGTCTACGTTATAACAAAACACTGTGATTCATAAAACGAAGGCAAGGACACAATGTTAAATGCGTTTACTTCCATAAAAAGCTTAAAAAACAAATGAACCTACAGCCAACATCAACGAACCTACACATTTGCACCATGCACGATATTGAAAAACGAATTTACACAAATATCTATTGAATTTCCAATGCAATAATACAGTTTTGAAATAGAATTACATTGATGGTTGTCTGTCACTATCAATTCTTCAAAGGACATCTAAGCAGCAATCGTTGTTTCAAATTGCAGGAAGTTGCAATGATCACATCTGGTATGGGTATAATTTGGAGGAAAGAACTCTAAAGCATACCCATACCAGGGCTAATCACTACAAAACAATTCCTTATCGTAGCAGTTCCAACTCCTCCGTGTAAATTAAGCATCCTGTTTCAGTGTTATTTTATTAACCGACTTCCAAAAAGGAGGAGGTTCTATGTTCCACTGTATGTATTTTTTTTTTTTTTTTTTTTTATGTATGTTACCTGATTACTCCGTCAGTTGTGGACCGATTTTGAAATTTTTTTTTGTATTCGACAGGGTATGCTTCCGTGGTGGTCCCATTGCCTGCATATCAGGATCTGATGATGGGATCCCAGGAAAATCGAGGGAAACCCTCATTTTTTATAGGCACATACTATGTTTTTCGTATATTTTCTGAAGTTACACCGGTATTTGCGTCTGGTAGTCATCATTTTATGATGATGAGCTGATGATGTAAGGTACCACTCCTTAACGGTTAGGAGTTGGAGGATAAATCTTTAAATATCATATGTATATAAGTTACCTTTAGTCGTATTCTTACAAATTATTTAGGTAAGCTGATGATGGAAGGTGGAAGGTACAACTCCTCAACGGTTAGGAGTTGGAGAATAATTCTTTCAATTTCATACGTATCTAAAGACCTTCAGTCGTATACTTTCAAGCTATTTAGGTGAGCTGATGATAGAAGATTAAACTCTTCAACAGTTAGGGATTAGAGGATGATTTTAATGAACAAAAAAAAAACTGACTTCCAAAAACATCCAACGAAAACTCTCTGTCAAAAAACACTTAAAAGTGTAAAATAAACTGGTTCTTCATAAATTGCCTATACCTAATTCTTTATTCATTTAAATAGTAGTATTATAATGGGTGCTAGGTACCTAAAATCTGTTTGAAGTCGGTGCTAAGCCAAAAAGAATACAAACGAACAATTACAAAAGTCTAAGCGATAGTCACTTGGCACCGACTTCAAACAGATTTTAGGTACCTAGCACCCATTATAATACTACTATTTAAATGAATAAAGAATTAGGTATAGGCAATTTATGAAGAACCAGTTTATTTTACGCTTTTAAGTGTTTTTTGACAGAGAGTTTTCGTTGGATGTTTTTGGAAGTCGGTTTTTTTTTTGTATAAAAAGTTTTAGTCGGTTCGAGTCCGACATAACCACCAGTAGGTAGAGGTGGTATCCGAGGGGATTTCCGCACAGCATAAAAAAAGGTGGCGACGACGCCGATGCACGGCGCGATGGGGATAGGGGTTTTTCACACGATAATGAAGTTGAAGATTAACATCGCGCTAAGATTATTAAGAGCAGAGTAGTGACATTAACTATATGCCGTGATTGCCGTGTAATATGTAGGGCCCGGAATTTCGTATTATATTTTCAATCTGATATACATATCTCTTACACTACCTTGCTACGCCAGATATTCCACTGATTAATTATTATCTTGATAAACGATATTTATTTTATATATACAAACACGTGAACACTAAAACGGAATGTTTTATGGAAGTGTTTGCTTCTGTATTTTTGCTCATTCATCCACATCAAAATACCTAACATTTAGTTAGAACTATTTTTTTTATTTGGATTAAATTTTAAAAAAACTTATTTGAAAAAAATGGCCTGGTTTCTAAATTTTAGATAGGATGGCAATCCTAGTTTTAATCGACTTCGAAAAATAAGAAGATTCTCAATATTTTCTTTTAATATGTGATATTGGAAGGTAAACGAGAATTGTGATCATCCGATGGTAAGTGATTACTACCGCTCATGGTCACGACTAGTCACGAGGGACTCAGAGTCACAAGTTCTCGGTGTACTCTACAATAATGTATATGCGGGCGGAGCCACGGGTAAAAGCTAGTTATCAATTAATAAATAATCTCGATTTTGTCATTGAAGTATGTATGGGTAACTTAGATAATCTCTGTATGTATTTTTTAAAACATCTCAACTATGTGTATGTAGTATATCCGTTTTTTTTTAAACCAAGACACCCTTCGAGCTACAAAATGTTTTTACAAAAGTATGTAAGTATGTACTATGTAGTATAAATTCGACGTATATGTTACATCCTTCCATCAGCTGTACCACCACGGGCATCGGCAGAACAAAAATAAAAGGAAGTGTAGTTGATAGCGCGCGCTCGTGTCATAGTTCTGGCGATCCGCCATATTTATTATGTAGCGATTAACTACTCAATAATACTTATTAAATAATAAAAAAGCAAATTAAAGCCTACCTACATTAAAGGAATAGATTTTATCTCAGATTACAAAAAATTGTAGCCTAAGGATTTTATTATAAAACGGTAAAAAAATTTGGAGGGAACGAAATGACCACGTCATTTTTAGGTATCTCTTTGAATAGGCTATTTGACAATATTGAAAATAAACTATGGTCATCCTATCAGATAATAGCCTAAAAAGACATATTTCACTATGAATTAAACAAAATAATGTGATTTTTCGCAGATTGCACGAAATAAATTGTTACAATTTCTTGAAATATTTTCTGCGACGTGAAGGCCTTGTGATTTGTTGCAACTCTGGTGACGTCACACGCTAGTAAACGAAAGATTCCTCGACTCAGTATTGTTCGCGTTTTGTGAATTTGTTTACTAGCGTGTGACGTCACACGTGTCATGTGAGCAGCGCCATTAAAGAAATGTCGTTTTTTGACGCGGTTGTCAAACTTGAACTTTAGCTTAAATTTTAATTCTTAATACAGTAGAAATTCCGCAAAATATTAACGTAGTGTGCTTATTACGTAATAAAGAATAATTTAAAACGATTTCCAAAAATCAGTCAAATAGCCTATTTGGAATGCAATGCAAAGTACTTACAAAACCAGTTATGTAGGCGAGAAAAGGTCATAGTCGTAGACATTTACCGCACGATGCACTTTGAAACTGAATTGCTTGTGTTTACAGATAATTTATAATCCAGGCGGCTAAGGAAACGTCTCAAATATAATGTTAATCTAATTAAAATTTTTAAATTTATTATGAACTAAAAAGGCAGCAAAACTGATATAAATAATTAAAGGCCAATTAGTTTAATCTCTCACATTTACAAGATATTTATAAAAATCATTGAGAACCGCATTGCCGCCACACTTGACCGTCATCAACCGCCAGAACAGGCTGGATTCCGTCCATGTTTTTCAACAACAGACCACCTTCATACACTCAACCACATTATTGTCCCGGGTCCTTTAAGCGGGGCGTGAAAAAGCATCTCACTAGGCCGCCATAGTGCTGGTCGCCATGCTGCACTGTCCTTGTTCACATTGAGGATGGTGACCACCACTCTTGGATTCTGCTTGTGCTTTCCATCAGGCAGGGCAGAGTCATTTTGGCAGCTAAAATATAAAAAAAAAAAAAAAAAAAGAAATTGAAAATTCCATAGAGTTCCATACACCTCTATATCTGGCATTTGTGGATTACTCAAAGGCTTTCGACAGCCTCCATCACTCTGCGATTTTTACATCCCTTCGCAACCAAGGTGTCGAAGAGACTTTCGTCAAGCTTCTGGAGATGGTCTACAATAACAGTACTGCATCCATCAAAATACACTCTCAGGGGCCGATTTTTAAAATAGAGAAGGGCGTGAAACAGGGAGACCCTCTATCGCCGAAACTATTTACAAGCACCCTGAGGAAGTCTTTCAAAAACTGGCAGTCTAATGGGAAACGAGGGGCATTGTCGTTGGTGAACGAAGATTGATAAATCTTCGTTTTGCCGACGACATTGTACTTTTCGCACCCACGGCCCGAGAACTGCAGAAAATGCTGCAAGAGCTAAGCGCAGCAAGCCTTGAGGTTGGATTTCAAATTAATCGATCCAAGACCCAACTTATGACCAACGGCAGAAAATGTAAGGTGGAGGTCGACGGGCAGGAGATACAATATGTCGAAGAATACTTGTACCTGGGCCAGTTAGCATCCTTCGAGAACAGGCAAGAAAAGGAAATCGATCGCCGAATCGATAACGCCTGGAAGAGCTACTGGTCCATGAAACAGTACCTACATGAAAGGGGATCTTCCACATTCCTTGAAACGCCGACTTTTCGACAAGTGTCTCCTGCCCATCCTTACATATGGCGCCCAAACTTGGTCTTTGACAGAGGGTCGGAAGTCCAAGCTCAAGGTTTGCCAAAGAGCAATGGAACGCAGTATGTTGGGTGTCAAGCGACAAGACCATATAAGAAACACAGAGCTGCGTTCCAAAACTAAAGTTGCGGATGTGGGCAAGAAGACTGCCAGATTAAAATGGGACTGGGCCGGACACGTAATGTCGGATGAATTCGGACCGGTGGGCCAAGGTCGTCATCGAACGCTGGGTGCCTCAGGGTGCACTCCGCTTACGAGGCAGACCCCGTAAAAGATGGCGCGACGATCTTGACGCCTATCGCAGAGACTGGCCGGAACTGGCCTTGGATAGAGGGAAGTGGCTTGTTGCAGGGGAGGCCTTTGCCCAGCAGTGGGACACAGCAGGCTCATAAAAAAAAATGAACTACCTTTTTGCCCGCGGCTCCGCCCGCATATAAATATGTCGGTTGTCCTTCTCCAAGGTCCAATCTATTTCTACACTGAAATTAGTTCAACAGTTTAGCCGTGAAAACGTAACATACAGACAGACCGAGTTACTTTCGAATTTTTTACCGAAATTATAATATTTTCAAACCAACTAAATATTATAAATCTTAAAAATTAAAACCAATAAGGACACCATTTGTAATTTAAGTTCACTAACCTGAGTGGCCGCGGTCCCGGCCGTAAAATAGGTATCTAAAGCACCGAACTACGCGCGACGACGTAAGTAACAACAGCTTACGTTGATAGATTGTACTTTATCAACAAACTCGCAAGGTTTTAAATTAGTCATCTATAGTCTATTCAACTTTCTCTGAGACAAAAGGTAAACAAACCAGGAAAAGGTTCAAATTTAGGTCAAATTTTATATGCATCTATATAATCAACAATAAAAAATGTCATTTTCTTTCTTTTTCTTGGAAAATGGCAAACTGTGCCGATGTCGACAATTCTGCCAGTGTCAAGTACAACGGAAATACGTGTGTTAAAAAATAAAATAATTGCAACTGTCCAAATTTGCCGAGTTCACAGTTGACAGACTAAAAATGACATTAAAAAAAAAACCGACTTCCAAAAAACATACAACGAAAACTCTCTGCCAAAAAAACACTTAAAAGCGTAAAATAAACTGGTTCTTCATAAATTGCCTATACCTAATTCTTTATTCATTTAAATAGTAGTATTATAATGTGTGCTAGGTACCTAGAATCTGTTTGAAGTCGGTGCCAAGTGACTATTGCTTAGACTTTTGTAATTGTTCGTTTGTATTATTTTTGGCTTAGCACCGACTTCAAACAGATTTTAGGTACCTATCACACATTATAATACTACTATTTAAATGAATAAAGAATTAGGTATAGGCAATTTATGAAGAACCAGTTTATTTTACGCTTTTAAGTGTTTTTTTGGCAGAGAGTTTTCGTTGTATGTTTTTAATTATTTCACTAACACAACAAATAACAATATTCAAAATTATTTTTAGTCTTTTATATAGATAACAAAACAACTGTAAGATCAGAAAGGTAGGCAAGCACATAAAACACTATGTGTTCACATCCATGTAAAGTCAAAAAGCAAAAGAAACCTACAGCCAACATAAGCGAAACTATTTCTACTCCAAATTAAATTCATCATTAGCATAAATATCCGTATAATTTCATTAACAATGATACACTTCTGAAATAGAAATTAACTTACAAGTATGTATACAGCAATTGTTGTTTCAAGTTGCAGGAAGTAGTAATGATCACATCTGGTATGGGTATAATTTGGAGAAAGCCACTCTAAAGCATACCCATACCAGGGCTAATCACTACAAAATAATTCTTCATCATATCAGTTTCGAGTCACCCGTGTAAATTGAGCACCCTGTTTTCAAGTATCAATTTCTAATAAGTTTTATTACATAGACTACGATATAGACAACTGAACTACCGTGATTCATAAAACACAGACAAGGACACGATGTAAACTGCGTTCAATTCCAAATATAGCTAAAAAAGCAAATGAACCTACAACCAACATCAACGAATCTACACATTTTCACCATGCACGATATTCGTAAACGAATTCACACAAATGTCTATTGAATTTCCAATGCAATACTCGTAATACAGTTCTGAAATAGAACTACATTAATAGTTGTCTGCCACTACCAATTCTTCAAAGGACATCTACGCAGCAAACAAGTTGTTCCAAGTCGCAGTAAGTTGCAATGATCACATCTGGTATGGGTATAATTTGGAGGAAGCAACTCTAAAGCATACCCATACCAGGGCTAATCACTACAAAACAATTCTTCATCGTAACAGTTACGACTCTCCCGTGTAAATTGAGTATCCTGTTATAATGTAAATTAATATTATTTCACCAACACAACAAACAGCAATGATTCAAAATGCTTTTTAGTCTTCTATATAGATAACAAAACAACTATAAGATCAGAAAGGTAGGCAAGCACCGAACACACAATGTGTTCACATCCATGTTATGTCAAAAAAGCTAAATAAACCTACAACCAACATAAGCGAAACTATTTCTACTCCAAATTAAATTCATTATTTGCATAACCATGCGTAGAATTTCATTAACAATGATACAGTTCTGAAATAGAATTAAACTTACAAGTATCTATGCAGCAATTGTTGTTTCAAGTTGCAGGAAGTTGTAATGATCACATCTGGTATGGGTATAATTTGGAGGAAGCACCTCTAAAGCATACCCATACCAGGGCTAATCACTACAAAATAATTCTTCATCATATCAGTTTCGAGTCACCCGTGTAAATTGAGCACCCTGTTTTCAACTATCAATTTCTAATAAGTTTCATTACATAGACTACGATATAGACAACTGAACTACTGTGATTCATAAAACACAGGCAAGGACACGATGTAAACTGCGTTCACTTCCAAATAAAGCTAAAAAAAGCAAATGAACCTACAACCAACATCAACGAATCTACACATTTTCACCATGCACGATATTCGTAAACGAATTCACACAAATGTCTGTTGAATTTCCAATGCAATACTCGTAATACAGTTCTGAAATAGAACTACATTAATAATTGTCTGCCACTACCAATTCTTCAAAGGACATCTACGCACCAAACAAGTTGTTCCAAGTCACAGTAAGTTGCAATGATCACATCTGGTATGGGTATAATTTGGAGGAAGCAACTCTAAAGCATACCCATACCAGGGCTAATCACTACAAAACAATTCTTCATCGTAACAGTTCCGACTCTCCCGTGTAAATTGAGTATCCTGTTATAATGTAAATTAATATTATTTCACCAACACGACAAACAGCAATGATTCAAAATGCTTTTTAGTCTTCTATATAGATAACAAAACAACTGTAAGATCAGAAAGGTAGGCAAGCACCGAACACACAATGTGTTCACATCCATGTTATGTCAAAAAACCTAAATAAACCTACAGCCATCATAAGCGAAACTATTTCTACTCCAAATTAAATTCATTATTTGCATAAACATGCGTAGAATTTCATTAACAATGATACAGTTCTGAGATAGAATTAAACTTACAAGTATCTATGCAGCAATTGTTGTTTCAAGTTGCAGGAAGTTGTAATGATCACATCTGGTATGGGTATAATTTGGAGGAAGCAACTCTAAAGCATACCCATACCAGGGCTAATCACTACAAAACGATTTTTCATCTTAGCAGTTTCGACTCTCCCGTGTAAATTGAGCATCCTGTTATAAAGTTAATTTATCATTATTTCACCAACACAACAAATAGCAATGATTCAAAATGCTTTTTAGTCTTCTATATAGATAACAAAATAAGTGTAAGATCAGAAAGGTAGGCAAGCACCGAACACACAATGTGTTCACATCCATGTTATGTCAAAAAAGCTAAAGAAACCTGCAGCCGACATAAACGAAACTATTTCTACTCACAATTAAATTCATTATTTGCATAAACACGCGTAGAATTTCATTAACAATGATACAGTTCTGAAATAGAATTCAACTTACAAGTATCTATGCAGCAATTGTTGTTTCAAGTTGCAGGAAGTTGTAATGATCACATCTGGTATGGGTATAATTTGGAGGAAGCAACTCTAAAGCATACCCATACCAGGGCTAATCACTACAAAATAATTCTTCATCGTGGCAGTTTTGACTCCCCCGTGTAAATTGAGCATCCTGTTTTCAAATATCAATTTCTAATAAGGTGTATTATATAGTCTGCGATATAGACAACTAAACTACTGTGATATATAAAACGAAGGCAAGGACACAATGTAAAATGCGTTCACTTCCATATACGAGTAAAGCTAAAAAACAAATGAACCTACAACCAACATCAACGAATCTACACATTTTCACCATGCACGATATTCCAAAACGAATTCACACAAATATCTATTGAATTTCCAATGCAATAATAGAGTTCTGAATAGTATTACATCGATGGTTGTCTGCCACTACCAATTATACAAAGGACATCTACGCAACAATCGTTGTTTCAAGTTGCAGGAAGTTGCAAGGATCACATCTGGTATGGGTATAATTTGGAGGAATGAACTCTAAAGCATACCCATACCAGGGCTAATCACTACAAAAAAAATCTTCATCGTAGCGGTTTCGATTGCACCGTGTAAATTGAGCATCCTGTTTTTTAATGTCAATTCAAATTTATACTACTGACACAAGAAATTACAATAGGTTAATATCATTTTAGTTCACTGCAATTCCATACAAAACAACTTTGATTTAAAAAACGCAGGTGAGTACATAAAACACAATGCGTTTACTTCTAACCAAAGCCAAAAAAGTCAATGAAACCTACAGTTATCATAATAAAACCATTTCTCCTCGGGATCTCATGAGCTCTACGCATTTTGGAAACTGGAAGTTATGGATCGACACAGGCAGGCAGTAGATTTTGGTGTTTTCGCCTAACTTACCTCGACAATACAGCACATGCTGTGGCCTCTGTTTGTGTCGATCTATGATTTTTAACTATAGCTTCAATTTGACGTTCATAGGTGTCACTTGGTGTCTTAGATGAATAAATGATTTTGATTTGATTTGATAAAAAGATTTTCATATATACACCTGTAGAATTTACTAACAGTAAGACAGTTCTATAAGATCCAAATAATGTTTGTTTGTCACTGTCAATAGATACTTCATAAGACGTGTACGCAGCAAACGTTGTTCCAAGTTGCAGGAAGTTGCAATGATCACATCTGGTATGGGTATAATTTGGAGGAAGCAACTCTAAAGCATACCCATACCAGGGCTAATCACTACAAAATAATTCTTCATCGTAGAAGTTTCGACTCACCCGTGTAAATTAAGCACCCAATTTACAAGTGTCATTTTATAATTATAATACCAGCATCACAAATGCCAATGATTTAAAAAAATCTTTTTTTAAAGTTTTCCTTCGTCTGTAGCATATAACAAAGTGTTTTAATATGGTATTTTCAGGAACTCAGACAAGCGCTCGAAACATAATGCGTTCTTTAACGTCCACGTTAAGCCAAAAGAACAAATAAAAATATCCCAACATAAAACCAACCGCCTTTTCATTAAGAATAGAATTCAAAGAGATATCATTAGATGGGCATCAGCCTGTAAGAATATTTCATAAAACAGAAATCTTTTGACAAAACCCTTTTGATATCGCGCCACACTAAATATATTTCTTATAAATAAATGAGAACGTGTTAATATAAAATAACATTTTTATGCGTATGAATATCACAGCAAATGTCTACACCTGTCAATATAATAACCAACACTCATCATAAATCAATGCTATGAGACGCGCGCACCTATGTTAGAAGCATGCGTACAGCGCCGTGTCTGTTCAACCGATCGATCGAGCTCCACCTGTTAAGACTGGGCGGCGTCACCTATCACAAAATGTCCGAAACACGATATTGTACTTCATAAGTTTCGCATTTCGAATGGTTGCCGAGCTAAATATTATCAAAAACATTTTACCTAATTTAAAAACAAAAAACATTTATTAGTATGGTGTGAATAAAAAAATTATCTTAAAATAGAATTTACCTGATGTTTGTCTAGTACTGCCATTTCTTCATGGGACATGTATTCATTGTTTCAGGTCGCAGTAATGTACAATGATCACATCTGGTATGGGTATAATTTGGAGGAAGGAACTCTAAAGTATACCCATACCAGGGTTAATCACTGCAAAGCATTTCTTCATTGCAGAAGATGACTGGTAGTGGACGATTGGTAGACACCCCTGCATATACTTAGAATCTTGTCTTCACTGTGGTATGTTGATGTAACATTGCGGAGAAATAAGGAACAAAATTGACATGAAAAAAATTAAACAAGTTTTCCAGAACTTTTTGAATTTCTGAAGAGTACATAAACCAACTTACATTATATTTAAATTTACATATATAACAGTTTTGATAGAAAAATGGATTGTTTCAAAATATTTTTACTTCAGTGACACCCTTACATCTACAATATGTATGACAAAACAATGTGAATACAAGAAGGCAGACAAGCACACAAATCATCATCAATCACGTGTTCAACAAAATACATTTGAATATGAACAGATATTTAACATAAAACTAAATTAAAACAACAACAACAGCCAACAGAAAACAAGAAATACCTTTTACAAATCAAATCCATATAGTAAATTAATATCACTAGAATAAAGTTAAGTGTCTAAGATCCCTGGGCGTAGCTAGGGAGGGCGGGGTTGGGGTTTAAACCCCTCCCGAAATGTTTCTACACTGTTGATATTTTTACACCTCCCATTTTTGTTTTCCTAGCAATATTATGGTTACAGGGACATAGTCGTTTAATTATCTTGAACCCCCAAACTAAAACCTAGCTACGCCCGTGCTAAGATATGAATGTATGGTACTTTACTATTCTTAATATTTATTGTTTGCTTTACAACTTTATTGAAATGCAAACAATAGTAAGAAGTACGATAGAATATGAGAGAAGGTAATTATTTCAAATATGTTCTTTACATTTAGACTTTTATTAATACATACTATTTATTTGTCTCTCTCTCATCGGAATATTTTATAGTTATTAGAAATACGTTTTCATGTAAGTGTACAAATTCTTATAAGAACAAAGTATTCTAGAATGTAAAAATATTTTTAAATTTACTTACTTGTTGAGTTGCTCTTCTGCCGACTGCAGCATCTTAAGTCTGACGTTGGTAGAGAGTGTTGTGTTGTCTATATGCTGCAACACTGAGTCGAAGAACTTGCGGACTGCGCTGTCATCCATCGCCGACTCAATTTTCTCAGCGCTTGATTGTTGAGCATCACCTGAGAAAATTTCATTCATTATAGACAATAGAAATAGGTACAGCAGATATTAAAACAAAGACATACAAGTTATTAAATGTATAATATATATTTCTAATATTTTAAACATGTATAATACCTTAAATTTCCGCTGCTTTTGCTTGTGCTATGTGGCCCTAGTAATTTGACGGAAACAACCTACCAGCACTATGTTACAAAATTACAGACAGGCCCCTCAAAAGTCAGCCATGGGTGGGTCACACCCTAACTTCCTAAGCTCATCTTATCCCTTGATATCCATATACCCAAAAGCTCAAAAGCTTTTTAATGCAACAGCATCCTATTCTTGTAGTAGCACTAAGACAGCTAGAGTCCCGCCCGACTATTCTGATAATCCAGTCAAAGGATAGCGTATGAGGAGTCTTCATTTTGTGGATAAGTGAATCCATTAAGCTCTTAAATCGAAAGGTTTACTCTGCATGTAATTAGTTGTATTATAAGCAGGTAAACCGCACAGTTTTGTCACTAAATCACCGTTTTTATTAAGTTTAGGTAATAAAAATCTATTTTAATGTGGCCTATCCGACCCTCAACCGTGTAATGGGCTTTGTAATGCGACTGTACGGCGCCGAAGGTGGGAGAACGCACCCCCGCGCCCTCAAACGACTATTGATTTTAGTTGTTCAAGGGCGCTCCCGACGTTCTTTCGCGTTTGTATTGATTTTTGGCTTCGCCTACCCCACCCCCTCTATAACATTCGATTTGATATCTATACAAATAAAAAAAAATCGAGTGTCTGTTTGTAACATTAAAATAACCGCTTTTTACTAAATGCTTAAGTATGTATACACGGTACATTTACCAAAGTAACATTTTTTAAAATTCTCTATATAAAATAAAATATGTCTGATTGTTCCAGCTAATCTCTGGCTGGACCGATTTTGACAGGACTTTCACTGATAGGTAGCTGATGAAGGAGTAACTTAGGTTACTTTTTTTAGACTAGCTTCGCCCCGCGGCGTTACCCGTGGTACGACAATAACCGCGGGTAACACCGTGGGGTTCAGCTAGTTGTCAATATGACGTTAGCACATCGAGTTACGTTCAGAAGTTCTTAAACGTGTTTGTATTAATGCTATGCTTACAGTAAAACTTACTACTTTTTCTCTCCCTATTATATTTTCTCTTATGATTTATTTAGCCTTACATGTGTGCAATGCAGAGCACTGAGCAACAATTGCGAGCTTTTATAGGCACGGAATTGTTACTCTGCATGCATGATTTCGAATTGCACTACCTCGATTTGATTGGAATTAATAATAATAATTCCTTCTAATAATGTGAAAGACATAAAGTGAATAGGTTTGATTGTATTATAGATGAAAAATACCGAAATTTCAGTCGATTTACATATTATCATTTGTGTGTCGTCTCATTTTAACTCACTTTTCTAAGTTTCACCAGTATTTGTCTGTTTTTATGTAACCTTTTTTTTTAAACGTATTCTTTTTCATAACTTTCAGTTTGAATATTGGAATTTCATACACTAACACATTTTGAATTTATTTATAGCACATAAAACTACAATAAATCAGGAATAACTGTTAACACTGATTAAGAAATAATTTAAAGAATAAACGAAAGGGCAAAGACGTTTGCTGGGAAACATAATAATAATAATGTTTCGGGTTTCACAGAGGTTAAAATTTATCTTCCACTCTACCAGCATAGGGAAACAGTCAGGAAAAAGAGAGTGCCTGAGACCTTAAAGTAACAATCTGTTGATATTTAGAAAGACTACCATCTAAATGGCACCTTTTCCTAAATAAAATGAATCCTCTAAGCCTTTGTGAACAATAACGCTTAAAGGTGCTCGCCTGGCCTAGAGGTTCAAACAATCATATACTTTTTGTAACCTTTGTTTTTACAATAAATTAATACCTAGACTTAATATCATAACCTTTGATTATTAATATGTCTAGATAGAGCATCGTGATACAAAAGAACAAAATTAAATGACACAACTTTTCGATATTTGTGTGCGTGACAGCTACGTCTTACACTCGCCTGGTGTCACTTCAAATTTCCTAGTGTGAGTGCGTAAATGATACCAGTTGTTGAGTTTTTTTGTGAAAATGGGGAAACAATTATAATACTGTTGATAAACTTTTCTATCTAGAAAAATATGCTAGGAAAACAAAATGTTATTTTTTATTATTATATTATAAAATTATTATTTATTATCATTAGCAGTGGACTGTTAAAGGCTGTTGGTGATGATTAAAAATATGTCGTACTAGATATTAATTTTGGTCTGGTATTGTAAAAGCAGTACTTAACGGTTTTTTAACCTTTTAAAATATGTAAGATATATAACTAGCCCATCTAATTGTCTTTTTGACCAACATTAAAAAAGAAGAAAGGTAAGAAAAACATTGTTTACATTACTTTTTTAATGGACCGGTTTAATAATTTTTTTTGTGTTAGATTTAGGACATCTTCAAGATAGCTCAGTGTTAATATTATGGGGATTAGACCTTGGGCTTTCAATTTGTTTTATTAGATTTACAATCTATTTTTTTTATCTAAATGAGATCTGACGAGTAGTTTTTAAGTTAAATTTTCTTAATTCTTATCTGTTGATAAGAACATTCGAAGATATACTTGTTTTGAAATCATAAAAACTGGACTTGAAAAATGCATGACTGCACGGTTGGTCTAGTGGTTTAAGTTGTCGCTACGCTGCTTTCTATTAAGCCAGGTGTTGTGGGTTCAAATCCTAAATAGGACAACACTTTGTGTGATCCACAAATTGTAGTTCTGAGTCTGGGTGTTTTTTGTGATGTATATTCGTAATGCGGGAGTTACACGATACCCATAGTGTCATTTTACAAAAATGATGCGGCGGCCATATTGAATTACAAAAGAGATTTTAAATTCTTAGCATATCTATTATCTACCATGAAGTATTTTATACAACACAACTCCGCCTGCCACATTTTATGAGGGAGTTTTGACTTCATAAACTAGCAACACCCAAAATGGCGACTACAATAATTATTTATTTTAGAAATTATTTAATGGCTTTGTTTGCTGTAATAGATACATATCAATGGTACTTAACGATAAAAGGTAACTTTCTTTGTTAATTTAGATCGTACTCTGTAATTTCTACAGACTTATATCGCACAATTCGCCATTTTTATCAACACAAAAATGACAGCAACATGCGTGTATCCACTGACAGTGCATTTGGTACTAAACGCGGAAAAACATTTAGGCGTTAGTGTTAGAGCCTATTTTTTCGTGTGTTTTTACAGCTTTGACAGTCCATCTAGACATATTAATAATCTAAGATCATAACATCAAAAATACTCATTTTTATTGATATTTCCACTCCAATAAATGAAATAACAGTACATTTTGACCTCTATAAGCGGGAAGCTTCTGTAAATGAAACAACTATAATTTTATACCTGTCTAATTGGTAATTTGAAAACTGGATAAATTAAATATCTTTAAATGGAACAAAATTATTGGTCTCTTGAGATCCCAATTAACCAGGTTTCACTGTACTTTATTACCTTGGTTTTTAAGTTTATTTTCGAGTGTCTTAAAAATCCTCTCTGCTTTGGCTCTCTCGGACTAAGGCATCGCATTATAATGTTAGTTACAGGATGGGCCATACCTATAGGTAGATAGGGCACGAAATGTGGCATAGTGGCTCGGAGGTACGTGTAGTGCTTGACAGTATGCTCTTCGAACAGCGGGAGCATGGTCGTGCAGTGTTGCGCCGCGTTCAATACCAGGATCAATACGCACATATCTGTTTACTCTATGGTTAAGGATTTCAACATAAACATGGCCTATATATTTATAATTGGACGAGACCTGTCTCCACTAGCAATCATTCCTGCCATGCTGGCGGATGAGAAATACTGGGCCGCAGTGGTCTTTTTCTGCGAAGCTGGTATGCTCCAGAAAGGGACCGCTGAACGAGCCGAACCGAGCGAAGAAGACGTCGACGATAGGGACGGGACCACCGGCCGCCGGAGGATGGGGACGTCTGGTGGTAGATTGATTACTGCCTTCGGGAGTAATCAATCTACCTAGCGGCCTGATTGTATAATTGTGCAATCGGCCTACCACGCCAGGATTGAGGGAGGGAAATAATTTCCCCAGGACAGACCCTGATAAGGCACTGCGTCGATTCGGGGAGGACCTGAAATAACATGGTTCGAGTCCTCCAAGAATAGAACGCCAGAGGCCGGTCTTCAGGGTGTTTTTTAGTGGAAACACCACATACTACTCGCATACTACCGCACTACTCTACATATGGCTCCTATGTCCCCGAGGAGCTGGAGATCTGAAGGGATGTTTCACTCCCTCCTCAAAAAAAAAGATATTTTGTGGCTATAGAATCACACTAATATAGTTACACTAGTATAGGCGAAAGTTTGTGTGTATGTTTGTTACTTCTTCACGCAAAAACTACTAAACGGATTTGGATGAAACTTTACAGTAATATAGCTTATACATCAGAATAACACATAGGCTACCGTTTGCCGCGATAATCGACATACACGCGTGCGGAGCCGCGGGCAACAGCTAATATACTAATAAAGTATATTTAACAAAGTCGGTCCTGCGTTACTAGTATGTATTTTTCAGTGGAGTGTACTGATTTACAACGGACATTCCTCGACCAGAGCAATCACATTTTGTCCTAATAGTCTCTTGACACCAAGTCTTCTTGGTGACGACTATCCTTGTGTACCAGATACAAAGTAGTGAATGCAAGTGTAACTTACTTTAAAAATTTAAACCAGAAATTAGAAAAGGCTTATTAAAAAAAATTAGACTACCATTTTTAGGTGTATTTAGTTTGATATTTGTTTTAAAAGGATACAGGCAGGATCTTCTACATCTGGTTCGGGCATGTCAAAGAATGGGTGTACAGCAAGAAGGCGTGTCGTCAGCGGCAACACCAGCGAAGCGTGAGAGCTGCCCAAGCGTTGTACACAGCGGAATGTCGAGCGTTTGTCCTGGAATAAGCAAATATTTGAAGATTGATCTACAATTTGTGCCTATGGGTTTATAACTACAAGTATGTTTATGCACTCGCTGGTGATATTAGTACAGGCTCTGCCTAGTATGGGATTAGACTGTGAGATGTGTGAAGTCTTTATTATTATTGACTGATATAAAACTTTCCGTGTCGCGTTGTTTTGTTAAAGTCTATTCGTTTAGATAGTGTCTTTTTGATCATGCCGCCACGGCCCGTGCGGGTTCTTGTCAAAGTGAAGCCGACAGGAATCAAAGGAGCCGCTTGCACGCCCACAAGTATAAAAACGAATAAACTATACCATGTTCCGAAACGGCTGGACCTATTTTCATGCAATTTTGTATGCATATCGGGTGGGTTTGAGAATCGGTCAACATCTATTTTTCATACCCCTTAATGATAAGGGCTACCCAGCCTTAAATAATTGTTATTTTTATAGCAAAACAGCGTTTGCCGGGTCAGCTAGTTGACTTTTTTTTGCTTTATTTATTTAATGAGGGTGTGGCGACCTCCACATACAGCGCGACAACGACATAACATATGACAGCACCATCTACCGAAGATACGTCAAACTACGGAGTAACGAAGGAAACTAAGAAACTACCAATCCTGAATCGCGCAGTGAAAGTTCTCGCGCCGATAATCATATATACAACATCCCAACATCAACCGTTGGGCAGTTGGCCCGCCAGGCATGATCACCTCGCCTGGTCGGAGGATCCTCCCTTTGTGTTGGTGATACATGACACACCTGTCCCCCACAAGGGCTTAGCTAATTGACTTATAAAGTTAAACATTTAATAGGAATAATTAAGTTGACACTTCACAACTCACTTCACATCACTTTGGACCAAATAAAAAGTTCTATATTGAATTAAAAAAGGTGACATATACAAGATAAATATATTGTAAACGTTTTTGTTCGACACTACATGCATAGTGGGTGGCCCAGGGTGCTTGGGATAAGTTAAGAACGCTCGTCCAAAGCCCATATGGATGAGACATATTTTTATACTCATAGCCCAGTTGCACTCGGTGATTAAAAATAATCACCGAGGGTAAGTAACGACGGCAGTACCTGGATGGGTGACCGCTGGTGGCATGTTTAATTACCATGAGCGTCTCCGTGATTCGGAGATCACGTTAAGCAGTCGCTCTCGGTTATTATCATATGATAACAGTCGTAAAGCTTAGTTGGAGGCCTTTGGGCGGCTTAAAAACATCCAACGGCAAGATTACGTAGCCACAACGTTGTGTTGCTTGGCCAGCGTGGGGACGTAAAATGGCCTTAACTCTCTCTTGAGAGGAGACCCGAGTCCTGCACTGGGACATTACGGGTTGTTGATGAATATTTTTGAAATCAATATGATGGCGAACAAACCCATGGACCGTCTGTTGATGATTGCTATAGTCCATACATAGTCATATAGTCTAAAAAAGTGGCCTAAGTTACTCTTTATATAATCACCTATCTGCCAGTGATAGTCAAGTCAAAATTAGTCCAGCCGTTGCAGAGATTAACCACAACAAACAGACGGAAAAAAATTTTTTTTTGTGTAAGTTTGTTTATGCTTGGATATGCATTTAGTGAAAAACTGAATTTGAAATTACAAATGGACACTTCAATTTTATTTATTTTTGTTAGATATAACAAATTAACTCAGAACAGTAACTTGTAGACTTTATAACTTACTAGCTGAGCCCCACGGTGTTACCCACGGTTGTTGTTGTTACCGCGAGTAACACCGCGGGGCAAAGTTAGTCAAAAACGTAGCTTAAGTTACTCTTTATATCATCAAACTAACAAACAGACAGACAAAAGTTTAAAAAATTTATTGTTGATGTAGGTACCTTATATATATAGGTACTTTAAAATGTATTTGTTGGATAGCTGCGTGAAATTACAAAGAGACACTTAATTTTATTTATTTGTATAGAGTAATACTGATAACATAACATAAGATGGAAGAGTGACTTACTTGTGGGTACCTTTTGAGATTCTCCAATATCTTATCAATGCACATTTCAAGGCAGGTTTTAGACGCAACTGTGCCTGAGCCGAGCATTCGGTGTAGACCTTCCCTGACATCCATCGAGTAATCCTGTAGAAAAAAATGATGTTAGGATATTCTACCAATACATACTAGAATGAAACTCACTTGTATTTATTCCACTATTTTTATTAAGTTTTCACCTGATCGGTTTCGCCTTATGGCATTAATTTACACCTGACCGGTTTCGCCTTATGGCATTATCCTATTAATGCCATCAGGCGAAACCGGTCAGGTATAAACTTAATAAAAATAGTGACATAAGTGAGTTAGATTCTATGAAGTATTGCAACTAGTTCCATCAAATGCCGACAATCCAGAGTTTAAATTAAATATTCTAGCAACCTGCACGACTTTGCAATAGGTTTTTCGTTGCAATGCCCAATTAGTTTGTGTGTAACCTTAAATATAAAGAGCCTCTTCACACATTAAAAACCTTTACAATGAGAATAGTGAATTATCTGTTAAAACAAACAGACAACGGCGTATCGAACCGTACAGTATGTACATAATATGTGGTATGCAATGCAATGGGGTATGGGCCTCTGGTATCCTCACTCACTCGATTAAACACAGCGCAAGCGCTGTTTCACACCGGTTTTCTTGGGCGAGTTAGCAAGTTCAACCAAGCAATTTTTCAGCTTTATATTTTCATTTTGTTAACTAATGAGCGTTGATAATAAATAAACCATTTATTCTTATTTTTATATCTTTATAGAAGTAGCGCAAAAAAGTAATAAGTCATTATCAAGATAGCAGGATATACAAAATAAGGATAAAGTAATATAACAGTGTCTTACTTACTTCTAAAGCACCTAATATAATTTCCAACTGGTCTTCTCTCAGCACGATGTGATGTGCAATGCGCGTAAGACTGTCAATAGCGCGGAGGCGTACATCCTCGATCTCATCGTTGAACATGTCCACTAAGAAGTCCAGAGACGTTGTCGCGAACGTCACATTCTCCATTGACAGCTGGCACACCGCATCTACTGCTGCAGTTCGAACCTCTAACAAGCACATAACAGGAATCATTGTGAGAGCATGTATTAAAGTTTTAAAGCTTTGTGTGCACAGAACATATCAGGACATGAGGAGTTCGTTATAGAGATTTTTTTTAAACTGCAAAGAAGACAGAAGATAATGAATACAATAAGAAAGTCGAAGAAGGGGAAAGTTATAGCAAGACACAGCTTGAAGTACTGAAATGGGACATGTTCGATAAGAGTAGAGAATTTATATTATAGAATATTTGTAATGGTAGCCAGTTCGCCGAGACAACGATACTGCTTCCATATAAAAATAGTAATCCAAGGCTTTAAAGAAAGTCTACTTATATGTATACGAGTACCTATATGCTTAATTTCAGACTGATTTGAAGACGGAAGACTGACTGATTGAAATTGAGGAGTTAGCATAGCTGATTGATTGTGATTTACAACAATTTCGATAACCTCTAGCCTATGTTATGTTCATCAGATCTTGTAAACCTGGCTAATTATGGTCGTCTTTAACTAGTTGAGGTTTCCTTGATACTGCTAATGTGTTCAGTGACTTGATCTTAACTAATTCATTGCACAGTTGACCTACTGGTTTTAAGCGGTCGCCACGCCGCTTTCCACTGCGCCAAGTGTTGTGGATTCAAATCCTACATGGGACAACACTTTGTGTGATCCACAATTTTTTGTTCTGAGTCTGGATATTCTTTGTGTCCCTTTCATGTACATTTCGCGTCTCAGGATGTATATTCCTAATGCAGGAGTAGTCTTTAAAAAAAACCGTATGCGTCTCGTGACGACCGACAGAAGTGATAATGTAAACTAATTTAAGTTGAATTATTTACGGCTAGTGTTGTGTGAGTGGAGTGGAGTGAGAGAGGAGGAGCCTGCGTACCGTTACCGTATGCGTGAGAGAAAGGGATGTCAGATTGGCACCGTAACGCGTTACGTAACGAAGCCGTTTACCCTCCCATAAGAAGTTATCACTTTAAAATTGCATAGCAACACCACTTACCCATGAGCTCGTCTTCGAGTCCGTGCACGAAGGCTCCGGCGGCTCCGCCGGGCAGCAGCTGCACGGTGTCGTGGTGTATGAGAGCGCCGGGCGCGTCGTCGGCCCAGCGCCGGCCGCTGGCCCAAGCGCCCGACCGCACCAGCTCAGCACCGCGTTCATGGGCTGTACGTTTTTTCTGTAAACGACAGTAGACTTGTCAGAATAGGGTGGGCGACTGTATCTATTACTAATAATAGGTCTTTACCTATGAAATTGCCGTTTTGTATGCAATAAGTAAAAGTACTTATTTTTTAAAACTTTTTTATTTCTGTTATTTGAAGTAATCACCCATGCAATCGACGCATCTTTGCCAACGCATTGGCAGTTTATTGATGCCCTTCTTGTAAAAATCAGCTGGACGGGAGGCAACAAACTCTTCAAAGGCATTTTGTACTGCCTCTCGGGAATTGAAGCCTCTCTTTTTAGTGGGTAAAAATTTCAATTCCCGAGAGGCATTACAAAATGCCTTTGAAGAGTTTGTTGCCTCCCGTCCAGCTGATTTTTACAAGAAGGGCATCAATAAACTGCCAATGCGTTGGCAAAGATGCGTCGATTGCATGGGTGATTGTTTCGAATAACAGAAATAAAAAAGTTTGAAAAAATAAGTACTTTCACTTATTGCATACAAAACGGCAATTTCATAGGTAAAGACCTATTATAAAGCTGAAGAGTTTGTTTGTTTTGGTCCGATTCGAAAAATTATTTCAGTGTTAGATAGCCCATTTATCAAGGAAGGCAATAGGCTATATATTATCACGCTAACACCAATAGGAGCGGAGCACCAATGAATAATGTTTCAAAAACGGGAGAAAATTTTCACGCTACGGACAATAGGAGATGCAAACGAGGTTGCGTGGGTCAGCTAGTCGTAAATAAATACAGATGTCTCCTTCATTAGAACGAATATTACAAAACATCTCGGAAAATATGTTTTTTACAGTTTTTTTCTATTAAAAATTAATTTTAATGAAATATATTGCTCAATTGAGTAGTCTAAAATAGTGACGTCACAAGTTTGTTTTTTGTACATTTTTCATACAAAGTTATCGTTTTGACAGATGATTTAAGTAACTAATTTGACCAAGGTGTCATGTCATATACCCTATTATATTTATCAGCAGTCTGGTTTGGGTTCAATTACCGTGTGTGAGATGTGTGAAGAAATCTTTACATCTATATTTCGTGACATGCAACATGAAAGAAATACTTGCATGTTTCATGTTAACCCAATCACAAACAATCATATATTATGTTGTAATATTTACGGCTTTAACTTTGCAAATATGTACGTGTATAGTCAGCTAAAACTTATTTTCTTATTATATAATATATAATTCCTTAATAAAAATTCTCAATGGAAACTAAACATTTTGTAAACATTGAAATGATCCATGTTCCATGATTATTTCTAAATACTGGTTTATAATAACTTTGGTCTAACTAAAATATTACACTCAATGCTTGCTGTTTCTCAGTCATAGTGTGAAACCTTTTTCACCCAATTTAATTTGCATGCTTTTACTTTAATAGACTAACCTTCATATTACTCATGAGTTGTTTGTCCAACGTCTGCAACAAAAACCGATCGGACACGCCGCGAGTGGTGCCGAGCAGCGTGCAAGCGAGCGCACGCACTTGCATGCACAAATCGTTCACCGCCGAACATATCCGTACGAACGCGTCATCCACCAGCCGCATTGTTGTTTCATCATCACACAGGGTCACAGTGCTATAATAATAAAATAAAATGTTCCCATTATCATCCGACTGTGAAAGAAGAAGTATTGTATGTGTACTAAGGTGTATGTATATTTCTTTGGCACGCCCTAGAGCCTTCGTATTTTTAACCGACTTACAAAAAGGAAGAGGTTCTATGTTCCACTGTATGTATTTTTACTTTTTATATGACATATCTGGTGTCTTGGGTACATCAAAATAATAATAATAAAAACTAAAAAAATATAATAAAAAAACTTCTTTTCTTTCTATCTTTTGAGTTCTTCAATTAATTTAATAAAGATGACAGATATTGACGCAGCCGGGTTTTTTAAAAATAATTTAGGAGTACATTTTTTGTTGAACAATGTTGGTTTGGATTGAAAATTATTTCAATGTTACAAAGTCCATTTATTATAGAAGGCTGTTAGGCTCACTATAACTAATAGGAACCGACTGTTAATGCAAAATGTTGCAAAACCAGAAAAAAATTTATTTGAGAGATGCAGATAAAGTTGCAAGGGAAAACTAGTATAAATATCTTGTGTATCTCTCAGTTTATCTTTAAAAATGTATTTGCTTAAAATAAAACTTACTTTCATAACTTCAGTTCAAAATTATAGGAGGTGATATAATAGTCAGAAGTTCAAGTTAGAAATTCAGGTTCAAACTAGGCAAATTTTTAAGAAAATGATCAAAGTCAGAAAAATCCAAGATTGTCTCTTAAGACTATGAGAGAAAAAGATACAATTTACTTACTTCTCTGGGTATTTATTGCCTAGAACCCAAACGAGCTTCAGGGCTACCTCTCTGACAATCTCATAGTCATCCGTAAGGGCAAGGCACACTAGATCATACAAGCTTGCACTCAAAGTTTGACCACGCTCATGCATTGTCAGAAGAGATTGGAACGCCTCACAACGGACTCTGGCATCCTAAAAATAAAAACGTTACGAGTAATTTGAAACATTATTGCTGTGGTTTATTTAAAATCTTTCACTTTAACATTAAAAGGCGTTCTACACGATCGGAACCAACCGCCGACCACCGTGTCCTTGGTCGGGGTGGAACGCCTTCTACACGGTCGGAACCAACCGTGAACCGTCGTGTCCTTGGTCGGACCAACCAATTTTTACTTTCGTTCTACACGATTCCCTGCCTTTCAAAAAAACAGAAGATCGGTTTGGGTTCTGTTTTTTTTTAAGAACGGTTTAAGAGACTTATTAAATTACTTTTAATGATTACAAAGAATAAAAAAAGGTAACAACTAAAACCCAACTACGCCAAAAAATGACGCTGAAAAGGTATGAAACGCGTGTGACTACGAGTTTTCTAACTAATTTTATACTCTTAATTTACAGCGTCGGATTTTATCGTAGTTGGGTTTTAGTTTTTACTTTTTTTTTTAAAAATGTTTTAGTTGCATTATAATATTAATTTCTTTGCAAAATAACTTTCAATTACCATAGAAATAACATATTTTGAATAAATACGGACAGAGACACGAGCAAATGCTAATAATATATATATTTTTTGCAATGTACAAGTAACGCCCTTTCCAATGGTACTAAACACGGCATATTTATCTCAAATTATTTTTTTAACACAGTAGGTACACTTTATCACCGCTAAAGGCGCCACATTAGATTCAGTGACACGACATATAGCCTATAACCAGCGGAAGATCAAGACGCTTCTAACAATAACTCATTTGTCTATTTCTAATAATCAGTTGAGGAGCTATGAGGGAAAAGATGAACATACATATATAGCCTGTCAAAAAACGCGCACACTAAAAAAGCGCTCGGGTCGGACAACAGCGTTCCAGACGGTTGGGGCATGGTTGGAACCGACCTCTAGAGGAGCGTACCGTCGTGTACGAGGACCGAGAGGGCGTCTTGAGACGGCGACCCATGTCGTGCGGCGTTCCGCAGGGGTCTGTCCTTGGACCACTCCTGTGGAACGTGGGGTACGACTGGGTCCTGCGAGGTCGTCTCCCCCCCGGGCTGGGCGTAATTTGTTACGCCGATGACACATTGGTCACAGCCCGGGGAGCGAACTTCCAAGAGGCGGCGTGCCTGGCCACCAGGGGAGTTTCTCTGGTGGTTGGGCGCATCGAGGCGCTGGGATTACGGGTGGCCCTGGACAAGACGGAGGCCCTATTGTTCCATGGGCCCCGTCGTGGTCCACCCGCCGGCGCCTCAATAGAGGTCAACTCGGTCCTCGTACCGGTTCGGGCCCAGATGAGGTATCTGGGCCTGGTCCTCGACGGTAGGTGGCTCTTCGACGAGCACTTCCGACAGCTTGGTCCCAAGCTGGTCGATGCTGCCTCCGCCCTTGGGCGACTTTTGCCCAATCTGGGTGGAGCCAGCGTCGCAACGCGACACCTCTACACGGGGGTGGTCCGGTCGATGGCGCTGTACGGTGCACCGGTGTGGGTGGCGGCTCTGACTGCCCTAAATAAGGCTCGCCTCTGGCGGCCTCAGAGGGTACTGGCAGTCAGAGCCATACGCGGATACCGCACAGTGTCGACCGAGGCGGCGTGCGCCCTGGCCGGAACACCCCCGTGGGATTTGGAGGCGGAAGTGCTCGCCGAAGTTTATCGACGGGTGGCTGAATATCGGGCGGAGTATGGCTATCGCCCTCCGCCCGAAGAGGTACGCGACTGGCGTGAAGCCGCCCGTCGAGCCACGATGGCTAGATGGTCGTTCCGGCTGGAGACTCCACGCGCTGGCTTTGCCACCGTGGAGGCTCTCCAGCCGGTCATCCTCGAGTGGGCAGGGCGGCAGCACGGGACCCTTTCCTTCCGACTGACGCAGGTCCTTTCCGGGCATGGTTGCTTCGGGAAGTACCTGCACTCGGTCGCTAGGAGGGAATTGAGTCCCGCCTGCCA
Organism: Diaphora mendica; assembly: GCA_949125395.1. Classification (NCBI taxonomy): domain Eukaryota; kingdom Metazoa; phylum Arthropoda; class Insecta; order Lepidoptera; family Erebidae; genus Diaphora; species Diaphora mendica. Next base: position 22,272,123 of record OX421314.1, read on the forward strand.
CCACTGCGACTGCAGTGAGGACTCGGCCCAGCATACGCTGGCGATTTGCCCCGCTTGGGCGTCGCAGCGCCGGGCCCTCACTGCAGTCATCGGAGGAGATCTCTCGCTACCGGCCGTCATACGCTCCATGGCCGGTAGCGACAGCAGTTTTACCGCGGTCGCAACCTTCTGCGAAGACGTAATCTCGCAGAAGGAGGTGGCGGAGAAGGCCCGGGAGGATGATGTCCACTCGGACCCAATCCGCCGCCGGCGAACCGGGCGGCGGAGGCGCGCCTATCAGCGCCTCATGCCGCCCTGAGTGTGGCCGCGGATGGTCGGGACGGGCTTTCCCTTCCATCCGCTCTAGTGGCCGCCCGCGAGGAGGCGACGTTACGCGTGTGCCGTACGTCGCCTAAATTGAGATTTTAACAGCTGACGGTGCCCGCTTCTGTGCGGGCAAGCGCTGGGAGGGGTCCGGACGTGTTAATAACTGCGGTTCCCGGATTCCTCCCTTCACAGGCGCAGAGTGGCACACCGTGTGGTTTTAGTCGGTTCGAGTCCGACACACCACCCCGCCGCAAGCCCCGGTGGGGTGACGGTCCGAGGGGATTTCCACACGTTAAAAAAAAAAAAAAAGAAAAAAAAAAAAAAAAATGGTTGGAACCGACCACCGACGCAGCCCATCGGAAGGGATGCGCTCCCGATCAAGGCCGTTGGGATCAACCAAACATTCAGTCGGACAACCGACTTCTACACTGTCCATTTTTATAACAACCCGACCAAGGTCACCTTGGTTGGTCGGTTGGTTCTGATCGTGTAGAACGCTTTTAAATATCACAATGGCCAGTATGATAGTGCTTACAAAACGCATAATTATTTATAACAGCATATACATATACATACTTATAGCATAACATATTTTCGAATTAAAGTATCTAAGCATAATTTATGTGCTTTTCATATTTTTCAGCTATCAAATGAACATACATAATGATAATAATTTCGGACACACAATCCCATTTGAAATTCAAACAGAGAACCAATTTAGAATTGACTGATAGAATACTTAGTTACTTTTTTTAATAGACTTTTTGTAAGATTTAATAATATTATCAACTAGGGACCCAACCCAGCTTCTCACGGAAGTCTTAGAAATTCTCTGATTTCCTCTACCATAATATACCAGTATTACACCTGCCTCTTGAATCATCTGTTCTGAAAACATGCATGCATGAAATCCATTGTTTTTGTTTAATAGACCTAAGCAAAAAGACAGCGGAAGCGACTTCAAATTATACATATTATGAAAAGAAGATTAATTACCTCAGCATGAGAGTAATCTCCAAGCAATTTAACAATAGCATCTGCCTCCGTAGACATGTCTGTGGTTCTCTCAGACTCAGGGTAGAGTGGATACAGTTCACTGATCAACTGCAAGCATCTGCACTTGACTTGGTGGCTGGTGTCCTTCAAGTTGTCCTTGGCGACAGCGACAAGACGCATCATCAGTATTTTGTCATCACTGAGCTTACTACCGAGTTTCAATAAAGTGGCTATACCTTGAGCTATCACCTGGAAACAATATTCATGTTGTTAAAATTTGTCTCGACTGCACGGATGGTTTAAGCGGTCGCTACACCGTTTTCTACTGCGCTGAGTGTTGTGGGTTTGAAACCCCACATGTGTCCCATGTTCATATGTTGTGTGCTCCACAAATTGTTATGTATGGCCCGCCAAAAGGACTCTACTCTGCCTGATGGAAAGCATAGGCAAAATCCAAGAGTGGTGGTCACCATACTCATTATGAATGTAGACAATGCAGCATGGCAACCCACACCATGTTCCATACTTGTTGACTAGACTAGACTCCATACTAGCAAGTTCCATACTTGTTGACTAGACTATTTGGGACTCCGGTCTCGCACTCACCAATGAAACAAGACAGCACGAACACTGTCATTTTACGTAGATTTTTGTTGTTCTGAGTTGGGGTGTTCTTTATGTCTGTTTCATTACAAACGTAAGTCCTCTGCGATACTGTATACATTGGAGTTGTCTTTAAAAAAATACATTAAATTAAAAAAAAGACATAGGAATAAATGCTGTGTTAAAATGGAGATTATAAATATTCATGAACAAACCCAATGAACATAGAGACTAAGAACCACAGATAGTGGATCACACAGTATTGTGTCAAGTGTGGATCAAAGTCACAAGACTCAGAGCGAGTTTAAATGTGTGACCTCCTAAAACACTATAAAACCTGTGCATATCATACAAATTAAAAGTACGACAATTTTGTTTGTGCCATTAAAGTAATATACACAGTTATTCACATGACGGCTTTTAAGGCAATCCTTCATATGTGATGTTAATGCTAAAAGATGTAGAAATAACTGACAATTTGAATAATACATATTATAAACCATTTTATATCAGGCTTGCCCTAGAAGCAGTGTATTTAACAAAAAAAAACTAATTTACAACATTAATAAATAGGATTTCATAGTTCAATTAACTTAAGTTAATCTAAGTGTACCTTATGTGATGTTTCATTCTTGATCAAATGTGTTGTCTCATCTATCAAGTTATTTAAGTTAGCTCCAGGACATTCAAGCCCTATGTCACAGAACAACCACAGTATCTTTACTCTCACTACGGATTCTTCTTCCGACTGGAAATGCTCAGACAACTTTTTAATAGCTTCTTCAACATCAGATTCTTGGAATTGAAGGCAGTCCGAGACACGAAGTAGTAATTGCAGGGCTTCATCACTAGACTTGCACTTTTCCAATAGACCAACAAATGCAGCCGCTGAACTACCAATTAGTGGCTTTTTAACCAGATGGAGCTTCTTCGAAGGTGGGTTATCCTAAAAATAATAAAAATGTTAACTTTTTACATCTCAGAAATGGTCGTCTGACCCAAAACAAGGGAGTTCTTGTACTGTGGAAACTACTGATAAACATTACATACATATATATTTTTAAATACATACATACTATAGATAATTTAGGCCTAGACACAGCATTATTTGTCTTAAGTGGGAATTGAACCCAACACCTCTTGTCGATAAAGTCAAATTGGGTTTATATAATAAAACAATAACAAACAGTTTAATGTTAGTAGTTACTAAGGTTATGAACTTACTTGGAACGATTTGTTATATTCTGCAAGGGCTCTTTTCTTTAACACGGCCGCCATGGTGTTCTGCCAGAACAAATTTTATTTCAGAATTAAACCTTTACTTAAGAAAGTAACGAAAGACTAACACGGTGTACAATGTTTACAGTTGTTTTATACAGTTTTATGATACCGAGTTTAGATAAGGTTTCGGTTTGACAAATCATATTTGACAGCACAAACTGCACAAACCATTGAGTTTTGCTTAGAGCATATAAATATAGAGGGGCAGCTGAACGGGCGGAAAGCGTAATAATAATAATAATAAATATCAAGACCCTACACAATCGCGAGATATACAATCTTAGAGAATATTTTCTCCAAACTGATGTGGGCGTGCATCGCAATGTAGTTGCAATGGATACCGGACTGACTCCGCTCGCTTTGGCTAAAGAGAATTGGCGCAAACCTGTGGTACTTGGTACTGATGATCGCAAGGAGGTATGGAAGGGCAAAGAACTTCATGGTCGATTTTATCGGGCCCTAAATGGGCCTGATATAGATTTTAAAGCATCTACGTCCTGGCTACGGTATGGTGATCTCTTCGGAGAAACCGAAGGTTTTGTCTGTGCGATTATGGATGAAGTTATCATGACGAATAACTATCGGAAGTATATCCTGAAGGATGGTACGGTCGACATCTGTTGGGCATGTCACCGTCCTGGAGAATCTATTAGGCATATTATTTCTGGTTGTTCTCGGCTTGCTAACGGCGAATATTTACACAGGCACAACCAAGTAGCCAGGATCGTACATCAGCAACTTGCCCTGAAATACAAACTTGTGAGTTCAGAGGTGCCATATTACAGGTATGTGCCCGACCCAGTTCTCGAGAATGGTCGTGCTACATTATATTGGGATCGATCTGTTATCACAGACAGGACTATTGTTGCCAATAAGCCTGATATTGTGGTGATAGATCGATTAGAGCGCCGCGCAATGATTGTCGATATTGCCGTTCCTCATGACGAGAATCTCGTGAAAGTCGAAAAAGAAAAACAAATGAAATATTTGGATTTATCTCACGAGATTGTCGATATGTGGAATGTGGATTCGGTGATCATTGTTCCGATAGTCGTATCTGCTCACGGATTGATAGCCAAGAGCCTCGACCAACATCTTAGGAGGCTCACGTGAGGGAGCTGGATCAAGGGTCTGATGCAGAAGGCAGTCCTCCTTGACACGGCTCGAATTGTGTGGAGGTTCCTGTCTCTGGAGCCCTAACCACCGGTTTCTTGGTCCCTGTACCCGAAGTCGGTGGTCTACTATTTTTTATATTTTTAAATGTATTTGTTTTTATATGTATATTTAAAAATGTAAATAATATGTTGTATAATAAGTTTAATAAAGAGAATAATAATAATAAAATTTTATTTGCTTAAATGTGGTACAAAAAGATGGTAAAAAATAAAAATAAAATATGCACCAACACATTTCACCAGTAATAGGCATGCAAATTTATTGTTGTTAACTATTTAAGCAATAGTTATTAAATTGCTAAAACTATATTAATTGCTAATTAGCAATAACGAATTAACTAAATCAGAATCAATTTCAAAAGATTATGTGTAACACTTTGTAAATACATACAAGAACTACTTAATAAATTCAATACACACCTACAATGCATTTCTAAAATGATAAGACGGACACGAATTTTTTTGTAGGAATTCCATAACGGAGTAATAACTGTTTTCAACCAACCATTTTCTAAGAACAACACAAAACTTATTGAGTGGTAGGTCAGTTATCCACTTGGGTATTGTGTTGTATATAAGGGGAGCCATATACACGCAATTTCGTCTAAATAGTTCGATTCTAGGCACAATACCCAAGTGGATAACTGACCTACCACTCAATAAGTTTTGTGTTGTTCTTAGAAAATGGTTGGTAGAAAACAGTTATTATTAATGGAAGTTGTATTGCTGCACGTTTGCTAAAATTAATTTTAGATTCAAAAAGAGAACGGTTATTTTTAACAAATTTTGCAATTTCACATATATAAATACAAGGAACAGTTAATAGATTGTGAGCTTTGAAGACAGGTCTACAAGATGAAGTCCATTCCATGTTAAAAATTGCGCGAATACATTTTTTCTGGGCTATAAAAACTCTTTCAATTTCAGTAGAATTACCCCAAATGACTATACCATACCGGATTATGGAACAAACATGAGCGTGGTAGACTGTCATTGCAGTTGACCTTGATACCTCATTACTTACAACTTTCAAAGCGAAAACAAATCTCCTAATTTTCATACATATATCTTCAATATGGTTTTTCCACGTGAAATGTTCGTCAAGTATTACACCCAAAAATTTAATTTTATGAACTTGCTCTATCATTTGATTAGTGTGTGAAATTTTAATAGGGAGATGGCTGTTTTTCGGTGTTTTAAAATTTAATATTTTAGATTTTCCTAAATTAATCTTTAGTACATTACACTCTAACCATGCAATGATTTCATTTAAGGTGGTTTGTATATCTAATTCATATGTTTCCTCATTTTTACAATTTATGATGATTGTAGTATCGTCAGCGAATAGGATGCATTGTTTTTTCACTGCTTGTGGCAGATCATTCACATAAATAAGGAAAAGAAGAGGACCCAGGATACTTCCCTGTGGGACTCCAAAGTGATTAAGGCGGATGTCTCCCAAGGATGGGAGTCATAATCTACAATACTATTGAGTTCGGCATCAAATTTAGTTATTCTAGTTATCTGAGTTCTATTTCCTAGGTAGGATTTAAACCATTCTAAAGCTGGGCCTCTTATGCCATTTTTATCTAGTTTATCAATTAGAATATTATGCTGAACGAAATCAAAGGCTTTACTTAAATCGAGAAATAGCGCCGTAGTTTTTATTTTTGCATTAATGTTATTTGAAACTGACTTAAGTAAATGAAATATTGCTAATGAAGTGGATTTATTTTTTCTAAACCCATATTGTTCTGTTGTAAAAACACTGAACTTTTCTAAAAAGGAAACCACTCTCTTATAAACAATTCTCTCAAAAACTTTTGATAAAATAGGGAGTAATGCTATGGGCCTGTAATTATTTTTATCTTTTTTATGCCCTTTTTTGTATAGAGGTTTGACGATAGATATTTTTAATTTGTCTGGAAAACAACCTTTTGCTAGTGATAAATTAACGATATACGAAAGAGGATTAGCAATAAACTGTGATATTTTTTTTAGAAGGTCTGTTGAGATTCCATCGTAACCTGAGGATTTTGTATTTTTTAATGAGTTAATAATGTTATATATTTCTATCGGATTAGTAGGTTCTAAAAATATGCTTTGATTGTTTGTTTTAATATTTAAATTTGTACTATTTTTCACCTTTACATCGCTTTCTATAACATCAATGAAAAAATTATTGAACAGATTGGCAATTTCTGAACCCTTTGTAATTGTGATATTATTATCAACAATACTATCAATGCATTCTTTGGGCTTATCAGTACCTATAGTACGTTTGACTATATCCCATGTAGCTCTTCCCTTGTTTTTTGAATATGCGATGTGCTTAATATTACATAAGGATTGCAGATTGTGAATACATTTCTTCATGTCGGAGTATGCCTTGAACTTTGTTTTATTTTCGTTTGTTTTATTTTTATAGTAATTGAATCTAAGTTTTCTTTTGGTGTTACAGCTGATTTTAAGGCCTTTTGTTATCCACTTTAATTTACTATGTGTGTACTTCTTTTTTACCTTTATAATAGGAAAGCATAGTTTATAAAATAAAGTGATTGTGTCATGGAAATAATCAAAAGCAGTGTTAGTATCCGTATTGTTATAAACTTCAGAAAAGGATAGTTTACTTATGTACTCGATAAATTTGTCTACATTGTCCCTACTCATGTCTTGCACGGTTATGAAGCAGTAACTTGGCATAGGTTTTGGGCCATATTCGAATGTAATAGTCTGTGCAGTATTATGATCAGACAAACATACATTATGTGTTCTACCTATTGCATTTGGGATATTACTGATTATGTTATCTATACACGTATTTATCCTGGTAGGCTCTCTAATGTGATAATCTAAACCATAACTTACAATGAGCTCCTTGAATTTTGAACAATTATTGTCATTGCTAAGGAAGTTAATATTAAAGTCCCCAGCTATTACTAGTTTACCTTTCTTATGTTTTAATTTTGATAAGGTCTTGTTAAACTGTTCAAAAAATATATTTGTATCTGATGATGGCGTTCTGTATATGCATAATATAATAACATGTATGGCTTTTAATTCAATTCCACAAATCTCAAAATGTTTGTCTACACTAAATTCTCTAATGTCTTTTAATTCAAAACTTTGAATGTGATTCCTACATAGTATGCATGTTCCTCCTCTACGCTGATTAGATCGCGAATATATAGCACTGAGGTAGAAGTTATTCAGTTTGAGATACTTTACTTCACTACTACTGACAAAATGTTCACTGAGACATACGAGATCAATGTTTAATTTAGATTCAACCATTTCAATGTCATGTAATTTGTTAAGAGCCCCTGCTATATTTTGATGAAGAAGTGTAAATTGGTTTCCATTACTTTTCTTATTAGTTACGAAAAAACGGTTTTGTGTTGACTGAGGTATTTTCTGGAGTCAATTGAGGTAATTGTACTTTGTCAGCTTTTAAGAAATAATATGGAATGGTGCCTTTACGAGGTTGTTTCACTAGATCAGTTGTAATTACTGTTGCTGAAGGCAAATTTATTGCAATGTTTTTTTTTTGGAAATTATTAAGTTTTGTAGCACTGTCTCTTTTTTTTTTTTGTTATTGTAAGAAAGGAATTTATTATAATATTGAACCGTATTAATTTTATGCGTTAATTGAGTTAATATACTGTTAAAACTATCTGCTTCAATGAAATTGCAATTTTTATAAGTGTCTGTTAATAATTTTAGATTGTAGTTAAGTTCGTCCTTAATTAGAAATGCATTGTTTCGAACATTCACAACGAAAATATTACAATTTTTTAACGCTTTGATTGCTGCGGCCATTTCTGCCATAAACTTTATTGGGTTAGAATCATTTCTACCTGTCATAATAATCACATTGTCAGTCATGGTCAGATTTTCTGACAGACTTTTACAATGTGATAACACTTCATCCGCAGCCGCTCCCGGTTTTCTAAAGCCTGATATGGAGTATCTATTAATAATAAATTTACGTTCATCTTGTTTCTTTAACAATCCTTGTACTATATTTTTTCCATCTTCATCCGATAGCAGGATTATTCTTCCGTATCCGCCATTCTTGGTAGTTGCAGCTTGAGGTTCTGTATTTTTCTGAACGATGCTACTGGTCTCTGACAATATGTCGGCAGGTATAGTATTTATTTCTTTATATTTAATTTCACTTTTGAGTGTTTCATTAGTTGTGTTATTGTCAGGTGCATTAGGTGTTTGAGAATAAGAGTCGTCAAAGTTAATTCTTCGGGCTGAGGTAATCGCAGTTTGTTTTTTAAAGCGTGTTGTAGTAGATGATATAGTTGTTGTATTGGAATTTAAACTTGTAATGTATAATTTTCTAAATTGCTCGGTTTTCATTCTTTCCTCATCCAAACTGTTTTTTAATGAACCATTTTCTAGACGAAGAGTTTCTATTTCAAGGTTCGCATTCAAAATCTCCGTCTTAAGCCTATCAATTGTATTTTTGAGCTCCATAATTTCATCCTTTTTTACGGTGGTGGATAGATCCATCATGCTTTTAACGCTTAGGTCTGATGACAAACTGTCTATGGATTCACTTGAGACATGAAAAAAGGAGCATCGCAATTGTTTGTTTCTTACTGTTATATAGCTAGGTGATTCCATTATTATCCAAAAAAATGCTTGGTAGAATTAGCAATTTCCAAAAAAAAAAAAAAAAAAGTTCCGGAGTTCTTCAATAAAGTAACACCTTAGTTAGTGCAACATTGCGACCAAAGTTCTCTATGCACTTAACGGCTGGCTTAAAAGGGCTGGAATCCACAGCCGTAAAATCTAGTTATAAAAAAATGTTCTATGCACTTGTAATGCTAAAGAATGAGTTTTTGTTTTGATATGTACTTGGAACGCAGCAATGACGCGACGCGGTAAAACGATTGTATTTCAAAATTTTTCATGTAACGGTTGTTATTTTGTTACCACTTTCTTCTTTCTTAAGATTCCATTTATATTGGTACTCAAGTTAGATTTATGGAATTTACTTTACAGTTTAATATGTACAGTAAACTATAGTCTATAGAGTATATGTTGTTTATTAATCTTACATAAACACTGGAATCATACACAAGTTCGGTCACTGTTTTTATGTTTTTGTAAACAAATCAGCTGCAATTATCACTGCCAACGATATAACTTGCGACTCAGACTTATTGATCGTGTTTTGTTTTTCACTTTTAGTATCACTTACCAATTTAAACACTTTTAATCACAAACTTTTTGCGTTATCGGAAGTTTCTGATTGGTTGAAGTATTTTTTGCTAAATCGAAATGGAATGGGAATGATGGGAATGATGAATGGCATGGAATGTGGTGTTGGCGCGAGTAACCGCTCATCGCAATTGAACACTCGCTTATAGCCCAACGACAAAACTATCGAAACTACACACTCGCTGCCCGCTGATCTCCAAATCGTTCATATACCTTGTTCACACGTACCGAGCAAACCAGCGAGACAGTGCTCTCGGCCGAGTACTCGGTACGTATAAACATAGCGCCAAGTGCACGGCCGAGCGCTCGGCCGAACGAAGCGGCGAGACAATAGCTCGGCTGCCGTTCTACCGGACTATCACACTCATTCACTCAGTTCATTTAATTCTTCTACTAATAGTGGAATGAGTAACTTTGTTTATTTTCTAATTATCGTTTTACGATCCATCGTGTCCGAATTGTAGTCTCAATAGAACTGAACTGGGTGTGCTTATTTCAAAACGTGTGTGAACAGCTACTCGCTTACTAACCTGTCTCAGCCGAGAAACATTATACTGTCTCTCCCGTTTATTCGGTACGTGTGATCAAGGCATTAGTTTCTTTTTAGTTCTACTTGTTTCTCGTTCATCGTCAGCGGTGGGACACTGCCTTAAGAAGGAGTAGGTACGCTCTTTTCTTGAAGGTCGGACCAAATGTTTGTATGATCCACAAATACTTATTTCGGAATGTGGATGTTTTCTATGTATAATGTGTATAATATTTACAAAACAAAAGTATGTATATAATACTAACTCTACATCTTAGTAAAAATGTATGGCTTCGCCGTTTCGCTACCATACCGTCACGAAGGGGAAACGAACGCCTTTTGTGTTTGCAAATATCTAGTTTCTGAAGTAACAAAACAGCCAAGCCATACATTTTTACTGAGATGTAGAGTTTATGAAGTTAGGGTTGGTAGAGTTAGGGCGTGCAGATACAGAACCTTGGCTCTACATGAGATCTGATATCTTTTTCACAGGGTAAGCCATATGCAGTCGTCTTGGCAACATTTTATATGAAAATGTTTTTGGTGGGATTTCATTTCTTTTTGTAAGTTTCTTTTTTTTTTTTTTTTGGGCTGTATTTCTTGTACATCTTTTTTCTTCTTTCGAAAAAGTCCGTGTACCAAAAATAAAACCTCTAGCATAAACATTTGTGAAAGTCTCATACAAACTTTCACCCCCCAAAAATTTGGGGGTTGCGGGGCAAAAGTAATAAATAGGTTTATGAATTTTTTTGTTGTTTTTATACTAAACTTAGTTTACATACCAAATTTCAGCTTTCTAGCACTTCAGGAAGTACCCTAACAGTTTTGATGATCATCAATGTGTCAGTGACGAAATCGGTGTTTTTAAGGTATCAATAAAATCTGAACTATCAAAGCTATGCCATTGAAACTTTGTACGTTTCATTAGTCTATTGGTAACATCACAGACCCCCAGATAGGGGTCATGCACAGAAAAACGTTCAGCCTTTATAAAATAACGAAGGTCTGGCTGTCGTGGGCTCTTGGTCTGCTAGGGTAGGTACACTTGATTCTCCTGCTACTGGTACCCGAGATGGCCGTGCGGTTTTTAGTCGATTCGAGTCCAACATAATCATCATACCTTTGGTAGGTATACTTCAGAGAAGGAACAAAGTCGATTAAAGCTATGCATATTATATGGACGTCATACTAATTTGATGTATCTAAACTATATGAAGCTTTCATGACCAATTTTAAATCAAATAAAAACACAATGAAAAAAGTATTTTATTGAAGAAGTACATTATAGAACTTACTTGTTCTATACTACTAGTAGTGAGCTACTTCATTGATTAGTATAGCTTGAAACTTAACTAAGACTAGGTACAGAAGTCAATAGGAATCTCGAATCTCATTAGTTGCTTATTTTTGTCAATGTAGGTAGGTAAGTCCAGACCATTTGACCTAGACTTACATTGCCAGGTCAGCTATTCAGAATTACTTTTTCGTAAAACGTGTTGACGATATGCGAAGTAGACTTTGATGCGTCAAATGTACCTTCGTGAACAAAAATTATTATACACAAATAAAATTATATCTTGCTTTAGAGGTACTGAAGGTTTAATTTTCGTTAAGTTACCAATAGGTTTTATTATGATATAGTTTTAGCTATTTGTCCTTTTAACGAGGAACAAATTTAACTTTTCCCCCGCCGAAGGGACTTAATGCGACACTATAAGGGTCTTGTCTGATTAAATAAGGTTCCGCAGGTTCAAACCGAAACTTCATCACCATGTGAGCCATTGCGGTACGCAACTGCATATATCCGTAACGTTTACCTAAACAGAAAATAAATATGTGAAAAAAAAGTAGGTAAAACATAAATAAATATGCAAATAATTTAAATGTGAAATCACAGTAAAAGCACGATTTAACGAAGTACCAACATAGATTCAACAGCTGCATACATTATATTAGAAATAGGAGCAGCAAACACGTATCGCCTGATGGTAAGCGATTTTTTTTATTGTAAAGGAGGCAAACGAGCACACGTATCGTCTGATGGTAAGCGACAAACGCCGCCCATGGACACCCGCAACACCAGAGGCGTCACAAGTGTGTTGCCGGCCTTTGGGAGATAGGGAGGGGTATGGGGGGAGGGGTTGGGGTATGAGCCTCCGGTATCCTCATTCACTCGGCGAAACACAACGCAAGCACTGTTTCACTCCGGTTTTCTATGAGGCCGGTGTGAAACAGTGCTCAATCACTCCGGTCGAGCCGGCCCATTCATGCCGAAGCGTGGCTTTCCCAGGGTAGATCAGATAGATTAGAGAGATAGACACGATTGCGAATTATAAAATTAATTATAAAATATTTTAACCTAAACAAACTCGTGGCCCTTCACCAAATGTTATAAATGTGAAGTTGTGGTTATCGTTTTCAGTCGCGCCGTCAAATCTCTCAGGATGCCATTCTTGTGGGTTAGGGTAGTATTCTTCATTATAGTGTATAGCTGATACATTGACGTAGATTGGAGTGCCCTTTTCAAGGGTTACCTCGTCAGTCAACCTATAATTTTCACAGCAAACTCGATCTAAAAACGGCACTGGAGAATATTTCCGCAGTGTTTCTAAAAAATAAAATAAAACCACGTTACCTATCACTCATAGAACCACATAATCCATGGTCTCTAAAATATAAACGCCTGTATAAATATTAACATCTTTGGCAAAATTAATACACAGGGTTTGGCTTCTGTAAAGTTGCTTTAGTGTGCTCTTGAAGAATACTAAATAAAGTCATTCCCAACTGGCAATTAAACTGTTTGAAATTGCCAGCTAGAAAAAGTAGTAGATTTAGGTTTATTCCAAGATTTAACATATAACAACTTCTCTCCTGAAAAGGCAGTCTCTACAACCGTTACTGAACCTGACGATACAGTGCGTTACACATTCCCTGTTCCCTGTTGATAGTGACTTGAGAGGCAAGAAGCAAATCCACATGATTTTTAAACCTTTTCTCAAACACAGGTACATATTTCAACATCAATGCTCCTTCAGGGTTGTACGTTCCCACACAAAAAAAAAGAACAATCTAGGACAAGTGACTGTAAAATTCTATAACAAGATGAGTAAAAGTTACATTAGTATACTATATAATGTATATATATACCTTTGATACAACCTGTGAGATAGCTTAATTCTAATAAGTCATTATAGTCTAAAACGCTTTTGCCCTTTTCCTCCAATGCTGTACTAACTTCCTTGAATAGTTTTTCCTGAAAGAAAATATTTAATTTATTTTTCTTATGATATTATTACGTGTTAGGGTCGATGGATTTGAGAAATAAACCTTCTGGCGTGTAAAAGAGACTTTATTAAATACACTCTTAATATCACAATATAACTTAGAATAAAAGTTCTTAATTATCGCCGAGGTCGCTAGGTTATCACTGATATCACTCAGATATTTATCGCACTGAACTGCGGTCCTTTTTACACCACATACCGGTATTACTAGTGCATTCTAGTACATACTCGTACATACAAGGTCGTTGAAGGGTACCAAGAACGCGCCCGTCGGCGAATGCGCTTGAAACAACCGGGCAACAATAAATCTAAATTCGACCGTATGTTTATCAATGTCAGGTTCATTATTGTGTGCCTCAAGAAATCAACAAGAACTTTCCGATGTTTAGGCGTCTCGAGCGTTGTTCTCGAATAATCTTTCTTCGTAACAATAAATTAACATATTAATAACCGTGTATCTAACATGCAATACACGGTATGTAAAATACCTGCAATTCCTGTGATGAGATGCAGTTTTTGTTAAAGATGACGTAACGGAGTTTCGTGTCTTAAGAGGGCTTTAAAAGCTTCGTAAAGCTGATGTTCAGTTCTATATGACTAGATACTACGGCAATCACTGTCAGTGTCGGTGTTGGATAGAGGTGAAGATGATGATGATATGTACGGAATTAAAAGAAAAAAATATATAAACCAAATTATACTATTTCCATTTCTTTATTTTCTCGATGACAGGTGTTTGTGGAAACTTGAACAAGCGTCTTTTTAATATTATGTATACATTATTTAATAAAAATATGTTGCTTACGCACGTACAAGGTCATAGCAGATGGATGGAAACTTATAGGGATGGCGCTATCGATAAACGTAATACAAAAACAGACCCGTTATTTTTTTACAAAGTGTAAGAAACTAAACTATTGCCCGATAATTTTGTACAAATTTATTAACTAATATTACATTTCATTGCAAGATGTAATTATATTATGTTGATTCTTTATTTATTTATTTTAATCAAAATCTGATGATCATCACTGTCACTCGATGAGCTCTCCCTAACATATATTATAAGTTCCTGTACTTCTATATTATCGAATGCCACATGAATTTCCCAATCCGACGCTATAATGTTTTACTTCCGCACGCATGTTTTAATAAATCTAACATCTTTTTTGCCGTAAAAGGGGGATGGGTATTATTTTGAGCGGCGTGTCCTTTGATTTGTGCCCATATTAGTTCTATAGCATTGTACTGGCAATGATACGGCGGAAGTCGAAGAACCCAATGACCACATTCGGCAGCTATTTCGTCGGTAATATATCTTTTAGGGAGGCTTTTTTTCAATTTTGAAATATTCACTAATTGTACTTTTGATAAATGGATAATAAATCCACATTTTCGCCATGACGTTAGAGCCAGTCAATTATCTCTTGTTTTTTATTGGCCTGCGTCGGCATTTTATCAATTTGTCTGGAGTGATATGTAACATTGTCCATAATAATTATCGACGGTTCTTCCAGAGATTGCACCATTTCTTAGATTGCATCATTTCTTTAAACCATCCTTCGTAAATCTCTGCGTTCATTTCTTCGTGGTAGTCCACTGTTTTCTTGGATTTAAAGGCCAGTAAAGCAGCTGACACGAATCCTTTCGTAGACTCTGCATGGCATATGATAAGGCGTTCACCTTTTCCCATTGGCACTGAACTAGAGGAAGCGGGGGTGTCGTCAGTCCAGTTCTTAGATACTGTGTGGTTTGCATTTAACCAAGTCTCGTCAGTGAAAATAACATTTGACCAATCTGATATCTTTTTGGCTTCGCTCAAAAATTCGCAGCGAGCCATAGCAACGTCGTGACGCTCCATCAATATTTTACGTTTGTTCGATTTTTTATAAGAAAATCAAATTTCTTTCAAAACCAAGCTAAATTACGATTTTTGGCCATGGAACAAACCACATTCACGTAAAGAAACAACTAGTTTCTTAAGTGTTGGAATTTCTTTGCGCAAGTAATAGTATTTTCCTGTGTGCCGCTTGTACCGGTAGTAATTTTTGAAATTGTAGGTCCACTAATTCCTAATGCGGTCTATACACGCTCTCGCACTTGCGACAGTGGTAATAGCGGGCCACCATTTTGATACTCTGCTTCAAAGTAATTACGAACCTTGATCACCAGTTCTCTCGCCTGCCTTTGCAGAACAGATCCTTTAAGCATTTTGACATTTGACAGCTGGGCAGCAATCAACACGGAGGAACACGAAATACACAACGTAACGTATGTATGGATAGTGTGTGTTTAACCTCCGGGAAACTAAGGGGTTAGGGATAAATGAAGTACAAACAGGTTTCCCACTTGGAGGTATGCTCCAAGCCTGTTTTAATGGACGAACAGAATAAAACATAATGTGGTAGTCATTCACTTGTTGAGACTCTTAACACCGCAATGTACAAAATGACTCATTTATACCACGCCATCTATCAAACAATTATGGTACCATAAATGAACAAAAGTCATAACTTTAGAAGATTATAGATGGCGTAACATGTTCCATTATTATAACAATTTAATTGGTTATACGACATTCCGCCCACCAAGGACATATTAAAACAGTATGTCCTTAGCAATTGGTAAGTTGAATAGTACAATATTCAACCAGGTATTTGGTTACAATCCAACACTCTACTTGACTAAGTATAGCAAATACTAACAATACAGTTTCGATACAACTTAGGCAAAAAATAATAATTAAAATAAACAAATTATATTAAATACCATTGAAAAAGGAAAAATATACAGTTAATAAATATAAATTAACCTATAGGCAAAACACACAACTTCGACGTTGGCCTTTTGATAGTGGAAGAACTAGTTCTAAGAGTTACAACACGCGTAAGATTGTCCTGACCTGGGTGTTTTTCAATCACTCGACCAAGTAACCACTTGCAAGGAGGTAAATTGTCCTCCTTCACTAACACAATATCTCCTATAACAGGCTCAGGAATCTGTTTAGCCCATTTATATCTATGCAGATATGTAGTTAAATATTCATTTGACCACCGACGCCAAAATTCCTGAGTCATTTTCTGAACTAGCTGCCATCGTTTTATAGAAGAAATATTTGAAGTTTCGTAGTTATGATCTGGTACGGTGACAAGAGGTTCGCCAACAAGGAAATGCCCGGGGGTTAAGGCCTTTACAACATCCCCATCTGACAATTTATAAAGAGGCCGAGAATTCAAACACGCTTCTACCTGACTTAGAAGAGTTGACATTTCTTCATAAGTCAGCGTAGAGGTGCCTATGACCTTTCGAAGATGTTGCTTACATGACTTAATGCCAGCCTCCCATAGTCCACCAAAATTCGGAGCATGTGGTGGAATGTAATGCCATGTAGTACCTTCATTCGCTAAAGTTTCTGCAATATCAATTGATATTCCTGATTTTCCGCCATGAAATAATATTTGTAATTCCTTGGAGGCTCCCTGGAAATTGGTACCGTTATCACTCCATATGTCCCTACAGAGTCCACGCCTGGATACGAACCTTCTGAATGCTGCAAGGAATCCTTGTGTCGTCATATCGCTGACAACCTCGAGGTGTACTGCTTTGGTCACCATGCAAACGAACAAGCAAATATATCCCTTGTATGCATGATGGCCCCTACCCTTGGAAGATCTTAAATTAATCGGGCCCGCATAATCTACCCCACAACTGCTAAATGGCCTGCTTGGCGTAACACGTGAAGGTGGCAACTGTCCCATCAGTTGATGTTTAGAAGCAGCGCTATATCGAAGACAAGTTAAGCACCTGTGGATATAAGCCCTAATCCGTTCCTTCGCACCCAATATATGGTATTTGGTTCTTAGATAATTCAGCATTAACTGCTGACCGCCATGAAGAGTTAAACGATGTGCCTCGGATATCAACAGATCTGTTAACGGTGATTTACGTGGAATCAAAATTGGATGCTTGCGATCATAACGCAAATCCGAACGCTCCAATCTACCGCCCACCCTCAAGATATTGGACGAGTCCAGGTACGGATTTAGTGAACTTAAACCTACTCCTTTTATGGTTTTAGCTCTTTGCAGATCTCTAATTTCCGCCTGAAACCCATGCCTTTGACACTCTCTAATACAAGTATCCAGTGATAATCTCAACTCCTCCGCTTTCAGGTGAGATGTATTTCTTTCATGTTTAGGTTTCTTCCAGTCTAATACACGTCTACAATACGCTACGATTCTAACCAGCCTGGTAAGTGAAGAATATTTGCTCCAAATGAAATTGTCCGGCTCCTCCGACACTACGTGACTCTTAACCTTTTCAACAGTCGTCGTGAGGTTTCTACCCTTATCAAACCGGATAACTTTCTCGTGCAAAAATCAGGACCGTTCAACCACAATCGAGAATTCAGCAGTTCCGACGGATAAAGACCCCGTGACGCACAATCAGCAGGATTTTGCTTGGATTTGACGTGATTCCATTGCTGTGGTTCGCTCTTGCATAAAATTTCGGAAACTCGGTTGGCAACGAACGTTTTCCACCTACTAGGATGGTCATTCAGCCAAGCTATCTCTGAATCGGTCCAAGCGTAAGTGTTCAATTTACTGATGCACATGACTTGAGATACTTCGCTTAATAGTTTGGCCAGTAAAACTGCTCCACACAGCTCCAACCGCGGAATTGATACAGTTTTAATAGGAGCGACGTTTGTTTTGGCCGAAAGTAGAGTGACATGAATATTTCCTTCAGCATCTATTACACGGACATATACGACTGCTGAGTACGCCTCCTTCGACGCATCACAGAAGCCATGCAAATCGACCTGCTTGTCACTACTTTTCGTGCCCACCCACCGAGGTATTGACATTGCTGTCAATAATGACAGTTCCTTACGGTAAGTTAACCAATCATTATTTATTTCTTTAGGTATAGGATCATCCCATCCGATACCTGTAATCCACAATTTTTGGATAAAGATTTTTGCTATTACTACTACGGGAGCAACCCAACCTAAGGGATCGAACAATCTCGAAATTTCCGATAATAATTTACGTTTAGTTACAGGTTCTTGTAAAGGTTGAAGCTGCACAGAGTACTGAAAGGTGTCTCTGCTCCGGTTCCAAGTAAGTCCCAATGTTTTTATTATGTCATCTTGTTTAATCCTGATTCCCTTATCTTCTTCGTAATTATTTTCTATCTTTTTTATTTCTATTAATTTGTTTAGTAGTTCGTTGCTGTTACTTGACCACTTCTGTAATTCAAAGCCTGCTTTATTTAGTAATTTATTCATTTGATTGTAGATTTCTATACCCAATTCTATAGTTTCACAGCCAGTCATTAGATCATCCATGTAATAATCCTTCAGGACTCTTTCAGCGGCCAATGGGTAGTTCTCGCCTTCATCGTGCGCTACCTGATGCATCGATCGAACTGTCAAGAAAGGTGCCGAAGCTGTCCCAAAGGTCACGGTTAGTAATTTATAATCTTTTAATTCATCTTGCTTGTTATCTCTCCACACGATGCGCTGAAAATCGGTATGCTTCTCAGTCACACGTACCTGGCGGTATATTTTGATAATGTCCGCGATGAGACATATAGGATGAACCCTCCAACGAAGAAGCAGATTTCGCAAATCCGACTGCAATGTGGGTCCAATTAGTAGATCGTCGTTGAGTGATGAACCGTTACTACCTTTGCTGGATGCGTCAAATACGACTCGTACTCGTGTGGTTTCCTTATCATCTCTCACAACTGCGTGATGAGGTAAGTAAACAGCGAGCTTGTTTTGCTTCTCATCTTCTGATACTGGTCTCATATGGCCTAACGTCATATATTCATGAATAACTTCAGAGTATTTAGTTTTTAATTCAACATTTAGATTAAGTTTATGTTCCAGTCCCAGAAAACGCCTAACTGCTTGATTCCTTGATCTGCCATATTGACAGCTGGGATCCTCAGTGCGAAAAGGTAAGTTGACTATGTAACGCCCACTTTGATCTCTTATAGTCGTAGTTTTAAATATTTCTTCACATCTAGTTTCCTCTTCTGTTAATAACTTTTTGCTTTCTTTTGGTTCCTTCTCCAATTCCCAGAATTTTTTCAGCATTTCCTCCACCTCTAGGTTAGCGTGTAGTACTGAAATGTTAGAAGTTTTATTAGCTGCAGACGTTACAGTGCCCGATAAAATCCACCCCAAAGTAGTGCACTGCGCTACAACTAAACCACCAGTAGTCTTTCTTAACCCACTTTGTATAATTTGAGGAAATACTTCAGCGCCTAAAAGCATATCCACTTTATCTGGAATATAATACTTAGGATCGGCTAATTCTATGTCGCTAATGAACAACGCTTCCAAGGAGGTGGTTTCCCTAACTGGTAAGAGAGATGTTATAGACTTAAGGACATAGGCTTTTACTACTAAATTGACCGATGAATCAATCAATCCTAGATTGAATCCTTATCTCAACAAAGGAATTTGAAACCAATTTGCTATCTCCACCTATACCTGATATAATTCCCTTTGCAGATTGTTTCCTAAGGCCTAAACCTTGCACAGTACTTTCAGTAACAAAGGACGCCTGAGAGCCTTGGTCTAACAAGGCTCGTACCGTATACCTCACTCCGTTTTTCGAAACAGCTCTAACTAGAGCCGTGGATAACAACACCTGATTGTTATCTGACCCCTTCGAAAAACAAGTGACGACCTTTGTCTGATCTTCATTTTGAACAGCTCTTGTGCATTCCTCTGTTGGCGAATATTTTGCTTTAGATGAATCCGGTTCTACGATTCCTCTTATAGATTCTTGTTCACCCTTAGGATGCAACAGAGAATGATGCCTACGTTTACAAATTCGACACGTAATTGTACACTTACATAGCTTAGCACAGTGATTGAAACCCAAACAGTTAAAGCACAAATTGTTGTCTTGGACAAACTTTCGACGTGTATCAACATCAGTACTAACGAATCGCCTACAACTTCCTAACTTATGAGATTCCTTACAATACGGACAAGACATCGTAGAAATGTGAAATGCCTTGGCTTTACTAGCTTGAACATTTTGGTTCCTAACTGGCTTAATATCTAAAAATTCAAATGCTCTGTACCGGCTTGTTAAGAACTCTTTAAATTGATTAAATGTAGGTAGCTTATCACACTCAATATTACTCGTGACTTTCAATTCCCACTCCTTTCTACTTTCTGTATCTAGTTTTAAACAAATAATGTGAATTATTAAAATGTCCCAGGATGTTACATCTATGCCTAAATTAGCTAAAGCATTTAAACATTCCGCAGTAGTGTCCATCAAATCTTTTAAACCAGTTGCTGATTCTCCTATTATATTCCTTTGACTTAATAATCTTCTAAGTATACAATGTGAAAGATATTTTTTATTGTTATATCGTGATTCTAAAATATTCCAACACCTATCATAATTTGATTCACAGACAGGAATGTGTCTCAACAATTGTTCAGCTTCACCTGACAAGTAACTTTTTAAATAATGAAGCTTTTGCACTTTATCTAAGCTTATGTTATTATGAATCGCAGATAGAAACAAATCACGAAATGTCGGCCATTCAGTATATTTACCACTAAATGTGGGAATGGTAATACTAGGTAACTTAATAGTTTGTGAGGGTACACTTGAAATCTCGGACACACTACTTGACTTGAATTTGTTTAAAGCTGATTTCAGTTCACATTTAAAATCAATATATAACTCCTCCGTCTTATCATACACTTCATGTGTAGTATACGGCGAAGTTGATACTTCTGTACTGGCAACATCCTTTACAATTTTAACGTGATTAGCATTAAATTGCGACCACAACTCCTCGATATTTTCTAATCTAGTTTCAATATACTGTTTTGTAAGTCTTTCTTTAGGTGATTTCTTGTAGTTAACCTTAGCCTTTAACAGTCGATTATAAAAATCATCCTGTAGTTGAACTAAAGATTTCAATAAAGCCATTTTATAAACGCTAAAATAAGTAACTTATACAAACAAAACTTAATACAATCACTAGTGATATCAGTTTAAATTTAAAAATACGAACCGTTTCACAAAGATTCGAAATTCTTACAAGTTAATGACAACTAAGTCTAACACGATATTTTTCTAAGTCAATGTAAACAAACACGAAATTTTTCTAAGTGTTTTAAACTTAGAATTTCTATTTGAAATCGAGCATAGGTTCCCCGTCTGAACAATATTTGCCTTAAATCTAACTAAGTCTAAACATGCAACAATTTAACTAAATATTTCTAAGTTTCCAAGTTCTTTACTTTAAGGTTGAATTTACTGTTGAATTGTTTTTCACTTTATAAAGTTCAAGATTAATTCTCAATGTAAATAAGGTTCACTTTCCTTGCTATATAACAATAAGAGTAACTCACGGTTTTGATTCGCATAAACACTCACTTCCTTTTTTATTGGTATCCTTACGACTGCCTGTCGTCGGTGTCCTGGGCAGAGACCTCCTCACTCCACTTAGACACTGTTATCCGCTTCCGTATTCCGACCTCCGTACCTCTCGCCACGGGTCCAAATGTCGTTGTCAACAGATACGAGGTTGATGTTACAAATGTTTGCTTCACTGTGTAACACCTGTTAATACTTGACAACCCTTGTCAAATAATCCGTCTCGAAGGACCATGTTTAACCTCCGGGAAACTAAGGGGTTAGGGATAAATGAAATACAAACAGGTTTCCCACTTGGAGGTATGCTCCAAGCCTGTTTTAATGGACGAACAGAATAAAACATAATGTGGTAGTCATTCACTTGTTGAGACTCTTAACACCGCAATGTACAAAATGACTCATTTATACCACGCCATCTATCAAACAATTATGGTACCATAAATGAACAAAAGTCATAACTTTAGAAGATTATAGATGGCGTAACATGTTCCATTATTATAACAATTTAATTGGTTATACGACAGTGTGAAAAAACACAGCGAACAGAAATGTAGTGACTTTAAAGCACGACCGTCTTGTTGCGAGTGACTGATTAAAACAAACATAAAATGGTCGTGGGTTATTGAGTGTTTCCAGCTTGCAAAAATATATTTGAATGTTTTTGTTGTATTTGTCTTTGTTCAAAACATAATAAATATACGCGATCGATATCATTACTTATTTGGTCACAACACTACAACTATCAAATTAGAACTGTCATTGAGAAAATAAAGAAATGGAAATAGTATAGGCTGTTGATACTCTTTAGAAAGAAACTGTAATTTATTACCTGCTCTTCGGGATGGTGCGCTAACTCATGGAGAAGGTAGCACAGTGTACCGGCTGATGTATCGATAGCTCCGAGGATAAACAAAGCGGCTTGTGCTACTATTAGATCATCTGCTAATTCTAAAAAGAAATAACTACCTAAATTACATGAAGTTTAATAATAGTATAATGATAACGTTTATTAGCTGTCCAATTTTACATCATTTCATTATAAATATCGATGAAAGCTGCACTAGGTGAAGCCTTTATCACAAGGCAATTTTCAGTAGAACTAATTTTAACAACAAATAACTATAAATCCTCAAAATAAAAAAGAAACCCCGACATAATAAATAAATAAATTGATCAATCCTCTTGCCAAGGCAGCGATCACCTTTTGATAATGTTTATATTACCCACGGGCCCATAGATGGATATACAATCACTACTAATACCACTGGCAAGAAGAATGACCCACGGCTGTGTCACCGTGTTCTTAATCTAAACTAAAATAATTAAAGCACTTACAGGAGTGTGTGGCTTCACGTTCTTCTCGGCGTTCCCAAGAGCTCTTGGGTAGGTGGGTAGGTTCTTCTGCTCTTGCGTCTTCACACAAACACACGCTCCTAAAATGCTGTACAACTTCCTGGTATTCGAACTAATCTCAATAATCTCGTTTCAGCTTACACGAACACGCCTACAAAAACTCGCGACTCCACGACCTAACACAATACGGTTTATCACTAAAGAGACCGCGGGTCGATGGACAATACAACGTCTTTCAAGTTCTTTTTACACATATTAACTTTCACAAGCCTAGCCTGGCCGATCAACCGTTCTCAACTATTATAAGTATTTTAGCCTAACAAACCCTCAGTGTCATCAATATCACGCGGAGGCTATTGAATACACAACATTAACAATCAAATTCAATTACGGCACCGGCCATTTCAACACGAGTTCTTTTCGATTCCAACCTCAAAACGTCAAACACGAACCAGCGACAATCAAAATGTTGCCAGTACAATGACGTTCGAAATCCAACATAAATAATAAATAAATATTTCGGACATCTAACACACAACGCCATCTAGTCCCAAGCTAAGCAGAGCTTGTGTTATGGGTACTAGACAACTGATACAAATACATATATACTTTTATTTTTTTTTGTAAATACATACATATCATACATAGAAAACACCCAAACTCCGAAAGAATATTTGTAGATCATACAAACATTTGATCCGACCCGGGAATCGAACCCGAGACCTCATGATCACCAGTCGCACACGCCAACCGCGAGACCAACGAGGCAGTCAGTACATAATAACCTGAGTTCCCTTTAAAAAGTAAAAAACACGTTATGCGCTTTCATTTGAGACCCCACTCGATGATATTCTTGCAGACATTCGGTTATTCGTCCCCACTTTCACCCCCATAACTTTTAAACGACGTAACCGATTTTCATGAAACATGAAAGAAACTATATTGAAATCGTTTCATCCGTTCGCTAGCTACAGTGCCACAGACAGACAGACACGTCAAACTTATAACACCCCTCTTTTTGCTTCGGGGGTTAAAATTAAAAATATGGAGAAATCATGCATTAACAATTTCGAAATCTATCTGATTTAGGAAGTTATGAATGAATGTATCTAATGCGTGCTAGTATAGTATGTGTGAGTATTGCGCGTGCATCTGAGTGTGTTGTGTGCTAACGTCATGAGGTTAAGAAGTTGTTATAAATTTCTCCTTCAGGAAACTATTCGCATAAACTGGTCAATTTGGTGATAGTTCAAGTCACTGCATATTGTATTAATCTTAACCTGGACTTCATGGGTCGTGTAACGTGTTGTTTCAAGTCATACTTATCTGCAACTCTGTTAAAACGGTATGGAAACATGTATTTTTGTGATCGTTTGGAGAACGATGTATTACTTTTAACAATAGGGACTTTAAAGATTCTTCGCTTTAATATGTTTCTGTAACTAGTAGGCGAGTTTCAAACCAGCTTATGAGCCAAGACAATAGGGAATATGCATAAAAATTTGATTTGTCTCAAACATTTTTTTCTAGATTCTTTATTGTCTTTACAATATACATAAAACGTATTTTTTTTATTTAGTGATTATTTAAACCCAGAAAATATTAATAAAAAGTGAAAATTTAGGGGGGCGAAATTCAAATCTACAAAACGCGTCCTATTGGTCGAAACGAAATGTGACGTCGATTGTTACACTATCGAAATTATCGGCGTCGAAATTCCTACTGTGTTAGTAGTGTTTGTGAGAAAAAATAACTTCTTCCATGAATTTTATAGCAATCAAAACTGTAAATAGGTATAAAATAACTGAAACACTCAATAGTAAACAAACACGAAATGACAATGACGTCATTTGTTATGTGAATAGCGCGCGAAAAATGACGGCGTTTGAATAGCTCAAATTTAGTCGGTGTTTTAAATTTAACTGTGAAAATTAGTTTGACTATTTTCAAGCCTATTTAATTTTTTTTCTATGTTATGGAGACTTATATGATCAGATTAAGAAATAAAAAAAAGACATTCATATTCCCTATAACTTTGAGGATGGATCTCTGCGCTCTTTCCAGTGGTAACAGATGCGTTATTGGTCAATATCACAACGATGACGCTGCACCGATACGTCATTAAGCCATTGAGTCAACAACAGTTGAACACTCCTTTTCGAGGCTTTAACAGCTTTAAGTTTTTCTTTTCCTCTAATTTTAGGCATTTTATTAAATAATATTTAATGATATCTTAATATTTAACTTACTTGTGTCAGTGTCGACGGGTAGTTTCAGGTTTTCCTTAAGTTTCATTAAATGGTTAAGGAGATCTTTATCATTTGGTTGCGAAAGTTTCTGACGCTTTTCTGCGACACTCCAAAAAAGCTGTTTAATGTAAGCTGTGGCAGGAGCTGAAAAAAATTTCAGTCTGAAAAAAAAATAGTAAATAAAAAAAAAGTTTGAGAGAGTATAATAGATTTTAGGCCAGAGCCGGTCATAAAGTCATTATGCTGGTGAAATAATCATATTCAGGTGGGCTGCCATCCAGTATGATACGATCAGGCAAGGTTCAAGATTTTCGGCGTTTTAAAGTGCATTAATATCACTAATACTAGTTTGAAAAAAAAAACCGACTTCCAAAAAACATCCAACGAAAACTCTCTGCCAAAAAAACACTTAAAAGCGTAAAATAAACTGGTTCTTCATAAATTGCCTATACCTAATTCTTTATTCATTTAAATAGTAGTATTATAATGTGTGCTAGGTACCTAAAATCTGTTTGAAGTCGGTGCCAAGTGACTATCGCTTAGACTTTTGTAATTGTTCGTTTGTATTCTTTTTGGCTTAGCACCGACTTTAAACAACAAAAAAAAAATACATACAGTGGAATATAGAACCTCCTCCTTTTTGGAAGTCGGTTAAAAATGATAAATTTCGAACATTTGTCAACGTGCCATAATACTCGTGGTTTACTTTACTGAAATTATTGTTATTCCATGATTTATATGATATGTGTAAAACGATAGAAAATTTTGAAAGAAATTAATAAAACTGTAAGTAGTTAGAAGTAAGTGTTTACCTCATTATCTTAGCTAAGGCAGGAGCAAAAAAGATCATGGTGAACTCAAAACCTCTCCAAAAAGACCATTCCACCATATCACGCGTTATGTACCACACCGGTGACGTCAGATCCTTAAGAACGCTCACCCTTAACCCGAAGGCTGTATATCCAACTGTGTCTGATGTATACATGGAAAAAAGCTCCTGTGACGAAAATAAAATTAACGTTAATACTAGTTAGTTAGTTATACTCGTAGTCATCCATATTTATAAAAGAGTAAGGTAACTGACATAGAGAGAGATCAACGCATAGCCCATACCGCTAAACCTAGAATCCTGAAATTTTGCATGTAGATTCTTTATATAATGTAAGTGACCACTAAGAAAGGATTTTTTGAAATTCCACCCCTAAGGGGGTAAATCAGGGGATGAAAGTCTGCATGAGCGAAGCCGCGTGCAAAAGCTAGTCAAATAATAATAATAAACTAGTGATCGCAAAATGGTCGAAACTCAATCATAATTCATTTCCTTTTTCTTTTTGTTTACCTTTCTGCGCTCCTCCTCTATATAAACTTTAGTTGTGAAATATTTGATACTCCTCCATTTGCATAATTTTCTTTAAAAAGGGGTACAAGTGTCGAATGACGAGAACTTCTTGATTTATTAAACTCAGTTAAAAATTTTGTCGACAAGACCAGACCGATATTACATTGTAATTATAATTTAAATATCCTTTTTTATAGTATTGGTTGAGAAAATTACAAAAACGTAAAGGTAGGTGTGAAAGGGGGCAAGAGTACGATCAGATAGAGCGAAAATTGAGCATTAATGTAAATCAGAACTGTGTGATTTATTAAATGACAACAGTGTTGGGAAGTCATAGAAATAGAAGAAAAAGGGTAGTGGGTAGTGTAGGTACTTAATGTAATTACGAGTACATATTACTTACTCGTACTTGAAATTAGTTATGTCATGTCATCGCAATGTTAATGTGCTAAAATTAAGCAGATAAATTCATGTTTGTGAGAATGCAAGGGGTCATCGTCGTCGGTAATAATAAATGATTACTCTTTGAAACATTCAATAAGTGATAAAGACTTTTTTATCTATTCAGTAGTTGTTTGAAACTTATTTTATTATCTCATCAACTTTAACATAGATGTTGTATCACAGAACTTTCCGTTGGTGAGACATTAATGAATGGTTTGAGTGATACCATGGCCTCTTTTCACCAAATAAATGAGGTTGCCGGAGTTAAAACCTTAACCCCTCCCCCAAATCGCCAAACTCTAAAGAGAGGAAATCAAAGAGCTTCAACACGCTTAAGACTCTCGAGTTAATGGTGGCAGTAGTAACTTTCCATCAGCCTCCTAGCCAACCTACATTCTATAGACGTAAAAGGTAATGGAAAACTAAGCAAATGTTTAGGAATGACGTCACTCAAATCTAAGTCACGTGGTCAAAACAAAATATTAGTCAATAATACAAGAGAATAGAGTTACTGATTGTGGAAAGAGAATCGACGCGAAGCACTTGCAACTTGGTTAACAGCCCCCCTAGCCAAGTTGCAAGCGTTCTTCGTTCTGTAATCGTTAACGCCTAAATTCTCTTGTGTCATTGGCTAATCTTAGACAAAGTAAATCTTAGACAAAGTAGTAGCAATGATACACGAGAATTTAGGCGTTAACGATTGCAGAACGAAGAATGCTTGCAACTTGGCTAGGGGAGCAGGTTTGCTTATCTGCCCATCATACCATGAAAAAGTAATTGATATGAACACATTCAATACATTATGGATTCCTTAACACCTGCGCTAGTAAAGACTGTGTTAGAGGTGTTAGTATCTTCCCCAATATTATAGTGACAATAACGTTATATTAATTTGAATAGGCAAAACAGTAAACAGCAAACTTTCTACCAATCATTGATCACCTGCACTTCATACCTGCACTCGTACTAATAAAAGTGAATACGGGTACAGACAGCAAAGCATGCATGCGTATATGTGTGTGCGTGTGTGTGTGTGTATGTTTGTGTAAGTGTGTGTGTATATGTGAGCTTACGTGTTAGTATATAATAGTTTAGTATAACGGCGTCTCGTCACTTTTAGAAGATTTTAGATTTAGGTAAGTAAAGTACTCTATATTTCTCACATAGGGCTATAGAATAAACTTAGATATAATTACCCTCAAATTAACAGGTTTTTTATTCTCTATGTAATCGATCTCAATCCTTCGCACCAACTCAGCTGAGTTAATGTTCATTAGTTCTGTGATACCTTTCAGACGTAGAGTCGTGAACATTGGCCTCAGTTCCTGTTTCATAGCACTCCAGATAGGATTCTGTAAGAAATTGAAGACAACTATTAAAATGCTTCGAAGCATCCGCGAAAGTATGGTTGTCATTTTTCCATCTACATATTTAAAAAAAATCGTTGGACTGAATGAAGCGATTCTCCAGCAAAATGTATGGCTTTGGTTGATGAATTTTCCTATAAGAACTGATAACACGGGGAGATAAGTTTTCAGGTAGGTATAATCAGAATGTAAATGAAAATTTTATATTATGATAATATCGTCTTTATGTTGAGAATAAATAAATTTCTATCACTGAACTACTGAGTTAAGATATATCTCCCTCCCTCTCCCCACCCCCCTTGAGCGAGCTCGATCGTGAGCGAACAACATTTGGTAATAGATTTTTCTTGTTGTCCGCTTTATTCGAAGTAGTTTTTTTTAAATACGTCTTAAATCGTAAACCGCAAAAAAATACACTATTATTAAAACATCGATCAAAGTTACAACGAACTACAAGAACTTTTATATTATGTTACTTGCTGCTTCGGAACCATTCATGGGCGAGTCCGACTCGCACTTGGCCGCTTTTTTCTTAGATGAGGAACAAAATAATCGTTTAGTTTCACTTACCCTTACAGTAAACAAATTTAATGTACCCAAGGGATCAGTATCAGGATCCGGGTAGCTGTAGCGGTTTTGGAAGTTATCAAAATCTTTGACGAGAACTTTCTTGGCGAGTTCCTTTGAATGAATCACCAGGACCGGTTGTTGGCCTAGAAATATTCCCACATAGTCGGTTTTGAATTTTTTCGCCAAATCGTACATGAATTCGCCTGCACTTTTCCTCATAACATGTTTAAGATTTCCAATTAACACACTGGGTTCCTCGTATGGGATCCCTCGTTCTTTCCAATATCCATATTTACGACGGAAGTAGAAGTATAGTACAATTAGACAAGATAATATAAAAATTAATAATGATATTGCCCACATAGCGACGCGACGTCCGCACGTCTTAACCAATAATTTAATATAAGATAAAATTAAATTGTTAAAGTAGGTATAAATACGTTATCTTAAAAGTAATTAGTTCTCGGTCGCAAAAAAACTGTGCGTTGCTATATTTTCTAATTTTTTTATGAATATACCTAATGTTTTTTTCGCACACTTTTAAACTCGAGATATTGAGCTAAGTTTGAATGGTCTTAATAATAATATTTTTTTATTGTAACAAAAAGTGGATTACAAATCACTGTACAGCCCTGACTCCCAAAATACTTTCCGACAGCCGATCAGTCTTACAATCCCTACAGAGTCATGCGACTACCTCAGGGCTGATTTACGAATGCCACAGAGCGCTGACAGAGGTACACTCACACACACAACAGCATAACTCTCCAGTGGATCAAGAGGCATAGCAACTCAGGCAGCTAATGCACTGGCAAGAGATGGATTAGAGACAAAGGCAGTAGGCCCAGAACCAATATTGTCCTTGCCAACTGCTTGGCTGCGACGAACACTGCAACAGAATAACAAGGTAGAACTCCAGATATATTGGTCCAACCTTCGTACCTGCAGGCAGACCAAGGAGGTCCTCCCGACGATCAACCCCGGATGCAACTTAAGAGGCCACTGCGTTCCTTATTGCCTTACGATCCCTACTCACCAAATTTCATAGCCCTAACTTCAGTTTGCGCTCGGCGATGATGAATCAGTCAGTCAGGACATGTTATTTTATAAGTTTGGATTTACGATTATCATTATTTTATCTTTGTGAATAATTGAAATATTAATTGTTTTTTCAGCTTCTGTCATAAGCCGAAGTAAGAAGTAACTCCGCTTTTTATATCCTTGATAACACAAATAAATAATTAATAAACAATTTTGTTATAAATTACACATAAAAAACGTAAAGTTATCATAATTTATTGTTAAACATTAGCAAATAGATGTCGATGGCAATGTCCCCAGAACTGTAGGGGTAAATAAACTACTATACGATCGAGCGGTCTGTCTATTTAGGGCTCAAGTGCACTAAATCTGACTTTCATGCCGTCCAAACTCGGAACAATGCATAGAGAGTATTAAGGCACGTCTCCACCGAAATTTGACAACACAAAAGCTGCCAACTTTTGTTTGGTGGAGACTCGGCTTTACAGAAACTTTTATCACCATCACCAACACGTATTGACAACACAAAAGTTGACAACTTTTGTTCTGTGGAGACTCGGCTGTAGAGAGTAGAAGTTCGTGTCGCATGAATATTGTAATAATAATTTAATAGAAAATTACGCTTTAATATTTTTCTAAAACAGACTTCCAACAAATGCTCTCGTATTTACACGTAGAGTGTGGTAGATTTTCAACCAAAAGTTTTTTATGTATGGACCTGCCAAATTGACTCTACTCCATGGCCGTAGCCAGCCATGGGCTCAGGGTGGGGCAGCAGTTTAAAATAATATGTAACTAGCAAACTATACCCGCGGTCTTACCCCTACCGATTCGGACGCGGCCTATAGCTTTATCGTGTTGCTGGACGAGGCGGGCAAATTGTTTGAAAGAATACTGCCCGTGTCGTTCGGCATCTTTGCCAGGTGGGGCTCGATCTGTCGGACGCTCAATTCGCATCTCGGGCGTCTGTCGGTCGATGCTGTGTTGCGCCTGAGGGCCGTGATCGAAGAGGCAGTGGGCTATGGCGGCGTGCCGTTGACGGTATCGTTCTGTTAAACTGTCCTATTCAGCACTCATTAAAAAAAATACGGTACTGAAACTTGACAACTATTTATTACTGAATTTTTTCACTCACACACTTTAGGATACAGAATTCATGGCGATCTCTTACAGATCTTAAGGACAGATACAGATTCTTAAGTAAATCAGCAATAATTGCAAGTCAGCATTTTATTATATCAAATAGTGCTGTGACATAGTAAATAGGGATGTAACAGTTCGACATCGACAATAGCAGAGAATGGGAAGCACTCCACAACTACGGCGTGCCAGAGTACCTGAGGCGGCTAGTGGCAGACTATTTAGAGGAGCGTACCGTCACATACGAAGACCGAGGGGGTCTTGAGTCCTGAGATCTTGAGTCTTGAGTCTTGAGACGGCAACCCATGTCGTGTGGTGTTCTGCAGGGGTCTGTCCTTAGACCACTCCTGTGGAACGTAGGGTACGACTGGGTCCTTCGAAGTCGTCTTCCCTTCCGGGCTAGGCATAATTTGTTACGCCAATGACACCTTGATCATGGCCCGGGGGGAAAAGTTCTAAGAGGCGGCGCGCCTGGCCACCAGGGGTGTCTCTTTGGTGGTTGGGCGCTGGGCCTACAGGTGGCTCTAGATAAGACTGAGGCCCTGATGTTCCATGGGGCCTGTCGTAGTCCGCCCCCCGGCGCCTCTATCATGGTCAACTCGGTCCTCGTACAGGTTCGGGCACAGATGAAGTATCTGGGCCTGCCTGATCGTCGACGGTAGGTGACTCTTTGACGAGCACTTCCGACAGCTTGCTCCGAAGCTGATCAACGCTGCCTCTGCCTTTGGGCGACTTTTGCTTAATGTGGGTGAAGACAGCATCGCGACAAGACGGCTCTACATGGGGGTTGTCCGGTCGATTGCGCTGTATGGTGCACCGGTGTGGGTGGCGGCTCTGACCACCCAGAATAGGGCGCGCCTCTGGTGTCACCAGAGGATATTGCCTGTTAAAACCATACGCGGAACTCCCCCGTGGGATTTGGAGGTGGAAGTGCTCGCCGAAGTTTATCGGCAGACGGCTGACTTCCGGGCAGAGAACGGCTTTCGCCACCGCCCGAAGAACAACGCGAGTCGGGTGAAGCCGCTCGTCGAGCCACCATGGTTCGCGGGTCGTCCCGGCTGGAGACTCCACCCGCTGACTTTGTCGCCTTGGAGGCTCTCCAGCTGGTCATTCTCGAGTGGGCTTTCTTTCCGATGTCTTTTCCAGGCACGGTGGCTTCGTGAAGTACCTGCACTCGGTCGCTAGGAAGGAACTGAGACCCGCCAGTCACCACTGCGATTGCAGTGAGGAGTCGGCATAGCACACGCTAGTGTTTCGCACCGCAAGAGCGACGAAACTTTGGGCCCTTACTGCAGTCATCGGAGGAGGTCTCTCGCTACCAGCCATCATACGCCCCATGGCCGGTCAGCGTTAATGCCGTCGCAACCTTCTGTGATGATGTAATCTCGCAGGAGAAGGTGGCGGAGAGGGCTCGGGAGATCGACCTCCACTCGGACCTAATTTGCCACCGGTGAACCGGGCAGCGGAGGCGCGCTTACCAGCGCCTCATGCCGCCCTGAGTGTGGCTGCCGATGGACGGGACGGGTTTCCCCAATCATATGCTTAAGTGGCTAGCCGCGAGGGGGCGATGTACGCGTGTGCCGTATGTTGCCTGATTAGAGAGTCCATCCGCAAACGGTGCCCGCTTCAGTGCGGGCAGTCGCTAGGAGGGGTCCGGATATATTAATAACAGCAGTTCCCGGATCCCTCCCTTCTCACGCGCAGAGTTGCACATCGTGTGGTTTTAGTCGGTCCGACTCCGATACACCACCCCGCCGCAAAACCCGTTGGAGTGACGGCTCGTGGGGGTACATAGAAAAAAGGTACCTTACATGTCAGAGCCAGGGTGGGGCAAGTGCAAACTAAGCAGAGCTTGAATTATGGGTACTAGACAACTGATAGAAGAAATACATCTATACTAATATTATAAAGCTGCAGAGTTTGTTTGTTTGTTTGTTTGTTTGAACGCGCTAATCTCAGGAACTACTGGTCCGATTTGAAAAATTCTTTCAGTGTTGGATAGTCCATTTATCGAGGAAGGCTATAGGCTATATTTTATTTTCAAAAAAATAGGGATCCGTAAGAAAATTGCTGTTTTCTAACCCAAGGTGTGAAATCGAAAACCAATTTTTGCGTGCGCTGCAAAGACTATTGACAATAGAACAAAATAATGTATTACGGGTTTGTAGGGCCCATTAAGATCTACAAAAAAGTCCGCGAGAGTATATATCTAACTATCATGGTTTAGTCACAATAACCGCTTTTGTGTTCGAAAAAATTATTAAATCATCTGAAGAAAGAAACTACGTTAAATGTGTATCGTAATATTAATCCTTATCCAAATTAAGCATTATGTTATCAAGGGTATTTATGTAGAAGTAAAATACTTTTTGTTTCATCCCAATCCGACATTTCGTTTAGAAGTTATCACGAGTATAAGACGCTAAGAGTTGGTACCTAATAATGAGTTATTTGCCAAAGAGTTTTTATCAACATAATGCCTAATATTAATCTTTATCTAAATAATTGTGTTGTTAATTATGAGTATTAGATCTTAGAAGAGTATAATAAATACATCTATACTAATACTAGCTGATCCGGCGAACTTCGTACCGCCATATTTATGACCCACGTAACATCGTTTACGTTTTTGTGAATCTAAACCATTCCCAGATCCCCTTGAACACACACAAAAAATTTCATCAAAATCGGTCCAGTCTTTTTTGTGAATCTAACCATTCCCAGATCCCCTTGAACACACACAAAAAATTTCATCAAAATTGGTCCAGTCGTTTAGGAGGAGTTCAGTCACATACACACGCACACAAGAAATATATATATTAAGATAAAGCTGAAGGGTTTGTTTATTTGTTTGAATGCGCTAATCTCAGGAACTACTGGTACAATTTGAAAACTTATTTCAGTGTTAGATAGCCCATTTATCGAGGAAGGCTATCCATACTTCCATACTTTATATTATAAATGCGAAAGTAACTGTCTGTCTGTCTGTCTTGCTTTCACGGCCAAACTGCTGCACCGATTACAATGAAATTTGGTACACAGATAGTCTAGAGCCTGAGAAAGGACATAGGCTACTTTTTATTGCGAAAAAAAGGCAATAGGGGTTGAAAGGGGGGATAAAAGATTGTATAGAAGAGTGGTGGTTCAATCGCCACACGCCTGCGCGTTACCTTGGTGACACCGGGCGTCTTGGCAACGAGTAAATAAGGATGTCAAATTCATTAAAAATATTTCTCCTTTTCAACGAAGACTTAAATTAATATAATAATAATAATATAATAAATAACATACATTCATAAATATGATTTGTATGTTCATTATATTAATAGAAATAAATAAGACAAATTACAGAACAGTGTACAGTTAGTACAGTGTAAAGTAGTTACAGTTACAGTGTCGTCATTTTAAGCTAAAATCTTAAACTCTATATTTTAGGCTGTTGATTACATATAAATAAAAATGTCATTTAAATTTTGTAAAAATTTTAAGATCAAGGGGGTAAAATAGCAATAGGGGATGAAAGTTTGTATGGAAATATGCAAGGTTTGTGAAGGCAAGGCAAGGCCTATGTCCAGCAGTGGATTGCGATAGGCTGATGATGATGATGCAAGGTTTGCGAAAATGTTTCACGAGTTTGGGACAGGAGACAAAATATTAGAGCTATTCAGATGTAACATTTACTGAGTTATCACAATATGCCTAAGTGTGCTTACCCGAACGGGCAGACATGTGAGGGCAGACGACTGTGCCGCATGAGGATGTTGAATTTTGCTACTACAAATTCGTTATTATTCACTAGGATTCGATTTGTTTACATGATTTTTTGTTTATTCAAATAATTTTCTTCGTGAAAAAATCCGAAGGAAAAGTATCCGCCGGGATTTAAACACAAAAAAAGCAAGAGGGGTACGCCGCAAGATGAAATAAATGCCTGTATGAAACATATGTATTATGGGTACATGTTAAAAAGTTTTGTCTTACTACAATTATGCGAGTACAACTTCACAATGATTTATGAGCAGTGTCAATATGCAAATGCTCTTCTAAAAATAAGAGATGATTATATGCCAAATGACAGTAACGACATGATTACATTGAGACGTGAGTTCTGGTATATGATAGCACACATGATCTAAAAATAATATCTTTTCTGATCCGCCGACTAATGAGACAGTTATCAAATAAACGAACGGATCATGTCAGACGTGGAGGAAGATGTTAACGAATACCTCTCAGGAAACAATGCAAGGGAAACTGAACCAGTCATATCATAGCTTATGCATAAAGTTTTTTAAATCTTTAGAATTATCAGAAGCGCCTTCCCATAAGTTAAGAATGAAAGTTAATGTTCCAGTCCTATTAATAAGAAATCTTGAGCGACAAAGATATGTAATGGTACACGGCTACAAAATACACATCTGGGGTACAACATTGTAAAAGAAAATGTTTCAATTCCCCGTATTCCAATAATTCAAACTTACACACATCAAAAGTGTCTAGGGATCAACATATGTGTCTAGGGATCAACATATATCTTTGCAATAACTTTTCTCCTGATTGATATTAAAAAAAATTTTCTTTAAGAATTCATCAAATAAAGTGTTTTCGTTTGTCACAGTAACGATAAACCAAGTCACCTTTGCATTAATAAAGAAATTTGCCATTTTCCTAATAAAGGGATTTTTGACATTTGAACCACTAACATTAAAGTTCGAAAAAAAGACTGAAATAACAGTTTTCTTTAAAATTTTATTAGGTAACTTAAACAATTAATAATCCGTGTTTCTACCGCGAACACTAACAACACAAGAATCGGTTTGGCATACTCAAAATGAGTTCATCCAAATCACGCTGTGGAATGGCCGCCCATGTTCGTTGCAACAACAAAAAAAGGTCTTCTTGCGACTGGATACCCTCCATATTCGGCAGAGCTCTTCTCTGTAGCATATCCCATGCATGCTCAATCGGGTTCAAGTCTGGCGACTGAGCAGGCCAGGGCCAAAGCCACATCTCAATCTCAAGAAATCCGCATAAAAATGCTTGATCCCTAGACACTTTTGATGTGTGTATTTGCAATTTCAATTTAAAAGAATGCAGTTTCCGCTGAAAACAACATTTGCACTACCAATTATCAAAGCCCAAAGACAGACGGTTAAAGTTCATTTAAAAAAAACATGTTTTTCAAATGGGCAGCACAATCGCGTGTATCAAATCAGCTAAATCACTATATTTTGACAAAGGATGGCAAATCAAAAACGTAGTATTTTAAAATTGTAAAAATTGAGAATTTGCTCAGACAGAGAAAACTCAAGCAGAATCCAACAGTGGAGGCAACCATACTCGCTGTGAAAGCAGACAATGCAGAACCAAACCGTTTGGTTCGAGAGCGTATTTCTAAGACTGAGGCGGTGACTTCCAAGACCAGCACGTGTTGTTCTGTAGAGGAAGGAAGAAGGTGGGATCAGTTTGAAGAACGCTTCAGAACACTCTCCATGGTAAAGCGGTAGAGGACTGCCATAGAGGCGATATCTCTCCGCAACTGCAGAGGCTCAAAGGAATCGGTAGTATTGGGACTGTTGATAATGCGGACTGATTGCCGCTGCAAAAGATCGAGAAAATCAATGCCTAGATCCATCACAAAGATGAGAACAGTACGGACGAGCGTACCTGGGTCTTGTAAAGGAGTCACAAATGCTCGGCCGCGAAAACCCGTCTCACCCTGTTCAGGCTGTCATAGTGGTGCCCTCGATGTACTCCCGTGGGTTGAGGTCTCGGCAAATATCCATGCCCAGGACACCGAGCTTATCCCGTAGTGGCAGTTGAGTGCTCTGAAAAGTGGGGAGGGAAAGAAACGGAGACTTTTTGGTAGAGAACGGGCACACCTGTGTTTTCTTAACGTTGAACTCGACCGGCAAATATCCATGCCCAGGACACCGAGCTTATCCCGTAGTGGCAGTTGAGTGCTCTGAAAAGTGGGGAGGGAAAGAAACGGAGACTTTTTGGTAGAGAACGGGCACACCTGTGTTTTCTTAACGTTGAACTCGACCGGCAAATATCCATGCCCAGGACACCGAGCTTATCCCGTAGTGGCAGTTGAGTGCTCTGAAAAGTGGGGAGGGAAAGAAACGGAGACTTTTTGGTAGAGAACGGGCACACCTGTGTTTTCTTAACGTTGAACTCGACCAGATTCTCATCACCCCATTGTTAAATGCGGTTCAAAACCCGGTCAAGCTCAGCGACAAGCTCCTATCCATTTTCCTCAACGTCTACTATCTTGGCTGCAGGGTATCCATAATATCGCCCATGCACTGTGCTATCGTCTGCATAGCAATGTATATTGCCAAGGGCTAATATGTCATTGACATGCAGAAGACACATCTTGGGCGACAGGACCGAATTCTGAGGTACGCTAGCGTTTACCTCCAGAAAAACAGAGGCCGCGCCGTCCGTCGCAAAGAACCCGAATGCGAAGGCGCTGATGAAGAAAAGAGTCAATCTAGAGACGACTCTAGGAGGCAGACCGAATGCTTAGAGCTCGGAGAGAAGCGAACGGTGCAAGAACAGGTTGAAAGCCTTGGCCATGTCGAATGTCGAAATAAGCTCATACAAAATACTTTTTATTTTATGTACTTATATAAATACTTAAATATGTTTTAACAGTGAAAAGTTTGTCTTATTTTTAAAATAATATTAGCCTTAATAATTAAATCTGCTACCCAAAGTCACTGTTCCACGCGGACGAAGTCGCGGGCTCAGCTAGTATATTATATAATAATATAAAATACTTTCAATGACTACTTCATAAGCCAAGCAGAAAAACTTTCCACTACTTCGATACAACTGACCACTGACAATAATATAAATTTCTGTGCCCAGTCAATGTTTTTGGCCCCAATTATACCAGATTAAGTAAATAGAATTATAAAAGATTAGCTGACCTACGCAACGTCGTTTGCGTCTCCTATTGCCCGTGGCGTGATAATTTTCCCCCGTTTTTGAAACATTCTTCATTGGTGCTCCGCTCCTATTGGTCTTAGCGTGATGATATATTGCCCATAGCCTTCCTCGATAAACGGGCTTTTAACACTGAAAGAATTTTTCAAATTGGATAAGTAGTTCCTGAGATTAGCGCGTTCAAACAAACAAACTCTTCAGCTTTATATATTAGTATATAGATTTAAAAAATAAAAATAGTGTAGGATACGAGGATATTTCAACAAAGGTTCTAAGATATGTTTCTGAAATAGTGTCACATTCTCTCAGCTTCATATTTAATTTATGTATTGAGTCTGGAACCTACCCCGATAAACTTAAAATTACTGTTATAAATCCTTTATTTAAAAAAGACGATGAGAAAGACATTAAAAATTACAGGCCAATATCTCTTATTCCGGTAATATCCAGATATGCGAAAAATGGATCTATAGGTCCATACAAGGATACCTCAACAAACATGATATATACTTGTGAAAGAACAAAAAGGATTTAGGAAAGATCACTCAATAAATATGGCCATATATGACTTTCTTTATGATATCATAGCTAACATGAATGAGAGAGTCCCAATATCAGCGGTATACATGGATATGACCAAGGCATTTGATTTGGTCAACCATGATATACTGCTAAGCAAGTGAAATGCTTAAGGGATAAGAGGAAATGTCTTATCACTCATAAATTCTTACTTAAAAAATAGAACACAATATACAGAAATTAGTCGAATTTGTAAGCGAAATAAAACTGTTATAAAATATATATCTAAAGAACGAATGATATCTTATGGAGTGCCCCAAGGCAGTGTGCTAGGGTCTTTATTATTTCTTATATATGTAAATGACTTCCCCCAGAATATACCCTATCCTATGACATTGTTTGCCGATGACAGTACTATCATTGTTATACTTGATAAAAATAATAAAGACTTTGAAGCTAACATAATCAATGCATTACAACAAGCTGTTGTCTGGTTGGAGCATAACAACTTAATACTAAATTTGAAGAAAACAAAAATTATGAACTTTCGCCAAAGATTAACTAATTCGGAACTAAACGTAATCTTTAATAATGAAAAAATTTAAGAAGTTGCAAATACAAAATTTTTAGGCTTAACAATCGACAATCAACTTAATTGGAAACAACATACTTCATTATTAATTTAAAAAAATTGTAAGTTTGCTTTTGCTTTGTATAAACTAAAGAAAGTAGTCAATCAAGCCGCGGCAGTCGCTGCATACTATGGATATTTTTTTTATTTTTTTTATAAAAAAAATACTATGGATATGTCGATTCTATACTACGCTACGCAGTCATGTTTTGGGGTAACTCCTGCAATAAGGACATGGTGTTCAAGGCTCAAAAAAGATGCATTAGAGCTATTACCGATATAATTATATAAAAAAAAACCGACTTCCAAAAAACATCCAACGAAAACTCTCTGCCAAAAAAACACTTAAAAGCGGAAAATAAACTGGTTCTTCGTAAATTGCCTATACCTAATTCTTTATTGATTTAAATAGTAGTATTATTGCAGCATTGCCATTCAACGTGGTAATGCTGCCAGTCTTTTGGGAACGCTACCAGTAGGCGAAGATGTGGAGTTTTTTGACGCTTGTATGTAAATATTGTTATTTTTTTAATAAATTATGGTTATGTACATAGGTTTCTATATTATGTAATTAGAATTGTAATTAAAATATATATATATAGTATTATAATGTGTGCTACGTACCTAGAATCTGTTTAAAGTCTGGCAAAAATACATACAGTGGAACATAGAACCTCCTACTTTTTGGAAGTCGGTTAAAAATAACTGACAGTTGCAAACCTTATTTTGTATTGTTAAAAATAATGAATGCCGCAAACCCCGGTGGGCAACAGAGTTAGGTTATGCCACAGTTAAGTAAGGTCAGAGTTAAGTTAGGTCAGAGTTCAGTTAGGTCAGAGTTAGGTTTGGTCAGAGTTAGGTTCAATTTGAACGCACAAAGTTACGAGAACTTTTTGAGGCGTATGACGTAGTATCACCATGATGGATTCCATGACAGAATTACCGTCCGCCAATGGTTAAATGAATTTTTTTCTGATAGTTGGATTGGTAGGGGAGTACCTACCCCATGACCAGCAAGGTGTCCAGATCTTACCCTGATGGATTATTACGTGTGTGTGAGCCTGGTCTATGATGTCTCGCCTGTACAAAATATTGTAGGTTTAAGGATCCGCATAGTTAATGCCGCAAGTGAAATCAAAAACTCGTTGTCTAGTGGTGTTGTAAAAACTCAATTGAGGACAAGAATGCGTGCTTGCATTAGTAATAGGGGCTCACACTTTGAACATCGACTGTAAATTTAAGTTTAGACCGCAAAATAACTAGATTTTAAAAATTACGATTTTTCACTTACTCCCGAATAAGTTCAATTACTCAGCCATTTGTCAACGTATCAAATTTTTTTATACCTCGTTGGGTAGCTAATAAAACATACTTGTTTTTAAGCTATTATGCCGATAAAATTATAAAGTGATTTTTTGCATTCAGAAAATTGAAAATTGCTTTTAGTCATAAGAAACAGTAAAATGTATGAAAATTTTTAGATTCCCTGAATCATTATTCACTAATGGTACTACATTTCTGTTCATTACGTATTAGGGTGTTAGCAAACCAAAAACACCAAAAACACCCATTAAATACGCAAGTGTTTGTTTTAAGAGCACTTTGAAGTAGCGTGATCCACTTTTCTAAAAAAAAATAGTTTTTTTTTTTTCAAAACGGTACATTTTTGTCTCATTTACCCGAGGACAATTTGATAGCTAATGATCTCTACTATCACCCCTTATAGGGATTGGTACATGTTACCAGTAACCCTGTTTGCGGCGGTGCACTAAAAATAGCTGTTGATGAATTTAGTTGAAACAATAAGTTCTACTCCTACTTTTCAATTGAAACGTAATCACGCAATCAATCTACCCTCAATTCTTTTTTAACCGACTTCCAAAAAGGAGGAGGTTCTATGTTCCACTGTATGTATTTTTTTTTTTATATTTTTTTTTTTATGTATGTTACCTGATTACTCCGTCAGTTGTGGACCGATTTTGAAATTTTTGTATTCGACAGGGTATGCTTCCGTGGTGGTCCCATTGCCAGCATATCAGGATCTGATGATGGGATCCCAGGGAAATCGAGGGAAACCCTCATTTTTTATAGGCACATACTATGTTTTTCGTATATTTTCTGAAGTTACACCGGTATTTGCGTCTGGTAGTCATCATTTTATGATGATGAGCTGATGATGTAAGGTACCACTCCTTAACGGTTAGGAGTTGGAGGATACATCTTTAAATATCATATGCATATAAGTTACCTTTAATCGTATTCTTACAAATTATTTAGGTAAGCTGATGATGGAAGGTGGAAGGTACAACTCCTCAACGGTTAGGAGTTGGAGAATAATTCTTTCAATTTCATACGTATCTAAAGACCTTCAGTCGTATACTTTCAAGCTATTTAGGTGAGCTGATGATAGAAGATTAAACTCTTCAACAGTTAGGGATTAGAGGATGATTTTAATATTACACGTACCTTAATTTGTATTCTTGATGATGAAATTTGATGAAATAATTCAACTTACTACTTACCTATGATTGTTTGCACTAAAAACTGTAAAATAAAAACTTTTTATAAAAAAAAAAACCGACTTCCAAAAACATCCAACGAAAACTCTCTGTCAAAAAACACTTAAAAGCGTAAAATAAACTGGTTCTTCATAAATTGCCTATACCTTATTCTTTATTCATTTAAATAGTAGTATTATAATGGGTGCTAGGTACCTAAAATCTGTTTGAAGTCGGTGCCAAGTGACTATCGCTTAGACTTTTGTAATTGTTCGTTTGTATTCTTTTTGGCTTAGCACCGACTTCAAACAGATTTTAGGTACCTAGCACCCATTATAATACTACTATTTAAATGAATAAAGAATTAGGTATAGGCAATTTATGAAGAACCAGTTTATTTTACGCTTTTAAGTGTTTTTTGACAGAGAGTTTTCGTTGGATGTTTTTGGAAGTCGGTTTTTTTTTCTATTACGTATGTTTACATATCCCTAGCACTCACTGTTTGTAATTAACCAATAAATGTCGTCGTGTTTAGTTGTGAAGAACTAATTTGTATAAACAATTATTTATTATCACAACAAAACCCATTAATATTTTACTAAATTAGAATAGTTTTGTTTGTCATTCTGTTATGATGAAAAATAGTTAAAATACGAAAGCGGTCAAGGGTCACTCATTTGAATTCGTAGTAATTACATGATAGGTAATGTACCTACTGTATAATAAAAGGTTAATAAAAACAATGTTGAGCTTCGCTTCGCATTTTTAATGTAATATATTTGAAGATAAACTCTGCTCCGCACGATTTTTAAAACAATATTAATTAAATTAATTTTATTTCCATTTCTTTATTTTCTCGATGACAGTTCTAATTTGATAGTTGTAGTGTTTTTTTTTTTTTTTAACCGACTTCCAAAAAGGAGGAGGTTCTATGTTCCACTGTATGTATTTTTTTTTTTTTTTTTTTTATATATGTTCACCGATTACTCCGTCAGTAGTGGACCGATTTTGAAATTTTTTTTGTATTCAAAAGGGTATGCTTCCGAGGTGGTCCCATTGCCAGCATATCAGGATCTGATGATGGGATCCCAGGGAAATCGAGGGAAACCCTCATTTTTTATAGGCACATACTATGTTTTTCGAATATTTTCTGAAGTTACACCGATATTTGCATCTGGTAGTCATCATTTTATGATGATGAGATGATGATGTAAGGTACAACTCCTTAACGGTTAGGAGTTGGATGATAAATCTTTAAATATCATATGTACATATGTTACCTTTAGTCGTATTCTTTCAAATTATTTAGGTAAGCTGATGATGGAAGGTGGAAGGTACAACTCCTCAACGGTTAGGAGTTGGAGGATAATTCTTTCAATTTCATACGTATCTAAAGACCTTCAGTCGTATACTTTCAAGTTATTTAGGTGAGCTGATGATAGAAGGTTAAACTCTTCAACAGTTAGGGATTAGAGGATGATTTTAATATTACACGTACCTTAATTTGTATTCTTGATGATGAAATTTGATGAAATAATTCAACTTACTACTTACCTATGATTGTTTGCACTAAAAACTGTAAAATAAAAACTTTTTAAAAAAAAAAAAACCGACTTCCAAAAAACATCCAACGAAAACTCTCTGCCAAAA
Organism: Diaphora mendica; assembly: GCA_949125395.1. NCBI lineage: Eukaryota > Metazoa > Arthropoda > Insecta > Lepidoptera > Erebidae > Diaphora > Diaphora mendica. Next base: position 22,315,713 of record OX421314.1, read on the forward strand.
AAACACTTAAAAGCGTAAAATAAACTGGTTCTTCATAAATTTCCTATACCTAATTCTTTATTCATTTAAATAGTAGTATTGTAATGTGTGCTAGTACCTACTTTTCAATTGAAACGTAATCACGCAATCAATCTACGCTCAATTCTTTTTCTATTACGTATGTTTACATATCCCTAGCACTCACTGTTTGTAATTAACCAGTAAATGTCGTCGTGTTTAGTTGTGAAGAACTAATTTGTATAAACAATTATTTATTACCACAACAAAACTCATTAATATTTTACTAAATTAGAATAGTTTTGTTTGTCATTCTGTTATGATGAAAAATAGTTAAAATACGAAAGCGGTCAAGGGTCACTCATTTGAATTCGTAGTAATTACATGATAGGTAATGTACCTACTGTATAATAAAAGGTTAATAAAAACAATGTTGAGCTTCGCTTCGCATTTTTAATGTAATATATTTGAAGATAAACTCTGCTCCGCACGATTTTTAAAACAATATTAATTAAATTAATTTTATTCCATTTCTTTATTTTGTCGATGACAGTTCTAATTTGATAGTTGTAGTGTTTGTTTTTTTTTTTTTTTTTCCCCTCCCATGTGGCAGGGAACTTGGCTCGCACTTCTGTGCATTTGCCAGCGTCAAGTTTTATTTTTGGTATTTGAACTTTGAGTGACACAATGTAAAGGTAAGGAAACAATTTATCGCGAAAAGACAATATAACGGAATTTGAAACAAAGTTAACAGGATCAGGAATGTGTATATATTATAATACTTACATACATAACATTAAATATTTTGATTAAATAGCAGGCATAAATATTAATATATATATAAATATTTATACAATGTAAAGGCGAATGTTATTATTATGAATAAAATTCGACAGAACACTATATATGGAGGGGTTAGAAGAAAAAAGAAGAGACTTTATGGAAGTGGGGAAAGGAACACGGAGTGATATCAAGTCATTATAAAAGGAAGTACGGTCATGAATCGGACAGGAAAGGAATATGTGGTTCAGATCCCCAAATTCATATCCACATTGACATTGAGGACTATCTATAATATGAAATCGTGCCAGATGTGCTGGACGTGGTGTGACCTAACCTCATTCTTATTAGAATGGTTGTCGCAATCTTGCCAAGTTTGAGGACAGAGAACCAAGGTTTACGAGGAATTTTCGGTTGTATACTAAAGTAGTATTTCCCTTTTGAACGGACACTTTCTTCCCAAACTCTATCCCAGGAATCCCCAAGATAAAGTCTAGGGAGAGTAGCCAAGTCCTGAGTGTAATTTTTAAACGGAACAGTATCACCACACACCACAGCCTCATTGGCAAGTCTGTCAGCTCTTTCATTACCACTTATTCCACAATGGCTCGGAATCCAGATAAAAACTACAGAAAAGCCCTTCACAACACAGTCAAAAAGTTTACTCCTAATATGCGCTATAAGAGGGAATGGTGGTTTAGACTTAAAAGGATATCTCAAGAGCGCCTGAAGGGCACTCATGGAGTCGGTTAAAATTAAACTATTTTTAAGTTTTAAAAGTAAGACATATTCCAAAGCCTTCAGGATGCCAAGACATTCCCCAGTGAAAACTGTTGCTTCAGGTGGACACTTTACTTTCTGAACGATATTATACTGAGCATGATATATTCCTACGCCCACAAAATTATCAGATTCATGCTTGGATGCATCAGTGAAAATACGGTGCCACTCAGGCCAATTTTGTTCAACAATGAAATTAAAATGGGGGTTAGCCTTATTTTTATCAATATCTAAAATGTATTTAACAGATGGCTCATGGATCAAGGATTCGAATTTATTATTAAACAAATCAAGTTTTGAAGATCGATGTGTCGGGGCATTAAATGATTTAAATCGAATATAACTTTTAACTAAACAAGGAAGAGGTTTATGATTCCAGTAATTTGATGACTCAATGAGATCAGCAAGTATCTGAAGTTTTTGAATTAAATGGCTATTAGAAAACTGTAAAACACGAAAAACAATCGATCAGCTAAAAATTGACGTCTCAGTCTAAGAGGAGGTTCATTGCATTCGGTTTGTAATGCATTAATAGGACTAGATTTCATAGCACCTGTGATTATTCTCAAGGACTTTGATTGGATGGAATCCAATTTCCTAAGGGCACTCACGTTACAAGGCTCCAATAAGAAGATTCCATAGTCAAGAACACTTCGAACTAGAGCATCGTAAAGAAGTTTTAAGGAAAACGGATGCGCACCCCACCAAACACCTGATAGGCATCTCATCAAATTGAGAAGTTTTGACATTTATTTACCACATAATCACAGTGCGGAACACCTGTAAGTTTAGAGTCCAAAATAATACCCAAAAACTTGACCTGTTTTTTAACTGGTATTTCGTTATGATCGAAATCTATAGCTATTGGGATGGGAATACGTTGTCGAGTAAATAAGACTAATGAACTCTTACTCGCAGATACACTCAGGCCATTTTTGTCCATCCAGATTTTTAAATAATCAAGAGAGTTAGATAGCTGAGAACACAGATAACTTGCTGAATTTCCACTAGCGTATAAAACTAAGTCATCTGCATATTGTAGGATATTTGATGTATTTTGAAGTGAAGAATCTAAATCAGACGTATACAAATTAAATAATATAGGGCTTAGAACTGAACCCTGCGGGAGACCTTTCCATACTAGTCTACTTTCATCCTGTGTTTGATCTAATTTTATTGTTCTACCTGAAAGGAGGTTAATTATAAAGCAAACCAAAAGTTACATTCAGTGGAACATAGAACCTCCTCCTTTTTGGAAGTCGGTTAATTATATTATGCTACTTGCTGCTGCGGAACCCTTCATGGGCGAGTCCGACTCGCACTTGGCCGCTTTTTATAAAATGTCAATACGGACATCGTTTAAGGGGTTTCGGGGGTACGTTTCAAAGGTAGTAGAGCCACGCTGATTTCAGCACGAATGGGCCGGCTCGACCGGGGTGGTACTACCCTCGCACAGAAAATCAACGTAAAATGACCATGTTCGTGCTGTCGTGTTTCGTTGGTGAGTGCGAGACCGGAGGCCCAAATAGTCTAGTCAACAAGTTCCATACTTGTTGACTAGACTAAAAGATGCAGCAGCATCACTAGGCCGCCATGGTGTGGGTCGCCATACTGCATTGTCTGCATTCGCAGTGAGTATGGCGACCAATACTCTTGGATTCTGCTTATGCTTTCCATCAGGCAAACTAGAGTCATTTTAGCGGGCCACACATATAAAAAAAAAAAAAAAAAAAAAAAAAAAAAAGGGGTTTTTAGGTATCCTGAGTGCAAATTTCATGTCCTTTTTTAATCCAATATGGCCGCTGCACCATTTTTATAAAATGCCACTACGGGCATCGTTTAAGGGGTTTTTAGGTATCCTGAGTGCAAATTTTATGTCATTAAATGTCATCAAGGGAATCATAAAATCGTTTTCGAAAATATATTTTCAGAATACCAAGCGATCCAATACTAAGAAGTCGATGGATAGAGATCATACGGAAAAGTCGTAACGAGGAACTCTGGCAACCAACTAAAAGTTCTGTGGTTTGCTCTGACCATTTCCATAAAAAAGATTTATATTTGGTCAACAAACAGAAGCGCATAAGATTAAAAAAAGGAACAGTGCCAAAAAAAACAGTGAAAAAAGGCAAGCATTTAAATTAATATTTTATTATATTTCCACAGTACCTCAGATACAAAAATGTATAAATTTATTTTGAACCCGGTCCAACATGAGGCTATAATTAGCTTCACATGGGGCCCAGCTATCTGAGTTACTCTCTACCTAATTTCTTAGTAGTGCATTATACAATACTACATTGCATTTAGGTTGCTGAAGTCATTCACCGCTCGTAAATTTTTTTTTAGCTGTAGCCTTTTTAGCGAAACTTTAGCTCAGTATTAACATAAACCCCGAAATTCTTAAGTTCTATGCCCCGTTCCATTGGCGTCCCGTCTACCGTATAGTTATATGAGATGGTTGCGCGTAAGCGAGGGTAGGTGATTGTTAGGCATTTTGAGGTGTTATACTGTAATGTTTTTTTTTATTACTTTTCGGGTTCAATTTACGAACCTTTGCGTAACCGCCTTGAATCAGAAATAATATTACTCTTTATTAAGTATAAGACTCCTACTTTTAACTTCACTTACTAATACGAAAGTTAGAAATTAAAGTTAAAAAAATTGAAGCATTATACACTAATTTTTAATTATAAACATGTTAATAATTACTTTATAATTATTTTAGTTCTTCATTAATTCATTATATTTATGTAAAATTTTAAACATCTGCATCCGACTTCGAAAATGCGCATCCGCATTCACATCCGCGGATGTGAAAAAATCAACATCCGCAACATCCCTGATTCATACATACATACAGGTGAAGCTAATGGATAAAGTAACTAATTTTTTGGTGCCTTCCTTCTTTATTAATGTCGGTCAAAAAGACAATTCGATCAGTTAACACGTTCGCAGCGGCACTGATTTATCTGTATTTTCCATTAGTGCGTTACGAGGCCTTTGAAACCTCGTTCTGAACCAGAAGTTGTAGCGGCACGAGGCTTAATAAACCCCACCGCACACAGGAGACAAATATCCTTTTTTTGGCGCCAAATAAGGCGAATTTTACGATTTTTGTCGCGATTATTATTATCAATGAGTTGATTAACCTAAATCTGCCGCCGCCTGTGGGCAGATCATTTAGTTTAGATTCTATAGGTAAAATAAAATGTGGGGTCTTATATACCCCATACCGCACTGAAAAAGGGCAGTTTTTCATATTGTTTAGTGATGGGAAATAAAAATATCGATTTTATTTAATTGTAGTAACTTATGGATGCTTTTTATTAAAACAGGTCAAACAATAATATTTTTTGCAACCGATACATTCTGTGAGAATTTTCTTTACTTTTTGTCAGCCTCATGACTTGATAAGAAGGTGCGAAGTTTTTCGTAGCATCCTACACATCTCTTCTTTAATTCCGATTTATTATACATACATACAATACATTACAGTGTATAATTTATTATATTACATATTGTATTTATACACTATATTTTAAATATACATAGCTGGAATTCATTTATTATATTTCTACATAATTATTTCACTTAGACTGAGTATAATTTGTAAATATTGATTGGAAACTTACCTGTTTTTCAAATATCGGTAATTTTGAATTAGATTTACCACCCAATTCCTCTTCATCATCAATAATATTATAAATTAACTTTCTTCGGCAACGTTTCGACATCCTATTACATAGTCGCGGGCGCAGCGTTCAACGTTTTGCACAACACTAACCGCGTGAAGCTAGTGCGGGGGTACGAGGTGTTCGCAACCTCGTAACGCACTGTATTAAACTTTTATTTATTCAGTGCGGTACGAGGTCTAAAAAATCCGGTATTAAGGTAGGTATACCAAAAAACTCGGCATCAATAGCACATCTCAGATATATAGTTATCTCTTTCCTAGAGTGAACCAGACGGAAGTTACGCCTCTCGCACGACAGAGAAGTTTAAGTTTTTCCTTACCGCCATAACGACGAGACACGGACGAGGTGTTTTAAGCCTCGTTTCGCACTGAACGTGTTAAATATATCTTACATATTTTAACAGGTTTAGAATTCATTAAGTGCACATTGTCTTTCACAATACCAGACCAAAATTAATTTCTAGTACGACATATTTTTAATCATTACAAACAGCCATTAACAGTCCATTCATCCAGAAAATAAATAATAAAAAACAAGAGACATATTATTACGTTGTATCACATTTTGTTTTCCTAGCATATTTTTCTAGAAAGAAAATTTATTCAAAAGTATTATAATTTTTCCCCATTTCCACAGAAAAATCAATAACTGGTATCATTCTTGCACTCACACTAGGAAATCAAAATGACAAGAGGCGAGTGTAAGACGTAGCTGTCACTCACACAAATATCGAGAAGTTGTGTCATATATTTTTGTTCTTTAATATTGCGATGCTCTATCTAGACATATTAATAATCTAAGGAGGGGTACTTATTTTTTGACAAAACAAATGCGCTAAGACCCGTTATGCTTACCAAGGAGATGGCAGAACGGGACCGGGAGAGGTATTAAACTCTCCCGGTCCGCTTGGTCCGGTAACACCTGAGACGACTCAGACGCTGGAGGTTGCAGAACGATCTCCGTAAGCGCAAACCTGGGGGTGACAGGTGAGGCCATCTACCTTACCCTGGTGCCTTCCCTAGCAGAAACAGGCCGGGGCTTCAGCGTGACGCGCTACGGAGCGCGCGTGCTCTCTAGGGCAGAAAGGGAATATTGGGGTTACCAATCTGGGGGGTACATTTGCAGGAGGAGCAGGTAACCTTGAAACGAACCTGCTTTAAAGTTTGGCTAGCATGGTATACTATGTCTAAAATATATAAACCTTATTTCTGAGGATAGGCCTATGCCCAGCAGTGGAATATTGAAGAATGTTGATAGATGCTAACTGACGTGGACGACATACCCCTGAATGAGGGCCCTTCGCCAGAACTAGTCATCTTCACAGTGCTACCACCTACTGAAATATTTTTATGAAATTTTATACTTCGTAACAATTTTTTACATTGCCCTAACAAATACAACTTCTTTGCGGTTTATATTTTTTTACCAATTCCGTACTCTTCCTAAAGAGATAGAGAGGTAACAGTCCGGTCAAATTAGACCAAAAAATAAGAGTAAAGTTACCTGAATTCCCACCAAGCTGAAAATCGGTAAGATTGTTTAAAATATCATTAAAAACAAAATTTAAAAGTTCCCCATCTTTCCCCTGTAAGGAAAAAAATTATTCAAGGTCAAACAATTTAGTTTTGCGCGATTTTCAGCAAAACGATAAGTTTTATCATAAAAGTAGTTTGTACAAAATTGTAGATCATAAAATTATCTAAAAAACGTATAATTTTTTTTTTCTTACGAGCCACCGTTTCCGAGATATAACCATTCAAAAAGTTATAAAAGTTGTTTCGACTGCACGTTTGGCCTAGTGGTTTAACGGTCACCACGCCGTTGCCTACTTCGCCAAGTGTCGTGGGTTCAAATCTCACGTAGGACAACGCTTTGTGTGATCCACAATTGTTGTTCTGAGTCTGGGTGTTCTTTGTGTCCGTTTCATGTATGTTTGTAAAGTCCCCCGCGACACAGGATTTATTCCTAGTGCGGGAGTTGTCTTTGTAAAACAAAAAAAAAACTTTTTGAATCGTTATATCTCAGAAACGGAGGCTCGTAGAAAAAAAAGTTTTGATAATTTTTTTAGATAATTTTATGATCTACAATTTTGTTCAAGGATAAAACTTATCGTTTTGCTGAAAATCGCGAAAAACTTTTTTTTAGACCTTTGAACTTGCATAATTTTTTTTCCTTACAGGGGAAAGATGGGGAACTTTCAAATTTTGTTTTTAATGATATTTTAAACAATCTTACCGATTTTCAGCTTGGTGGGAATTTTGGTAACTTCGAATGTCTAAATTGACCGGACTATAAATATAGGACACAAATAAAAGAGGATAAATATTTAATTAATACAGTGCTATTAACTAATGATTCTCTGATAAACCTACTTACCCTTCTTGTAAATTTCTATTCAAATTGAATATTCTTATTACCTACTATTGTAAGTGGAGTACAGAGGTCACATCATAGCATAGCCTGTCATCCGAATTAGACAACAAAATCAGTGGTACTAGTCCTACAGAAGAATATTACCCATCAGCTTTGCAAGACTGTCATCAATTCCTCATCAAGGTATGTTGAAATTTTATCTGTGCAATGGAAACACTCATAGCGGACTCATACACACACACATGGAGGTGCTCATAGCCCAGTTGCACTCGGTGATTAGAAACAATCACTGAGGGTAAGCATCGACGGCGCGGTCAGTACCTGGATGGGTGACCGCTAGTGGCATGTTACCATGAGCGTCTCAGTCATTCGGAGGTCCCGTTAAGCAGTCGGTCCCGGTTGTTATCATAGACTAACAGTCGTGAACATTAGTTGTGAGGCCTTTGGGCGGCTTAAAAACGGTTTGTTGCCCGTGGTCTTACTGCGTAGTGCTACTAGTAGTACCACGGGCAAAAAATATTGCCCGTAGTTCTATCAGTTGGACCATGGGCACATTTCATTGCCTATAGTCCTACGGTAGTACCACGGGCAGTTTTTTTTTGCCCATGGTTCTATCGGTTGGACCATGGGCACATTTCATTGCCTATAGTCCCACGGTGGTAGGACCAGTTTTCATCTAACGGCAAGATTACGTAGACTAGCCACAACGTTGTCTTGCCAGTCCCCAATCCGCACTCGGCCAGCGTGGGAACGTATGGCCTTAACCCTCTCCTGAGGGGAGACCCGAGCCCAGCAGTGGGACATTATGGGTTTGTTGATGAATGGAAACACTTTTTTTTTTTTTTTTTAACGTGTGGAAATCCCCTCGGACCGTCACCCCACCGGGGCTTGCGGCGGGGCGGTGTGTCGGGCTCGAACCGACTAAAACCACACGGTGTGCCACTCTGCGCCTGTAAAGGGAGGAGTCCGGGAACTGCAGTTATTAACACATCCGGCCCCTCCCAGCGCTTGCCCGCACTGAAGCGGGCACCATCTGCTGGTAAAAATTCTCTATTTAGGCGACGCACGGCACACGCGTACGTCGCCCCCTCGCGGCTGGCCACTAGAGCGGATGGAGGGGAAAGCCCGTCCCGACCATCCGCGGCCACACTCAGGGCGGCATGAGGCGCTGATAGGCGCGCCTCCGCCGCCCGGTTCGCCGGCGGCGGATTGGGTCCGAGTGGATATCATCCTCCCGGGCCTTCTCCGCCGCCTCCTTCTGCGAGATGACATCTTCGCAGAAGGTTGCGATCGCGGTAAAACTGCTATCGCTACCGGCCATGGAGCGTATGACGGCCGGTAGCGAGAGATCTCCTCCGATGACTGCAGTGAGGGCCCGGCGCTGCGACGCCCAAGCGGGGCAAATCGCCAGCGTATGCTGGGCCGAGTCCTCGCTGCAGTCGCAATGGTGGCAGGCGGGACTCAATTCCCTCCTAGCGACCGAGTGCAGGTACTTCCCGAAGCAACCGTGCCCGGAAAGGACCTGCGTCAGTCGGAAGGAAAGGGTCCCGTGCTGCCGCCCTGCCCACTCGAGGATGACCGGCTGGAGAGCCTCCACGGCGGCAAAGCCAGCGCGTGGAGTCTCCAGTCGGAACGACCATCTAGCCATAGCGGCTTCACGCCAGTCGCGTACCTCTTCGGGCGGAGGGCGATAGCCATACTCCGCCCGATATTCAGCCACCCGTCGATAAGCTTCGGCGAGCACTTCCGCCTCCAAATCCCACGGGGGTGTTCCGGCCAGGGCGCACGCTGCCTCGGTCGACACCGTGCGGTATCCGCGTATGGCTCTGACTGCCAATACCCTCTGAGGCCGCCAGAGGCGGGATGAATGGAAACACTAACACAAGCCAACTAACTATTAGATAGGTAATACTTTCACAAAGTAACTTACATGATCACGGGCTATGGTCCTTTTGACGAATATCCTTTTAATATTTTTTGGGAAAAACACTCTTCGACACACACTAGGATAGATACATGGACAAGAAATAGGTATAGATAATAACATACGTAAAATAAAATAAGGAACGCAAAGACTTCTTAATTTAAGTTTTATCATAGCATATATACCTACATAGAGGGGCAGCTGAACGGACGGAAGGCGTGATCGGAATAGAAAGAGAGAGACTGAGTTTGGTTAGAGTCTGTCTCTCTCACGCAAGCTTCTGATTGTTGGACGCGTATACCAATTTGCATGACTGATTTGGCGGGAAATACACCAACCAATCAGATCTCACTCCGATCACGCTTGCGACCATAGTTTACAATATTTAGTTACTACGTCTCCAGAGATATGAACTTCAATAACACGGGTGCAGGTTTGACTAACACATGATACGGATCGTACGTGAGCTGACTGCATGTATTTTTAGAAGTTGCCACTCGGAATTTGTTTAACAGTTTCGAAATACCAACGCCGAATTGAAGGAGTGCATATTGCGGGGCTGCAACAAAAAGGAAAACCAATTAACCAAAGTAGTTTTTTTCATAAATAAATATCTTGCCAATTTCATATAAATATTTAAAAAATCTGATCAAAATGGGCATTAGGCAATAGACATTTTCAATAAACTGTCATATTTTCGGGATAAAATCTTTTAGGGCGCTCGCCTACGGCGGCTTTTTGCAGCGCTACTCACGCGCAGCAGTATCGCGAATATATATCTATGCAAAGCGCGAGCGTGTCGGACGACATCGGGGGAAGAATGGAGGTAGGGTGGCGTTTGCAGCGCGACAGAATCGCGGGTATGTGGGCGAGGGCACGCAGCTTGCGACCGCATCACGGACAGCCGCGCTGCTGCAGCGCTGCAAAAAGTCACCGTGGGCGAGCGCCCTTAGTAGCTCTTAATAATTAAAATATAACAAAACAAGAACTACTTGATCCGTACACACGAGTCACCGCCACAGATTCACCACCGAAGTGGCAAGCCTGCAGCAACGACACATACACGCAGTCAAGTCTATCCGCTACACACTTTAAAATGTTGTTGGGGCTAGACCGCACACGGCGCACCAGGGAAGGGCGCATTGTCCTGTCAACAGTCCACGTTGGCATCCGCAAACATCCCTGATGCGCTGCAATACCGGGGCAGCCCCACTAAGACCCGGAACGCGTTATTGTATTGAACACGAAGAGCGCTGTACGCCCCCTGAGTATAGTTAGCCCTGAGAAGAGGCTGCACGTGTAAAAAGAGGTGCAGTATGCACGGAACAAAGTTCTTTTAACCGATAAGGCACAACGTGCAAACCTGCGAGCCAACATGTTAGCTCTGACCGACAGCGCCCTCCGCTCCCGTTCAATGTCCTCATCGTCCCTAAGGTCGGCGGTCAATAAATGCCCAAGGTATTTGAACTTGTGTACTCTCGTTAATGATGTCTCATAGAGTTTGACTGGAGAAATAACTGTCGGGAATCGTTCGCCGGCCTCAAAGACTATGATTTTACTCTTGTTTACATTTTATACTAATCCGTGACGCTCTGCAAATTCTTGACAGATGGCAATAAGTCGTCTGAGACCACAGACCGAGGCACTCAGCAGAGCCATATCATCAGCATAGCTGATGTTGTTAATATACATATTCCGTCCAATGGAGGCTGTTCTTGTAATTGAATATTGAGATTAAGCAAATAGATGTTTGAGTTAAGTCAAAGTCTGTGCCAATAGTATAAAAACTAGTAGTAACTATATATATAACTACATATAATTTTTATTTAGATATTCTTTTTTTAAGTAAAAGTATTCTGTAAAGGATTTTTTTAGACAACCCATTTTTAAATATATTTTCTAATATACTAAATTTATTTTATACTAAGTTTTATTCTATTATCACCTCGGTGAAGGTCGATCTAGGGTCGGAGCTTCTACTATAAGTACAAACAATATAAAATGAGATTCTTTCACCACTGCCCTCAAATGACCTACGGCAAATAAGTAAAGTAGGTATGATAAAACTGCGGTTCTTTTTTTAAACAATTTAGACAAATATGTCTCAAATGATTTTGATACTTATCAATTTATTAGATTGTTTTATATTACTTAGAGACCAAGAGCCCACGACAGCCAGACCTTCGTTATTTTATAAAGGCTGAAAGTTTTTCTGTGCATGACCCCTATATAGGTAAGAACGACCAGCGACTATAGAGTTTGGGTTGTGGTTACTTTGGCAGATAACAGGTAGTAAAGGTGTATAAAATAGTACCTAATTTTCGTTAAAGTATAAAGCTCAATTTTTTATATTTTCTTCCGGATAATTTTAGAAATATTGTCATCCATTGCCGGACACTTATGACAGTTGCTACTCCCTGCCAGACACCCCTAAACTTTAATTAATTTTAGTTATACTTTCGTTATAGTATAAGAGCAAAATTTTTAACCGATTCCAAAAAGGAGGAGAGTCTATGTTCCGCTGTATGTACTTTTTATTTTTTTTATTTATTTTATTTTATGTATGTTCACCGATTACTCTGTCAATTGTGGACCGATTTTGAATTTTTTTTTTGTATTCGAAAGGATATGCTCCCAATGTGGATTCATTGCCACCATTACTGGATCTGATGATGGGATCCCAGGGAAATCGAGGGAAACCCTTTTTTTTGGCACGTACTATGTTTTTTGTATATTTTCTGAAGTTACTCCAGTATTTGCGTCTGGTAGACATCATTTCATGATGATGGGCTGATGATGTAAGATACAACTCCCTAACGGTTAGGAGTTGGAGGATAAATCTTCAAATTTAATATGTAGTTATGTTACCTAAAACTTGACAGTAACAACTAAAGGTATATAGATACATATGAAATTGAAAGAATTATCCTCTAACTCCTAACCGTTGAGGAGTTGTACCTTCCATCATTGGTTTACCTAAGTAACTTGAAAGAATACGACTAAAAGTAACATAACTACATATGACATTTGAAGATTTATCCTCTAACTCCTAACCGTTAAGGAGTTGTATCTTACATCATCAGCTCATCATCATGGATGATGACTACCAGACGCAAATACTGGAGTAACTTCAGAAAATATACGAAAGACATAGTACGTGCCTGAAAAAAATTAGGGTTTCCCTCGATTTCCCTGGGATCCCATCATCAGATCCAGTAATAATGGCAATGAAACAACATTGAGAGCATACCCTTTTGAATACAAAAAAAAATCAAAATCGGTCCACAATTGACGGAGTAATCGGTGAACATACATAAAATAAAATAAATAAAAAAATAAAAAGTACATACAGTGGAACATAGACCCTCCTCCTTTTTGGAAGTCGGTTAAAAATTTAGCTTTTATACTATAACGAAAGTATAACTATAATTTATTAAAGTTTAGGGGTGTCTGGCAGGGGGTAGCAACTGTCATAAGTGTCCGGCAATGGATGACGAGATTTCTAAAGTTATCCCGAAGAAAAAAAAAAAAATGAGCTTTATACTTTAACGAAAATTAGGTACTATTTTATACACCTTTACTACCTGTTATCTGCCAAAGTAACCACAACCCAAACTCTATAGTCGTTGGTCGTTCTTACCTATATAGGGGTCATGCACAGAAAAACTTTCAGCCTTTATAAAATAACGAAGGTCTGGCTGTCGTGGGCTCTTGCTCTATTACTAGCTGACCCGGCGCACTTCGTACCGCCGCCGCCGTATTTACATATCTGTCTCAGCTTCCCACAGGGAGTGTACAGTCGCGGGCAAAAAAAAAGAGTTTTCCCATTATCTTTTATTTTTTTCTTTCGGACTATGTGTTATTGAATTATAACTAAGTACATAATTTGACTTTCATCCCCTCTCTCCAGGAAACCGTGCTGAATTTCAGGATAAAAAGTACCTATCCTATGTCCTACCTCGTAGTATGAACTCAAATCATGTCAAGTTTCATTTGAATCCATTCAGTAGTTTCGGCGTGATGCGCGGCCAAGATACAGACAGACAGACAGACAGACAGACGGACAGACAGACAGACAAAAATGAAAAAAAAAATGTTTTGGCTTCAGTATCGAATAGAAAGAGCCCTCCAAAAAAAATTTCTAAATATATTTAATGTACAGAATTGGACCTGTTACATTTTAATTATAAGTATATAAGTAAATGTTTGAAGTAATAAATCGAATTTATACATATATAATATACCTAACGGTACCGCATGAGTACTGTTTCGATGAGCTCCTCCGAATTGAGATAGGACGCATATATTTTTTACGTAATAGTATCAATTTTATTAAATACATACAAATCTTTACGATTAGATTGCTATGACGACGGCATCCATACACTTACAACCAAATGAGTGGAAGACATGTGACCCTGACCCACGCAACTTCGTCTAAATCTTTTTCCAATCGTTAAGCCTGATGTTAACTTTCCTCCCTTAGGCACGCCAATAAAATACACATTTAAAAAAAGGTGAAAATCGGTTAGATAGTTCGATCAGAGTTCGAGCAATAACGTGAGACGAGAAATATAAATAAACTAGTTATTGCCCGCGGCTCCGCCCGCATGTATGGCGGGTATTGTGTCAAATAGTAGCCTATGCGATATTCTGATGTATAAGCTACGTATATTACTGTAAAGTTTCATCCAAATCCGTTCAGTAGTTTTTGCGTGAAAGAGTAACAAACATCCATCCATCCATACATCCATACTTACACACTTACGCGTTTATAATATTTTAGTATTTTACTTAATACTATAATATAAATATATAATTAATTTACTTAGTCAACAAGTTCCATACTTGTTGACTAGACTAAAAGATGCAGTAGCATCACTAGGCCGCCATGGTGTGGGTCGCCATACTGCATTGTCTCCATTCGCAGTGAGTATGGTGACCACCACTCTTGGATTCTGCTTGTGCTTTCCATCAGGCAGAGTAGAGTCATTATGGCGGGCCATACATAAAAAAAAAAAAAATAGTAGGACGTGTTTGTGCTTGTTTTATGACAGTACTAGTGGTTGCCCACGGCTCCGCCCGCATATATGTCGGTTATCGCGGCAAATAGTGGCCCATGTGTTATTCTGATGTATAAGCTATATTACTGTAAAGTTTCATCCAAATCCGTTCAGTAGTTTTTGCGTAACAAACATCCATACTTAGAAACTTTCGCGTTTGTAATAATAGTTCTTAAAGAGAAATAATAACTCACCAAGACAGCCCCTAGGTCCTCCTCCAAACGATAAAAAAGCACACGGATGTTTCTGTATAGTGCTCTCTGGAGAAAATCGCTCCGGATTAAATTTTTCAGGTTCAGGATAATATTTTTCATCGTGTTGTATTGCGTAAGGACACGTTACTACAGTTGATCCTTTTTCAATAGTTAAATCCACCCCTTCCAACTTTACACTTTCTTTTAGGTGTCTTGTAAGTACGTGTGTCGGGGGATTTATTCGCAATGTTTCATAAAAAACCATTTTCAGATACTTCATTTCTTTAAGCAACTCGTAAGTTAATGTTCCATTACATTTTTTTACGACTTCATGGATTTCTTTTCTCAATTTATCCTGAACATCTTGATTACGAGCTAAATGATACAAAGCGTAAGTCATGCTTAAGGTATTGTTTATGTATCCCGCCATATGAAATGCCCACACTTGGCCAGCTAGCAGATCTTCTGTTATTTCGATAGTAGGATCGATATCATTTTCTATTTGTTCGGCGTTGTTGTTGTTCGACCTCAAATTGTTAAGAACGTCTTTAACGTTTAAAATATTCGTTTTATATGAAGTATTTTCCTGATTTAAGCAAGTTTTGAGGATTCGATGACAAATATTCTTAGTTTCTCCAATCGTAATGCTTAAATTCATTTTCGTCAACAGTCCAGGAAACAGTAAATCTAATTCTAATAAATAGCTATTTGTAAAATTTTTGTCTAAGATATCAAACCAATCAGTTTCATTTTTAAATGTGTCGACGTCGAAACCAAATGCTGTAACTATTGATGTAGATACACTGTATTTGAAAACAACATTAAATGCGTCTTGTTCGGTCTGGTTTTTAGTGATATATTTGACATAATTTGCGAATTTATCACCACGATCGTCTAGTATATGAAAAATGTTTTTGAACTTACTGGACGTAAACAGGACAGTGAATTGGTTTCTTAAAATCTTCCACGTATCAGCGTCACAGTGGATAATATTTTCTCCTAAGCCCTTTTTGCTGAAATACATTCCGCGATCAGGAAACAAACTGAAATCCTTTATCAATATTTGTTTCACTATATCTAAATCACGTATTAACAAAGTCGGCGATGTCATCTGATAAAGCCCAACTACTTTCTCTTCGGGGTATTGGTTGTAGATTTCGTTATAGAGCGTTACCTTAGCCTTTCTTCTTAGCGCGACATCTTTGAAATTTCCAAAAACCGGGATTGGCTTCGGTCCTTTAACATTTTTATGTTTCCAATGGTTTAGTGTTCTTGTGAAATAATAGTATAGCGCTAGAACTAATATCGTAGGTATGATGTACCAAAACATATTAATTGGTAGCTTTGTAAAATATAGCTACACGTGACACAATATTTAAATTATAATAATATTTGTTAAGAAAGCTTTCTGCTAAGATTTACAATTGAGTGTGAGTGAACTCGTTACAATCGGACGGACAGTGATTGGAACAGACAGAATAATAAATACTTACCTAAACTTCAAGGAACAGAGGCAAGCAATGGAGACTTCGATGAGACTTTTTTTTTTTAAATCAGTATATAATTCAATTGTAACTTTGTAACATAACTAACTAACACTAATATTCTTTTACGATATATAAATGGATGAAAATCTGTTTCTTGGTGTTTATATTAATTCTTAGTCACAGCTTCCAAAATTTTCAACCTTTGTCTTGTCCCAAACTGAGCAGAGCCTGTGCTATGGTATACAGATCGCTGATGAACATACTACTTAAATATTTCTAAACACATAACTTTTAGGCATATATATGAATAACACCCAGACAAAGAATATTACTTACCTAATCGTGTTTATCAAACAATAATATATATTTACTGGGTTGGAATCAAACCCCGTCCTCCAGCTTAACAGTTACAGTCATAGAAACGCACCATAACACTTTAACAACGTGTGACTACGGCTTTTCAAACTTGTTTCATACTTTTTCAGTGTCGTTTTTTGTCGTAGTTGGGTTTTAGTTTTTACTTTTTTTTTACATGAATGTTTCATATATTACCAAAAAAACTTGTTTTTTTGTATTTATGCCTGCCTCAGTTTCCCATGGGTAGTGTTCACTCGCGGACTAAGAAAGTTTAACATTTCCGGTTTTCTTTTAATTTTCTAAGTACAAACCTTTTCATCACAATAACAAACATAAATAAAATAATTATTCAATTTTGTGCAGTCGATCTAAAGTTGTGCGCGTACATAGGTACATTTCTATTTTAATTTTTATTGATTTAGTACTACTTTGAATGATGATGTTGAAAATTTTCTACTCGTGGGAGAGCCACGCTTCGGCATGCATGAGTGATGAAAAGGCCTCACAGAAAACCGGAGTGATACCGGAGGCTCATACCCCAACCCGTCCCCCTATCCCTCTCCCCATCTCCTAAAGGCCGGCAACGCACTTGTGACTCATCTAGTGTTACGGGTGACCATGGGCGGTGGTAATAGCTTAATATCAGGTGATACGTCTTCTCGTTTGCCCTTTGTTCCATAAAAAATAATCATAAATTTTAACAAAAAAAAAACGAGTTCAATCTGGACCAATTTAAATGGGACCACACGGGAAGCACCAGCTTTCAAATAAAAAAAGAATCATCAAAATCGGTTCACCCACGGTTCAGAAAAAAAAATACAGTCGAATTGAGAACCTCCTCCTTTTTTTGAAGTCGATGAAAAAAAATAGTCTCATTACAAGTAATTTGTATTGATGTTTATTTTGAGTTAGTTTTAAGTCAACATAATTAAAACTTTCAGTTTTGTTTCTATTAATAATATTATTGGTCTGCGTCAAACGTGTGCGTCATGCGTCTGCGTTTGATTATAATCAGTGACGCATAGTTACGATACATTTTATGTTTAACTAGATGTGCTCCACGGTATTACCCGCAGTATCTGTTGCTTTTGAATATTGTTCACTAGGGTCAGGTGGTAAACAGTGGCCCAGTAGTACACACAGTGCCGTCTTTACCATAAGGGCACACGGGGCCAGTGCCAAGGGCTCCCATTCTCAAGGGGGCCCCGAGGTACCGACAATTTTATCTCGGACAGGTTCTCGTTATAAATTTTCATTCATTTTTTCACAAAAAAAAAAGTAGGTACATTAAAATATGAAATAATCGAAATAATTACTATATAGGCTTTCAATTTTTATATTTTCATGGTTAAAAAATGAAAGCGTATAATAGAGTTGTGACTCTTTTACCTTCTTCACGATCGGTAAATCTTAAATTCAATATTTTATCTGTCCTAATATTCGCTTAATTTATATAAATAGAACTACACCAACCACAGGTCCTCTCCACCGACCGTCACTATTACTCCAGAATAGTACGGGAAGCAGTCTTAATCAAAAAAAAAAAAAAAGCCAACAGAGAAGATGGGTACCGCTTGTCAACATCTTGGAATCCTGTCATCAGCAAATGCAATCGTCAGCGAATACATGTTGCTCGACAAGACTCAATGGACGTCGTAAGTGTGGTATGTCGAAGTATCGAGAGTGCGAAAGAAAATCAAAATAAAGAAGACCAAGTGCGGGTAGTTTGTGAAACTCGCACTTCACGGAGGTGTCGTTGAGCTCTCACCAGTCTACCCGTGACCACGATCGGTGCAATTCGGTCGAAACAAAAAAGGTATTGTACCTTGTAGATATTATCGCGATTAAGTCCCGATTTACAGTCAAATAATCTCATAAACGGCATCAAGGACTTGTAGGTTAGAGCTGCAGTGAAGCTTGGTCACCATGCTTCACTAAGGGAAGCACCAGCACATGCACTGGAGGTCGAAGCGGTTCAACAGGATATCCGGTTGACCCACAAACTAAGTCTCAGAGGAAATCAAAGAAGTCAAGCCGTCTTTTAAGAGGGGTTCTGGGATTATGTGCAGAATAGTAAGAGAGGTCATCTGCAGCTAAGTTGCCCGCTAAAGAGTTCGCAGATGTCCAGGTTGAAAAAAATGAAGGACTGCCTGTAGGAGCTAATGAGAAAACGTTGCGAAAAGAAGATGCACACAAGACGCAAGTTCCAAGACATGAAATCCGGGCAATCGTGACAGCAAGATAAAAGGTGACATCTTAAGACAATGCAAAGGATATGTCAAGCTGATAAAATGTACTCCGACTCTAAACTTGAAATCAACAGGCTTGACTTTTGGGACCATGTGAAGATGAAACAATGAAGATAGCACAGGGGATGACGTTGACCTAAAGAAACTTATCACATGGGAAGCACAGGGTGATATAAACCTGCTTGGAGTATTGTCCTATCTGCAAGCGCTATTACTAAAGTTTATTGGGCGCAATGGGATAGTTTAGTTCTACAAAACGTAACACTGTACTGAAAATGGGAGAAGTCCAACGGCAAGAGAGTTCCACCTGGAGACAATTGTGCCAACCGCTAAGGTGCCGAATGTTCTACGTGAAGTTTACACTAAAGCATCAGGAGGCCATCCTAGTGTCAAGAAGTGTCGGCAAGATGCACAAGATTGGTGCCGTAGTGATGCCGTAAATGTACTAGTTGTACTGTTGTAAAAAGTTCCACAGAAGCAAAACCATGAAAACCAGCAACTTTAGAACGGAATGGAAACTAATCACAGTCTATATCGCCAGCAGGCACGAAAACCCGATACGACTGGCCCCTATACTACAGATTAAGTGGGAGGATCCGTACAAAGTAGTGCATATCGACCGCCTGGCTAAATATCGTGGTAGCAATAGCGATGCTCTGGACGAGCAAAATGGCAGTGTTACGAAAAAATATCTGAGTGATGTAAGTGATTAACAGAGCGACCTCAGCGGTAATTACGAACTATTATATATTTATAAAGTGTTTTGAACATCTCAGAAGGCTTAATTCTCAAATTCGTCGAGCCCGAACACGTAATAATAAATAGAAGGGGTTTGCTTAACAAAGAACCTGAAAGAAACCATTATTGTAATTGTAACCAAAAACTAACAGCATACATGATTCCATTAATGATCATAGTAGGAAAATGATAGTATAATACGCTTTCCTTACTTTCCAAAAGGGCCCCAAATTCTTGTGTGCCCAGGGGCCCCAGCTTAGGTTAAGACGGCTCTGAGTACACAGTGAACAACCACTCATATCCCAAAACGCGACGCTGCCAAATCATACTGCAAACGCGAAACAATTTGTCTCATGCCAACTCCCACACTACCCAATCGACAGCGCGCTCCCGCCCATAACGGTCCCACAGTGCACAATTTTGTCATTGGTGCCAAACAAAAGTAAGTTTTTATTTATTTTCTTTTTCTATGAAGAAATCTATCTATGCTTAAGTAAACTTTTCAACTGTGATTGTAATAAACAAAAAAGGTGTCAATATAAGATCTAATACTAATATTATTAATCTTTTTGTTTTAGAATGGGTCGAACTAAAACAGAAAACTGAAAAACTGGCGGACATGATGCAAAAGATATGAAAAAAGTTGTAGATCTTGTAAAGATCAGAATGAGTATTCACAAAGCAGCAAAAGAATGTAATTTAAAATACTCAACTGTCTTTTTGTGCTGTTTTTTTTAATTTCACTTCAGAAGTAGCCTTTTATTTTGATTTTGTTTTTGATGACAATTATATTCATTAACAAGGTGTAATATAAATTTAGATTTTTTGATGGTAACTATTATTAGAAGTAAAGCTTCTAATAATAGTTACCATCAAAAAATCTAAAATTTGATTAAAAAACTGTTAATACTGTTAAAGACTTAATTATAATGTAGAATATTAAGAACCAAGCTCTATCTAATATTTTCAGTGTTCTTAATTTGATTTGTAAGTTAAATAAGTACCTATTAGTTTGTTTTGTACTGATTTTACTTATGTGATTGTTGCTAATACAAATATATAAACAAATTATTGAATATTACATTACTATAGTTTTATTGAACAAAATTTCTATCAATAAATATTTTTAAATATGCGATAAAGGTATATAATTATAGTGATGGTTCACTGTCGACTCATCCCCCCTCCCCCCCCCCGACTCACTGTGTACTTATACTGGTACACAGTAAACCATTCGCCATCCTTTAAAAAAAACAATTGTAACGGTGGATTAGCGCCAAGTAGAACGTTCGGGATACGAATGCGTGAAATTACTCGAACGAAGGTATTTTTATAGTATTTGACAGGCTTGACCCAATTCAATACTAAATTCACATATTTAGTAGATAATATCAAATATTGTTTACCATAAATATTCTAATGATTATTAGCATACAATTATTATTTGATAATACAGGATTGTGTACTATTAAAGATTTGATATGAAATATAAGTCGCGCCGGAAGCTGACAAGCGGAAGGCGCCAAGATATTAATATGAATCAACTATTTACTTGTTTATAAAATCACCAATTATAGTATATAATAATCACCAAGTATATAATAATAAACTTCTCAATATGGCATCTAGAAGAAAATTACACTTTGCCACCATGCTATTTGGAATAGTAAGGAGCCAGAAGCCTAAATATCTGTTTGACAAATTGTTTTGGACGAAAGACAGTTACTGTTATCCTGTTAGGTCGTCAGTTCACATCTTGAATGTGCCTACTCATCGCACAACAGCGTTTAGAGGTAGCTTTAAGTACGCGGCCACAAAATGTTGGAATGACTTGCCTCCACCTATGCGGAAATTTAAAACAACTTTAACATTTAAGACAACTTTAAAAGCGTTTTTATTAACTCAACAGATTGAATCCTAATTCAAATAGAATTTAAATTTAAATAGTAAAATAGTATTTAAATCGCGATGAATGGACACTGTGAGCGATGTCAGCTCACTGTCAGTTATACTCTTTAAACTATCTCATAATAATTTAAAAATATTCGTACAATGTAGTAAATTCTTTCTATACACACGTTGTTTCGGTACACAAATCTTGATTTTAGTTTGACTGTTCTGGACGCACGTATCACCAGCAAGGTGTTGCTGAAAATCAGCGCTGTATCGCCAATGATGCAGCATCATGCTGAGCAGCATCTGTTTTTAATGTACACTGCGACGCAACTTAGCAGCAAGTTTTTGTATTGTATTTATATTAATTGTCACTATATTAACCTTATAACCACTCGTATGTCATGTTCAATACCTAACTGTGCTTTAAGTTAATGCTTCAATTTAATACTGTAATATGTACCAGTTCCTTTAATAATGTGTTGTGTTGCAATGTCGTTAAAATAAATGATTTTTCTTTCTTTCTTTCTTTCTTTCAATTGAATTAAAAGTTTATAATATATTTTATTGTATGCCTAGTAATTATTAAGATTTAAACAAATGAGGCATTTATACGAGGTTGGAATCGTTACTTATAACATTCGGCCATCCTGTGCATGCCGTGTCCCACGGCGATCAGAGCTGCCACTAATTTAATTAAATCTGGTACTGACCAATTTATTTATTTCGCCTAGCTCACATAGCTTTTATTTGCTATACGTCACACAGTTTCGCATTTGCTATACGTCACACAGTTTCGCATTTGCTATACGTCACACAGTTTCGTATTTGCTATACGTTACACAGTTTCGTATTTGCTATACGTCACACAGTTTCGTATTTGTTTGTAATACGTCACACAGTTTGTTTTAACCTGCATCACTCAGCTTTTGTTTTTACTACATCACACAGCTTTTGTTTTTACCACATCACACAGCTTTTGTTTTTACCACATCACACAGCTTTTGTTTTTACCACATCACACAGCTTTTGTTTTTACCACATCACACAGCTTTTGTTTTTACCACATCACACAGCTTTTGTTTTTACTACATCACACAGCTTTTGTTTTTACTACATCACACAGCTTTTATTTTGTACTACATCTATAGTTGTAACACGGACTTGATCACATAGCCGCCCGTATTCACATGTAGTACTTGAATTCGGAAACGTAGCTTAATTTAAGTAAATAGACTTGATCACACAGCCGTCTTTACAGGT
This sequence comes from Diaphora mendica, assembly GCA_949125395.1. Taxonomy (NCBI): domain Eukaryota; kingdom Metazoa; phylum Arthropoda; class Insecta; order Lepidoptera; family Erebidae; genus Diaphora; species Diaphora mendica. The sequence goes on from OX421314.1 coordinate 22,338,509, forward strand.
AAGATTTAACACAGCGGTAAATAACTGTTTACTTAGTTTTATCACACAGTGTAGGTACTATATAATTGCAGACAAGTATAGGTAAATGGAAATCATGAACTTTTGTTTACACTTTTAAATTTCATTATAAATAAACTGGAACGTACTCACCAGATGTACAGATAGATATTCTTTACTGCACCTTCACCAATTACTCGAACGAAAACAAGAAAATTTCATAGGGTATCCAAATAAAGATTACGTTAACTTTTAAATATTTTCAAAATAGGACGCGCGAGAATGCTAGATCCCACTTCTGAAACGTAACGGTGGATTAGCGCCAAGTAGAACGTTCGGGATACGAATGCGTGAAATTACTCGAACGAAGGTATTTTTATAGTATTTGACAGGCTTGACCCAATTCAATACTAAATTCACATATTTAGTAGATAATATCAAATATTGTTTACCATAAATATTCTAATGATTATTAGCATACAATTATTATTTGATAATACAGGATTGTGTACTATTAAAGATTTGATATGAAATATAAGTCGCGCCGGAAGCTGACAAGCGGAAGGCGCCAAGATATTAATATGAATCAACTATTTACTTGTTTCTATAATCACCAATTGAATTATAAGTTTATAATATATTTTATTGTATGCCTAGTAATTATTAAGATTTAAACAAATGAGGCATTTATACGAGGTTGGAATCGTTACTTATAACACAATATTAATAATAAACTACTAGAATCAGTGCTGAAATTAATATGCAAAAAACAAGTGTTCAATAAATTTCCTTTCTTCTAATGTCAATAGTTCTTAAATACATTCACTTACGGTAGATTTATAAATGTTGAAACTTTTAGTGGTTCACTGTTTATCATGTCACCCTATATCATTGGTTTTTTTACCCGCGGTTACCCTATTTTTTTCTAAAATAGAAGTAGCTTAAGTTACTCCGTATAAAATCAGTTATCTGTCAGCGAAAGTCCCGTCAAAATCGATCGCACCGTTCTGGAGGTTAGACAGCACAAACAGATAGAAAAGTTGATTTTTTTATGTTAGTACTGTGTATATAATTACTAGCTGACCCTAATGACCCCCGTTTTTGTAACATTCTTCAATGATGCTCCACTCCTATTGTTGGATAGTACATTTATCGAGGATATATCATTATATCCTCGATAAATGTACTATACAACACTGAAATAATTGTTCACATCGGACCAACGGTTTCTGAGATTAGCGCGTTCAAACAAACAAACTCTTCAGCTTTATATATTAGTATAGATTATACTTTCACTAGCTGAGCCCCGCGATGTTACCCGCGGTACAACACAATCACTGGTAACGCTGCGGGTAAAAAAGTAGCTTATGCTACTCTTTATATCATCAGCTACCTGCTAGTGAAAGTCCCGTCAAATTTGGTCCAACAAGTTCCAGAGATTAGACGGAACAAACAGACAGACAATTTTTGAAAAATAATATTTTTTATGTAATTACCGTATATACTTTCATATGCGTTTAGTGAAAATCTGTTAATTTAAAATTACAAACAGGCATATCAATTTTATTTATTTGCATACATATATGCATTTATTGACAAGCTGTTAATTTGAAATGACAAACAGACGCTTCAATTAGTTCAATTTTATTTATATGTATAGATATTTCGATCGTTACGAAGCATTTTATGTTTTATTTGAATTTATTTTAGATGAAAGTATATTTTTAAACGTAGTGTAGTCGAAGTAATCACCCATGCAATCGACGCATCTTTCGCAAGGTCTGGTGAGTATGGCGGATGAGGGAGAGCTTCCAACCCCAGCTCTTGCAGCTTGGAGACTGTCTGTTGCGCAATATGGGGTCGCGCGTTGTCATGAAGCAGCTGCAAGAGCTGGGGTTGGAAGCTCTCCCTCATCCGCGATACTCACCAGACCTTGCACCTACCGACTATTACTTTTTCCTAAATTTAGACAACTTTTTAGTGGGTAAAAAATTCAACTCCCGAGAGGCTGTACAAATGTGCCTTTGAAGAGTTTGTTGCCTACCGTCCACCTGATTTTTACAAGAAGGGCATCAATAAACTGCCAATGCGTTGGCAAAGATGCGTCGATTGCATGGGTGATTACTTCGAATAACAGAAATAAAAAAGTTTGAAAAAATAAGTACTTTCACTTATTGCATACAAAACGGCAACTTCATAAAAGACCATTCAAAGACCTAATATTACACACGATGCTGCTCACCAGTTCTGTTAGCTTGAACTTGGCTTGACACGCTACTGCGTGTCTAGATTTCATTACTTCAAACGACTTTTAATGCTACGTTTACATGCGTGCGAAGACTTGGCAGGCGCTCACAAACTACAATTCTTCACAAACGCTCGTGCTACATTTACACGCGTGCGAGGACTTGGCAGTCGCTCACAAACTACAAGCGCTCGCATGCACTCACACGTTGCCCCAGTGCTGCCAACTTAGTGGATTTTCCACTAAAACTGGTGGTTTGAATACTTTGAATCCTTCATTTATTGGCGAAATATTGGTTTTAGTGGCTGGTGGGTTTTTCTAGAAGTTTTTAAAAATTTTATTTTAATTACTATAACTGCGATCTCTCAGCCACTAAGTATCTTATATTCAATTCAATTGAATATATCTTTGTTGTAAATCATAGGTAGGTACATAATTAAGTGTAACGGTCGATTAGCACCAAGTAGAACGTTCGGGATATGAATGCGTGAAAATACTCGAACGAAGGTATTTTTATAGTATTTGACAGGCTTGACCCAATTCAGTACTAAATTCACATATTTAGTAGATAATATCAAATATTGTTTACCATAAATATTCTAATGATTATTAGCATACAATTATTATTTGATAATACAGGATTGTGTACTATTAAAGATTTGATATGAAATATAACTCGCGCCGGAAGCTGACAAGCGGAAGGCGCCAAGATATTAATATGAATCAACTATTTACTTGTTTATAAAATCACCAATTGAATTATAAGTTTATAATATATTTTATTGTATGCCTAGTAATTATTAAGATTTAAACAAATGAGGCATCTATACGAGGTTGGAATCGTTACTTATAACATAAGATAATAATAATAATAAATGGACGAAGTTATCATGACAATTAAATATCGTAAGTATATCCTGAAAGATGGTACGGTTGATATCTGTCGGGCATGTCACCATCCCAGGGAATCTATTAGGCATATTATTTCTGGTTGTTCTCGTCTTGCTAACGGCGAATATTTGCACAGTCACAACCAAGTAGCCAGGATCGTACATAAATCGCTTGCCCTTAAATACAACCTTGTGAATTTAGAGGTGCCATACTACAGGTATGAACCCGACTCAGTTCTCGAGAATGGTCGTGCTACGTTATATTGGGATCGATCTATCATCACAGACAGGACTATTGTTGCCAATCAGCTTGATATTGTGGTGATAGATCTATTAAAGCGCCGCGCAATGTTTGTTGACATCGCCGTTCCTCATGACGAGAAGAGAAGCTCGTGAAAGTTGAAAATAAACAAATGAAATACTCACGAGATTGTCGATGTTTGGAATATAGATTCGGTGATCAGTGATCATTGTTCCGATAGTTGTACCTGTTCACGGATTGATAGCCAAGAGCCTCGACCAACACCTTAAGAGGTTCACGTTGGACGGTTGGATCAAGGCAGGCAAGCAAGATGCAGAAGGCAGTCCTAGACACGGCACGTATAGTCAGGAGGTTCCTGTCTTTAGAGCCCTAACCACCGGTTTCTTGGTCCCTGTACCCGAAATCGGTGGTCTACTATTTTTTATATTTTTACATGTATATTTAAAAATGTAATTAATATTAACATAAAGTAAATAAAATAAAAATAATAATAAAAAAGTCGTGTGGTGTCGTGGGACACCAGATAGGAATGAAGTTCCTTATCAAAAATACAGATGGCGCTATACAAAATTTTTCGTTCACGAAATCTATATTAATATTATAAGCGCGAAACTTTGTAAGTATGGTTGGATGGAAAAACTACTGATCGGATTTGGATGAAACTTTACAGTAATATAGCTTATACATCAGAATAACACATAGGCTACTATTTACCGCGATAACTGATATATATGCGACCGAAGCCGCGGGCTACTACTATTAAATAAATAATTACAGATTGCGCTATACATTTTTTATTATGATTGTTTATCGATAAAAAAAAAAAAATTAACTTAACTAGTGACTTGTGCTGCTACCTAGTAATCTCTACTGAAACAAGTTCTGTCTAGAGTTACTCCGTACTTGTTACATACAACTTACAGATTACTGCGCTATACAAAAATTTTCATTTACTAAATAAATATTTCGGACATCTTTTTTTGTAAATACATACCTACTATTATACATAGAAAACATCCAAACTCCGAAAAAACAAATATTTGCAGAACATAAAAATATATATATGATTCGACCCGGGATTCGAACCCGAGACCTCAAGCACAGCATTCGCATACGCTACCATTGTAACACCGAGGCGTCCATCTTACGTTACAGACGCTTTTTACTGGCTAGGGTAACCCTCCGCAACGCCCCATAAGGAACTCCGTTCCAATAATAAATAAATATTTTGTACATCTAACACACAAGGCCATCTAGTTTCAACTAAGCAGAGCTTGTGTTATGGGTATTAGACAACTGATATAAATCCATATATACATTTTTTTTGTAAATACATACATACATATTATACATAGAAAACACCCAAACTCCGAAACAAATACGTATTACTAGATGTTTCGTATACATTGCGATCAGCATGTGTCGTACATAGCATCAGAGGGCATACAATAATTTCATTTCTGTCAAGTTAAATTACAATAACATTGGTATCCAATACCTTAATTATCAAATCTTTACACATGCTACTAGTTAATAACAATAAGCAAATTTTTATAAATATCTAGTTATGTTTACTTCTTTTAATATTTGTCGGAGACACAAGAATAAACGAGAACATGAATGACAGATACAGCCAATCTGGACCAAAGCCAAACACTAATCACTACTAAACGGATACGAATTAACTTAAACACCATCAGCAACCCCCCATAAAAAAAAGCCCCCATTGGGGCAACGCTCACCCCTCCGCGATGCCCTGTGGAATTCGCCACCTAGGCTAGTAATTCCCCCACTGATAAATATCGCCTCATACACACAATATAAAACACAGAGATACAATAAATCACAAATCAAATAATAGATATGGTCGTCGCGAGATCTGAAGAGAAACTGTGTCCTGTTGCCGATCGCGCCGCTTTATATAGAGTGTTCCGTAGTGTTCGATAGTGGCAAATGTTTGTATCACTTTTATTATTTGGATACCCTCACTCCGACATATTAAATTTTGTAAGAGAGGATGACGAATGAAAATTTTTGTATGGAAGTATTGTATTTCAAAATGAAAAACAATGTAATAATTACCTACAAATTTTAACAAAAAAAAACCGACTTCAATCTGGACCAAATTTGAATGGGACCATTCGGGAAGCACCAGCTTTCAAATAAAAAAAAGAATGATCAAAATCGGTTCACCCAGTCAAAAGTTATGAGGTAACAAACATAAAATAAAATAAAAACAGTCGAATTGAAAACCTCCTCCTTTTTTAACCGACTTCCAAAAGGAGGACGTTCTCAATTTCATTTGAAGTCGGTTAAAAGCGTGAAAACGGGCTGTTTGGCTTGGGTTGCGTGAGTTTGTGAGGTGCGTTTACACGCGTGCCACGCCTCGACAACCCTCCACATATACAAGCGTGTAAACGGGCTGTTTGTCTTGGCTTGTGTAAGGTTGTGATAGCTTGTTGCCGACCCGAGTTGGTGTCGGTTTTTGAACACAGATCAAAGGAAGCGTGCGCTCGCCACTTGCGACGTGTTTATACAATGGCGCGCGATTTAGTGTCGGCTGGACATAATAATCTAGCCAGCGTTATAAAAAGCTAACTTATCCGTTAAACTCTGTAGTTACTAAAAATGCTCACGAATTTCTATAATGATTATATCTAACGACAAAACCACCTTTCGTCTCAACTCATTTTCACATCACACAAGTTAGCATCTCTAGTTTCGTCATCAAAAATATGCCTTCTTGCTATGTGCCTCTAAGGTTCTATGGAAATTCCAACTACATTCACACAAATTTTTTGGATAAAGTTTGCATTTTTTAGTTCTGAATAAAAATGTAGCACTTAATCGATTCAGAGAATCGATATTTCACCCTACAACATCAAAGATACATTTTTTTAGTTTTAGAAATATGGAAGGTTTCTTTTTACTCAATAATTTAAGTAATTCAACTTTTTTAAATAATTCAGGTAAATTTCTGACAAGACCCGGCAACACTGCACTGAGTGGCACCAACCTCGCGCCAACGTGTAAACGCGTCACAAGTGGCAAGCGCACGCTTCCTTTGATCTGTGTTCAAAAACCGACACCGACTCGGGTTTTATGATTTACATGCGTGGCACGTCTCGACAACCCTCCACATACCCACGCGTGTAAACGGGCTGTTTGGCTTGGGTTGCGTGAACTTGCGTGAGGTTGTGATAGCTTGTTGCCGACCCGAGTCGGTGTCGGTTTTTGAACGTGCGCTCGCTGCTTGCGACGCGTTTACACGTTGGCGTGAGATTGGTGCCGCTCAGTGCAGTGTTGCCGGGTCTTGTCAGAAGTTACCTGAATTATTTAAAAAAGCTGAATATTAAAAGAAGTAAATATAAGTAGCTATTTATAAAAAATATCTTATTGTTATTAACGGGTAGCATGTGTAAAGATTTGATAAATAAGACATTCGATAATAATCTTATTGTAGTTTAACTTGACAGAAATGAAATTTCTGTATGCCCACTGGGCGGGACATGCTGATCGCAATGTATACGATACATTTTTGATTAAGTACCTACCTATGATCCACAATAAATATAAATTCGATTGAATTGAATGTAAGATACTTAGTGGCTGAGTGATCGCAGTTATAGTAATTAAAATTAAATTTTTAAAAGCCGCTAGAAAAATCCAACAGTCACAAAAAACAATATTTCGCCACTAAATGAAGGATTCAAACTACCAGTTTTAGTGGAAAATCCACTAAGTTGGCAGCACTGCCAAAGTGTGTGAGTGCATGCGAGCGCTTGTACTTTGTGAGCGACTGCCAAGTCCTCGCACGCGTGTAAACGTAACACGAGCGTTTGTGAAGGACTGTAGTTTGTGAGCTACTGCCAAGTCCTCGCACGCATGTAAACGTAGCATAATATTTGATTTTATTAATAGAGGTTGTCATAGTAACAAGGAGTCCTTTACTACGCATGCGTCAGTTGAGAGAGACAGATGGTGGTACCGCGGGTCTTCTCACTCTTTCCAACCGTTGGACGTTTCCACTTACAGGCAGCCCTATGTCTATGCTCCATTTATCTTTATACGTTCCACTCGTTCCACTCTGGTAACCCTTTGACAGTGACAGTTGTCAAAAATGTCATCTATTGAATTGTCTAGTAGGGTCACGTAGGTTGGCTCAATGCTAGAAAAACATTTTATGCAAATATTTCATAACAAGAAGCATATTACCTACTCCTAAGGAGTGATGTTTTAAATAATCTATTAAAGATGTCACCTGCCTGTGGATACTGTGAACTATGGCATTACTATTAAATGATTAATAGCTACCTGCGATTTTGCACGTAACATTTTATGTAATTAAATCATTTCAGGTCTAGAAAGGTAAACAGGATACTATATTAAATACATAATAAGTTCAGTATTACGAATTCTTCCTGTCAGTGTTAATATCGTATGTATAGAAGTTCATTTTGAGACAGGTTTCCACTTATTCATTTACATGACATGTTTGGTTGACATTGAGACCATATAACTTGTTACTATAGTTTTCCAAGATAATTCGCTGAAATCTCTCTCAGATATTTAAGAATGAATTTAATTTACAGAATGTGACTTCTAAAATAATGTCTTGCGAATGTGGAGATCAAGATATGTCTGAGCGACATCTTCTTGATCGGACGTCTGTCGGAGAGACACATCTGGTTATGTCTGCCCCTGCTCGGAAACTAGGTGGCCCACGGCACTGGAAGGAATTTGTATGCGGTGGAGGCTCAGCATTCTGCAATATACTCATCAGCTATCCACTGAACAAACTGATATTTCGACAGGTAACCAAAGTTTTTTTTTTATCTTTATATAAATTGTAGGTAATGGTGAAGATTTGTAAAATGTATTCTTAATTTTCCACCTTTAGGAGTGGCAATTTGTTCTTTAATTTTGAAGGGGACAAAATCGAAAGTACTCAAACCCATTTAAATAAAAGTGATTTTTAAATTGGTTAAAAAATATCCATTTTACATAGCAACTCTATAGAAAACCACCTTTTTTTGAAAAGCAATTAATTTTGATTAATTCGTCTAGTTCCTTAGAAGAGAATACCACAGAAATATAGGTTTTTTCATAATTCACTTTAAGATGATATAATTTAAGTAAATAACATCTTATATATAAAATTCTCGTGTCACAATGTTAGTTACCATACTCCTCTGAAACGGCTGGACCGATTCTTATGAAATTTTGTGTGCATATCAGGTAGGTCTAAGAATCGACCAACATCTATTGTTTATACCTCAATTTTTTTTATGGCAAAACAACATTAGTTATTTATATAAATATGTACGAACAAGTTGTTAGTGGAACATCAGCATTAATGTTACAAAATTAATTTTATTTCAGATGATGCATGGAGTGCACACAACTTTTGCTCTAAACCAATTGCAAAGAGAAGGCCTCACCTACTTGTACCGTGGAATGCTACCTCCTTTGCTGCAGAGAACTTTGTCTATGTCCGTAATGTTTGGTGTTTACGATGAATCTCTACAACCTCTACTGAGGCAAGGATTTGACCCATATCTAGCTAAAGCCATGTCTGGAATAGTCGCAGGTTGTTGTGAAGCTACGCTCATGCCATTTGAAAGGGTACAAACACTACTAATTCATCCTGAATACCACTACAAATTCAAAAACACTGCTCACGCAGCTATATACATAGCCAAACATTATGGTATAAAAGAGTTTTATAGAGGACTGTGGCCTATTTTATTTAGAAACGGTCCATCAAACTCCCTCTTTTTCATAATGCGTGATGAGGTAAAGGCTAAAATGCCACATCAGGAGAATAAGTTATACCAGACCATACAAAACTTTGTAGCGGGGGCAACTATTGGTGCTTTTCTAAGCACTTTATTTTATCCGTTGAATGTTATTAAAATAAACATGCAATGTAGGCTCGGTGGGCCACACCAATCAATAATTGTTGAATTTAAGGATATATTAAGTAAAAGAAATTTTAAAATGTTGAATTTGTATCACGGAGCATTGCTAAATATTTCGCGTGCATTTTTAAGTTGGGGTATCATCAATGCTTCTTATGAAGTATTTAGAAAGATTGTGTATAACTAGTCATGTTGTTACATGTTATATGGTGTAAATTAAATTGTACTGTATTCCATTGTTGTGTTGAATCAATTTGTTATTTATTAAAATGGTGGCTTAATGATTTCAATCACTCGTGCAATAAATGAACTATAAGAAGTTGTAATAAAGGAGTATCTTAAGATTGTGGTATTTGTGCTCTAGTGTCCTATACATGTGCATGCAATAAGCAATCTTTGTTCCCTACCGTGCAGTATTTCTAGGCAAACGCATACCTATACATAAAAAACTTAGCACAAATACTTTGTACCTACATTCTTCTAAGGGTTAAAATATAATTAGAATAAAAATTATGAACTATTTGCATTAAAAAATGTCATCATAGGGTATATTTATTATAAACTAGAACAAATACATAGCTAAGACATTAGTAAATTTGTTATGGGTGTGTGTTTTATTGAATGTAAACCACAATATTGTTTATTCTTTGTTCTGTTAAATCTCTGGATTTGTGATAACTGAAAATATCCAAATTCATGTAAGCATTGTCAACAGTCCACTACTGGTAGTAGACCTCCATAGAAAGGAGCCTTATCCTACTAATATTATAAACGCGAAATGTAAGTATAGATGGATGTTTGTTACTCTTTCACGCAAAAACTACTGAACGGATTGGGATGAAACTTTACAGTAATATAGCTTATACATCAGAATAACACATAGGCTACTATTTGCCGCGATAACCGATTAACACGCGGGTGGAGCCGCGAGCAAAAACTAGGTATATATAAATTCATTGCTACCTATTAGTACATTTACATTTACGTATTGTTTGCGGGACCTGGTAACATGCAATCTTATTGAATCCAAATTTGTTCGTGTATACGTGTTTCTTAAAAAAATGGTTAGAAGGTAAAGAGTTTAAGGTTTTGCAACGATATTAAAATTTACTGTTTATAGATATGTATGTATAGTACAATATTTATATTATACCACATAATCTCAGATTAAAGGGTAGATAACACACGGCCTTGTTCTTGTTGAAGCATAACAAACTCAGCTACTTCCAAGTAAACACGCGTTAACGCACACACATGCTAAGAAACTACGCTACTTATCGTCAGTATCGTACAAGTTACGACTACTTGTACGCTACTTTTTTTGCTTCAACAAGAACAAGGCCGTGCCTTATCTACCTTTTTTTATTTTTATCTTAGTACATAATCTACATCTACACTATTATATAAAGAGGTAAAGTTTGTGACGTTGTAGGGGGTAATCTCTGGATCTACTAAACCGATTTTGAAAATTCTTTTACCAATAGAAGGCTACGTTATTTGGGAGTGACATGGCTATATAATAACCCGAAAAGTGGGAAGACTTTTTCGTGGTAGCTGAATTTGCAAAGTAAGTCGGAGAAAAAAATGTTTAGGTACCGCCCAACGAAGTGGGCACGGGTCAGCTAGTGTCTACAAAGTCGTCCATCACTATATAGTATATATATATATATATTCTAAGTAGTCATTGTTTTATTTGTGGATAGCTTTTATACAATAAACACTTTGGTGCTTGATCTGTACATATATTGCATATGCGTTTCAGTAGTGGGTTTAAAAGGTGTCTATAAATGCCAATTATTGGTAAAGTTAATGTTTTATATTAATTCACGTGTAAAAAGTTTCGTAACTATATAGATATTGATTAATGGTGACTCGATGTCTAAATTCTACATAGGTATTGGCGAAAAAAAAGAAATTGATATGAATTTTTATTAAGTTTGTAAAATTATTATTAATGTTAAAAAAGTAACTTGTAAAATATTTTAGTCGTATAATCCACTATCTATGAATTCGCAATAGATACATATAATAATCCATGCTGATTGATCTAATCTATACTATTATATTAGGTCTTTACCTATGAAATTGCCGTTTTGTATGCAATCAGTGAAAGTACTTATTTTTTCAAACTTTTTTATTTCTGTTATTCGAAGTAATCACCCATGCAATCGACGCATCTTTGCCAACGCATTGGCAGTTTATTGACCGACTATTACTTTTTCCAAAATTTAGACAACTTTTTAGTGGGTAAAAAATTCAATTCCTGAGTGGCAGTACAAAATGCCTTTGAAGAGTTTGTTGCCTCCCGTCCAGCTGATTTTTACAAGAAGAGCATCAATAAACTGCCAATGCGTTGGCAAAGATGCGTCGATTGCATGTTTGATTACTTCGAATAACAGAAATAAAAAAGTTTGAAAAAATAAATACTTTCACTTATTGCATACAAAACGGCAATTTCATAGGTAAAGACCTATTATAAAGCTGAAGAGTGTGTTTGTTTGTTTGAACGCGCTAATCTCAGGAACCGCTGGTCCGATTTGAAAAATAATTTCAGTGTTGGATAGTACATTTATCGAGGAAGGCTATATATCATCGCGCTAAGATCAATAGGAGCGGAGCACCAATGTAGAATGTTTCAAAAACGGGGGAAAATTGTTACGCTACGGGCAATAGGAGACGCAAACGAGATTGCGTGTGTCAGCCTAGCTAGTATCCTTATATATGTCTAGATGGACTGTCGCATTAATAAAAACAATTGAAATAAATGAGACTATTTATTATGCCGTTGTACGTGTACGTGGCAATCTCTGCTAATGTGCCTTAAAATCTAACATTTATAGCTACAAAACAACTAATGGCACTTATTGACCAACAGTTGGACTCTTTAATCGACGCTTTCACAGTCTATCTAGACATGACAATTGCTAGAAATATAACTAAATGTAGTTAAGTAGCAAATCCACTGTAATCCGGTAATTAAAATTGACTTTTTAAAAAGAAAAGTCACAAAAAATTACAAGAATGGAAACGTTATGCATCTGACTCTCAACCAAAATGTCTACTACAACCATTTATATGTAAAAAATGTATTATACTTACAATTAGGTAAGTAATTGTAAATTTTGTAAAATAAAATCAAAATATAAATTCAGAAAACTCGTATTCAATACATTAAACATTTCTCGTAGATCAAATTAGATTTATTGTGGTATTAATTTTAAACAACTGCCAAAAGCCCTTATGCTTCTTGCCAAACTAGATGTTTATTTATGTTTACCGAACCCGAAAACGTTATGAGAATATAATGGTGTGAATCTTATTTTTGTCTTATTTGTAAATATTCTGCCAGAGACCGAAGCCTAGCAAATTTAACGTAAAATTTGTCAACAAAAATCACAAAATGTATGTTGTTCAACCATTGGCGTAGCTAGGGGGGTTTTTGGGGTTCAACCCCAAAATGTTTGAACACTTTTATTTTTTACACTTTATCTTTTTTTCATATAATATTACAGTTAAAGGGACTTAGTCATTTTAATATCTAGAAACCCCCCCGAAACTAAATCCTGGCTACGCCCCTGTGTTCAACAATATTATTATCTTCTTTTGTTTTCTATACTGTTTTACATATTATTTGCCCGTTATGCCAGTCACATGGAGAAACTCACAATCTGCTTCCACAACATCCTGTCATTGGCATTCATGATACAATTTTCTATCTCGCTTAAACTCTTTTCAAGAACATTCAGGAGTACACAGCCACACTTAATATCAATTATTGTTCTTTTAGCAGAATACATGCTTACGAACTACATGAATTCCTTTTTTCTTTCGGTTAAAAAAAGACAATTCCCGCACCATGAATAAATCCTGTATCGCAGGGACTTTACAGACATACCTACATGAAACGGACACAAAGCACACACGCAAAACGACGATTTGTGGATCACACAGGAGTAGGTGCTGTCCCATGTAATAGCGCAATAGAAAGCGGCGAGATGACCACCACTACGCCATTTGTGTAGTCTATTTAAACCCTTGAAAGTATTGGGTACCAGAGTGTAGCTAGGAATAGGTTAAGGCAAAAGTGGAATATAAATAATAATTCACCTAATGATACTAAAATAAATAATTTCAACTACCTATTGAATGATGATGAAAATCATCAAATAAATGTCAAAATTGGACTGCACGGTTGGCTTAGAGGCTTAAACGGTCACCACGCTGCTTTCTACTGCCCTAAGTGTTGTGGGTTCAAATCAAACCCTACATGGGACAACACTGTGCGATCCACGAATTTGTTGTTCTGAGTCAGGGTGTACTTTGTTTCCGTTTTTTTATGTACGGGCCTGCCAAAGTGACTACTCTGCCTGATGGAAAGCATAAGCAGAATCCAAGAGTGGTGGTCACCATACTCACTGCGAATGCAGACAATGCAGCATAGTGACCCACACCATGGCGGCCTAGTGATACTTCTGCATCATTGGGCCTCCGTTCTCACACTCACCAACGAAACACGACAGCACGAATGCTGTCATTTTAAGTTGATCTCCTGTGCGAGGGTAGTACCGTCCCGGTCGAGCCATCCCGTTCGCATGTATGTTTGTAAAGTCTCCCGCAACACGGGATATGCCTAAAGCGGGAGTTTTCTCGAAAAGAAAAGCAAATAGGTCTCTAGAAGTGGTCAATTAGTGCTGCCCATGGGCACAGATAACTCAGACTTAAGTGCCCTTTGAATGCCCCCACCCCACACACGGGACGTAGCTGGTTTTTAGGGTTCCGTGCCAAAGGCAAAAAACGGAACCCTTATAGATTCGTCATGTCTGTCTGTCCGTCTGTCTGTCCGTCCGTATGTCACAGCCACTTTTTTCCGAATCTATAAGAACTATACTTCCCGAGTGTCATAACTCGGTGTTTTCGTGGGTCACCGCTGTTGATCCTGGTATACAGGAGTTACAGTGGTGGGCGTGTGGGCGGGATTAGTAAAAAAAAAGAACTATACTGTTGAAACTTCGTAAGCAGACGTATTCTGTGAACCGCATTAAGATTTTCACACAAAAATAAAAAAAACAATACATTTTGGGGGTCCCCATACTTACAACTGAAACTCAAAAATTTTTTTTTCATCAAACCCGAAAATGATATTGAGGTTTCTAATATCATTTTTTTCTAAACTGAATAGTTTGCGCGAGAGACACTTC